>JALAZF010000123.1:8082500-8707500 GCA_022829125.1 Lathyrus tuberosus | reverse complement strand
ACATAATAGGTTGATCCTAATATAACATAACACTTAAAAAATGTTAAAATTAACATAGTAAAAACAGTGAGAAAATATAGTCAAATAAGTAAAAGTAAGGATCCTACTGTCTACACAAATGAGATCACCATATTTTGAGACGATTTCAAATACTTTAATGACGACAATCTTGACTTCCTGATTGGATTAGGGGAGGACCTATTCTGAGATGGCCAACCATCCTGATCTCGATATTTCATTTCAATTCACACTTGCAATATTTCATCTCAATATTATATTGACTTGAATATTAGAATGCCTAATAATATCTTTAGAATTCCTTCACATAGTTCTTCAAGACTAACACTTACTGGATTTAACTATTACATGCAAAAACCATATGTTACTTCAAAAACAACACCAATTCAGAAAGTGTGGAAGTCTCTTGACTTATCTTAAAATCTTTAAAATAAGATTAAATGTGAACCGATCAACAAGCAAATTTATAATCTACTGTACTATTTGTTAAGATATTTTGTTTAGCATTTTGATGTATTATTGGTAACAAAAGTCAAGATTTAAAAAAGTGGTGTGTACGGAGTAGAAGAAGGTTGTCAACAAGAAAAAGAGAAAACAACCAGCAGGAGGAAGATGGGATACGTTCCCTCTTGGATTAAGACATCTCAACACGAGAGAAGAAGACTTTGTTACGATCTATTTATCAGTGTTTCTAGATCGCGTCAAAGCTGCGGAGTTGTTTGAAGTGATTAGCCCGTTCGGAAATCTTAAGGAAGTGGTCATCCCACAAAAAAAAAACAAGTTTGGGAAACGGTTCGACTTTGCTAGGTTTGTCGATGTGGAGGACGCGAGGTTTTTAGCAGTTAAATTCGATAACGTTATTATTGATAATGTTAAAATCCATGCTAACATCCCTAGATTTGAGAGGTCAGAGGTGGTTAACAACAGAAGTGTCGGTAGAGAGAAGTTAAGGGAAAGTGGGGGAGGACATTCAAAGGACACAATAAGGAGTTATGGGTAACAAGGTGAGAGGGAAAGTTTAAAGGAAATGTAGGGACTCGTTCTTTTACTGAAGTCGTGAATAAATGTAACATTAAGGTGAAGTCTAATCCTAGTAAGGCTCCTATACACGTGAAATTTTCTCTGGATGAAGCTGTGATTACGAGATTCAGAAAAGCTTACGTGGGAGTCGTTAATGACTCTGGGATGGCGTACAATATTCAGACGAGTTTTGAGATGGATGGCTACTTTTCTATTAAGGTACCTCCTTTGGGGAAAAATCTTTGTCTTCTGGAAGAGAGTGAACCAGGGGAAATTAAAGATATCATTAAGGAGGCAGAAACTTGATGGAAGCAATGGTTCAAGGAAATCAGAGAATGGAGAGAACAAGAAGTTAACAAAGAAATGGTAACTTGGATGAGATGCTATGGCATCCCATGCCATGCTTGGAATTTTTCTTTTTTTGAGTTGTTAGCAAAGATGGTGGGAAGATATATGTGCGTGGATGAAAACACCCTCAAGGAGATTGTATGGATCTTGCAAGGATCATGGTTCGAACAAACTGTGCTATGGTGCTGAATGAATCGTTTAGCGTGCTGATCAATGAGGAAGTGTTTAGAATCAAAATGACAGAAGATTATCATGTTCCTTTACGCATTTACGCTACTGATCCAAACAAGAAGAAAGGAGATACAGTTCCATCTTCTGATTCAGATAGTGTTTGGGGTAAATATTTCCCTGAGGAGGATGATGATAGGAGTTTGGAGCTAGATAAAGCTTCACAATTTCACAGGGAAGGCTTTTCGTCTTCGTCGGTCAGAGAGGTGGTTCTGGTCTTATCGGAATCAGAAAGCTTTTCTTCTCCATTATCGAGGCAGAGAAGCAATGTAAAGGTGAATAGGGAGATGGCTATGATAGGGACGAATTCTGGTTTCGACGCGGCTATCAAGGCATTAAAGGTACCTTCAGCAAAAAATATTGTGTTGGAAGGATATCTTGATGTTGACATGGCAGGCGTTTTGTGTGATTGTGGTTTGGCACATCTTCCCATGGTTAAGGTAGATGGTCTCAGCAGTTTGGGAAACAAGAAAAAATTCAAAAGTGAAGATTAAAAAGCTGAGGAGATTAGTGGAAGTTATTGGGCCAGTTAATAAGAAAAGTCCAAGCCCATTAAGAGGTGCCTGGGCCTGGTTAGTCCGTTGCAACCCGTTAGCTCTAAGGATCCGATAGAGTCGTATTCTCAACCTTCTTTCTTCGATGTCTTGAAATCCAAAAATCCTCCTCCTATTCTATCGGGTAAATCTAATTCGAAGGTGGCGTCAGAATCTGAGGGGATAGAGAATGTTTCAGGGGGATCTATATTGTGTTATGAGCCTACTTCTGATTCAGGCGTTAGGTTATGTAATTTCAAATTCTGGGAGAACATGGAGTCTAATGTTGGGGAGAAGGTGTGGAATGCGGTTACAAGATTAGGAGTGGTTGCTAATGTCAATTTGAAGGATTATCCTAAAAAGATTGTAGAGATGGAAGCTTTAGACAAGGTCAGAATCAAAGGGAAGAAGGCGCAATCAAAGGGGTTTCAATGATTGTTGGCTCTCTCAACATTCGAGGCAGAGACAATTCTTTGAAAAGAAGAAGGATTAGCTTCATCATCTCTTCAGGTAAGGCGAAATTATTTTTTATCCAAGAATCGAAGTTAAAAGTGGTTGATGATACCTTTGTGAAAAGCTTGTGGAATACTCAGGATGTGGGATGGTCTAGTAACAATGCAATTGGGCTATCAGGTGGTATTATTACCATGTGGAATTCCTCTACTATTTCTCCAATTTTTTCTTTCAAAGGAGAAGGTTATCTTGGGGTTAAGTTTGTTTGGAAATATGACATTTATTATGCTAACAATGTGTATTCGGCTTGTGACATTGGATCAAAGAGGCGGTTGTGGAGTACTCTCCATACTCTGAAGATGAAATTAAATGATGGTTTTTGGCTGTTGGGAGGAGACTTTAACGTGACTGCTGAGTCTTTTGAAAGAAAAGGCAAGTCTAGTACCTTTAGGACATCGGAGGCTAGGGAATTCAAAGCTTTTTATTATAGTTTGAATTTAGTTAATCTTCATGTTTCTGGTAACAACTTTACTTGGTTTAGCGGAGACGGTAAATCCATGAGTAGAATTGCCAGGTTTCTGGTGTCGGAAACGATTATTGAAAAGTGGGGAGTTGTGGGTCAATCTATTGGCAAGAGGGATATATCAGATCATTGTCCGATTTGGTTGAAGATTTTGACTCTTAAATGGGGTCCGAAACCTTTCAAAATGAACGATTGTTGGTTTGAAAATAAAGATTTCTTGAAGTTTATTGAGAAGGAATGGGCTAAGTTGAAAGTGGAGGGAAGAAGCGATTTTGTAATCAAAGAAAAACTCAAACTTTTGAAGAGTAAACTCAGATTATGGAACCGGGAGATCTTTGGTTGGCATGACCTTAAGATTGAAGAGGTGGTAGATGAAATTAATGTGCTTGATAAGGATCTGGCTCAAGGTGATAATGACGGGATTCAAGAAGTGGTCGAGCTTCGCACACAAGCTAACAAATCCTTGTGGAAGAATTTACTGATAAAGGATAAAATGTTGCATCAAAAGTCAAGGATAAAGTGGGCTAAGTATGGTGATTTGAATTCTAGATTTTTCATAATATTATTAAAGGTAGAGCAAGGAGAAATTATATTGGCAGTGTGGTTACTGATAGAGGAAAAGTGGAAATTGTTAGTGAAGTGAAGCATGAGGTGAGGAGGTTCTTAAGGGAAAATTTCCAGAACCTATGTTTATGAGGCCTTCATTGGATGGCTTGATTTTCAACTCTATTTTGGCAGTGGAAGCTCAGAATTTGGAATCTCATTTTTCCGAGGAGGAGATTAAAGTGGCTATTTGGAGTTGTGACGGGGCAAAAAGCCCTGGCCCCGATTGTTATAATTTCGTGTTTTTAAAACATTATTGGTCGTTCATGAAGAAAGATATCATATCTTTTGTGCAAGACTTTCATGGTAGAACTTCCCTCCCTAAAGCTATAACTTCTTGTTTTCTTACCTTGATTCCAAAAGTGGTGAATTCGGCTAATCTTGGTGAGTACAGACCAATTTGCTTGGTAGGCTGCTTATAGAAAATTTTGTCTAAGATTTTGGTAGGGAGACTGAAAAAGGTTATAGGTGGGATTATTTCGAAGTCGCAGTCTGCTTTCGTCCTAGGGAGGAAATTGTTGGATGGAGTTCTGTTAGCAAACGAGATAGTTGATATGGCCACTAGAAGCAATGAAGAATGTGTTTTGTTTAAAGTAGATTTCGAGAAGGCTTACAACTGCGTGAATTGGAACTTTTTAAGATTCTTGATGAGAAGAATGGGATTTGGTATAACTTGGATGAAGTGGATAGGGGCTTGTATTTTTAACTGTCAGGTGTCAATTTTGGAGAATGAGAGCCCCACAAAAGACTTTGAGGTTTAAAGAGGGCTTCACCAGGGTGATCCACTTTCCCCATTCTTTTTCGTTATTGTTGCGGAAAGGCTTATGAGGTTGATTAAAAAGGCTTCAATTTTGGGAGAGTTTGAAGGATTCGGGGTAGATGAGGAGACTTTGGTGGAATTTATTCAGTTCACAGACGATACGTTGATAATTGGTCGAGGAGGTTGGAAAAATCAGTGGAGTATTAAATCGATTCTTAGGGCTTTTCACCTAGTTTCTGGCTTGGGCGTTAATTTCCACAAAAGCAGGTTGATAGGTATAAACATAAGTAGACATTATTTATTGGCAGTGTCGAATTTTCTGGCTTGTAGAATTGAGGAAGCTGTGTTTACGTTTTTGGGCTTACCAATTGGATGCAACCCTAGAAGATTAAAGACTTGGAGACCAATCATCGAGAAGTTCAACTCTAAGATGGCTTTGTGGCAAGGCAGATTTATGTCTTTTGCAGGAAGAATTACAATGATAAACTCGGTCCTGACTAGCTTACCTATATTTTTCTTCTCGTTTTACAAAGTGTCGGTTAGCATACGAGGCGAGAGATGAGCTCTGAAGAGAATTTGATGGAAGGCATAGAGAGAAACCAGGAAGGCCAAGAAATGGTAGGCTTAGACAGAAAATACATTGTGTTATGGGGAGGTTCTGATCACAACAAGAAAATACATTGGGTTAAGTGAGAATCTTTTTGCAAGGAGAAGGAAAACGGTGGCCTTGGAATCAAAAGTCTTTCTGAGTTCAACCTGGCTCTCATGTCAAAATGGAAATGGCGGATTATGACGGAAGATGAATCGCCGTGGCGGAAGGTTCTAATAACTCGATATGGAGATTTGAAACAACACATTTTAAAGGGAGAATTTGGAGCGAGAAAACCGGCATCTGTTTGGTGGAAGGATCTTGTGAACTCGGGAACCGTTATGGCTAATCTTGGTTTTTATTTTGCAGGTTGTATCAAATTCGACGTCGGTGATGGTAGATCCGTCCCTTTTTAAACAACAAATTGGTGCAACAACATTCCATTAGCTGCTCTTTTTTCTGACTTGTATTGCATTAGTAACACAAAATCGTATTGTGTGGATAAAATGGGAAGCTGGTCAAATAAAAGCTGGAATTGGGGAAAGTTGGTATTGATCCGGATGCATTTGGAACAGGCTGCAATCATTGAAAGAACTTTTAGCATATTGTAGTCCTACTGCAGGAGAGAAAGTTGCGGTTAGATGGATGAGTCATGAGGCAGATCTTTTTACAGTTAGTAAGGCGTATCACTTGATGACGTATCCAACTGATCAAGAACGACTTCTCGTTGAGCAAAGAAAGGCTTTCAGATGTCTTTGGAAGATTAAGGCGCCGACTAAAATTATTGTGTTCGGTTGGAAAATTCTGTGGAATATTGGTGGCTACATGGGACCTCTTGATTAAAAGAGGTATGTCTAGCATTAATCCTAACTGTGTTTTGTGCTATTCGGAGGCTGAATTTGTGCATCACTTGTTTTATTCTTGTGAAACCTCTTCTTTAATATGGGAGAACTTGAGAAATTGGGTTGGAAGCAATGCCGTCTTCGTAAATCATAACTGCAATTTTCTTTTGGATTGGTGTGGGTCAAGTTACCATTAAGGTACCTCTTCAATTCTGGGTTATATTTGGTTAGCAACTGTTTGGGTGATTTGGGTAATTAGAAGTGACTTAGTTTTTATTGAAGGACATTGTAATGTGAATGATATTTGTTGGAAGATCAGATTTTTAGCTTGGAAATGGGGTTGTTGTGCGGTTAATCCTTTTGCAAACTGTACTTTCTATGGCTTTAACTTGGATCCTTTTTTTAAGTTTATGCTAGAATTCTGTTTTGGAAGGACATTTTCTTGAATCCTCATTCATAGTTGTAAAAAGTTAAAATACCTCTTATATTCTCATAATCTATTGCTTTTAGAAAGAAAAAAAACTGTCAATATTGTTATTCATCATTTTTATGTTGAAAAAAATAAAATGTCACAGCATCTAAATTTTTTAAAAATCATAATGCGAACTTACTTACAAATTGCAGAAAATACTCTTTATAAATGTTGGTATTAATTCACACCACGACATTACAGTTAATCACACAACACATCTACAGGGTTGCATCCACCAAACGAAATCGCAAAAGCTTTGCAGGATCAAATATTAATTATTACATGTAATTTTTTCACTATAAGAAGTCAGAGCAATAGGTCTATTCTTCTCTGCTACTAGTAATGATGATGATAAAAAAAAATCTATACTCTTTTCTTAGATATGAATGAAACTCTGAACAAATGCGACAGTACATCAAATGTTATCCGTCTACCTCGTTGAACCAAACTCTTCCGACGGTTGCCAGCAAAACTTAACAGCACCAAGACCGTAATCGATATCACCATGGTGGCACGGAGAGACATGATCGCCGCTGTCGCAACCGCCGTGGTGACAGCCACGTAAAGAAAGATTGGCACCGTGAAATAATCAAACACATAATAAAACACTGCCAATGAAACCAACAATGCAACCAACAGTTTTGTGATTATGTTGATTCTGGTCATACTTGGCAGAAGGCTCAAAGAAAAGTTGCTAAAAATAAAAATGACAGAACAAATTGGTGGCTATAAATTTATTTATTGTTTTTTATTTGTTTTTTTTTTATGAATGTTATATTATTGCATCAATTACATATCATTTAATAAATATATAGCCACCAATTTATGCAATAATATAACATTCATAAAAAAAATATATTTGTTTTTTTTTTATGAATGTTACAACCGATTTTCATCGTACCGTGTTTATTAACATGGGGGTGTTGGGGGTATTTAACGAGAGTATTAGAAAATGGAATATTCCTAATTAATGTGGTCACTAGTCCATATTGGAATTATTAAAACCGCGTTACTTTATTGGTAGTAATAATTTGATCAAAGAAAATACTAGGAAAGGGAGAAATTCTAAATTGATTTTGTTTCCTATTGAAATTCATATTGCTAATAAATAAATACTAAGTATAATTATATTATATATAAGGATCAATTTAGGCCTGATATTTTTGTCATTTATTACTAGCAATCAATATTAAGAGAATAGAGAAAATTTCGACATTTTATTTTATTTTTTCGGTACTAATTGATATGCATAATTAAATTAAGATCAATTTAACAATATATATATATATATATATATATATATATCATTTAATAAACACGGTACGATGAAAATCGGTTGTAAAAAGTGGAGATCAATTTAACCCATATCTGTTTATAGCATTTAATAAACACGGTAGGATGATAATCTATATATCTTAAATACATATATGTTTAGGGTTTAGGGTTAGTTTGAACATCAATTATACTTGTGTGGATGTGGGAGGTTAGAGTTCTTATTGGGCAATTGTTTGTCATTAGTGGGTTGGAATAAGGAGGTAATGCTCGTTAAATGGGTTCCTTCAAGTCCAGGTGTGATGAAATTAAATGTGGATGGCGTGTGCTTTGATGGTGTTGCTTTAGGGTGTGGAGGATTAATCAGAGATACACTTGGTTGTTGGCTAGGAGGCATTGCTAAGAAGTTGGATGTTGGTAGTAGCTATATGACAGAGTTCTTGAAGGTTTGATCTTAGCTCTAGATCTTGAAGTCAAGAAAGTGGAAGTGAATATTGATTCTTCCGAGATAGTGAGGGATATCATTTAAGAAAAGACTAAGAGAAATGAATGAATTGAGATGCTTAAGAAGATAGGGTGTCATCTAAGCAGGTTTGATTCTGCCTCTGTGACGCATGTGTTCAGAGAATCAAATCGGTGTGTTGATGTCTTGGTTAAGGCTGGGTGTAGATTAGATGGGGAGCTGATAAAATTTTCGTCTGCTTCAAGCTTTGTAGAAGATCTCCTTTTGGCAGATTTGAGAGGGAAACCTTCCTTAAAGGAAGTTCTTGTGTAGTCTCTTTCTTTTTTGGGCCTTTGGCCCTCTTTATCACAAAAAGAATACAAATATGTTAATATGAAATTATAATAATACTAGAGTGTATTATACTAAAAGAAATATTTTATAACTACTTACGATTTACAAATGAAGATATGGTAATGTTATAATGTGTCTTTGTTATTAGTAGTATACTGGAAAAATATATTTGTTACTTAAAGCACACACAATCTAATTTAAATTAACAAATTTAAATGTTACAAATCAGAGTATTAATGACATGAAGTACAATTTTCCAATAAATAACACTACAGGATTTTACTACTGTCCACATGTTTATAAATTGCCGAAAATCTCACTATAGACAACATTTGTAGCGTCCGCACATGGATTTCCTTAACCATCTAAAATAAGAATCTTGAATCCTTTTCTAGACTTTACCCTTGAAATAGCCACATAGAATTGACCATGAGTCTTGTTTATAGGGCGTTGTAAATACAAACTGACTTGAGAAAGAGATTTCCCTTTACTCTTGTTTATGGCCATAGAAAAACGTAGCGCAATTGAAAATTGTCTTCTTTGAAACTTAAATGGAAAGTTTGGATCAAAAGGAATTAAATTCATCCTCGACATGTAAATCTTATCACAATATTTTCTCCTGTAATGACATGGCACCAATAATATTTGGACACAGTTCATTTATGAGCAACCTTGCTCCATTGCAGAGCCCATTGGATTGATCTATGTTCTTTAGAAGCATCACTAAAACATTAATCTTCAACCTTAATCAGTGATTTGGCATTCCTGAACATTTCATTTTATTCAAAAATTTAGGTGTGAACCAATCTGCCTGCATTGCACAATTTTCATCAAGAAAATTATTGACTCAACACTCAAATATTCCTTTTTAGTACCTAGAATTAATGACCGAACAAAATCGTTAACAATATCTACATAATCATGAGTAGGAAAAAGTAACACCCCTTCTTTAAAATATTTCAAATTGTTCATGTTTTGTAAAAGCAGTGGATATGTTACTTCAACTAGAGATAATAGTGGATTATTAGAATCTGTAACCAATAAGTCTTCAGGAATATGAAGTGTGTTCTCTCCACACTCATTTGAGCCTTGTTTACCATTTCCTATATCAAGCATCCAATCTGCAATGTCTTTTACTTCATTAGAATCTTCATTGGAGTTTGGAGTGGACAACTGCATGTTCTTTGACAAAGTCAATACCTTGCAATATTTCCATAGTTCAGATGATTTCATTGAAGCTGAGACAATGTCATGACAACACCCTTTCTAACAACAGCTAATATTTGTCTGAAATCTCTGCAAAAAACAACCACCTTACCACCAAATGGTTTATATTGTTTAGACTCATCTACAGTCCTCATTATGTCCTTCAAAGCACAATCAATAAATTCAACACAAAATCTATTTAGCATTGGCGCTTCATCCCATATAATAAACGCAGAATGCAAGATAAGATTACATCTATCAGTGTGTTTTTTGATGTTGCACGTAGATGTTTCAGTTGTAACTAAAGGAATACAAAACATAGAGTGGGTCGTCTTTCCTCCATGTAACAATAAAGCCACAATCCCACTTGAAGCAACATTTAAAACAATTAAACCTTGGGATCTAAGAGCTGATGGAAAAGTTCTTCAAGTAAAAGTTTTTCCCGTGTCTCCATATCCATGTAAGGAGTAAAATCCTCCAGAACTAGTCATCACAAAATTAATAATTTGATCATACACCGACCTCTGTTCATCAGTTAAGGTTGACATAAATGACATGTGGGTTGCAACCAACTCTTCCTTGTCATAGTTTAATTCACCAGCTAATAAACTATTTCTAAATTGAGCCATTTATTTATGAATTTGAAGGTTGTGGCATGGACTCAATGTCATCAAGAGATTTATCATTCATGAAAAGCAAATTTTCAAACTCAATCAAACAAATATTTTTCAAATGATCATCACTAAGTTGAAAACCTACAACATAAAGAATGATTTTAAACATATAATAAGACTCGATCAAAAAAGATTTTTCAAATGATCATCACTAAGTTGAAGAATGGATTTAAACATATAATAAGACTTTACAATGAAGTCCTAGTTTTTTCTTATGGTTTTAAACATATATTTAACATATAATTGAATACCTAGGTTATTTCGCCTCTTCTTTATATCATACAAAATTCCTTCGCACAAAAGTTTCCATGTAGCTTACCAAACGACAAAAGTATTTGTCATTGAATCCATTAACAATAACATAACAAACAATCTCCTCATTTGATTACAGAGGCCAAATGACTGGCTTCTGTAATAGCATCCATGAATTCTTTGTTGTTTCGCAATAATCCAAGTGAAACACATGCTTCCTTAAAGGTTTTGTTTATCGTTCCAGCCACCGTCTTAATATCATTGTAACTTCTTCACCCCTTTTGTATAGTTAACATGAGTCTCAAATAATTACCACATCCGGAGGGAATATGAGTAAGCTTTCCAATAAAGTTACCTCGTTGTCTAGGACGCCATGCTCTGCAACTTTTATTATAAACAAACATTATAGGAAATTCACCATAAGTCAATTCTTGTCCATGTTGTAACACCCTAAACCCTGCATACAATTTAATATGGAATTTAACTAAACAAAATGCAACCATTCAGGGTATCACGCACAATCAAACATAGCTTACTCCGTAACACAGGGTATAACATAACAATTTAGAACCTATCATTGCATGCTCACCTCCACTTAGGGTATCATCGCAACCGAATCATTATTAAATCAAATAAACACAATATTGCAACCCATGACATTTAGTTTCATAAACCTCAACCTTCATAACACAACAAAAGAAGTTGTATTATTCAACTCACAACTTTGAGATCTCAACAAAACATAAATAGTAACTTCAACAAAATAAAACAAGTAAAAGTAAACGTTCCCAGCCCGATGTTACATGATTAGAGCAAGACCCTACTAATAAAATGAAAAACTAATGGAAGCCACTCCAAGATCTATCTTCCACTTACTTCAACAATGCTACTCCTGAGTATCTGCAAGCTATCCATGATGGAAAAAATTAAAGCAAATGGGTGAGAATACACTTCAATAATTAATAGTTAAAACAAGCGGAAGTATATTATCACATAACAACAACACACACACATCACTCAATCAACACCAGCATATTAAGTATTATCATCCAACAACATATCAACAACAATCAATACAAATGCAACCACTACAACAAATAACGCTTTTTATGATGAGGCTTTCTGTCACAAAACTCTACTCTAATATATATAATGCGTTTCTTTTGAATAATAGAGCAATGGTGTCACATGCAAGTATACATGCTTGGTAATGTAGCAAGTGATAAAGTAAAGGTCGAACCCACATGGAAGTGTAAAGTATTTGAACTACTAATATTAGCTTTCTTTGTTTAAGAAAAGTATGAGCAAGGTAACAGAAATATGAGAATAAGGAACAAGAGTACACACAAATAACTAAAATAACTTAAAGCTAAAAAGGAGCTAAAATATTAGAGAGAATAGTTGATGAGCTAAATCCATTAGTATTTGTTGTTTGAAATGTCTTTTGATGCGAAGTGTCGTGCCTCAAAAGGTCAGAACGCGATCTAGTGGTGTATCTCTACAACATCAAAAACATGTATAACTAGGGCAAGGGAACAAATCTCTAAGTCTCACTTGTAACCCTAAAATACGTCTGGTTTTAATTCTGAAAAATCTTTGTGGTCTCAACTTCTTATCTCTAAGCAAGTTAAATTAAGTGAATATCTCTATCCTACTTTATTAACCACTTTTGTTATGAAATCCACTTGTTTATTGGATCTCTCTCAGCAACAAGCTTTTACCTTTTTCCTAGTTGATCACTCTAAGAGCCAAGTTTATAGCATAAAAACACATAACAAAATAAGACACTAGCCAACACATCATATTAACATACAAACACTTTTATACTAACTTCATTAGTCTCATCAAACAAAGGTTTAGCTCATAGTGAGCTGAGTACAAACTACTGGAATGAAATTATTAGGAAACATCATCTTACAAAGTGTAGTAAAGAAATGCAACCTAATAATAACTTGGAGATCTCTTGCGTTGGATAAACAGCAACAGCTCTCTTCAGTCACGACAGTTCTCAGCAGAGCGTACAGGTCTGGAGAAGAAAAGAATACTCTCTAATAATACTCTAGCTCTTGGAACTGGAAATAACTTTAAAAATTGAAAATAAAATATTTTTGTGTGTGGAATCTCCCGTCTCTCTGTCTTCAATGCACAAGCTCTCTTTAAATAGTGATGAGTGGAAGTGGTAGTTCCTCCTTTCTTGGATCGTGGGTCTCTTGAGGAAAGTAAGGTTAGGCCCAAATCAATTCTTCATATGGGACAGCTGTCCATCAATCCTTCCTTTGCAAGTAATCTGGTACAGATGTTGGTGGGAGACAAATCTGCTTTTTGCAAGCGGCTATAGCAGGCTTGTGGAGCAGAGCAGACGGCTGGTGCCGCAGAGCAGACGACTGGTGGTGCTGGTGCTGGGCGCATTTTTGTTGTGTGGTCCCATCGTACTACCTTTTGTCCTCTAGCTTTCTTGATCTTATCCATTCCTTTTGCTCAATTGCTCTACTTGAGGCTGCCACGTGAGCCCTAGTCATTCTTGGATTTTCATCATCAATCTCCAACTGTCTTGGTGAAATGGTTGATTAAACCATCAGCTCTCCAAATAGCTCCTCATGCTGCTCCAGACTCTGGCAACTGGGGTCATGCCTCTTCTCATCATCATCTAACTTTCTTTTAGAGCATAAACACAAAGAAAAAGTAAAAGAAGCACATAAAGTGCTTAAAGCTTAAATCATGCTAAAACACCTTAAACTCATGCTACATAAGTGAAATCATGAACTAGAAATGCCACATACATTGGGTTAAAGTAACACACTAAAATAATGTTATCACTTCCCCAAACTTGAATGATCGCCTGTCCTCAGGTGATGTGACAGTGAAAGACATAGGGAAGTGAATTTGGTTCTTAACATCTTCAGTCAGGTTTAGCAGTGTAATGAGGCTTTAAGAATTGGAAGGGTCAGGAAGTGGTACTGGTGCGAGTTTCTCAGCTTTGCAATTGTCCCAAAGTTTTGCTAGCTCAAAGGGGAACTGACTTCTCATGTCACGACCCTACTCTTCTTGGAAACAAGCCACAATTTTCTCTTTTTGATCCCTCCTTGTGTACTTTCTTGAGTGGGGTCTCTTCTCTTTTGGTTTCACTAGGGAATTCTGTCCTGATTCTTATTTGATATTTTTTACTACACATTTGGAACCACACTTATTCACTTATTATTTTGTTCTCTTTTTCTCTTTTTCTTTCCTTTTTTTTGCAACACGCCTCATCTCAGAATCTTCTGGTGTGAGTTCAACTGACTATTATGATGAAGACACTTGTTGTTCCTCCAGTTTCAGGCACATGAACTTTATTGGTGGTCTTTGCCAGTTTTTGCACACTTTTGTGTGTCTTTGTGTGAAGTGTGTCCCTTCCGTGGTCGTCTCAATCATTATTTAAATCTTCTTGTCCTTCCTTCGTGATTCCTAGGATTTCAACCTTAACCTTGATTTTCACAATTCAGTTTCTTTTGGAAAAATTTTTTTGGCTGGTTTAGGAGACTAGTGCTGTCGTGACTGAGAACATCAATCTCCTCTGTCAAACTCATTTGGTGAAACTCTTACACCTTGCTTTTCTAACACCTAACAACTTCATTTCCCTTTTTTATTCTTGAGCCCAGAAATTAAAAATTTAAGCTCATGACTTAGTTGAATCCCAACATTCCCTAGTTCTTCCTGATTCTAAGTTATGATAAACACAATTTTAACATGAAAGAAATAATCACCAAAAAGTGCCACACATATCATTAAAACAAAACATAAAATAGCAGGTCATCATGTTCTGGGAGCGTTACAACATCCCCACAAGAAAATTAAAACATTTAAAACTAAAACATTTGGCTCAAAACATGGCCAACGAAACACAATATCCAAACTTAGACATAAAACAGCAGTCATAGGTAGAAACGACAGTAAAAGACAGAAACATGGTTAGATTGAGTGAAAATAGGCTGAGTACTGACGCCCTCCCCCAAACTTAGTAAGGACAGTGTCCTCACTGTTTAGTGATGAGAGGTGCGAAGATAGTGCTTTCCTATTTCCACATTTACCACTTAGGCCCTTAGCCTGGAGCTTTTCCTTGGAGCTTGCAGAGGTTGCTTCTTTTTTTTTATTCTTGCTCTCCTGCACTCCTAGGCCTTTGTCATTTCCCTCTTCGGCTGTAGCAACAACAACCTCCTTCCTAGCAGCCTTCATAGGACTCTTTGCCTTTTGCTGTGGCTGTTCTCTACTTTCCTTTGGCTACTCCGCCGCAACATTGTCTTCTTTATCTGCCTCAGGTTCCATGACATGGAGGGGTTCTGGCTCAGCTCCTGCCTTTTCTGTCTCGTCACTGTCAGCTTCGTCGTCTCCTTTGGCAACTTCCTCTTTCTCAGTTTCTGTAGAGGAGTAATATCTCCTTATTCCTTCCGCTTCCTTCTCCTCAGTCCCTCCTTCGGATTGCACTTTTTCTTCCTCCACATCCTCCTTTTTCTTACTCCTTTCTTCCTCCTCAGTAGCTTCCACCTTGTTCAATTCCTCAACATCTTTTTCTGCTTCTGATAACATGGTATCCAAAACTTCATCCTTTTCCGTTCCTTCCTCCTCCTGGTCTGACTTATTCAGGTCAAATTTGTTGGTGTTTGTTACAGGGCTGGCAGGCAGTGTCATGGCTACAGCCGGCTCTTTCTTTTTCCACTCAGCCTTGAGCTTCTTCTTCTTTGGGGCTTCCTCCATTTCTGGAGGTGGAGACGGATAAGCCTTCCTTAACTTTTTCTTCTTTTTGTTTTGACTTTGACTGGTGTCTCCTGACACGCCCTTGCTAGTCTCACCAACATCTTTCTTCTTTGCCTCTTTGTCTTTCTTCTTCTTTTTTCCCTTCTCTTTTTTCGTGGATCTCTTTTCTCCTTCAGCAACAACCATTGGTTCCACATTTCCCAAAATATGATCTGGAAACTCTAAAGCCTTCAACACATGAGATGGGGCTTGCATGACCCACATCTCTTCCAACCACTGTGTCTTGGCCTTTTGGTAAGCGAAGAATGCTTGTTGATCCCTATGCATCTGCCTCAAGATTTCTATTGCTGGGTCTGGTTGCTCTTCAGTTGCATATGAGGTTTGACTTGTAGCTGCTCTTTTCCTTACTCCTTTAGGCTTCACGAGTGTCATGATTAGTGTCTTGTCCAGCGGCTGTTGAGGGGCCCCAAAATTGTCTGAGTCATACTCAAACACACCATGTCTTCGGGACAAAGTTGTGATTAAACAAGGTAAGAAGAGCATCCCTTCCTTCTTCTTTGAACATGCATGGATTTCCTGCACTATTATTTTCCCACATTGACGGGTCTCAAGCCGGTGATACAGTGTAAGAGTACCAAGTTTGCCCTAGAAACCGTCTCATTGTGAGCAGTTGGCTTGATGGAATGTTTCAAAAATTGGTACCAAACTTCCACCTTCGGCCTGAGGTCCATCCTCTTCACGGCTTTGTCCACCCATTTTGCTCCCTGGACACACAATGACTCCAGATACGTGTCATACTCATCTTCCTGAGATCGTAATACCAAGTTTTGGTCCTCATCTTCAACAGCATCCAGTTTGAAATAATAGTTGATATTTTCCTCATTGTACACGACCTTTGTCCCTCTGATGATCACCTCCAATCGTTTGTGTCCTGGATCGGTGAGATTTGCATAGACCTCCTTGACTAAGTTGGCGTTGTAAGCACCAGGTTGTTTGCACAAAAGCTCCCATTTCAACTTCAAGATTGTGGTTCCAATGTCTCCTAGTAGTCCCAGACCTTCCTCAGAGGAGTCCATAATAAAACCACGCTCAGAAAAAAGACTCATCTTGCTAAAATACTCTGTGAAATGCCTGTGAGCTTCCACATTCATGAAAGTTTCATCTTCGTCCTGACTTGAGATATCAATGGTGGGGGTGGTGTTTTTCTTGGCAGTGGTTTTGTAACGGCGGCCGGTTTGGGGGTCGCGTGTCATTTTTTCTGAAGTGAAAGAGGAGAAAAAAGGGATTGAGAAGTTTTTAGGGTTTCAGAGAAAAATGGTGGAATGGAAGATGAGGAGGTTTTTGTTTGAAGTTTAGTGTATAGGTAAAAGGTGGGGGGAAGTTGTAAGGATGGTTGGAAAAAGTTTTTAGGAAATAATAAAATAAAATGTTTTTTTGAAAGTTGGAGAGAGAGATTTTTCCGTTTTTTGTGTTTCGTAGGGCAAGGAGTGAAAGCCCTAGGTCTGACACCTGAAAAGACATACTTAAGTGGGTTTGCGTGTTTAGGTGGTTGAGGTGTCTGACGTGGCAGACCTGGCCATCATAACTCTGCTCCTTCACTCAGCCCAATACGCTTGCTCCCTATGTTGCGCTTTCTTTCTCTCTCTTCCTTCTAAGAAAAACGTTTCAAATTCTTTTCTGATTTTCCAAGAGAAAAATAATCAACGCCAGCTCAACATTGTTATTAATCTCATTGGACTTAGGAAAAAAATTTTATTCCTTCAATCTTTTCCATTTCTCCACTCCACTGTTCTTGTGTCAATTGTTGGCATGTCTCGTCTTGTCATGAGCTGACGCTAGTAGAACACATCATGATCCTGTACAAAGTAAAACAAAAGAAAAAAAATTTCATAAAGCTGGGCTGCCTCCCAGTAGCGCTATTTTAAGGTCTTATCGCCTGACCAACACAAAAATCCATTAATCAATAAAATGGAGAGCATCCCTTGTGTTACTTGAGGACTCTCCAAGGTAAGGTTTGATCCTTTGGCCGTTAACCTTAAATTTGTCTCCATTTTTCTCATTCAACAATTCCACATCACCTTGGGGGTAAATCTCCTCTAAGATAAAGGGTCTAGACCATCTTGATTTTAATTTCCCCGGGAATAGCTTCAGCCTTGAGTTAAAAAGTAAAACTTTTTGGCCTTTTACTAATTCCCTCTTCTGGAATTTCTTGTCATGCCACCTCATGGTCTTTTCCTTATATAATTTAGCATTTTCGTATGAAAACAACCTATGCTCATCTTGTAGCGAGCGATTTTGGACGCGGTTCTTAAGCGCTGGTCGCTCTCTGTGGTTTGAGCTTACTACAGGTCGATTCATTTTTTATCCTATTGTGAGCTGATGAAGGAAGGGAAATAGATGTCTCCAATTAACCCTGCTTGAATACTGAGTTTAAACAGCGGTCTGTTAGGTTACGAATGCTATCAATGTGGGGAGGCCTTTGTACTGGTTATTTGTATTTTCGCCAATACTGTTTTCTTTCTTTTTATTTTAACAGAAGGTTTCTGGCGGGGAACAAGGATTAGGATGTTAGGACTGATGCTTTTTGATGTGAGAGTATGGGATTTTGGGTTTTTGTTTAGTGTGCTCGCTAAGATTTTTCTTTCAATCTTATGCCTACGTATTCCCGTTTACCGAAACAAGGAAATCAGAGCGTTCGTAGTTCCTCCTATTCTATGGGAGGAAATTGGTTTTTGGTGTCTTGTTCAAAGCCCAAGACGTGAAGCGAAAGGTGATTTGTATCTTGTTTAAAGCCCAAGATGTGAAGCTGAAAAGTCTATTTGTGTCTTGTTCAAAGCCCAAGACGTGAAGCTGAAAAGTCTATTTGTGTCTTGTTCAAAGCCCAAGACGTGAAGCTGAAAAGTCTATTTGTGTCTTGTTCAAAGCCCAAGACGTGAAGCTGAAGGACCTCGACTTTAGAGAGAATTTGTCATCTCTAAAGAAGGGTTTGTCTGTCACAACTGTTGGGTGACTGGTTATAAAGGAGAATTACTTTAACCGGGATATGCGAATCCGACAATGCCATAATTTCCTTTATAGGGGATTTTAACCTGAAGGAGAAGACTTTAACTCAGTGTAGAGCAATGCTATCTTTCCTTAGGAATTTCTCATGCTAAAAGAGGGACAGTGGCATGGATGTAGATGATCCAGAGGCTTGCCGCTTACAGCGATTAGATGAAGGGGAAGGAGTGGATGATGTTTGTGTACTGTGAACGAGGCATAACTTTGATGCTAAAAGGTTGATTGGATCAACCAGTGGTTTTCTTATACAAAGCCTAAGAGGAGGCTAATATGTGTCTCGTACAAAGCCCGAGAGAGAGGCGAAAAGGTTTTAACTCAACGAGGGAATCTTTTTGTATCTCGTATAAAGCCTGAGATTGAGGCTATTGTTTATTTGGCTCAATAAGAACCCTTTTGTATCTCGTACAAAGCCTGAGATGGAGGCTAAAGGGGTGATTGACTCAATGAGGGAGTCTCTTATGTGTCTCGTACAAAGCCTGAGAGAGAGGCTAAACATTGTTTGACTCCACTGGGGAGAATCATTGTACAAAGCCCAAGAGAGAGGCTAACTTCATCGGAGAAGGATCATTATACAAAGCCTAAGAGGAGGCTATGGCGCTGTTTCAGTTGAGCGACAGGTCCAATATACTGATTTAAAGAGAAAATCAGTTCTTATATGAGCAATACTGTACTCAAGGATTTGATTTGAGGATCAGGGATATTTCCTTTTCTTTGAGGAAACGGGAAATCCAAAGGGTATTGAGACTGTCCGAGTCTGCGGGTTTCCTTCCTATTTAACGAAGGGGTCACTTGAGAATGTCTTTGAGACTCAAGGAGATTAGACTGTCCGTGTCTAGAGTTTTATCTTTTGTACTATGCTCTGAGAAACAGTAGTAGACTCTATGACAGGACTGTTATATGAAGATGACTAGGTTCTGATCCTATACCTCTAGGAGGTCGTCGGGATAATTTGTACGAAGCCTAAGAGGAGGCTAGAAACTTTTAAGAAGCCGACGGGTCCTTGTACTAAGCCCAAGAGGAGGCTATCATTCCCGGAGGAAGAGATCATTATACGAAGCCTAAGAGGAGGCTGTGAATACTTCTAAGAAGCTGTAGGGTCCTTGTACTAAGCCCAAGAGGAGGCGGGTTTGCTTTTAGGAAGCCTGTGGGTCCTTGTACGATGCCCAAGAGGAGGCCGATTACTTTTAAGAAGCCGATGGGTCCCCAAACCACGAGAAATTCAAGGCAAGCTATTCACAAGGAATAGATCAAGTCAGGAAAGTTCAAGAATTTGGAAGAAACTCAAGAGATGCCATTCACAGAGAAAAGATCATCTCTGGGGAGTAGAGCTTCTTGACAAACGCTTTTAAGAAGCCTGCGGGTCCCCAAACCCCGAGAAATTCAAGGCAATGTTATTCACCGAGAATAGATCATAGTCAGGAAAGTTCGAGAATTTGGAAGAAACTCAAGAGATGCAATTCATGGAGAAGAGATCATCTATGGGGAATAAAGTTTCTTTGACAACTTCTACAAGTGACAGTCTATGAAAGGGTTCACAGAGAATGCTGCATTTCATGTCTCCATATTGTTTAACCCCAAGAGGAGGGAAGACTGTGTCTGGTAATCCTATGGGGATCTAGTTTAGACTATTTCTAAGAGTGATTGAAACGGCTTTACCTAGTGCTAGACGTAGTTGCCGGGGAAACTCTAAATATCTATACTATTATTACACAGTTGATATGATTTTATGAAAGAAGACTTACAACAAAACAGCCCCACAATACAGTTATATATATATGAGTTTATGAAAGGAGACTTACAGTGAAACAGCCCCACAATACAGTTATATACATATGAAAGCGGTAAATGAAAGCGGGTAAACACTTACTCGGTTGTAGAGCTTCCATGCTGTTTGGTTAGTTGTTCAACAAAGAAAGATTGAAAACAACAGTATATTCAAAATCAAAGGAGAAAGTGCTTTGAAATAAAAAGATTTGGGGCTTACAGCTCAAGGAGAGGCCCAGGGTTTTATCAGTGAGCGCACTGTTTGAATTTGTACAGAGGGACTTATACAAGTGACTGAGGCCCAGAAAGGTTTTCTGTACAAAGGGGTGGGTCTTACACTCTCTCAAGAGGCCCAAGTGAGTTTTAAGAAAAGAAATGGGTCTTACTACTCGAGGGTAGGCCCAATGGTTAATTTTGAAAAGGGCGACGATCGTGCCGAGTTTTTTGGAAACACCGTGGGACTTATACAAGTGACTGAGGCCCAAAATTTTGGTATTTACAAAGGGATTGAGTCTTGCACTCTATTAGAGGCCCAAAGAGTCTTGAAACATTTGAGTATGATTAAAAATCAAAGAAACCCCAATTTTCACTTTTTAAAAGTAATTTTTCAAAGAAAATTAATAAAAAATGACAAAAGTATCAAATAAGTTTAAATAAACCACTTGTGAATTTTGGTTAAGGTTTGAAAAATGAGGTTTTAATCACAAGATGATTTAAAACTTATTTAGTTTTGATTTTCAAGATGAATGTTCACTTTTAAAATGTTTACAAACAATTAAAAATGAATTTATTCACAAAAATACCAACTATATTAAATAAATAATATAAATTTGATTTTTTTTTGTAGAATAAAATATTTTACTATTTTTGTGATTTTTCAGAAAAAGAACCAATAAAAAATAATCAAAATTGAGGGAGTTATTAATTTTCCAAATCATTAAAAAATAATATGAAAATGAGAAAATAGGGGTTGGGTCTTACACTCTATTAGATACCCAAAGTGTATTTTTGTACAAAAGATGGGGCTTACAACTCAGAGAGAGGCCCAAAAATTTTCAGTTTGAAAATGGCGATCGCGCCGAGATTTTTAACGTATCGGGACTTATACAATAGCTGAGGCCCAAAATTGTTTTGTTAAAAAAGAGTTGGGTCTTACACTCTAATAGAGGCCCAAGTGTTTAAAAAATGAAAATAAATTGGACTTACAGCTCAAAGAGAAGCCCAGTTGATTTTCAGTTTGAAAACGGCGATCGCGCCGAGGTTTTCTTTTAACGCAGATAGACTTATACAATAAGTGAGGCCCAAAATTGTTTTGGTTAAAATGGGATTGGGTCTTACACTCTAATAGAGGCCCAAGTGTTTGAAAAAGATTTGTTAGGGTGAAAATCAAAGAAAACCCCAATTTCATTTTTTAAGGCATTTTTCCAAGAAAAATTAAGTAAAAAATGATAAAAATATCAAATAAAATCATTAAATAATGATTAAGGTTTATGAAAAAATATTTTATCCACATAAATATTTAAAATCATTTTGGTTTTAAAAATCAAGAAAAAGAAATCATTTTAAAAGCATTTAAAACAATTTAAAACACTATTTTTAAATATATTAAAAATAATACTTTTTTTTGTGATTTTTTGTGGATTAAAATATTATGGGGTATGAATTGGAAAATGATGATTTTTTGCTATGTAAAAAATATTGGTTGAGTTTTGAAAATAAAAATAAGAAAAAGAGGAAATATGTCACAACATCATCTCCGACGTTTCTTATGGGGTAAAAACTAGTACCGAAACTTTAATTTTCAACACGTTTTTTATCAAATTTCAAACACTCATAACTCTCTCAATTTTTATCGGAATCAAAATCCGGAAGTACCTATCTTGACCGATTTTTCACAAGGAATCCGATGGTACCTCACATACACACTGAAACTCGACGTACAAAACACGCAAATCGAAAAACCAGAACTGCACTTAATTCGAAATATCGTTCAGCGTCGAATTTCTAACACGCGTAACTCTCTCGATTTTTAACCGAATTAAGATCCGGAAGAGCCTATCTTGACCGATTTTTCGCGAGGAATCCAATGGTATCGTACATGCATGCTGAAACTTAACGTACAAAACGCAGCAATTAAAAAACCAGAACTGCTACTAATTGAAAACGTCGTTCTGCGTTGAATTTCCAACACGCGTAACTCTCTCAATTTTTAACCGAATTGAAATCCGTAAAACCTATCGTGACCGATTTTTCGCAAGGAATCAAATGGTATTACTCACATACATGGAAAATCAACACACAAAACGTAGCAATTAAAAAACCAGAACTGCTATCGATTGAAAACATCGTTCCGCGTCGAATTTCCAACACGCGTAACTCTCTCGATTTTTATCCGAATTGAAATCCGTAAAAACCTATCTTGACCGATTTTTCGCAAGGAATCCAATGGTATTACTCACGCACACGGAAAATCAACACACAAAATCCAGAAATGAAAAAACCAGAACTGCACTGTTTTGAAAACATCATTCCACGTCGAATTTCCAACACGCGTAACTCTCTCGATTTTTATCCGAATTGAAATCCGTAAAAACCTATCTTGACCGATTTTTCGCAAAGAATCTAATGGTATTACTCACGCACATGGAAAATCAACACACAAAACGCAGAAATGAAAAAACCAGAACTGCACTGTTTTGAAAACATCGTTCCGCGTCGAATTTCCAACACGCGTAACTCTCTCGATTTTTATCCGAATTGAAATCCGTAAAAACCTATCTTGACCAATTTTTTGCAAGGAATCCAATGGTATTACTCACGCACACGGAAAATCAACACACAAAATGCAGCAATTAAAAAACCAGAACTGCTATCGTTAATTTGACGTCGTTTCGCGTCAAATTTCCAACGCGCGTAACTCTCTCAATTTTCATCGGAATTGAAATCCGTAAAAACCTATCTTGACCAATTTTTCGCAAGGAATCCAATGGTGTTACTCATGCACACTAAAACTTAATGTACAGAACACATCAATAAAAAAAAATAGAACTGGACATGATTTTAAAACAACCAAAATTCCACATATAAACATGTTAAAATGCAAACAGTGGGAGGATCACAACATACACATTAAGGACTACATTTTTGCCTCAAGAATTGTTCAATATGATGCATGTATGTGGACAACAAAGGAAAGCATGATTCAAAGAATTCAAGTTGTGAATTTTACCTCTTTTTTGGAGATTTTGGGCAACCTACCAAGTGCTTTGTTCCAGAAATGATTTGATGCTTTGGACAACCTCAAATGACCTCTTAGAAGCTTTTAGGATGGTTGGAATTAGCTGAAAACCTCTGGAGCAAGTTTGAGCACTTTCTCGCAAAATGGTCAAAAGTGGCCAAAATGTCAACTCTCTCAAATGGTGTTCCAGATGTGTGGCACCATTTGGGACAGTTCAAGGATGATATTTAGAGTGTGTTTGAGGTTTTATCTGGTTTGGAAAGTGACTGAATCAAGACATGACTTGAAAAATGCAAAAAAAGTGTCATTTTGAGGTTTTGAGAGGTGACTTTGTGATGTTGGTGTTATAGGTCACTTGTGAGAGTTTGGATCACCTACATATGATGTTTATGAGGTGTTAGGATCATGAGTTGTGATGGAAATGCTCTCTAACTCAAAAACTCAGAATTTCCTTACTAAAGAAGACATTTTGGAGTGAAAGAGAGAATTTGAGGAAAACATCTGTTTGATGGCTTTGGTGTACTCAAACTGAGCACAAATGAGCTCTATTTATAGTAGAGCAAGTTTGTTTTGGGATCCACAGTGAATGGCAACTGCAGCAGAGGTTTGGCCAATGTTGTCCAATGGAAATCCAAGTCTCCTCTAGCCATTGGCTAGAGGTTAGAGCACAGGCTGCTGGTTCCCTAGTTGTTGGAGGAATCTTGACTGAATTCAGTTGAAGGAAGATCAGTTCATGCCACCTCTAAGCATCCATTAAATGCTCCAAACCAAAATTGGAGTTTTGTCCCTCTTTTAGGGATTTCTAGGTTTTGGCATGCTTTTTTTGGTTCCTTGGACTTGGGAGGTTCATGGATCAGATCATCCCACTTGGATTTGATCCTTGGATATGTCCAAACTGATGACAAGGCTTGAAAATTCGTGTGGCACAAAAAATGTGCAAATCTGCCCTGAAAAATTCAGCTGCAGCAAGCCTTTTTGTAAGATCCATAACTCCCTGCTCGAGTATGCTACATGGACGTCCTAGGACTTTTCGGAAAGCTTAGATGACGTACTTCAACTTTGATGTTTGACACTAGACCTGGTTCAACTTGGATCATGGAGAAAAACAGCCTTGAAGTTGGGACATTGTGCTGAAATTACAAGGCAGATTTTGGCTAAGTGCTGAAAAATGTCAATTTTAAGTTTTTAGCCATTTTGATCCAACCATAACTCAAAATCCATGTTGAATTGGGATGAAGTGTAGTTGACACTTTTGTAGAGGGCCATGAGGGCTACAAATCAAGCTTTGGATGGGAAAAAATGGCTTTGTGGTTTAGGAGTTATGATCCTCCAAAGTTGGTACCCTTGCCACTTTATTCCATAACTTAGAAAAATTTCTAAGTTTTTATGGTTACCCCCCTTTTACAAGTTATCCCACTTTCTTTGATTTTTCTTGATGAATGATGATTCCAATCACACATTAACATCATTTTAGGGTTAAAAAACCATTTTTATGAAAAATCTCAAAAAGTCAAAGTTTGACTTTTGTGCACAGTTGACTTTTTATCAGATGAATTCCAAACTGTGCGATCCTTTAGGAAATCATGTCCTTGACCTAAATCAAAATTGATGGACATGTTCCATGGGTGTTATAGGGTGTATTTAATCGTGTCCCACAGCTTGGGAGCATGTCCTGGTCAAAAGTCAAAGCTACAGTTGACTTTTCTAGCGAAACCCTAACTGTGGTTCAGATGAAATTGAAACTTGTTGCTCAAGCTTCTTGGGTCAATCCATTGTTGCAAATGGATCAACGTGGTATGTTGGAGACCCTCAAATCATGTCTTGAGGTCTTGGCTCATGATTTGTCCCAAAAGTCAACTTAGGGGTGAATTAGGTCAAGAAACCCTAATTCCTGATTTTTGATGTATGCATCCCCTGAGGCTAAATTGACTTGATGATGGGGTTTATGATGTTCCATGGAGCATTTTAGGTTATGCTTTGAAGCATTGGCTCATGCCCAGAGGAAAATTTCCATCTGGAGGCCCTAGTCGACCAAACCCTAATTTGGTGACACTGGCGATCCTGAGGCTTGATCCACCTAGAAGGGAGCAGCCTTGTACTTAATCCTTGAAGTGGGAATCCTCTTGATCCATTGTGGATATTTGAGAGGCTAGACAAGTTGAAGATCATGTCATTCCTTGATTGATCCTTTGTCTAAGAGCTCTGCGAGGGCGTGAAACCCTAAATCCTGTTTGTAGTGAATGCTCACCCACCTTTGGGGAGACTAATGAGGTATGATGGTCCATCCATATTGTGCTGATGATTTGCACAATGATGGGAAATCTTAGTGGTCAAAATTTGGGGTATGACAGATGCCCCTATTTAATCTTCTTGGACCCGAAGGTGTGAATGACGAAGGTATTCGGGCATTCGGGGTGCAAGAGGATTAAATATCGAAATACCCGAAATTTTGATGGTGGTTATGAATGGTAGCTTACGCATTCATCTTCTTTAGCTAAGCGAAGATGCTTAGAAAAGGTCAACTTCCCCTCGATCCTGGTCTTCAGCCAAGGAGCTGGTCTCAATTTTCTTTTGAAATAAACTTCCCCTCGATCTTGGTTTCCTACCAAGGAACTGGTCTTAGTTTCTTTTGTCAACTTCCCCTCGATCCTGGTTTCCTACCAAGGAACTGGTCTCAGTTTCTAAAGTAAACTTCCCCTCGATCCTGGTTTCCTACCAAGGATCTGGTCTCGGTTGCTGAAATAAACTTCCCCTCGATCCTGGTTTCCTACCAAGGAACTGGTCTCAGTTTCTTTTGTCAATAAAGTTTCTTGACAAGGAACGCTGTTAGTAGCGGTTTTCCTTCAAACTTCTTGCCGAATTTTCCTGGGGAGATGCCATTTGAGTGGAAAAAGTTTTGATGTCAGACTTGCTGGGGAACCCAGTCGTCTGAGTTGTAGAGTTGCACAAACTTCTCTGTTGGAGACGCCATTTGTCGATTTTACTGGGGAAAGCGAGTCTCTTGAGAGACTGTTTTTGTTTGGGGGCTTACATCATACTTTTCTCGGGATCTTTCCGGAGAAATGCCATATGATGGGATCCAATTTTGAGGTGCCGATGACCTTTTCATCAGTGGTTTTTTCGGAGAAAAACTGCCGTACCTCCGAATCTCTGATTAAGAGGCTTTCTCTGGGGATTTTCCTTAATCTGGGAAAGCAAGGATATCATCTTCAATGGCGAAGAGTGATATTTGTTGAAAGTTTTCTCTGGCTTTTCAGAGGTTCAAGTTATCAAAGTGGTCAAGGACCAACTTCATTCCAGAAGTAAACTGGAGGAGAGAGATTGTTCAGACACAGTATTTCCTGACGAGGAAAAGGCTGACAACTCGATTGAGAGGACTTTTATCACTAGGGGACACGACCGACTAGAGTAATAGCAATGCAATATGAATGCGAATGCAAATAAAATGCATGATGTATGTATGTTTATGCTGACAAAACTGACGCGACATACAAACTAAAAGATGAACATGACTGGATACTCGGCCATCGCGGGGCGTGGAAGAAATATCGCTAGTTCAAGATAGCAATTCTGCCTTGCTTAGGAGAAACGGTCCCTGTTGGGGGCGACGCTGGTCGGGCTTAGGAGATGAGAACTCGGCCGAGGATGTCAGACGAAACATGGTCTCTGACATTGTTGATCCTTCATTCAGGCGTAATGGTCTAGAAGGAGTACTTTGATTCTGCACTTCAAAGTTCAAACGCCTTTGGAGACGCAATCGATGCTCTTTCGATGTTCAACAGTCAAAAGAAATTGCCATCTTTATTAAAAATCAGAAAAAGTTTTAACAAGTAAATTCATTTTTGTTTTATTTCAAGAATCGTTAATCATGTTAACAACGTCGTTCTGTAAAGCTAAAACAAATAAGAATTACAAACAAAAGCACAAGGGCTCAAATTTTATTGATAAGATGGAGATCAGCCAAGCGCGTGATTCCAAAGAGTATATACAAAGTTTGAAAATGGTAATTTACAGGGAAAAGGGCTACGTTGAAACATAATGACCACTATCCTTCTACCAACTTTGAATTCGGGACATCCTGAGCTTCTGTCGAAGATGACCTTGACTGGATATTCCCTCAAATGGATGATGTAACTACTGCCGCTGCTGAGGGACTTGCCTCTGTTGAACATAGTTACTTGCCATTATCCCTAATTTTTGCCTGGATTGTACTATGAGATTTCCAATCTATTGGGATGATTTTTTTTCATGTCTCTAACTTTTGCCTGGACCGCCCTTTCGGGTTTTCAATCCACTGAGACGTCTTTTTTTTTTTTTTTTTTTTTAGTTTAGGCGAAGTATTTCTTGACTACATCAACATTTGTGGGGTAGGCAAATTCCTCTCTGTCCATGGTTGCAAGTCTCAAGGCGCCGCCTGAGAAAGCTTTCATGACCACATAGAGGCCATCATAATTTAGGGTCCATTTGCCCCGAGAATCAGTGAGAAATGATTGTATCTTCTTGAGCACAAGGTCTCATTTTCTGAAGACACGAGGTCGGACCTTTTTGTCGAACGCCCTATTCATTCTCTGTTGATACAACTGACCGTGGCATAGTGCCGTGATTCGCTTTTCTTCGATCAGATTCAGTTCGTCGTGTCGACTTTGACACCATTCAGCTTCGGTGAGCTTCGCTTCCATCAATACCCGGATTGATGGGATCTCTACTTCTATGGGGAGAACTGCCTCCATGCCATATACTAGAGAGAAAGGGGTTGCCCCTGTTGAAGTGCGGACAGATGTGCGATAACCGTGAAGAGAAAAGGGTAGCATCTTGTGCCAATCTTTGTAGGTTACAACCATCTTTTGAACGATCTTCTTGATGTTCTTGTTAGCCGCTTCTACCGCTCCGTTCATCTTGGGTCGGTAGGGAGATGATTTATGGTGTTCAATCTTGAATTTAGCGCATAACTCTTTCATCATCTTATTGTTCAAGTTAGATCCATTATCAGTAATGATCTGGCTTGGAACACCATAACGGCAGATGATATTATTTTTGATAAATCGGACCACCACTTGTCGGGTTACATTAGCATACGACGCTGCTTCAACCCACTTGGTGAAGTAGTCAATGGCTACCAGTATGAACCGATGTCCGTTTGAAGCCTTAGGTTCGATCAAGCCAATCATGTCGATTCCCCATATGGAAAAAGGCCATGGGGAAGAAAGAACTTTGAGATGTGATGGCGGTACATGAATTTTGTCGGAGTATATCTGACACTTGTGACACCTCCTCATGTACTTGTCGCAGTCGGATTCCATGGTCAACCAGTAGTACCCTGCTCTTAGGATTTTCCTCGCCATTGTGTGTCCGTTGGCATGAGTGCCAAAGGAACCTTCATGAATTTCTTTCATAAGCATGTCTGCTTCTGGTTTGTCTACGCATCGGAGCAAGACCATGTCAAAATTTCTCTTATAGAGAGTGTCACCGCTCAAGAAGAAGTTTCCAGCTAATCTTCTGAGGGTCTTTCTATATTTCCTGGATGCCCCAGGTGGGTACTCTTGTTTCTAAAGGAAGCATCTGATATTGTGATACCAAGGTCGGTCGTCTATGACCGCTTCGATCGTGAAGACGTAAGCGGGCCGTTCAAGGCGCATGGTGTCGATCTTAGGTATGTCATTCCATTAACCTACACTAATCATGGAAGAGAGAGTGGCTAAAGCATCAACCATGTGATTCTCATCACGAGGGATGTGATGAAACTCAACTCTATTGAAGAAAGGTAGCAACCTTCTTGCGTAATCTTTGTAAGGAATCAGTCCTGATTGGTATGTGCCCCAATCTCCTTTTATCTGATTGATAACCAGGGCTGAGTCGCCGTATACGTCCAAATTTTTGATCCTTAAATCAATCGCTTTCTCGAGACCCATAATACAATCTTCGTATTCAGCCTCGTTGTTCGTACATTTAAACGTAAGTCTGGCGGTGAAAGGAATGTGGGTACCCTGAGGGGTAACAATTATTGCCCCAATTCCGTTTCCATAATGATTGATAGCTCCGTCGAAGATAAGTCCCCACTGGGAACCTGGTTCTGGCCCTTCACTGGGTAGCGGTTTATCGCAGTCTTTCATTTTTAAATACATGACATCTTCGTCTGGGAAGTCAAACCCGATTGATTCTTGATCGTCAATCGATTGATGAGCCAAATGATCGGCTAAAATACTTCCCTTAACGGCTTTCTGAGTGTGGTACTCCATGTCATATTCTGATAACAGCATCTGCCAACGGGCAATCCTTCCCGTGAGAGTAGGTTTTTCAAATACGTACTTGATTGGATCCATTTCGGAGACCAACCAAGTAGTATGACGAATGATGTACTGGCGAAGATGTTTGGCTGCCCAAGCCAAAGCGCAACAAGTTTTCTCAAGCATCGTGTACCGAGTTTCACAGTCGGTGAATTTCTTGCTCAGATAGTAGATGGCAGACTCTTTCCGTTTGGTTTCGTCTTGTTGGCCAAGTACACATCCCATTGAGTCCTCCAGAACTCTGAGGTAAATGATCAGTGGTCTTCCTTCCACTGGAGGTGATAGAATCGGAGGATTCAACAGGTATTCCTTAATACTATCGAAGGCGGTTTGGCAATCTTCTGACCAAACGCAATCCTGGTTTTTTTTGAGTAACTTGTAAATCGACCCACATGTGGCGGTCATAAGGAATATGAATTTGGAGATGTAGTTTAAACGTCCCAGGAATCCTCTGACTTGTTTTTCAGTTTTCGGAGAAGGCATTTCTTGAATGGCCTTGACCTTGTCAGGATCAACCTCAATTCCTTTCTGGCTGACGATGAACCCTAGTAGTTTCCCTGAACGGACACCGAAGGTGCACTTGTTGGGATTCAAGCCGAGCTTGAACTTTCTTAAACGTTCGAACAATTTTGACAGATGTTCAACGTGCTCACTCTCTGTTTTTTATTTTGCAATCATATCATCGACATATACCTCGATTTCCTTATGTATCATGTCATGAAACAGAGTAGTCATGGCCCTTTGATAGGTTGCCCCGGCGTTCTTCAAACCGAACGGCATTACCTTGTAACAAAAGGTACCCCATGGGGTCTTGTAATAAAAGGTACCCCATGGGGTAATGAACGAAGTTTTCTCCATGTCTTTCGGTGCCATTTTGATCTGATTATAGCCCGAGAACCCATCCATGAAGGAAAAAACTTTGAACTTTGCTGTACTGTCTACCAGCATGTCAATGTGTGGTAAAGGAAAGTCGTCCTTTGGACTTGCCTTGTTTAGATCTCTGTAGTCGACACACATTCTGACTTTTCCGTCCTTTTTGGGAACGGGTACAATGTTGGCTAACCATTGAGGATATTCAGATGTAGCAAGGAAACCTGCGTCGATCTGTTTCTGTACCTCCTCTTTGATTTTGATGGCCATGTCCAGGTGAGTGCGTCTCAACCTTTGCTTTACGGGCGGACATTCCAATCTTAACGGTAAGTGATGTTCCACGATGCTGGTATCCAACCCTGGTATATCCTGATAGGACCAAGCGAACACATCGGGGAATTCTTTGAGGAGCTTTATCAAACCCTCTTTGGCATTTGGACCGAGCAGTGCCCCAATCCTGATTTCTTTTCTCTCTTTTTCTGAACCTGAGTTTACCGTTTCCAACGGCTCTTTGTGAGGTTCAATGGACCTTTCCTCTTGTCTGAGTAGTCGAGAGATCTCTTCTGGAATTTTGTCGTCATTTTCTTCTTCAGCCTCGAATACCAGGAACTCAAAGTTGGGAGAAGGCATCGGATCGTATGTTTCAACGGGGTTTAAAACAAGCAATCTGCATGACGTGATGATTTGTGTTTAGAAGAGATAGAGAAAATGGAAGTGTGTGCAGTGTATTTATTTTACTGCTTGTTTTTATTTGAATTGTTTTTTAGGATTACCATTTTCTGAAAAAGCAAAAAGAGAAAACAGCAATTAATGCGGAAATTACAGAACGACGTTATTTTATTAATGAACAAGTCGATTCTTGAAACTACAGCCCTATAAAACAAAACTCTGTCGCTTCGGGCAAAGCGAAGAGGGAAATTTACAGAAAGCGAGCCCTATCAAAACATCCGTTTCACCTGGGCAGGGTGAAAGGTTAAAGATGGCAATTACTTTGACTGATGAACGATCTTCGGAACCTTGGCGGCAACCCATTGGCGGCGAACTCCTCGGTGAATCACAAAGTCTGGCACCTTCATTGATTTGTCTTCAGAAATAACGCTGATTTCTGGTGGAGCAGGATCATTGGAATCTGTCTCCCAGGCAGAATTGTCGTAGGAGGATTCCTCTGTTGTATCTTGCATAGTATTTGTGCTCTCAGCTGTATCTCCCCATCCAGTAGGCTAGATATCTTCGAGCCTGATACGAGAGCTTTCGGGAGCGGTGTACTTGACCATATAGTCGTATTTTCCACTCGGTTGTACCAAGGTGTCCCACACTTCTCTGGAACTGGAGGAGTCATCTCTCTCGATGACGTTAACCTCAGGAAAAGAAAAGTTGATGAATTCAAGTCCTGCAAACGTTGCGAATTCATCTTCATGTTGAGTAGTTTCTGAATGACCTGAGTGTTGATCCCATGACATGGTGGGGACATAGGTATTCTGTTCAGTGATGCTCAGCTGAGTTTCATTACTCGGCTGACTTTCTTGCCCCAAGTTTCCTGGGTAAGGCTGCCACATTGGCAGGCCATCCATTGGGCCATAGTAGGTGTAGTAAAAATTGTCTTTCATCGGAGTGTCTTCCTCTAATGAATTTGGCAGAGCGCGGCATCCTTCCGGATCACAATCCCCGTAGATCATTTTGACATCTGATCTTGGTATAAATCTCGAACTTTCTGTAGGAAAGCAAAAAGGCATAGGCACCTCTTCCTGAGACATATAACCGTCCTTGTTAAGGTAGGACTTCCATTCTTCATCTGTGTCAGAGGGATCTTCCTCATTGATAGGATGTACCGCTTGAGACACTGGGTGAAGAAAACCTCCATTGTGGAAGAAGTTCTGAAGGGGATGAAGACTTTCATCTTTGGCAGCTATCTGGGTACAGGTTGCAGAAAAACCAAGACCCTTCTTTGTTTTATTATCAGTGGGAATGACAAGCTGTCCCCATCTTGTCGTATCGGTACTCTCAACCGCTTTGATAGCATCATTGTATGAGGAAATCGAGGTTCCTCCTTTGAACTGATTGTCTTTGCTCACCGACAGTGCTTGGAACTGCATTCCAATAACCTCCTTGGGTTCTACACAAGTAGATGATGATAAGTTGCTTACAAGCAAGGTTTGTTCCCCACAAACTGTGACAAGTTGATCGTTCTTGACGAACTTTAGCTTTTGATGGAGGGTTGAAGTAACCGCTCCAGCCTGATGTATCCAAGGTCTTCCTAATAAACAATTGTATGTTGCCCGGATGTCCATGACCTGGAAAGTGACTTGGATAGTGTGGGGATCAATAGTTATGGGAAGATCAACTTCGCCGATAACCGTTTTTCTGGATCCGTTGAATGCCTTGACGACGACCTCGCTGACTCTCATCGGAGGGCCTTTGAATGATAATTGCATCAAAGTGGACTTCGGCATAACATTCAGGGCTGATCCTGTGTCTACCAGTACGCTGGCTAAAGCATCGTCCTGGCAGTTAACTGTGATATTGAGCGCCATGTTATGACGGCGACCCTCTTCGGGTAACTCCTCATCACTAAATCCCAAATTGTTGCAAGAAGTGATGTTAGAGACAATGCTATCGAACTGTCTGATTGTTACATCCTGTTCCACAAAGGCTTGCTCCAAGACTTTCTGTAGAGCCTCCCTGTGCGCTTCTGAACTGAGTAAAAGTGATAGCACCGAGATCTTTGAAGGAGTTTGTAACAGTTGATCGACAATGTTGTATTCACTCCTTTGGATGAGCTTCAGCATCTCGTCATTATTTTTTGAAAGGCCGGGATTACTGGATTGACCGACTGATAGATCGGGAGCTTCTGTCTGAAGTTCCTTTTCCTTGTTAACTTCCCCAACCCCTTGGTTGAAGATTCTACCACTCCGTGTTACTCGACTGATGTCTGCAATGTTCACGACGGAGGGTAATGGAATTTCCTTTCCATTTTCAATTGTTGTTGCACCGTACTTGTAAGGGATAACCTTAGTTGATTCATACGGTAGTGGTCCCGGTAGATAGATGACTATGGGAACTTTTTGATTTTTCTGACCATCGTAAGTAATCTCGATCCGTTCCCAGTTGGGAACTTTAGATTCGTCAAGTAGAGGGATGATGTCAAAAACATCCCTGGTCCTGTGATGACCAGAGACTGTGACAACATCCTCAACTTGATCGGAAAGATAGTTCGGTGTCCAGTTGATGGGTCCAGAACCCAGATATGGACGAATTTCTCCACGGTCTGCCTGCCCCTGGAGAGCTGCTCTCACAAGGTAACACCCTTGGTTACTTTCCGAACAGACGCTACAACGGTCGTAATTGTGTGGTGGCACCTGGCTACGCCCACTTTGAATACAATGTAACCTCACTAGGTTACCTTCCCCTGATCGGACATCCTGACTCTGACGCCGAGTAGGATTCCTGTTACTGATACTAATTTGCTGAGTATCTTCATCCATGTAAATTGGCATCCACCAGTGATTTAACAAGTGCTGAAGTGCCTCCTGGACAAGGGTACAACCTCGATCATTTTCGCAACCCGCTTTACAGCTTTGATAGTCATGTGATATTAAGAATCCGAGTCGGACCTGCTCAGCATGTAACTCTACCAGGTTGGTATTTATCACGCGAATATCGAAGATCTGAACCAAGTTGATTTGATAGGAGTTCCTATCATGGTAGTCTTAGATCCATCCAAGATCCATCTGATGCTGGAGGGCCTCCTGTATGAAAGAGCATCCCTGTTTGTTTACCGAGCAAGTTAGACAGGAACTGTAATCGTGTCGTGGCAGATTATGATACTGGCTTTGCCTTAAGTGCATTGCCACCAAGTTGACATTCATTGCACAGATGTCGTGGTTCTGAATGACGTTGGAGTTCGTATAGACCATGTTAACTCCACGAACTCGGTGCTCTTGGATCCATCCGAGATCCATTTGTTCCTGTAGAGCTGCTTGCACCACAGAACATCCTTGGTTACTTTTAGAGCAGACATCACATTGATGATAATTATGAGGTGGCACATGGCCATATCCACTCTGTCTACAATGCATCTTAACCAGATTGGTCTTTAACAAGAGTACATCGTGAATTTGATAGAAATTGTTAGTCTCTTTCTCAATCAGATTGACTACAGCTTTCTCATGTTGAGGCAGCGGGTTCGTGAGAACATTGGGATTCATATCTTTGAAAGATAAGAGCCCGCTCCTAACAAGCTTTTGCACGTCAGATTTAAAATTGAGACAATTCTCAATGTTATGCCCTGGTCCTCCTTGATGATAAGGGGATATCTGATCCACCTTAAACCAAAAAGGCAGATTTTCTGGTACTGTAAGAGGGGACTTAGTCTGAATGTGCCCCTTAGCCAGTAGTAACGGAAACAGCTCTGCGTACAACATAGGTATAGGATCAAACCCTGATGGTTGTGTTGTACGGTTGCTGTTATATGGAGGACGAGCCTGCTGAAGAGGCTGTTGTGTCCTTTGCTGACCAGGTTGGCTCTGCGCAACCTGAGGTTGATATGTAGGAATAGGGGCAGGGTTGATAGCAGGAGTCACAGCTGCTACCGGTTGATAACGTCGCCTTTGATTTCCGAGAGAGATATTCCCAATATCTTGCTCTTTTTTCTTAGGGAGAGAACTACCGTATTTTTTAGTACCGTTCGTCGATCCAGTGTCTTTTGCCAAACGTCCTTCTCAGACGGCTTCCTCAAGACGTACGCCCATGCCTACCATCTCGGTGAAATCACTGGGTGCACTGGCAACCATTCGGTCGTAGTAAAATGAGCTTAAGGTTTTCAAGAAGATCTTTGTCATCTCTTTTTCCTCAAGAGGTGGACAAATTTGAGCGGCAATTTCACGCCACCTTTGAGCATACTCCTTAAAGGTTTCCTTGTCCTTTTGCGACATTGATCTGAGTTGATCTCTGTCGGGTGCTATGTCCAAATTGTATTTGTATTGTTGGACGAAGACAGTACCAAGATCTCTGAATGTACTAATCATAGTACGGTTTAAACCCATGTACCATTTGAGGGCCGCACCGGTTAAACTATCCTGGAAGTAGTGAATCAGTAGGTCCTGATTCTCCGTCTGAGCTGACATTCGCCGAGCGTACATCACCAGATGGCTTTGAGGGCAAGAGTTACCCTTGTATTTTTCAAAGTCGGGCACTTGGAATTTGTGCGGGACTTTCACATTGGGGACCAAGCAGAGGTCTGCGGCGTCCTTTCCAAATAGATCCTGGCCGCGAATGGCTTGCAGCTCCTTCTGCATTTCCAAGAACTGTTCCTGGAATTCATCCATTCTATCGAACATAGTTTCCTTTTTACCAGCAGGTATTGGTGAAATCTGTCCTTTCGGGACAATGTGCACCACAGGGGGTGGTACCGTGACTACGGCAGTGAATCTTGGCGTTTCTCGAAGTTTGTAACCTTCAGGAGTCTTTAGTATGCCCCTGGCATCTTCGCTTTCCCAAAGTTTGTAACCTTCAGGCCCAGCGGCTTCTGTTGAGATTCCCTGATCTTCAACGATCGGCAGAACATATCCTTCCGGGATATAGTTAACAGGCATGCCCCAGGGACGATCTTTCGACATCTGATACCTAGGATCATTCTTCTCCACTATGGGATTGAGGTGATCTCTGAGATCACAGTTCTTTGTAGCTGAGCTTCTGCCATGGCTTGCATGTCGTTACGAAGCTTTCTCATATCCTCTCTTAGAGCGTCGATCTCTTCTTTCAACTCTCTGTTCTCTTCCTCAAGATCATCCATCTTTTTCTGACGATTGGCCCGAGTATTGTATGAATGAGACAGTTTGACTCTAGAACCGAGACACAAACGTGAGATTCGTAGAGAAAAAGAATTCGCGATGTGAGAATGATGAATGCAATGATTATATTAATTGTTTTTTGGTTTAATCAAAATAAACTTCGACAATTAGATTGCAAATATCAAACAGTGGGGAAACCCCGTTTTATTGAAATTCCAAGGATTACAGAAATGGAAATACAGTAGATTACAAGGTGCAGAAACAGAAACCTAAACTAATGGGTCCCGAGTCCTCTCTGAAGAGAAATCGGGTGCCGATTCTGGTATTTTTCTTTTCTTTGACCGGGGCTCTTGGGCCGTTGTCGGGTTGTCATTCCTTTTCCAGGTGAAAGGAGCGACCAAATTCCTTTGGTCATCTTGATTCTCTACAGCATGTTGCTCCAAAATTTCAATCAGAGCATCTTTCTCTTTCAGTAGTTGTTGTATTTTGATGCACTCTACGTCGAGGGTGCGGTACTTGTTCTTCCAAGACCTTATCTACTTTTGAACTTTGTTGAGAGTAACCTGAAGCCTTTCAGTTTCCGTCATGAAGTACATGACAAATTCCCTTGGCGGAAGAATTCCGTAACGAGGATAAGGCATCTTTAGCTTGAGAGCTCTAGTTTGTACCCAGTGGAGATAAGGCTCCACCGAGACACAGTCCGGTTTTCCTAGAGACTCCCGTCCTTTCTTATGAACATGTTTCCAAGCATGCACTATTTCCATCTTTAGTGCTCTGTCACTTTATCCTTCCTTGAAGAAAAGACCTTCCAGATGAACACCCAGTGGGATGTGTCTCATCGGGTATCCAAATTGACGGCGAACCAATACCGGATGATAGTTGATTCCTCCCTTAGTTCCTATAAGGGGTACGTTGGGGAAGTTTCCACAACGGTCAATGATCCTAATTCCCTCATAAATCCTATTACACTAATCTATATCAGAGTTGGTAAGAGACATGATCTTCTGCGACCAACGTAAGGCACTCTTGCAATCCCAAAATGCAGCAGACTTGGGCAAGTGGGAGATAAACCATTTATAAAGTAGAGGTACACAACATGTGATCTCCCCTCCGCTGTACAAATTCCCCAAGTGTACAGAATGATACGCATCTGCGAGCAAAGTCGGCACAGGGTTTCCAATGAGAAAAACCTTAATAGAGTTGATATCGACGAAATTATTAATGTTGGGAAACAAAAATAACCTGTAGGTGAGCAAGACAAAGATGCTTTCAAAAGCAGTTATGTTTCCTATACTGGCAAAATATAGGGCTTTCTTCGTCAAGAACTGGGCTGGCAAACCTTGGATGCCACCCTTAGTGGTCATGTGAGTCCTGACCTCAGACTCGTCCAAATGAATTGCTCTTGCAATGGTCTGATTCTTTGGAATTTCTTCCAGTCCAGAAAATGGAGCTCGATCGGTGATATGTAGATCAATCAGATGAGAATACTCCTCCAGCGTTGGTGCTAGCTGGTAATCCGGGAATGTGAAACAGTGATAAACCAGATCGTAGAATTGAATGAGCGCATCCATGATTCCCTCGATCACATGGACTCTTAACAGGGGTAACAAACCTCCGTACTTGGCTCTGAAAGCCTCAGGGTTAGTGATCATCCTTGCTAACCTTCTAAAATCCTCTAGTTTTGGAACCTTGAAGGTGTACGTATGAGTTCTCCTTCTACCAAAATCCATTAGCGTAATCCTCTTCTCTGATATTTGCAATCACAGTCTTAGTTTAATTTGAAAAATAGAGAGACTAGAAGAAGTTTTTTGAATGTTTTAATGTTTTATTAAATGAATGCATGAATGCAGCACACAAAAACATAGAAAAAACATGGGGTCAAAGGGTCGTTGTCATGAAGTCAAGGCTCTACCCATCCCCAAAGGTTTATACTAAGGTGATTTTTGTACCTGTACTCATTATCATCGGCTCCTCCCAGGAAAGCAAAACAACAAGCGGATCGCCAACGAGTTGTAGAGCAATCTTAGAGTAAGTTCCATTCACCGAGAATAGATCACCAGTCTCAAATGAGGGTAGTATCGTGTGACAACTATTTCCGATAGTTTCCGCACTACGAACGGGTTTGGCTCCTCAGCTTCTCAGACTTAACAATCGGCCCATTGTCCAGGTGAGAGAATGGGTTGCATTGGTCAGCCTCCACTGAGGTTGATGGTCGACATCGTCGCCATCACTTATCTTAAGTGTATACTTAATCTTTCCACATGCGGCATCACACGCATTCCCATTAGCAGAAAAATAAACACGTATAGCAATTAGGAAAAGCAGTATATATATTTGTCCTAAACATCCTAGACCTTTAAAGCTATGAATCCTAAGTCCCTGACAGAAATGGGTTCCCCGGCGGAAGCCCCAATCTGTGGTTTTCACACAAGTGAAGAGAAGGAAGACCGTGCCTAGATCTAACTTTGATCGGCCCCACGGTGGGCGCCATTTTTCTGTAGCGAGCGATTTTGGACGCGGTTCTTAAGCGCTGGTCGCTCTCTGCGGTTTGAGCTTACTACAGGTCGATTCATTTTTTATCCTATTGTGAGCTGATGAAGGAAGGGAAATAGATGTCTCCAATTAACCCTGCTTGCATACTGAGTTTAAACAGCGGTCTGTTAGGATACGAATGCTATCAATGTGGGGGGGGGGGGGCCTTTGTACTGGTTATTTGTATTTTCGCCAATACTGTTTTCTTTCTTTTTATTTTGACAGAAGGTTTCTGGCGGGGAACAAGGATTAGGATGTTAGGACTGATGCTTTTTGATGTGAGAGTATGGGATTTTGGGTTATTGTTTAGTGTGCTCGCTAAGATTTTTCTTTCAATCTTATGCCTACGTATTCCCGTTTACCGAAACAAGGAAATCAGAGCGTTCATAGTTCCTCCTATTCTATGGGAGGAAATTGGTTTTTGGTGTCTTGTTCAAAGCCCAAGACGTGAAGCGAAAGGTGATTTGTATCTTGTTCAAAGCCCAAGATGTGAAGCTGAAAAGTCTATTTGTGTCTTGTTCAAAGCCCAAGACGTGAAGCTGAAAAGTCTATTTGTGTCTTGTTCAAAGCCCAAGACGTGAAGCTGAAAAGTCTATTTGTGTCTTGTTCAAAGCCCAAGACGTGAAGCTGAAGGACCTCGACTTTAGAGAGAATTTGTCATCTCTAAAGAAGGGTTTGTCTATCACAACTGTTGGGTGACTGGTTATAAAGGAGAATTACTTTAACCGGGATATGCGAATCCGGCGATGCCATAATTTCCTTTATAGGGGATTTTAACCTGAAGGAGAAGACTTTAACTCAGTGTAGAGCAATGCTATCTTTCCTTAGGAATTTCTCATGCTAAAAGAGGGACAGTGGCATGGATGTAGATGATCCAGAGGCTTGCCGCTTACAGCGATTAGATGAAGGGGAAGGAGTGGTTGATGTTTGTGTACTGTGAACGAGGCACAGCTTTGATGCTAAAAGGTTGATTGGATCAACCAGTGGTTTTCTTATACAAAGCCTAAGAGGAGGCTAATATGTGTCTCGTACAAAGCCCGAGAGAGAGGCGAAAAGGTTTTGACTCAACGAGGGAATCTTTTTGTATCTCGTATAAAGCCCGAGATGGAGGCTATTGTTTGTTTGGCTCAATAAGAACCCTTTTGTATCTCGTACAAAGTCCGAGATGAAGGCTAAAGGGGTGATTAACTCAACGAGGGAGTCTCTTATGTGTCTCGTACAAAGCCCGAGAGAGAGGCTAAACGTTGTTTGACTCCGCTGGGGAGAATCACTGTACAAAGCCCAAGAGAGAGGCTAACTTCACCGGAGAAGGATCATTATACAAAGCCTAAGAGGAGGCTATGGCGCTGTTTTAGTTGAGCGACAGGTCCAGTATACTGATTTAAAGAGAAAATCAGTTCTTATATGAGCAATACTGTACTCAAGGATTTGATTTGAGGATCAGGGATATTTCCTTTTCTTTGAGGAAACGGGAAATCCAAAGGGTATTGAGATTGTCCGAGTCTGCGGGTTTCCTTCCTATTTAACGAAGTGGTCACTTGAGAATGTCTTTGAGACTCAAGGAGATTAGACTGTCCGTGTCTAGAGTTTTATCTTTTGTACTATGCTTTGAGAAACAGTAGTAGACTCTATGACAGGACTGTTCTATGAAGATGACTAGGTTCTGTTCCTATACCTCTAGGAGGTCGTCGGGACAATTTGTACGAAGCCCAAGAGGAGGCTAGAAACTTTTAAGAAGCCGACGGGTCCTTATACTAAGCCCAAGAGGAGGCTATCATTCCTTGAGGAAGAGATCATTATACGAAGCCTAAGAGGAGGCTGTGAATACTTCTAAGAAGCTGTAGGGTCCTTGTACTAAGCCCAAGAGGAGGCGGGGTTGCTTTTAGGAAGCCTGTGGGTCCTTGTACGATGCCCAAGCGGAGGCCGATTGCTTTTAAGAAGCTGATGGGTCCCCAAACCCCGAGAAATTCAAGGCAAGCTATTCACAAGGAATAAATCAAGTCAGGAAAGTTCGAGAATTTGGAATAAACTCAAGAGATGCCATTCACGGAGAAAAGATCATCTCTAGGGAGTAGAGCTTCTTGACAAACGCTTTTAAGAAGCCTGTGGGTCCCCAAACCCCGAGAAATTCAAGGCAATGTTATTCACTGAGAATAGATCAAAGTCAGGAAAGTTTGAGAATTTGGAAGAAACTCAAGAGATGCAATTCACGGAGAAGAGATCATCTCTGGGGAATAGAGTTTCTTTGACAACTTCTACAAGTGTCAGACTATGAAAGGGTTCACAGAGAATGCTGCCTTTCATGTCTCCATATTGTTTAACCCCAAGAGGAGGGAAGACTGTGTCTGGTAATCCTATGGGGATCTAGTTTAGACTATTTCTAAGAGTGATTGAAACGGCTTTACCTAGTGCTAGACGTAGTTGCCGGGGAAACTCTAAATATCTATACTATTATTACACAGTTGATATGAGTTTATGAAAGAAGACTTACAGCGAAACAGCCCCACAATACAGTTATATATATATATGAGTTTATGAAATGAGACTTACAGTGAAACAGCCCCACAATACAGTTATATACATATGAAAGCGGTAAATGAAAGCGGGTAAACACTTACTCGGTTGTAGAGCTTCCATGTTGTTTGGTTAGTTGTTCAACAAAGAAAGATTGAAAACAACAGTATATTCAAAATCAAAGGAGAAAGTGCTTTGAAATAAAAAGATTTGGGGCTTACAGCTCAAGGAGAGGCCCAAGGTTTTATCAGTGAGCGCACTGTTTAAATTTATACAGAGGGACTTATACAAGTGACTGAGGCCCATAAAGGTTTTCTGTACAAAGGGGTGGGTCTTACACTCTCTCAAGAGACCCAAGTGAGTTTTAAGAAAAGAAATGGGTCTTACTACTCGAGGGTAGGCCCAATGGTTAATTTTGAAAAGGGCGACGATCGCGCCGAGTTTTTTGGAAACACCGTGGGACTTATACAAGTGACTGAGGCCCAAAATTTTGGTATTTACAAAGGGATTGGGTCTTACACTCTATTAGAGGCCCAAAGAGTCTTGAAACATTTGAGTATGATTAAAAATCAAAGAAACCCCAATTTTCACTTTTTAAAAGTAATTTTTCAAAGAAAATTAATAAAAAATGACAAAAATATCAAATAAGTTTAAATAAACCACTTGTGATTTTTGGTTAAGGTTTGAAAAATGAGGTTTTAATCACAAGATGATTTAAAACTTATTTAGTTTTGATTTTCAAGATGAATGTTCACTTTTAAAATGTTTACAAACAATTAAAAATGAATTTATTCACAAAAATACCAACTATATTAAATAAATAATATAAATTTTATTTTTTTGTAGAATAAAATATTTTACTATTTTTGTGATTTTTCAGAAAAAGAACCAATAAAAAATAATCAAAATTGAGGGAGTTATTAATTTTCCAAATCATTAAAAAATAATATGAAAAATGAGAAAATAGGGGTTGGGTCTTACACTCTATTATAGGCCCAAAGTGTATTTTTGTACAAAAGACAGGGCTTACAACTCAGGGAGAGGCCCAAAAATTTTCAGTTTGAAAATGGCGATTGCGCCGAGATTTTTAACGTATCGGGACTTATACAATAGCTGAGGCCCAAAATTGTTTTGTTAAAAAAGATTTGGGTCTTACACTCTAATAGAGGTCCAAGTGTTGAAAAAATGAAAAGAAATGAGACTTACAGCTCAAAGAGAAGCCCAGTTGATTTTTTGTTTGAAAACGGCGATCGCGCCGAGGTTTTATTTTAACGCAGAGAGACTTATACAATAAGTGAGACCCAAAATTGTTTTGGTTAAAAGGGGATTGGGTCTTACACTCTAATAGAGGCCCAAGTGTTTGAAAAAGATTTGTTAGGGTGAAAATCAAAGAAAACCCCAATTTCATTTTTTAAGGCATTTTTCCAAGAAAAATTAAGTAAAAAATGATAAAAATATCAAATAAAATCATTAAATAATGATTAAGGTTTATTAAAAAATATTTTATCCACATAAATATTTAAAATCATTTTGGTTTTAAAAATCAAGAAAAAGAAATCATTTTAAAAGCATTTAAAACAATTTTAAACACTATTTTTAAATATATTAAAAATAATACTTTTTTTTGTGATTTTTTTAGGATTAAAATATTATGGGGTATGAATTGGAAAATGATGATTTTTTGCTATGTAAAAAAAATTGGTTGAGTTTTAAAAATAAAAATAAAAAAAAGAGGAAAGATGTCACAACATCATCTCCGACGTTTCTTATGGGGTAAAAACTAGTACCGAAACTTTAATTTTCAACACGTCTTTTTATCAAATTTCAAACACTCATAACTCTCTCAATTTTTATCGGAATCAAAATTCGGAAGACCCTATCTTGACCGATTTTTCGCAAGGAATCCGATGGTACCATACATACACACTGAAACTCGACGTACGAAACACACAAATCGAAAAACCAGAACTGCACTTAATTCGAAATATCGTTCCGCGTCGAATTTCCAACACGCGTAACTCTCTCGATTTTTAACCGAATTAAGATCCGGAAGAGCCTATCTTGACCAATTTTTCACGAGGAATCCAATGGTATCGCACATGCATGCTGAAACTCAACGTACAAAACGCAGCAATTAAAAAACCAGAACTGCTACTAATTGAAAACGTCGTTCCGCGTCGAATTTCCAACAAGCGTAACTCTCTCGATTTTTAATCGAATTGAAATCCGTAAAGACCTATCTTGACCGATTTTTTGCAAGGAATCCAATGGTATTACTCACGCACACAGAAAATCAACACACAAAATGCAGCAATTAAAAAACCAGAACTGCTATCGATTGAAAACATCGTTCCGCGTCGAATTTCCAACACGCGTAACTCTCTCGATTTTTATCCGAATTGAAATCCGTAAAAACCTATCTTGACCGATTTTTCGCAAGGAATCCAATGGTATTACTCACGCACACGGAAAATCAACACACAAAATGCAGAAATGAAAAAACCAAAACTGCACTGTTTTGAAAACATCGTCCCGCGTCGAATTTCCAACACTCTTAACTCTCTCGATTTTTATCCGAATTGAAATCCGTAAAAACCTATCTTGACCTATTTTTTGCAAGGAATCCAATGGTATTACTCACGCACACGGAAAATCAACACACAAAATGCAGAAATGAAAAAACCAGAACTGCACTGTTTTGAAAACATCGTTCCGCGTCGAATTTCCAACACGCGTAACTCTCTCGATTTTTATCCGAATTGAAATCCGTAAAAACCTATCTTGACCAATTTTTCGCAAGGAATCCAATGGTATTACTCACACACATGAAAAATCAACACACAAAATGCAGAAATTAAAAAACCAGAACTGCTATCGTTAATTTGACGTCATTTCGCGTCAAATTTCCAACGCGCGTAACTCTCTCAATTTTCATCGGAATTGAAAAACGTAAAAACCTATCTTGACCGATTTTTCGCAAGGAATCCAATGGTGTTACTCATGCACACTAAAACTTAATGTACAGAACACATCAATAAAAAAAACAGAACTGGACATGATTTTAAAACAACCAAAATTCCACATATAAACATGTTAAAATGCATATAGTGGGAGGATCACAACATACACATTAAGGACTACATTTTTGCCTCAAGAATTGTTCAATATGATGCATGTATGTGGACAACAAAGGAAAGCATGATTCAAAGAATTCAAGTTGTGAATTTTACCTCTTTTTTGGAGATTTTGGGCAACCTACCAAGTGCTTTGTTCCAGAAATGATTTGATGCTTTGGACAACCTTAAATGACCTCTTAGAAGCTTTTAGGATGGTTGGAATCAGCTGGAAACCTCTGGAGCAAGTTTGAGCACTTTCTCGCAAAATGGTCAAAAGTGGCCAAAATGCCAACTCTCTCAAATGGTGTTCCAGATGTGTGGCACCATTTGGGACAGTTCAAGGATGATATTTAGAGTGTGTTTGAGGTTTTATCTGGTTTGGAAAGTGACTGAATCAAGACATGGCTTGAAAAATGCAAAAAAGTGTCATTTTGAGGTTTTGAGAGGTGACTTTGTAATGTTGGTGTTATAGGTCACTTGTGAGAGTTTGGATCACCTACATATGATGTTTATGAGGTGTTAGGATCATGAGCTGTGATGGAAATGCTCTCTAACTCAAAAACTCAGAATTTCCTTACTAAAGAAGGCATTTTGGAGTGAAAGAGATAATTTGAGGAAAACATCTGTTTGATGGCTTTGGTGTACTCAAACTGAGCACAAATGAGCTCTATTTATAGTAGAGCAAGTTTGTTTTGGGATCCACAGTGAATGGCAACTGCAGCAGAGGTTTGGCCAATGTTGTCCAATGGAAATCCAAGTCTCCTCTAGCCATTGACTAGAGGTTAGAGCACAGACTGCTGGTTCCCTAGTTGTTGGAGGAATCTTGACTGAATTCAGTTGAAGGAAGACCAGTTCATGCCACCTCTAAGCATCCATTAAATGCTCCAAACCAAAATTGGAGTTTTGTCCCTCTTTTAGGGATTTCTAGGTTTTGGCATGCTTTTTTTGGTTCCTTGGACTTGGGAGGTTCATGGATCAGATCATCCCACTTGAATTTGATCCTTGGATGTGTCCAAACTGATGACAAGGCTTGAAAATTTTTGTGGCACAAAAAATGTGCAAATCTGCCCTGAAAAATTCAGCTGCAGCAAGCCTTTTTGTAAGATTCATAACTCCCTGCTCGAGTATGCTACATGGACGTTCTAGGACTTTTCGGAAAGCTTAGATGACGTACTTCAACTTTGATGTTTGACACTAGACCTGGTTCAACTTGGATCATGGAGAAAAACAGCCTTGAAGTTGGGACATTGTACTGAAATTACAAGGCAAATTTTGGCTAAGTGCTGAAAAATGTCAATTTTAAGTTTTTAGCCATTTTGATCCAACCATAACTCAAAATCCATGATGAATTGGGATGAAGTGTAGTTGACACTTTTGTAGAGGGCCATGAGGGCTACAAATCAAGCTTTGGATGGGAAAAAAATGGCTTTGTGGTTTAGGAGTTATGATCCTCCAAAGTTGGCACCCTTGCCACTTTATTCCATAACTTAGAAAAATTTCTAAGTTTTTATGGTTACCCCTTTTACAAGTTATCCCACTTTATTTGATTTTTCTTGATGAATGATGATTCCAATCACACATTAACATCATTTTAGGGTTAAAAAACCATTTTTATCAAAAATCTCAAAAAGTCAAAGTTTGACTTTTGTGCACAGTTGACTTTTTATCAGATGAATTCCAAACTGTGCGATCCTTTAGGAAATCTTGTCCTTGACCTAAATCAAAATTGATGGACATGTTCCATGGGTGTTATAGGGTGTATTTAATCGTGTCCCACGGCTTGGGAGCATGTCCTGGTCAAAAGTCAAAGCTACAGTTGACTTTTCTAGCGAAACCCTAACTGTGGTTCAGATGAAATTGAAACTTGTTGCTCAAGCTTCTTGGGTCAATCCATTGTTGCAAATGGATCAACGTGGTATGTTGGAGACCCTCAAATCATGCCTTGAGGTCTTGGCTCATGATTTGTCCCAAAAGTCAACTTAGGGGTGAATTAGGTCAAGAAATCCTAATTCCTGATTTTTGATGTATGCATCCCCTGAGGCTAAATTGACTTGATGATGGGGTTTATGATGTTCCATGGAGCATTTTAGGTTATGCTTTGAAGCATTGGCTCATGCCCAGAGGAAAATTTCCATCTGGAGGCCCTAGTCGACCAAACCCTAATTTGGTGACATTAGCGATCCTGAGGCCTGATCCACCTAGAAGGGAGCAGCCTTGTGCTTAATCCTTGAAGTGGGAGTCTTCTTGATCCATTGTGGATATTTGAGAGGCTAGACAAGTTGAAGATCATGTCATTCCTTGATTGATCCTTTGTCTAAGAGCTCTACGAGGGCTTGAAACCCTAAATCCTGTTTGTAGTGAATGCTCACCCACCTTTAGGGAGACTAATGAGGTATGATGGTCCATCCATATTGTGCTGATGATTTGCATAATGATGGGAAATCTTAGTGGTCAAAATTTAGGGTATGACACATCTAACTCATTAGATTGGAGCATTCTAGCTTTGCCTGCACTTTGAATATTAAAATTTAATTGCTTCACAGCCCAAAATGCCTTATGCTCTAATTCAATGGGTAGATGACAAGCCTTCCCATAGACAAGTCTATATGGAGACATATCTAAGGGAGTTTTATAGGCAGTCCTATACGCCTATAGTGCTTCGTCCAAGTGTTTGGACCAATCCTTCCTTGTTGGATTAACTACCTTTTCTAAGATTCTTTTGATTTCTCTATTGGACAACTCCACTTGTCCAATAGTTTGTGGATGATAGGTTGTAGCAACCTAGTGCTTAATCCCATATTTTGCCATTAGGTTTTCAAAAAGTTTATTGCAAAAATGAGATCCACCATCACTGATGATAGCTCTAGGCGTGCCATGTCTTGTCAATATGTTCTTGAGCAAGAACTTAGTCACAACTTTGGCATCATTGGATGGTGTTGCTACGGCCTCAATCCATTTGGACACGTAGTCCACACCCACAAGAATGTAAAGATTTCCAAAAGAGGGAGGAAATGGCCCCATGAAATCAATGCCCCATACATCAAAAATTTCTACTTCAAGTATACTAGTGAGCGGCATCTCTTGTCTCATGGACACATTTCCAACCCTTTGACATCTATCACATCTCTTTGTAAATTCATGAGCATCTTTAAAAATAGAAGGCCAGAAATAACCTGATTGCAGAACCATGGCTGCAGTTCTTACTCCTCCAAAATGTCCACCATATGGGGCTTTGTGGCATGCTGATAAGATCTGGCGTGCCTCCTCATAGTCAACACATCTTCTTAGCAACTGATCTGCACACTTCTTGTACAGGTATGGCTCATCCCAGAAATAGTTCTTTACAGTGTGAAAGAACCTCTTTCTCTGTTGGTAGTTGAATTCTGGTGGCACAACTCTGCTGACTAAGTAGTTCACAATGTCAGCGTACCAAGGAGTCATGCCATCAGTAATCACCAACAGCTTCTCATCCGAAAAACTTTCCTTAATCTCTCCACTTCCTTGAGGTTGTACTTCTTCAGGAAGTCTTGAGAGATGATCAGCAACTGAGTTCTCTACTCCTTTTTTGTCTCTTATTTCCAGGTCAAACTTTTGTAGAAGAAGCACCCAATGTATGAGCCGTGGCTTTGCATCTTTTTGGCAATCAAATATTTAATTGCTGCATGATCCGTATACACAATGACTTTAGTTCCTACCAAGTAAGGTTTGAACTTGTCAAAAGCAAACACTATTGCCAACAACTCCTTCTCCGTGGTTGTATAGTTGATTTGTGCTTCTATCAACGTTTTACTTGCATAATAAATAGTGTGAAACACTTTGCTATGCCTTTGGCCTAGAACAGCACCAATGGCAAAGTCACTGGCATCACACATCAACTCAAATGGCTTGGACCAATCTGGAACTTTGACTACAGGAGCAGAAATCAGAGCCTTTTTCAAATGGTTAAAAGATTCAAGGCACTCCGTACTGAAGACGAAAGGCGTGTCATGCTGCAGCAGCTGGCATCGGGGTTTAGAGATTTTTGAAAAGTCTTTTATGAACCTTCTATAAAATCCAGCATGCCCCAAGAAACTCCTAATGCCCTTGATATTGACTGGTGGGGGTAGTTTTTCAATTACCTCCACCTTTGCTTGATCCACTACAAGAAAATTGTCAAATTACGACGGTTAATTTCAGCATATTACGACGGTTAGAACCGACGCAAATTGCAAGTCACGACGGTTCCTCTTCTGTCGTAGAAACGTGTGTCGCGAGGCAGTTTTGCGACGGTTTGTAAAACTGTCGCTCCAACTGCCGTAACATTCTACGACCGTTTAGAAACTGCCTCTAATATAGTATTACGACGGTTTTAACCGCCACAATTTTATAATATATATATATTCAATCTAAAATAGCGACAGTTCTAACCGCCATAATTTTATAATTTATATATTTAATTAAAAGTAGCGACGGTTGTAACCGCCGTAATTTTATAAAATATATTTAATTAAAAATTGCGACGGTTCAGAACCACTGTAAATTATATTATTTTTTCAAAAACAAAAAAAATTGCTAATTATCTCCTCTCTTCATATACTAATGTTATTACAATATTCAATTCTAATAATACAAAATACCATGAAAAATTATAATTTTACTAATAAAAAATCTATCAAGATCCACAAAAGACATCTATTATTACTATTACAAGTATTGCTATGACTTTATCCATCTTACAAGATCATAAGTATTGCCGATGGCTCTTCCCACTCATAGACTCCATTTCCTATAGAATTTCTTGAGCAAGAGATTAACTGAAAGCTCCACATCCTCAAGCAGTTCACCGAGGAACGAGATTGTTTCCGCTAATAATACTAAATATTCTTCTTTCAAGTTATCTACAAAATGTTTAATAATTCTTGGACCCAATATTCTAGTCCGTGTCTTGTCACTACGTGTCTGCATCAAAACCTGCCAAAAAAACCAAAATATTCAGCTGCCAGAGAATGTGGATAATTTTAAATGGTTGTTTTACTTAAAATACCTGAAAAGGTCATTCAAAAATTGCATGCATTTTTTAACTTAAATGAATTTTATAAGATACTTTTTCCTAGTATATTATTATTGGTATTATATACTCAGCACAACATCAATTGCGAGTACACTTGAAATAGAAATAACTAACGATATCTCGTGGTTCAGAGGTTTCCACAAAATATCAGAACCAGCTGCGACAAAATAATTAACTTCATTCTTCCTTGTGTCAGGTTAGAAAAGGATAGGAACTATAGGATAGAAGTTGGTAGAGCTGATAGAAGTTGAAATAATCTAATAGAAGATCGTACCTTTTTTCCAACATTTTTATCTGAATGGTGGAGCAACTTAATTATGCTCTAAAAGTATACTGAAGGTATCATGACCATTGTTATATTCCTCACAAGAGCACACATAGTTTCCTTCACCTCTTTCCTCATAATGACGGGAAAATTTACTTGCTTCAATTCAAAGTGTTGTCTGCAATAATGACAGCCCATCATATATAATTTGAATTTGAATATGAATATGAATTTGGCTGGAATATACAGAACTGTTCAAAGACTAATCAAAGAATAGAACATCAAATAAAAGCATGCAATACAAGTGATATCACACTGAGAAACCAAAAGGAGCATCTTAGAATGAAAAATAGTTTAAATACAAAGCAAAATTAAACACTCTATATACAATGAGTATTTCAGTTCATAATGCTAATACTACTTCAGTATTATTATTAGCCAAAGATTTAAACTTCAATATACTGAAAAAATTTCTGATTAGCTAAAAGCTAACAATTTCACCATGTAATACATCACATTAATTGCTCAACTAAGAGACGTCAATTTCTAAACTATGTCAATGAGATATGATATTATGTCTGTTACCATTGCTTTACAATGAACATTTGACACTGATGCTTTTCAAAAATCATTATATATACCGTCATCAAAATGTTGCCCGATAAAATTGCATTGAAAATTGCATCGAGATGAAATAGCATAAAAACATAATTATGCAAACAAAATTAATTTAACTGAATGTAATTAAGAACTCATAAAAACACGCAACAGCTACTATCATTGTAAATTGCTTATATTTCAAAATAATGAGTATAAGATAACTTATTCAGGTTAGTTTCAGGCTTAAGCACTTAAAACATACAACAGGTGAAATCAACAATAACCATGCAGGATTAGGAATCAAATTAACCATGCAATTCATAAGCAATAAAAACAGAGAAAGTGATTAAGAAGAACATACATAGGGCGCAAAGAAGAAATAGATTTTCGAGCAGCTCCAGACTCCGATGCTCTCCTGGAAGACGTACTACTCCTTCGAGTTGCCATTTTCCCTATTACTCTACTCTACTCGTCTAACTAAAATCAGTTAACTAATAACTAACTTTCTAACTAACTATGTAACTTGATCATTACTTGTACAATAAGTAATCTACATTATGTGGGCTGCTCATCTTGCTTAACACTTGTCGCAAAGCAACCGACCTTTCACCAGCTTCGATCAGTTGAGCAGCTGGGGTACATTACTGTGCTCATGCAGAGATCTGTCATCTGTAGCATCCCTAATATTCATATTCAATCAGCATGAAATAATTACACTTGTTTTTAACTTCGGTTTGAACTTGTCTAGGAATGATTGTGGTGTACGTGAACTACAGTTTATCATTCAGTCCACAATAAAGGTATTTAACTATTTGGAATATAGTAGATAATTTATAACTTACATTCTACAACCTTGTTGCTAAATCCTATTACTCACTTTTTAGGCTCCTGGAAGCATCCAAGAGAGAGTTGAGGCATTTCTCAAGATGTTTGAGACCAAACTTAACGAGATGACAATGGAAGAATTCAAGGTTTGATTTATAGTTTAATGATACTTCAGTTAGTTGTTTTCTAGACCTGTTGCACTTCAATCATGATTGAATACTTCCCCATTTTTTGGCCAGATACGCAAGAGTTACTCCTTATGTTTGCGTTTTGAATTAACTTTTCATTTGAAGCATGGATTTATTTGCGTATTTCATGTACTTAAAATTAGGAATCCATAAACATGCGTTCACGTCTTAGAATTTAGGAATTCTGTTATGGTCATTTCTTTGAACATTAAAGAATTCCTAGAACAATTGTGTATAAACAGATTCAAATGAATAAAGATTGCAAACAAATGAAGGGTTTATTATTGGTGTAGAGAGATTGAAAGAGAAGATGCAAAATGTATAAAATGAAGGTTACAACTTGCACTCAAAGCTACTCCAAAGGAACACTCTCCTTTCACACAAGATCATTCTCTAGTCACTAAATTTAATAATTCAAAGCTATCTTCCCCCCTCTTCCAATTGAGAACTATTTAAAGACCTTCTAAGAAAAACCAAAATTACAACTCTTAACAACCAAGTAACAGACTTATCAACTTATTATAACTTCTAGTTATCTTCTTAACTCCAATTCTAACAAACCCCCCTCAAAACAACCTTGTCCTCAAAGTTGCAATCTACAAAAGTTGTTTTTGGGTTGTATAGTTGTTAATGTCATTGTTGTTAGTGTTCTAGGGGTTTGGAGCTTAGCAGTAAAATAGGCACAATACAACTTACAAGTCATGGAGGATGATACTACTTTGATACCACATTGAAGTTATAAGAAAGAATAAAACATAATGAATAAAGTAGTTTAGAAATTATAATAAGCTGAAGCATGTCAAATTATTTATAAGTGTATGCAAACTCTAATAGAAGTGTTTATGTAATGAGACATCTACATAAGTTTTTATAATCATTACCATAGTCTGTGTTGTTAATTGTGTTCTGAATAACAGTTATTCACATGACTTCTGAATTGATTGTATGCAGAGTAATGTAAATGCTTTGATTGATATGAAATTAGAGAAGCACAAGAACTTGAAGGAAGAATCAACATTTTTCTGGCGAGAGATTAATGATGGTACTTTGAGATTTGATAGGAGAGACTTTGAGGTATGACTGCTAACTTCTAGTTCTCATTTTGAAGCTCCTTTTGTGAACTCCCCCTTCCACAGGGTCTTTGCCACGTCTCTTTGGGTTTGTAGGTGGGTGGGGAATTTGGCTTGAAATAAATATTGAAACTCAGAATACGAGTTAATTATGAGATTTTAGCTACAACATATGCTTGACCTGGAGGATTAGTGATTCTATTTTGTGGATTTGGGAAAAAAAATCTGTCAATTTCTTTTTACAAAAAATACATTCATCCAATATGGGAATAATATCCAATCGATTGCATTCTCAACAGGCCATGCCAAGTCGAAATTCAACATTCAGTTGCCAATTAGAACAAATTTGCATAAGAATGAATTGCAGAAGTTAAAGATAACCAGGATGATAACCTGAAGGTTGAAAAATATATTATAAGATTGATTGACTTAGAGTTACTTCCAATCGTGAGAGAGAGATATGAAGGCCCAAAAGTATTGTCATGATATACCAACCTTCAATTATGGATTCATCATCTTGATTCTTCATCATCAATTTTCAAGCATCACCAACAATTCACCATCTTCAAGAATTCATTATCATCATCACCTACAAGAGTTCATCACAACAAATTCAACAAACAATAACAGAAAATCCATCATTACACATCACATCAAAACAGAAGCGAAAAGAGGAAAGAAATTTGGTTGAGGCAATTTACTAAACACTTGGCGCGCAAGTTGCATAACGGTGGTAACGTCAACAATTCAATACCGATTCATAAACCACAACCTGCAATAACAACAATCATCAACAACAACAACAATTCAACATCATGAAGTGAAAGAATTGAAGCGAAAAGAAGCGACAAATTGGTTGAAGCATTCTATCGAACACCTTGTAGACAAGACTAAAAGCTGTATTTTCTGCATTTATACAGGTAAATTCTCTTCCAATTTAACCTCATGATACTATAAGCTCTCTGTTACTTATGTTAGATTCAAAGCTTGAACCAGAACGCAAGCAATTCCAAGCCATACATGAACAAAACACAAACTAAGTTGAACCAATTCTGAACTCAATCTGAAACTGAATCCAAAACATGAAACAAATTCAAACCAAGTTTTGAATCGTGGAATCTAAAAACTAAAACCAAACATAAATCGAAAAAATATGAACAAGTCGAACCTGAAAATGAATAGAGTAAAAATCTGAGCCGCAAAGCTTAATCCGATGCGTGTTGTGGTATTGTTGTCGTGCATAGGAGATAATTGATAATGAAAAAAAAGATCTTACTTTGAAGCTTCTGAAAATCACGATCAGAAAATCACGTTAGGCTAGCGAAGCGCATAAGCACGTTTGAGCGTTACTCCAGCGTCGCTTTTCCGTTTCCATGGTTTGTTTGCTTTGTCCACTTGAAATAACTCAAGAGGGAGAAGAGAGAGAAGAGAGGTAGAATTAGAATAGAATAAGAAGCAAGGGAAATCAAAAATTGAGAGAGGACTATTTTTTAATATCTTTGGGGACGGCGGATACAATACCCGTTGCAAATTTAAAAAGGAGAAGAGTGACGGTTGAAACAACCGTCGTAATATAGGACATACGGTGGTTGAATGCTAACCGTCGCGACTTTTTAATAATTTTTTTTAAAATAAGGTGACGGTTTTCTAAAACCGTCTTGGCAACCATCGCGAATGGAGAAAGATGACGGTTATCATTCAACCGTCGCGATCTATGTGTCGTTAAACCCTAATTTTCTTGTAGTGATCTACCTCCAATCCTTCTTTAGAAATTCTATGACCAAGAACAATTCCTTCTTTTACCATAAAATGGCATTTTTCACAATTGAGAACTAAGTTGTTCTCTTCACACCTGGTTAGCACCAGCTCCAGATTCTTTAGACAATCCTTGAATGACTCTCCAAAAACTTAAAAATCATCCATAAACACTTCCATGGAATTCTCTATGATATTCGAAAAAATAGCCATCATGCAACGTTGGAAAGTGGCTGGTGCATTGCACAGTCCAAACGACATTCTTTTGAAAGCAAAGGTGCCATATGGACACGTGAATGTTGTTTTTTCTTGATCTTCCGGGGCTATTGCAATTTGGTTGTAGCCCGAATATCCATCTAAGAAGCAATAATACTCCTTTCCAGCCACCCTATCCAGCATTTGGTCAATGAAAGGTAAAGGAAAATGGTCATTCCTTGTTGCCTTGTTTAGCTTCCTATAATCCATGCAAATTCTCCAACCAGAAACTGTTCTCAAGGCTATTCTTAGCATCTTCTTCCAGTAGAATTTTGTGCATGCATATTGCTGGGCTAATTCCCTTAATATCAGAAATATGCCATGCAATTACCTTCTTGTGTCTCTTCAGTAGTGAAATCAGTTGCTCTTTTTGCTTCTCTTGCAGATCTGTAGCTATGATAACTGGCAGCTTCTGTCCCGCCTCCATATATGCATACTGTAAATGCTCCGGAAGTTGCTTAAGCTCCAATTCAGGGGGTTCTTTAATGGAAGGTAGCTTCTATTTATGAGCAACAGTGGTGGATTCTATCACTTCCACATACTCTTCCTCTTGCTTTGGCATTGAACCATAGACGACTCCATCTTTTAGTCCTTCGTCTTCCACTTTTCCTAACTCAATTTTCAACACATCATTAGCCTTTAGAAGGTTTTTATGAATTAAACCTTCCCAACTAGATATCATAGAACACTCAGCCACCTCCTCTTCTGGGTATTGCAAGGCATTAAGTATGTTGAACACTACTTGCTGCCCGTTCACCCTCATGGTGAGTTCTCCTCTTTCAACATCAATTAAGGTTCTACCCGTTTCTAGGAATGGCCTTCCCAACAAAATGGGTGTCTCCTCATCAGCTTCAAAATCCATAACGATAAAATCAGTAGGGAAGACAAACTTGTCAACCCTTACCAACACATCTTCAATCTTCCCTTGTGGGTAGCAAATACTCCTATCTGCCAGCTGCAAGGTGATGGTTGTAGGCCTGGCAGCACCTATCCCCAGATTCTTGAATATGGATAGAGGCATGAGATTAATGCTGGCCCCTAAATCACATAACGCCTTTCCACAAAAGGTGTCTCCAATGGTGTATGGAATAGTGAAACTTCCAGGATCCTTCAACTTGGGAGGGAGTTTGCCTTGAACTAATTGACTACACTCTTGTGTAAGTGCAACCGTAGCAAACTCTCCTACCCTTTTTCGTTTGGTAAGCACATTCTTCATGAATTTTGAATAGTTTGGCATTTGTTGAATGGCTTCAATCAATGGTATGTTGATGTGAAGCTGCTTCAATATCTCTATGAACTTTGAAAATTGTTGCTCTTCTTTTGCTTTTTTGATTCTTTGTGGAAAAGGGGGTGGTGGTCTTTCTTGCACAAACTTTTGCTTCTTGTTGGCTTCAGTGATGACTTCTTGATTTTCTGGAGGAATGTAATCTTCAGTGAGTACATTATCTTTGTGCTTTTGTTGTTTGGATGAAGACGGTTCTTCATCTTTGTCTTTTGCTCCAGGACTGTCGGGCTTAGACACAGCAGTACTTGACTCCTTGCTCTTTGTAATGGTCTCTTCAATTTCCTTGCCACTTCTTAACTTAAGAGCTTGGCAAGTCTCAACATTTTTCACTCCAGTTTGTGTGCTAGGAGTCTCAGTAGAGCTGGGAAGATTTCCCAAGTTTCTTGAACTTAGAGCCGTAGCAATTTGGCCTACTTGGTTCTCCAAGTTTTTTATACTTACACCTTGTGCTTGAAATTGATTCTTTGCTTCTTGAATAAAGGACTTGAGCACATTCTCCAGATGGTTGTTTCCCTGGTTAACCCCATCATAGTTAGGGTTAGAAAAACCAGGTGGAACTTGAGGTGTGGTTGCTTGCAGTTTAGGTTGATTTTGATTGTTACTCCAAGAAAAATTAGGATGATTGCGCCATCTTGGGTTGTAAGTGTTGCTGTAGGGATTGTTGTATCTGCTAATGTTGTTGGGATTGCCAACATATTTAACTGAAATAGGATTGGTATAACATTCTTCAAATAGATGTGGTCCTCCACAGTAAACACAGGCAACCTCAGAAGCGTCAGTAACCACCTTAACAAGGTCAGGCTTTGGCACTTCAAGATTCATCAGATTCTTCATCATTTGGTGGATCTGAGCCACTTGTAACCATAGTCATATGCTTTAGACAATAGAGCTCCACCACTGGATGCATCTAACATATTCCTTGAGGATGGAATTAATCGATTATAGAAAGTCTCAAGTTGTATGCATATGGGAATCCCGTGAGGTGGACATTGTCTCAACAGCTCCTTAAATATTTCCCATGCGTCAAACATCTCCTTGCCTAAATGATGTGATTTCATTTCTCATTTTTTCATTTTTGGAAGGAGGAAAATACATGGCCAGAAACTTTTCTGCTAAGGCATTCCATGTAGTAATGGAATTTGGTTCCAAAGAATTAAGCCAACTCTTGGCTCGATCCCTTAGAGAATATGGAAAAGACCTCAACCTAAAGGTATCCACTGGCACGTCAAGGATCTTGAAATTGTCAGCAACATCCAGAAATTGTTTTAAGTGCAAATGAGGATCTTCATGAGGAGAGCCTGAATATTGACCAGCAGATTGCAACATTTGGAACATCATAGGCTTGACGAACTGTGGTGTTGTGATAGCTGGCCTAGCAATGTCAGTATTTATAGCATTTGGATCAAACACAGCATAATCCCTGATGCTACGCGCTCGGTCATTGGCAATGCCAATGATATTTGGCTCTACCATGATTGTCTCGTGTAATGACTCGTCTGAAGAAGACGATGAGCTTTCTTCTTCTGTGTCCTCCTCGTACACTACTCCTTCAGGTTCAGCCACAGCTGAAGTTGAGGAATCTCCAGATATTTACTGAGCATATACAAATCTTCTTCGTGCTTTGAGGATTCTTTCAGGTTTAGGATAACCACTGTAAACTGGTTGTAACGACCTGCGCATGCAATAGCTTAAGCCTGTCGTATCACCAAATCACAGCAAACGTTAAAAGCTCAAATACAATCTTAAACAAAAAGAACAATAAATATAGTTTTTCAAACTTTTTCACTTCCCCGGCAACGGCGCCAAAAACTTGTCACAAAAACTCTACTCTAATATATATAATGTGTTTCTTTTGAATAATAGAGCAATGGTGTCACATGCAAGTATACAGGCTTGGTAATATAGCAAGTGATAAAGTAAAGGTCGAACCCACAGGGAAGTGTAAAGTATTTGAACTACTAATATTAGCTTTCTTAGTTTAAGAAAAGTATGAGCAAGGTAATAGAAATATGAGAATAAGAAACAACAGTACACACAAATAACTAAAATAACTTAAAGCTAAAAAGGAGTTAAAATATCAGAGAGAATAGTTGATGAGCTAAATCCATTAGTATTTGTTGTTTTAAATGTCTTTATGATGCGAAGTGTCGCGCCTCAAAATGTCAGAACGCGATCTAGTGGTGTATCTCTACAACATCAAAAACATGTATAACTAGGGCAAGGGAACAAATCTCTAAGTCTCACTTGTAACCCTAAAATACGCCTGGTTTTAATTCTGAAAAATATTTGTGGTCTTAACTTCTTATCTCTAACCAAGTTAAATTAAGAGAATATCTCTATCCTACTTTATTAACCACTTTTGTTATGAAATCCACTTGTTTATTGGATCTCTCTCAACAACAAGCTTTTACCTTTTTCCTAATTGATCACTCTAAGAGCCAAGTTTATAGCATAAAAACACATAACAAAATAAGACACTAGCCAACACATCATATTAACATAAAAACACTTTTATACTAACTTCATTAGTCTCATCAAACAAAGGTTTAGCTCATAGTGAGTTGAGTACAAACTACTGGAATGAAATTATTAGGAAACATCATTTACAAAGTGTAGTAAAGAAATGCAACCTAATAATAACTTGGAGATCTCTTGCGTTGGATAAACATCAACAGTTCTCTTCAGTCACGACAGTTCTCAGCAGAGCATACAGGTCTGGCGAAGAAAAGAATACTCTCTAATAATACTCTAGCTCTTGGAACTGGAAATAACTTTAAAAACTGAAAATAAAATATTGTTGTGTGTGGAATCTCCCGTCTCTCTGTCTTCAATGCACAAGCTCTCTTTAAATAGTGATGAGTGGAAGTTGTAGTTCCTCCTTTCTTGGATCGCGGGTCTCTTGAGGAAAATAAGGTTAGGCCCAAATCAATTCTTCATATGGGACAGTTGTCCATCAATCCTTCCTTTGCAAGCAATATGGTACAGATGTTGGTGGGAGACAAATCTGCTTTTTGCAGGCTGGTGGAGCAGAGCAGACGGATGGTGGCTGATAGGGAAAATAGCAAGGGTACTATTTTGCCTATTGTAGTAATAAAGGGAAAAATCCCAAGAATCGAATCTCAAGGACTGCTTGACGATACAGAGTTTAAAAATACTTTCAATTAAACAAAAAGTCTTGGTGGTTGAAAATTTCTATAACTAAGATTTAATTAAAACGAGTAAATAGTTGAACGATATCCCATATGAGTAAATTGCTAGGGTTTGGTGAATGAATCCCTATGCAACGATTACAATTTATAAATGCAATAACAAAGTCAAAAACGTTTGAGTACCAGTTCTTTAGATTATCTAATCCTAAGTCCTTAGTGAAAAGATCTTTGATCATGTAATCTAATTACTATGTCCATTGGTAATTACATTCATGATCAAGTTTATTTATATCAAGAAATTCCGGTTTTGATAAAGTATCCCTAGTCCTAGGTAATATTTATTATCAAATGTTCTTAGTCAGATCAACATGTAACCGCTAACCAGCAAAAATTACATGTAAAGGTTCAAAATCCGTTTTTCCGACGGTTTAGGCATTAAACAAAGAACTAAGAACAAATCAACGATTACTGAATAAAATAATTATTGCATTGATAAAATTGAATTCATTACATGAAGATTCAGGGTCACCCCCTAGCAATGGGGGGTTTAGCTACTCATAAAGAAAAAGAAAATAATAGATGAAAATGTTGTCATTACAAATTATCTCGAGGAATCAATCTTCAATCGTCCGAAAACTCTTGAACATGTGAATCCCTTGCGAAAATCTGAGTTTCCCGCCTTCAAATCTTGTATTTTTGCTCCCAAAAATCGACCAACCCTTGCAAAATCGCGTTCTGGGACTAAATAGTCCAACTCTGGGCTTTCAGCCATTTTGGGCCTCAATACGTGCATTGACATATCTCATACGTGTATTGGTCTATTTTGCACCCATTCTCTACGTGTATTGCTCCAAGGGCCAGCCAGCACGCAACCTCATACGCGTTTTGACAAGAACCATACGCGTATGGGCAGAGGCTTCCTTTTTCCCCTATTTTCCAGCCCTCTGCTCATTCACGTATTGTACGCGTATCATGTAGGCCTTACGCGTATCACTTATAGTATTACGCGTATGGGCAGCAAGTCTTCCAAAAATTGCATTTTTCTTCCGCTTCCTTGCACCGGCTCGGTTGTACATCCACTGCTCGATCCTCTGAGCTTCCAAATCTGTATTTGACCTGCTGACATACCAAAAGCGTAAAATATCCTCGAGAAACTCATAATTCATGACACACTTTACATAATCAAAACACACCTAATTGCTACTAAAACAAACTCAAATTCACACAGTTTACCTGATTTATTCACAGTTGAATCGCAAAATACATAGCATAAATGGTGACTGATCACAACCCCAAACTTATCTTGTTGCTTGCCCTCAAGTAACATTCTACATAAAATATAACATGTCACCCCAAACTTACTGTAAAGACAGTTCTTACCACAACACTGCTGAAATCTTTCGCACTGGACCCTTCGATGTTGCCTTGGGTTTTCTGATTTTTCCGCATAACCAGCAAGCCAAAAATCTTTTTCTTGAAGACACTATTTCACCTGTCAGCTCATATCACACTCTCACCAAGTCTCTTGGGGTTAAAGTGTTAACACGCTCAAATCAAGATAAACAATGTCATATCAGTAGTTTGAATAAATTCTCAATTCTTATCAACATGTACAACACACACACTTTTTGAGGTCTTTGGGTTGTAACGGGGCTTGGTTTAAGGTAGGATATAAAAAGGAAAACAAGAGTTTTTGGTTCAGAGTCTGTGAGATCATTCGAGTCATGTTCGTCCATTAGTGCTTTTGTGGGGAATTTTTAAAATCCATCCGGTGAGCGCAATTTTATTCTTTTCTCTTTTTTTTTTTTTTGAAGTAGGAAAACTTTTCTTCCCTTATTTATTTATTTATTTATTTATTTTTTTACTCACTGTGTTTTACTTTTAACTGCTCAACTGTAAAGCTACCCTAAACTTAAAAATTGCTATTCCAAAAGCAACCCCAAACTTAAAATTGAACATAGATCTCAAAAGAAATACACACACTCTGAACAGGGTAGGGAAAAATACTTGGCCAATGGGTTAATAATAATGGGTAAGAAAAAAAAACAAAGGATACAGGCTCAAATGGGGTGAACGAAGGATAATAATTATAACGGGATGGCTAGAAAGGCTCTAGGTGATAAACAAAAGAATTGCCTCAGTGTGTGTACTCATACAGTTAATATTCAAAAAGAACGGATGCAAACTATGATAGATAAAGTCATACCTGATATTTCTCTCATGATGATATATGTGTTTGGCTTTTTCTTCTCTCACCAGGATAGGTAAAACTGACAGCTTCAACAGTGTCTCCTTGATCAAGTCTCTTTGGCTCCTGGTTTTAACACTTTATTTCATCAGTGCGTCCGATCATAAACAGCAGTATCAAACCATCAGGGTGACTTTATGCGAAGACAAGTAGATAAGTTGTGAAAGTCATCAGATTCATCCACTATAGCTAGTAATCATACAATATCAACTGGAATAACTCAAGAAACTGTATGCAAACCAAAATTCATTAAATTAGAAAAAAAAAACCCCGAAAATGGGCACTTAAGAGTACAGCATGAAAATAAAAATAAAAATAGAAGTACACCAAATATAAATACCAAAATGTACAATAAGAATAAAATACTAATAAAAAGAAAATAACTCAAAATAATCATCAAAATCTTGCTCCGCCATCTCTATCCCGCATCTCAGCGTCAAAGTCTATGAGGTCACTTGGCGCCATATGTAATTGCCCATGGATAAAGGCTGTGAGTGGTGTCATCTCCTCTGATTGCTCTGGGGGTCCTTGCTGATGCTCTGGGGGTGTCTGCTAAGGTCGGTGAGGACTCTGATGCTGCGGTTGCGGCGTGGACTGTCGAGGCTGAGATACCGGCCCACCAATCTGAACTGGGTGAGTCCACCCAGGAAAAGTAAACTGTCCATAATAAGGTGCTGGGGGGTCACCACCGAACCTGTCTCTGAACCTCTGAGCCCTCTCCCACACGTCTGTCTGATGTGTCAGATAACGACCAGAGAGTCCGTAGTGATAGCAGAAGTCCTGCATCATGCAAAAATGGGATAACTGCATCCTCTGCTCAAGTGAATCCTCATCAATAACTGGTGGGGGTACTGGAGGTGCCTCTGGCGCTGTCTGATGGTCATCCTGGTGCTGAGTGCTGCCACCCGCCTCATGATCGTGCGAGCGTCGGAGGGGTCGGCGCTCATCAACAGAAATAGTGTGTTCCTTCAGCCACATAGTGTCAATACAACGTGCCGGTCTCACCATCACATTACCGCTCAAATCCGCCACGCCGGCCTTCTTACACAGGAGCTTAATCACTGAAGCGTGTCCTAGAGACTTCTTCGATGATTGGGCTATCTCATCCATATCCTTTGAAATAATTCTCCCAATGTTCACTTGTATGTTCTCAAGAAAGAAATAGAGCATTAGGGCTCTCTCAGTGATCAAATCTGAGCCACTCCGATTCGTGTCCAAAGTATGATGAATGAAATAGGCCCATGCTTTAGGAATAGGGGCTAGATCAACGACTAAGATCTTAGATGGATGTGACTTGGTGGTCGGATGCCAATCTTTGCCCGGTCGTGCAATCTTATCCTTTATGATGCTGTACGGCCATCTGTTCTTGTCGGAAAGCTTCATGTCGAAGAACTGACAATGCGACTCATGAAATCTACACTTGAGTACACTGTTAATAGTCTTCCAATCATATCTAATTTCTTTCCCGCGAACCCAAGAAGTCATCTCAACAACCTCGTTTTCTATGGCTCGCCCTGGTACTTTGAAAGCATTGGCGTAAAATTCCCTTACCAGATCCATTGCAACCGGCCTTATGTTCTTATTCAAATAGCCCAGCTTTTGCTTTTTCAAAATAGCAGCGATTTCTGGCATTTCTTCTTCCCCAAAACTCCATTGTTTCTCTTCTACGAATGTGCGAGTTCTGAGATGGTTGTACCTTGCTTCATGATCTTCAGAGAGAAATATTCTAGTTTCTTCAAATGGGACTGCCATCGCAACGATTTCCTGTGAAACTGGAAGAAAAAGAGAACAAAAACACAGAGAAGCAGAGTGATACGACGAAGTCGCGTAACAGAAAGATGCAAAAATGACGTAAGCATACGAAAAATGAATATAAACCTGACCAAAAACCAATACACGTATGATACGCAGGAGATACGCGTATGGATAGTTGTTATGCGTACGTTACGCAAGAAAACTCAGTGTAAATTGCATTTTGTGTAATAGATCACGTATGAAAGATGATACGCGTATTGAGATAAGGCCTTACGCGTAATACTATCCCATACGCGTACCTGGATCACGTAATAGAGTAATACGCGTATGCTACGCGTTTCACCAGGGAGCCCTTATTCTTTCACACCAATACGCGTATCACTCACTCCATACGCGTATTGGCAGTGGACATGTGATTTTTTCCAAAATTTTTGTCTTTCTCAAGATTTTTCTAAGTCCACCTTTTTCCGAGGCCTTCCCTTGATGAAACTTGACTCAAAATACGTGAAACACAAACCAACAATTTTTAAATTAAACTAAACTTACTCGGACAAAATTAAAATAAAACAAAAACTCCCTTGGGTTGCCTCCCAAGCAGCGCTTCGTTTAACGTCGCATGGCTCGACGGGTTACCTCATGCTCAGATGAGCTTAACCTCTTCTATTGGTCCTCCTTGACCTTGATAATAAGGTTTTAACCTCTGTCCATTAACCTTGAAGGTATCTCCATTTTTCTCATTCTTTAGCTCTATTGCTCCATGAGGGAACACCTTGTGAATGATGAACGGACCAGACCATCTTGACTTCAGCTTACCAGGGAACAGCTTCAACCTGGAATTAAACAACAACACCAACTGTCCTTCCCAAAATTCCTTCTTCTGGATCTTCTGATCATGCCATTTTTTCGTGTTTTCTTTATAAATTTTGGCATTCTCATAAGCTTGATTCCTAAACTCCTCCAACTCATGAAGTTGAAGCGTTCGGGATTCACCAGCTTTCAGAAGATCACAGTTCAGGAATTTGGAAGCCCAAAAAGCTTTGTGCTCGAGTTCGAGCGGTAAATGACAGGCTTTACCATACACAAGTTGATAAGGAGACATACCTATTGGTGTTTTGAAAGCTGTCCTGTATGCCCACAGTGCATCATCTAACTTCACAGACCAATCTTTTCGAGACGCACTAACAGTCTTTTCGAGAATTTGCTTTATTTGCCTGTTAGAAACTTCAACTTGTCCACTGGTTTGGGGGTGATACGGTGTGGCTATCTTATGCTTCACATTGTACTTCTTTAACAAATTCTCCATCAATTTATTCAGAAAATGAGTACCTTCATCGCTAATTAACGCCCTTGGTACCCCAAACCTGGAGAAAATGTTATGCCTCAGGAAATTCACCACCACTTTAGCATCATTAGTAGGCAGTGCTACAGCTTCGACCCACTTTGACACATAATCTACCGCAACCAGTATATAATTCTTGCCGAAAGATGGTGGGAACGGTCCCATAAAATCAATACCCCACACATCGAACAACTCTACCTCTAGCATAGAATTTTGAGGCATCTGGTTCCTTCTGGAGATATTACCAGTTCTTTGACATCTATCACATTCTCAGACTAAATAGTGAGCGTCCTTGAATAAGGTGGGCCAATACAACCCAGACTGGAGGACTTTTGCCGCTGTCCTATCTCCACTAAAATGCCCTCCATACTCAGAATCATGACAAGCTTTCAGTATATCTCTCTGCTCACCTTCTGGCACACATCTTCTGATCAGTCCATCCACTCCCCTTTTATACAAGAAAGGGTCATCCCACAGATACAACCTGCAATCATAAAGAAACTTTTTCTTTTGGTGAGAATTAAAATCATCAGGTATCACCCCACCTACCACATAGTTTGCATAGTCAGCAAACCATGGTACACCAGTAACAGCAAGTATTCTCTCATCAGCAAACGTATCTTGAATGGGGTGCTCCTCCTCAGTTTCTTTTATTGGGGACATGCGAGACAAGTGGTCCACAACCGTGTTCTCACACCCCTTTTTATCCTTGATCTCCAAGTCGAACTCCTGGAGGAGGAGTATCCATCTCAACAGCCTTGGTTTTGATTCCTGCTTAGCAAACAAATACTTTAAAGCAGCATGATCAGTATACACAATAACTTTAGAACCAAGTAGATATGACCTGAATTTGTCAAAAGCATAAACCACGACCAACAACTCCTTTTCGGTAGTTGCATAATTCATTTGGGCCGGGTTAAGGACATGACTAGCATAATAAATGACATGCAATAATTTGTCCTTCCTTTGTCCTAAGACAGCCCCCATAGCAATGTCACTTGCATCGCACATAATTTCGAAAGGTAGAGACCAATCGGGGGCAATTACAACAGGAGCAGTAATCAACTTACTCTTTAGCATCTCAAAAGCTACCTTACAATTGTCATCAAAATTAAACGGCTTATCTTTGACAAGCAAATCAGTCAATGGTTTGGCAACTTTTGAGAAGTCTCTGATAAACCTGCGATAAAAACCTGCATGTCCCACGAAACTCCTTATCCCTTTTTCATTCACAGGGGGTGGGAGGTTAGCTATCACCTCAACTTTTGCTTTGTCCACTTCAATTCCCTTGCGGGAAATTTTGTGTCCTAGCACGATACCTTCCTGCACCATAAAATGACATTTCTCCCAGTTGAGAATAAGGTTAGTTTCCTGGCATCTTTGCAAAACAAGAGATAAGTTAGCTAAACAATGATCAAAAGAAGAACCAAAAATAGAAAAGTCATCCATAAACACCTCCATATGCTTTTCAAGCATATCGGCGAATATGGATGTCATACACCTCTGAAAAGTAGTTGGGGCATTGCATAACCCAAATGGCATACGTCGGTAGGCAAAGATACCATAAGGGCATGTAAATGCGGTCTTCTCCTGATCTTCTGGGGCTACAACAATCTGATTGTACCCAGAGTATCCATCCAGAAAACAATAGTACTCGTGACCTGCAAGTCTCTCTAACATCTGATCAATAAAAGGAAGGGGAAAATGATCCTTCCTTGTTGCAGTGTTAAGTCTCCTGTAATCAATACAATCTCGCCAACCTGTTACTGTACGAGTTGGAATCAGTTCATTCTTTTCATTCACAACCACTGTGGTTCCTCCTTTCTTTGGTACCACATGCACAGGACTCACCCAAGAACTATCAGAAATGGGATAAATCAATCCTGCATCTAACAACTTTACAACCTCTTTTCGTACCACTTCTTTCATTGCCGGATTTAACCTCCTCTGGGGTTGTACTACTGGTTTCTGATTATCCTCCATCAGTATCTTATGCATGCACACTGTGGGACTAATTCCCTTCAAATCCCCAATAGTCCATCCAATAACACTCTTGTGTTTCTTCAGGACCTGTATCAACTTCTCTTCATCCTTTTTATTCAGCTCAGAGTTAATAATAGCAGGACATCTTGTTCCCGATTCCAGAAAGACATATTTAAGATTCACAGGTAATTGTTTTAGTTTAGAACTTGTACCTGTTTCACTCCCTTTTTCAGTCTCTGTTTCCGGTGAAGCTCTCAAATCCTCCCACCGGTGTGGTCTGGATTTCAACCAAGGTGGTTGTGCATCTAGCATAGCAAGAACTTCTTTTTCTTTCTCATCATCATGGTCCTCAATCTCTTTTGCTGACAAACTCATAACTCTTTCTAAAGGTGATTTAGGGAAGTGGCCTTGAATGGTGCTGGTCACTATTTAATCAATCACTTCCACTGAGTGGTTTGTACCTATATCCTCTTTGTGTTTCATGGTATTCCTAACATCAATTTTCAGCTCTTCATTGTAAACTTTGAGGGTTATGGTGCCTCCCTCAATGTCTATCATACATCTACCTGTTTTCAAGAAAGGCCTTCCCAGAATCAGAGGAATATCCTCATCTTCTGGCATTTCTAAAATCACAAAATCAACAGGAAAGACTAATTTATCAACTTTGACAAGAACATCTTCGACTACCCCAAATGGCCTCTTAACTGAATGATCTGCAAATTGGAGTGTCATTCTGGTATCTTGAACACTTCCAATTCCTAGCTTCCTGTAAATAGACAACGGCATAAGGCTCACACTAGCCCCCAAATCAATCAGGGCCCTTTTGAAGGACCTATCTCCAATGGTGCACGGAATAGTGACTTAGCCTCTATCTGGCTTCTTCACTGGAATCTTCATACCCTGCAAAATAGCACTGCAAGTTTCAGTTAGTATAACAAGATCAGTGTCAGTGGTGCGCTTTTTTGAGATGATGTCCTTCATGAATTTGGCATAGATAGGCATCTGCTCAAGTGCCTCAGAGAATGGAATGTTAATCTCTAATTTCCTGAACATCTCTACAAACTTCTGAAAATTTTTCTCATCTTGCTTCTTTTTCTTATTTCTTTGTGGGAATGGAAGCTTTATGATGGGTTTTGGTTCAATGGGCTTCTCCTTCACAACAGGTGGTGGAACTACTTCTTCCTCAGGTGGATTCTTGTTTTCTAAGATTTCAAGATCCACTTCAAGTAATTGATCTTCCTCCTCAGATTTCTCTTCAGGTATTTCAGCTGATTTCCTACTTCTTGTTGTTACAACATTCACTTTACTGTGATCCCTTGGATTTGGCACTGTTGCACTAGGTAGGGTACCTGGTGCTTGAGAACTCGTTAGCTGTTGTGCTATCTGACCCAGTTGAACTTCCAGATTTTTTATAGAAGCATTGGTGTTCCTCTGATTATTTCTGGTTTCTTCCTGAAATTGAACACTCTGAGCAGCCATCTTTTCTATAGCAATCTCCCAATCTGCTTTCTTTGGTACCTGTTGCTGATAAGGTTGCTGTTGTGGTTGATACTGTTGCTGGTAAGGTGGTTGTTGCTGTGGTGGTCCCTGCTTCTGAACATTACCCTGCTGATCTTTCCAGGAGAAATTAGGATGATTTTTCCACCCCGGATTATAAGTATTTGAATAAGGATTATTCTGCCTCAGGTAATTAATAGCCTGCACTTGTTCCGCAGTGGCAACACAATGCATGGCAAAGTGTGGTCCACCACAGATTTCACAAATCAAAGTCTGAGCTGGTTGAACTTGAGCCACAGTCTGAGTACCTAAATTCATAGCTTTCAATCTTCTTTCCACTTCAGCTGCAATCTGATCTTCCATCTTCGCTACTTGATTTGTCAGTTTCAAGTCAATTTTTCCTTCAGGTTGACTCACAGTACGATCATATAGTTCCAAATGCTCATTTGCAGCTATAGCTTCAATGATCTTTTTGATACCAGTGGCTGTTGAAAAGTTAGATGAGCCACCAGCAGCTGTATCAATGAGTTGCTTAGTTTTCATCTTCAGCCCATTTACAAAATTTTGCATTTGTTCAGTTGCATCCAAATTATGTGTAGGACATGCAACTAAACACCTCTTGAACCTTTTATACGCATCTCCAAGTGACTCTCCGTCCTTCTGTTTAAAATTTAGGATGTCATATCTCTTGCGGATATACACATAAGCGGGAAAGTACTCATTCAGAAAAGCTGTTTCCATCTGTTGCCAAGTAGTAATACTTCCTGCAGGTAACGAATAAAACCACTCTTCAGCATCTTCTGATAAAGTGAACGGAAACATAACCAGCTTCTTTGCCTCTTCAGAATGCCCCTCAATTTTCAATGAGGTGGCCATAGTCAGGAACCTCTGTAGGTGCTTGTTTGCATCTTCATTAATCTTTCCTGCAAAAGGTTTACTTTCCAACTGACGAATAGTAGACGGGTGCAACTGGAAATGGGCAGCATTGACTGGTTGGTTAACTATTGTCAACCGCATTGCTGGATGATTCTCTCTGCCATAGTCACCCAGAAGTCTTTCTGCGGGAGGTGGATCTGCAGCCATAGTAACAGGTTCTGGATGTGAATCTGTTTCTGAATCAGAATCTTCAGAATGAACCGAGACGTGTTCTTCAATCACTTGTTCTGCGTCAGATGTTGCCAGTTTTTCTCTTTTAGCTTGTCTGAGCCTAGTGTGCAAAGTTCTTTCTGGTTCTGCGTCAAAATGAAAATCAGCTGAGGCCTTACCTCGCATTCACAGATTAGACAGAAATTAGTAACAATAAAAGGAAAAAATATAAATTAAGCAAAATTAAAATTTTGGTTGAAGAGCAACAAAATTCTAATTGAAAAAATTGTTAAACTCTATAATCTTTGGCAGTCCCCGGCAACGGCGCCAAAAACTTGATAGGGAAAATAGCAAGGGTACTATTTTGCCTATTGTAGTAATAAAGGGAAAAATCCCAAGAATCGAATCTCAAGGACTGCTTGACGATATAGAGTTTAAAAATACTTTCAATTAAACAAAAAGTCTTGGTGGTTGAAAATTTCTATAACTAAGATTTAATTAAAACGAGTAAATAGTTGAACGATATCCCATATGAGTAAATTGCTAGGGTTTGGTGAATGAATCCTCATGCAACGATTACAATTTATAAATGCAATAACAAAGTCAAAAACGTTTGAGTACCGGTTCTTTAGATTATCTAATCCTAAGTCCTTAGTGAAAAGATCTTTGATCATGTAATCTAATTACTATGTCCATAGGTAATTACATTCATGATCAAGTTTATTTATATCAAGAAATTCCGGTTTTGATAAAGTATCCCTAGTCCTAGGCAATATTTATTATCAAATGTTCTTAGTCAGATCAACATGTAACCGCTAACCAGCAAAAATTACATGTAAAGGTTCAAAATCCGTTTTTCCGACGGTTTAGGCATTAAACAAAGAACTAAGAACAAATCAACGATTACTGAATAAAATAATTATTGCATTGATAAAATTGAATTCATTACATGAAGATTCAGGGTCACCCCCTAGCAATGGGGGGTTTAGCTACTCATAAAGAAAAAGAAAATAATAGATGAAAATGTTGTCATTACAAATTATCTCAAGGAATCAATCTTCAATCGTCCGAAAACTCTTGAACATGTGAATCCCTTGCGAAAATCTGAGTTTCCCGCCTTCAAATCTTGTATTTTTGCTCCCAAAAATCGACCAACCCTTGCAAAATCGCGTTCTGGGACTAAATAGTCCAACTCTGGGCTTTCAGCCATTTTTGGGCCTCAATACGTGCATTGACATATCTCATACGTGTATTGGTCTATTTTGCACCCATTCTCTACGTGTATTGCTCCAAGGGCCAGCCAGCACGCAACCTCATACGCGTTTTGACAAGAACCATACGCGTATGGGCAGAGGCTTCCTTTTTCCCCTATTTTCCAGCCCTCTGCTCATTCACGTATTGTACGCGTATCATGTAGGCCTTACGCGTATCACTTATAGTATTACGCGTATGGGCAGCAAGTCTTCCAAAAATTGCATTTTTCTTCCGCTTCCTTGCACCGGCTCGGTTGTACATCCACTGCTCGATCCTCTGAGCTTCCAAATCTGTATTTGACCTGCTGACATACCAAAAGCGTAAAATATCCTCGAGAAACTCATAATTCATGACACACTTTACATAATCAAAACACACCTAATTGCTACTAAAACAAACTCAAATTCACACAGTTTACCTGATTTATTCACAGTTGAATCGCAAAATACATAGCATAAATGGTGACTGATCAGTGGCGCAGAGCAGACGGCTGGTGGTGTTGGTGCTGGGCGCATTTTTGCTGTGTGGTTCCCACCGTACTACCTTTTGTCCTCTAGCTTTCTTGATCTTATCCATTCCTTTTGCTTCATTGCTCCACATGAGGCTGCCACGTGAGCTCTAGTCATTCTTGGCTTTTCATCATCAATCTCCAACTCTCTTGGTGAAATGGTTGATTAAACCATAAGCTCTCCAAATAGCTCCTCATGCTGCTCCAGACTCTGGCTCTGGAGGAGTACTCTCACCTGAATGATTTAGCTATCACTGATCAAGCTCCCTTTTCTGGACTGGAAGAAATTCCGAAGGATCAAACCATTGCAAGGGCAATTTATTTGGACGAGTCAGAAGTCAGGACTCACATGATCATTAAAGGTGGTATCTAGGGTTTTCCAGCCCTGTTCTTGATAAAGAAAGCTCTGTACTTTGCTAGTATAGGGAACGTAGCCGCTTTCGAAAGCATCTTTATTTTCCTCACCTACGGGTTATTTCTGTTTCCCAACATTGATAACTTCGTTGATATCAATGCCATTAAGATTTTTCTAATTGGAAACCCTGTACCTACCTTGCTCGCAGATGCTTATCATTCTGTACACTTAAGGAATTTTTACAGTAGAGGAATGATCACATCATCATCTAACTTCATTTTAGAGCATAAACACAAAGAAAACATAAAAGAAACACATAGAGTGCTTAAAGCTTAAATCATGCTAAAACACCTTAAACTCATGCTACATAAGTGAAATAATGAACTAGAAATTCCACATACATTGGGTTAAAGTAACACACTAAAATAGTGTTATCACTTTCACCACGAACAATATAAAACCGAGGATGTATATAAAGGGAGCGCCTGTTTTTTTTATAAAAATAAAATCAATTTGTTATCTCGGTTATAAGCAAAACTGACATAAATATATGCTCAGGGTTTGAGATTTGATTCTCATCTCCTGCAGTTTTATGTTTTATATGGAACCAAAAAGGCGCCTTTAATTTTCATAGTTTTTATGTTGGATATATTACCTCGGTTTTCCTGAAAAACCGAGATATAAACTCTCTATTTTTTTATTCTTTTTAAATCCAAAAATGCGCCTTCATCCCCTCAATGTCTACCTCATTCACATCTAGAGTAGTGAAAGAACACTTCTTCTCCAGCCAACGAAAGAACACTTATTCTTGAATGAGCCCTAGCGAACGAAAAAACTCTCTCACCATTATTCTCTGGTATGTTATTATTGTTGTTGTTGTTCTTGTTGTTGCTTTGGTCCATTAATGTTTTTCTAGTTATTCTCTTTATATTTATTATCACTCGGTGTCTACCTCATTCACTTCTCGAGACCTAGCGAAAGAACACTTCTTCTCCAACAAGCGAAAGAACACTTATTCTCTAAGGAGCCCTAGCGAACGAAAAAAATCTCTCACCATTATTCTCCGGTATGTTATTATTGTTGTTGTTCTTGTTGTTCATTAATGTTGTTATTGTTATTCTTCATTACTGTTGTTGTTTTTATTGTTGTTGTTGTTGAGAAGCTTTATTTTTGTTGGCTATGTACTATTTTTTTTTTAATTTTTCATTGGTCAAAAGGAAAGAGTACATAAAACAATAATAAATAATTTTTACAAAGAGGCCCACAAGGAAAGAGTACATAAAACATAATTTTTTCATTACATAATTTTTTCAGATCGGAACAATATCCTCTAGCACTACAAAAATCTTCCCAATCTACGACTCACTTCTCACTACCCTCATCTGAGTCATAGTAAACAATCTTCCTCAACACATTTCTCTTCTTCTTCAACATCTTCTTCTTCTTCTTCTTCTTGGTCTTCATCACCCTCTGTGCATCCCTGACAGCAGTCGACCTAGATGGCTGGACCTCCCTTGTTGACTTCTGATGGCGTTGTATTGTGGTGATGGTTTTGTTCTCAATAGTGACTTCTGTTGAGATTTTACTCTTAGCCTTCTCAAATGGAGAACTCATGTTGCTATAGGAAGTTAAGAAGAATAGGTTGAAGATGAGGAAATTCATTATATGAAAGTGTGCATTTATAGAAGAGGTTGAAGATGAAACGTCTGATGATTTAATGCTTGCAATGATTACTTCTAATAGTTGATATTCTTAAAAGACTTGTGACCGTCTTGAGAAATGATGAAAAAATTCAATCATTATAGTTGTTTCTCCATTTTGGGAACAACAAAGGTTGTTCTTGTTTTTTTATCAGAATTCTTATTTCTTGAATGACAGATCTTTGCAAATGGTTATCACATATGCCTAAGTTTAATGTAATTACTTGGAGTGCATATCTTTCTAAATGTAATTTTTCATTTCTAAACAAGTTTTTTATGTCACTGATCCTACTATCACTAGTAAGTACATGTTCTTCAAGGTAAACATCTTCCTGATAGTACTGATGAAAATCAAGCATCTGAAGAAAATGATTCAGATGATGTGCACGCTATTCGTCGTGATCATGAAAAGGGGATATGGGAAAACTAGTATGCACATGTTTTATATACCTTTGAAATTTATAATTAATCATTTTACTCCTTTTAAATCATTGTACTATATATTTAAAGTTGTTGTTAATTGACCAAATTAGTTTCAAATGTTGTTTTATACATTCAGGAATATGGTTATGTATTACAGGTGAAATATGGTTCTATATATTCAGGAATATGGTTCTATATTACAGGTAAAAACTGAGGTAATAACATTTAGGTAGTACCTCAGTTCTACATAACAATGAGTTTAATTATTGGGCGTGCCATCTAGTTCTGAAAACTATAAAAATGCTGATGTTGGGAATCGAACCCACGACTCATTAATGTCTAACCTGGGTTTTTAAAACACCAAGGTGATAAGTGATTGTTTTTCCATTTTGCCGTTCATTACCTCGGTTCTGTGACCGAGGTAAAACGCATTTTGTGGCCGGTATTAGAAATGTTTTTTGTAGTAGTGAACACTTATGCAATGTACTCAACAACAACTCGACATGAATGTGGTACCAGATATGAACACTCAAGTTCATTTCGCTCCCCAATCCCCACCATAGGATCAGATTCCCTTTTGGAACCAGAGCACACAAAATTCCTACAATCACCATAGGTAACTGTTACACTTGGATTTTCATCTACTAGAAAGTCAACAAAGAATGTCAATGAAAAGTTGTTTAATATGAACATTAATGAAGTATCTTTAAAGAAGCATTAATGACAAGGCATCGACAAACCAACGATGAGCGGTTGACCGAATCGTCAATACAGCGAGACATGGTTTGGAGGACTCTCAAGAATAAATCCCCATGACCCAGCTCATTGTGAAATGAGTCTAAAATCTTGAAAAGGTCAGTTGATAGAAACATGTCTAGAATCTCGAGAAGAACATTCGACAAAAGCCCTCATTCCAAAAAGGACTGGTCGATCAAACGACTTGGTATAAAATACTTAAGTAGTTACCATCATCATGGGGGCCTTGATAGGCCTCATCGACAACATGTTTGGAGCAGTTATCATCGAGATACCGTGAAGAAATGGAAAAGTAGTTACCACTCAATGTGGATTGCAAGAAGATATCTTCTTGGAAGACACGTAAGCACACAAGTGGAAACTTGAAGGTTTGAAGATGGAGCAAACACAATAGTCCCTCAGTGGTCATAAATGTCATCGATGGTTACTTTGTAAATAGAATAAATAGCATACTCATATATGGGATCAGGGGTCGCAAAATTTCATACATACTCTCTATACCACTGGAGTACCCAAGTTAAAGAGCGAAACAATTGAGCGAGAAACGTGTATGCGTCTACGTCCATCCATTTTTCTTAGTATTTTTTGCTTCCTCAAATGGAACATTGTATTTTTATTTTACCTTTTTAATGTTATTTACTGCATTTTACCTTATCATTTATCACAAATTGACTTCATTTAAACTCTTTAGCTACGTAACATTCAATTCACACGCACGTGTGTTCACACAAATTATTTGCACAAATTGATTTGGAGATTTTTTGAGTTAATCTTATATACTTTCAAACTCGTGATTGTTTACCAAAAACACCGGTAAACAAATTGGCACACCTAGTAGGACCGTTTTGAGTGAATATTTTTGTAGAAAAGCAATGTCTTATGTTTTGTTTTCGTGTCTTCTGTTTTATGGTCTTTTGTGTTGTATGCACTTGAGGAGTGGTAAGCATCATTCTAGTATGTCTCGAAAAAACCAAACCCCTTCCAAAGGTAATACTCCAAACCCAAGAGGACAACCAGCGGTTACTAGTGTCAGCAGTTCTATGGCTCCAATCTCAGTCGAGGAGATGTCTACTGTCATAAGCCAAGAGGTGGCGTATACTATACTGCCAGATGTGGGAATTTCATCACCACAAGCGTCAACTGCACCAACCGTTTCTAGGGAATTACGAAATCCTGGAGATCAGAGGCCTCCTTATCTAGGCTTCTCGTTGCCTCAAAAAGATTAACTGTATGGCATACCAACTGAAATGATGGCAAGCCCATACCCTAGTACGACAATGTATTCAGAGAACGCAGTGCTAACGTCATCACCATTTTATGGCCTCAGCATCCACCATGGGAAACTTTGGCCAACTAGGATAACCACCAGAGGGTATGGGGTATTTCCCTCCACAGGGTGCTTTGTCCTTAAAAAATCATTCTCTCTATGTAATGAGATAGTTAATGGATGAAAGTAACCACGACATGTGTAACACTCTTTTCTATCCCACAAATATACACGGAAAAATACACAAATTATCAGAGTAAAAATCACCTCAGAGGGGTGCACATTTTCTCAATAAACTCAAAATAAAACATTTGCTCCGTAAACACGGGTTTTCCTCAAAATATTCAAAAGCCATCAAAATTAGCAGCGGAACCACCATAACCACAATAATCCATAATCAAAAGGTTTTAAAATAAAAACCATAATAATTAACTAACAACAAAATGTCAACATAACATGTTTCGACTCAACGCCCCAACCCGATGTTACACTATTAGAGCAAGACCCTCTACGTAGACCAAAAGCACTAAAAACTCCAAAAGGTCCTCGAAGGCATCCACCGCTAAGCCTGATCAATTGCACGTTACCCACTTGGAGGCAACATTCAAATAGGAAGGGTGAGTAATCACAATTCATTATAATCAATATAAAAATAGGATATGCATAAAATGGCGTCATTATCATATACAACATTATCAGGGTCATCAAAAAGCATCAAAATTCACAACATCATAAATCACATCAAGTTGCCACATAAATGCATTGCACAACAAGACTCATGCATGTGGTACCAATTCATCAAAGTCGATGGACACTAGGCCATCACCCTCAAAAGATCCCAGTCAATAGGATCGATTCCACACAAGAACCGGAGCACGTCAAAATACCTCACATCCACACAATGGGATTGAAGCCACAATAGACCAAAGTCTAACCCGCTGGACCAAAGTCCTATAATCGTCAATAGACCGAAGTCTAACTCACTGGACCGAAGTCCTCTAATGCTATGAATGCATGATGCACAACGTCAATATCATCATCATCAACAAAAAGTCATTACGTGCATCATCATTCATCAAAATCTCATGTTAATCCATATCATCATTTAATCATCAAAACATCATGAATCGTCATCTCATAATCATCCATATAGCTCATGGTAATTCAAATCAAAATAGTCATGTATCATCATCTCATAATCATCAATATAACTAATGGTCATTCACATCATCGTTTAATCATCAAACATCCTGTATAAACATCTCATAATCATCAACATACTCGAGGTAATTCATATCATCATCTAATCATCAAACATCATGTATAAACATCTCATAATCATCAATATACTCATGGTAATTCATACATCAAAACACACACACAAGTATTCGATAAATTATTCACAAATAATTTCACAACCGGCCGCAAACAGCACAACAATCCATTAATAGAACATATACACAATTGACTTCCCAAACATATTCAATATAAAAATATTTGGCAACCAGTTCTCTTATCTATACTATGTTATAGATCTATTCATTAGCTTTCCGACGCTTCGAACGGAGATCAAAACGGACTTACGGATCAAAAGTTATGACCAAAACGATTTTGACCGAAAACATGAACAATCGTGACGGACAACATGCAGAAGTTTCGGCGTTTTTCACTGTTGGAGGCCGGACCTCCGATTTCAATTCCGTAAAAACCCAAACTCTCAAAAAATTACAACTCATCCAATACTGTAATTATCTCAAGTAAATTTACAATTTTAACACAAATAGACCATCTAATCATTATTTTAAGATTATGCCTAAAATCTTTGAAATTGATGGATATAAGTTCAATCCTCAAAAGAAAAATAATACACATATACGGCACACAAATTCATCATATAATAATCATATAACAACCATCATGGAAATTAGGGATTTTTATCCTAAATATGCTATTACCCATCATACACTATCATAGCATCAAGGGCACAAAAGCCTACGACTATTAGGCCAATTCATTACACTATCCTAAGCCTCAAAATCACATAAACACTCAAAATACCCCAATACCCCTTCACCTTCTTCATTAACGCACGAATACATCATAATTTCCTCAGTTTACTCTTAAACCCACAAGAATCACATAAACCTCACTAATACATCATAACTTCCTCAGTTTACTCATAAACCCACAAAATCACATAAACCTCACTAATACATCATAACTTCCTCAGTTTACTCATAAACCCACAAAATCACATAAACCTCACTAATACATCATAACTTCCTCAGTTTACTCATAAACCCACAAAATCACATAAACCTCACTAATACATCATAACTTCCTCAGTTTACTCATAAACCCACAAAAATCACATAAACCTCAAAATCCACTTTAAATACATCGAATCCCTATATTGAAAACAATGAAAGGCAATACTCCCCATACCTTAGATTTTCGATTCCAAGCCTTTCTCTCTTGAGTTCTTGGAAACTTTCTCGAATCCTAAGCTTTTCCCTCTTTCCTCAGAGCTCTGGCCTTTTCCCTTCTTTTCACAATCTAACAAAATGAATCATATTCCTCTCGAATTCTCCTTTTTGTTAAACCTAACCCTTGGGCCTCTAAATTGGGCTTTCCCCAATTTACCATCACTAATCCTCCTCAAAAGTCCATCTTACCCTTAATTCATCTAATATTATTTAAATAAATAATAATACAATATATTCCATATTATATACTATTATTTAAATAAGTAACCAAAACTTAACAAAATACCAACATCAATACAAACCACCAAAATTTTACAAAATCCACGAATATTATATTTAAATAAATTAAATAAATATTCTTACAAATTTGGGGTGTGACAACTCTCCCCCACTTAAAGAATTTTCGCCCTCGAAAATTACCTCAAGGAAATAGAGTCGGATACGACTCCCTCATCTGATCTTCACATCTCAAGTCCAACTTTCCTCCTTCTTGGATCATCTTAATCTTTTCAGTCGTCTCTTACACAATTTCAGGTCCAAGTACAACACTCTCGCCGGATTCATACCAACACAATGGAGTCCTACACCTCCTTCCACACAAAGCTTCATATAGCGCCATCCCAATACTAGCATGAAAACTGCTGTCGTAGGTAAACTCGATCAACGGCAAATGATTATCCCACGATCCACCTTGATCTAACACACAAGCTCTCAGCAAATCCTCTAAAGACTGGATAGTCCTCTATGTCTGTCCATCCGTCTGCGGATGATAGGCAGAACTCAACCTCAACTTAGTACCCAAAGAATCTTGCAAACTCTTCCAAAACCTCGACGTAAATCTCGGGTCTCTATCCGACACAATACTCGACGGTATCCGATGCAACTTCACAATTTCCTCAATATACATCTCATCTAGCTTCTGCATAGAATGATTAATCTTCACAGATAAAAAATGAGCCGATTTAGTTAATTTATCCACAATCACCCAAATAGAATCATTCCCTTTCTCAGTCTTCGGCAATCCTGACACAAAATCCATGGAAATACTATCCCATTTCCACTCTAGAATATTCAATGGTTGCATCATACCCAACGGCTTCTGATGTTCGATCTTCGACTTCTAACAAGTCAAACAAGCATAAACGAACTCAGCAATATCGTTCTTCATAGAATACGTTTCTCGATTTCTGGAACATCTAGAACACACACTCTATCTCGAAACCTCATCACACCATTCTCATCAATCTGGAATTCACCTCTGTTACCTTGGTTAATTAACGTCAATTGGTCCACCAACTTCAAATCCACTTGCTGACCCACTCTGATTTCCTCAAAAATACCACTTGTCAGCTTCAACATTTCTAACTTCACAGTATCAGGAGTCTCTTCACACGCCAAACTCAAATCTCGAAACTGTTTGATTAATTCCAATTCTCTCACTATAAGCATCAACATATGCAATGACTTTCTGCTCAACGCGTCGGCCACTACATTTGCTTTTCTCGGATGGTAACTCAAATCAAAGTCATAATCCTTCAGTAATTTCAACCACCTTCTCTGCCTCATATTCAATTCTTTCCGATCGAACAAGTACTTCAGATTCTTATGATCACTGAACACTTCAACTTTAGAGCAAAAAAGATAGGTCTCTAAATCTTCAACACAAACACCCCAGCGGCCAACTCTAAGTCATGCGTAAGATAATTCCTTTCGTGAACTCTCAAATGTCTCGAAGCATAGACAACAACTTGTCCATTCTGCATCAATACTCCACCAAGATCCATCTTCGACGCATCACAATACACCACAAAAGATTCGATCGGATTAGGCAAAATCAACACTGGAGCGGTCATCAACCTCTTCTTCAAATCCACAAAACTATCTTCACAAGCTACATCCCACACAAAATCTTGAACCTTTCGAGTCAACTGAGTCAAAGGTAATGCCAGATTAGAAAAGCCTTCGATAAACTTGTGGTAATAGTCCTCCAATCCCAGAAAACTTCATATCTCGGTAGTAGACTTCGGAGTCTCCCACTTTAACACATCATCAATTTTAAAAGGATCAACAGCAATCCCGCCACTTGAAATCACATGGCCAACAAAACTCACTTCCTTCAACCAAAACTCACACTTGGACAGCTTTGCATACAACTTCTTCTCCTTCAATACTTGCAACACAGTTCTCAAATGCTCAGCATGTTCTTCTTCAGATCTAGAATATATCAAGATATCATCGATAAACACCACCACAAACTTATCCAAATACTCATGAAAAATCTGATTCATATACTCCATGAACACCAGGTGCATTAGATACACCAAACGACATCACAATGTATTCATAGTGACCATACCTCGTCCTGAAAGCCGTCTTCGGAATATCATCAGGCTTAACACGAATCTGATGATAACCAGACCACAAATTAATCTTACTGAACACACATGTGCCTACCAGCTGATCCATCAAATCGTCAATTCTCTGGAGCGGATACTTATTCTTGATCGTCACTTTATTCAACTATCTATAATCCACACACAATCTCATAGTACCATCTTTCTTCTTCACCGACAACACAGAAGCACCCCACAGAGAAACACTCGGTCGAACAAACTTCGTCCCAAGCAACTCTTGGAATTGTTTCTTTAATTCTCCTAGCTCAGATGCAGACATCCGGTAAGGAGCCATTAACACCGGACTCATACCTGGTATCAAATCTGTCGCAACCTCTACCTCACGCTCTGGTGGCAAATCACTTACATCATCAGGAAACACTTCCGAAATTTCACAAACAAAAGGCAAAACACCAACTTCTCCACCTTCACTAATAATCAAAGTTTCCCTCAACATAAACATCTCAGCACAATCCTGCATCGACTCATCAAAACAATCTATAACCACTTGGCTTAACTCTAAACAATTCACTGCACACACCACTTAAGCTCGCAAGACACGTCTATCCAATCCAACATGATCCCGTCTATTATCAACAAGAGATTAAGGGTGATCAGTTCCTCAATTTGTCAATAACAGCTGACTATCATGAGGCGGTACAAACTGTCTTTACCAAACTATTGTAGCATCCAACACCACACTCAGTCATCGCTCCACACTTGAAGCATCTTAGAGAAGCATTATCTTCTTCCCCACTTGTTTCATTCCCGACCTGCAAATGGAAAACAAAATAAGCATCGACAGTGTTTTCACACACATATCGCACACAAGGGAATAGAAAATATTAGACAACCTGGCCGGACGGACCGACCTACTCTGATACCACTAATGTAACACCCTTTTCTAATCCACAAATATACACGGAAAAATACACAAATTATCAGAGTAAAAATCACCACAGAGGGGTGCACAATTTCTCAACAAACTCAAAATAAAACATTTGCTCCGTAAACACGGGTTTTCCTCAAAATATTCAAAAGCCATCAAAATTAGCAGCGGAACCACCATAACCACAATAATCCAAAATCAAAAGGTTTTAAAATAAAAACCATAATAATCAACTAACAACAAAATGTCAACATAACATGTTTCGACTCAACGCCCCAACCCAATGTTACACTATCAGAGCAAGACCCTCTACATCGACCAAAAGCACTAAAAACTCCAAAAGGTCCTCGAAGGCATCCACCGCTAAGCCTGATCAATTGCACGTTACCCACGTGGAGGCAACATTCAAACAGGCAAGGTGAGTAATCACAATTCATTATAATCAATATAAAAACAGGATATGCATAAAATGGCGTCATTATCATATACAACATCATCAGGGTCATCAAAAAGCATCAAAAGTCACAACATCATAAATTACATCAAGATGCCCACATAAATGCAATTCACAACAAGACTTATGCATGTGGTACCAATTCATCAAATTCGATGGACACTAGGCCATCATCCTCCAAAGATCCCAGTCAATAGGATCGATTCCACACAAGAATCGGAGCACGTCAAAATACCTCACATCCACACAATGGGATTGAAGCCACAATAGACCAAAGTCTAACCCGCTGGACCAAAGTCCTATAATCGTCAATAGACTGAAGTCTAACTCACTGGACCGAAGTCCTATAATGCTATGAATGCATGATGCACAACGTCAATATCATCATCATCAACAAAAAGTCATTACGTGCATCATCATTCATCAAAATCTCATGTTAATCCATATCATCATTTAATCATCAAAACATCATGAATCGTCATCTCATAATCATCAATATAGCTCATGGTAATTCACATCAAAATAGTCATGTATCATCATCTCATAATCATCAATATAACTAATGGTCATTAACATCATCGTTTAATCATCAAACATCCTGTATAAACATCTCATAATCATCAACATACTCGTGGTAATTCATATCATCATCTAATCATCAAACATCATGTATAAACATCTCATAATCATCAATATACTCGAGGTAATTCATACATCAAAACACACACACAAGTATTAGATAAATTATCCACAAATAATTTCATAACCGGCAGCAAACAGCACAACAATCCATTAATAGAACATATACACAATTGACTTCCCAAACATATTCGATATAAAAATATTTGGCAACCAGTTCTCTTATCTATACTATGTTATAGATCTATTCATTAGCTTTCCGACGCTTCGAACGGAGATCAAAATGGACTTACGGATCAAAAGTTATGACCAAAACTATTTCGACCGAAAACATGAACAATCGTGACGGACAGCATGCAGAATTTTCTGCGTGTTTCACCGTTGGAGGCCGGACCTCCGATTTCAATTCCGTAAAAACCCAAACTCTCCAAAAATTATAACTCATCCAATACTGTAATTATCTCAAGTAAATTTACAATTTTAACACAATCAGACCATCTAATCATTATTTTAAGATTATGCCTAAAATCTTTGAAATTGATGGATATAAGTTCAATCCTCAAAAGAAAAAGAATACACATATACGGCACACAAATTCATCATATAATCATCATATAACAACCACCATGGAAATTAGGGATTTTTATCCTAAATATGCTATTACCCATCATACACTATCATAGCATCAAGGGCACAAAAGCCTACGACTATTAGGCCAATTCATTACACTATCCTAAGCCTCAAAATCACATAAACACTCAAAATACCCCAATACCCCTTCACCTTCGTCATCAACGCACGAATACATCATAATTTCCTCAATTTACTCTTAAACCCACAAGAATCACATAAACCTCACTAATACATCATAATTTCCTCAGTTTACTCATAAACCCACAAAATCACATAAACCTCACTAATACATCATAACTTCCTCAGTTTACTCATAAACCCACAAAATCACATAAAACTCACTAATACATCATAACTTCCTCAGTTTACTCATAAACCCATAAATCAGATAAACCTCACTAATACATCATAACTTCCTCAGTTTACTCATAAACCCAGAAAAATCACATAAACCTTATAATCCACTTTAAATACATCGAATCCCTATTTTAAAAACAATGAAAGGCAATACTCCCCATACCTTAGATTGTCGATTCCAAGCCTTTCTCTCTTGAGTTCTTGGAAAGTTTCTCGAATCCTAAGCTTTTCCCTCTTTCCTCAGAGCTCTGGCATTTTCCCTTCTTTTCACGATCTAACAAAATGAATCATATTCCTCTCAAATTCTCCTTTTTGTTAAACCTAACCCTTGGGCCTCTAAATTGGGCTTTCCCCAATTTACCATCACTAATCCTCCTCAAAAGTCCATCTTACCCTTAATTCATCTAATATTATTTAAATAAATAATAATACAATAGATTCCATATTATATACTATTATTTAAATAAATAACCAAAACTCAACAAAATACCAACATCAATACAAACCACCAAAATTTTACAAAATCCACTAATATTATATTTAAATAAATTAAATAAATATTCTTGCAAATTTGGGGTGTGACAACTCTCCCCCACTTAAAGAATTTTCGCCCTCGAAAATTACCTCATGGAAATAGAGTCGGATATGACTCCCTCATCTGATCTTCACATCTCAAGTCCAACTTTCCTCATTCTTGGATCATCTTAATCTTTTCAGTCGTCTCTTACACAATTTCAGGTCCAAGTACAACACTCTCGCCCGATTCATACCAACACAATGGAGTCCTAGACCTCCTTCCACACAAAGCTTCATATAGCGCCATCCCAATACTAGCATGAAAATTGTTGTCGTAGGTAAACTCAATCAAAGGCAAATGATTATCCCACGATCCACCTTGATCCAACACACAAGCTCTCAGCAAATCCTCTAAAGACTGGATAGTCCTCTATGTCTGTCCATCTGTCTGCGGATGATAGGCAGAACTCAACCTCAACTTAGTACCTAAAGAATCTTACAAACTCTTCCAAAACCTCGACGTAAATCTTGGGTCTCTATCCGACACAATACTCGACGGTATCCCATGCAACTTCACAATTTCCTCAATATACATCTCTTCTAGCTTCTGCATAGAATGATTATTCTTCACCGGTAAGAATTGAGCCGATTTAGTTAATCTATCCACAATCAACTAAATATAACCATTCCCTTTCTCAGTCTTCGTCAATCCTGACACAAAATCCATGTAAATACTATCCCATTTCCACTCTAGGAGTATTCAACGGTTGCATCATACCCAACGACTTCTGATGTTCGATCTTCGACTTCTGACAAGTCAAACAAGCATAAACGAACTCAGCAATATCGTTCTTCATGAAATACTTTTCTCGATTTCTGGAACATCTGGAACACACACTCTATCTCGAAACCTCATCACACCATTCTCATCAATATGGAATTCACCTCTGTTACCTTGGTTAATTAACATCAATTGGTCCACCAACTTCAAATCCACTTGTTGACCCACTCTGATTTCCTCTAAAATACCACTTGTCAGCTTCAACATTCCTAACTTAACAGTATCATGAGTCTCTTCACACACCAAACTCAAATCTCGAAACTGTTTGATTAATTCCAATTCTCTCACTATAAGCATCAACATATGCAGTGACTTTCTGCTCAATGCGTCAGCCACTACATTTGCTTTTCCCGGATGGTAACTCAAATCAAAGTCATAATCCTTCAGTAATTTCAACCACCTTCTCTGCCTCATATTCAATTCTTTCCGATCGAACAAGTACTTCAGATTCTTATGATCACTGAACACTTCAACTTTAGAGCAAAAAAGATAGGTCTCTAAATCTTCAACACAAACACCACATCGGCCAACTCTAAGTCATGCGTAGGATAATTCATTTTGTGAACTCTCAAATGTCTCGAAGCATAGGCAACAACTTGTCCATTCTGCATCAATACTCCACCAAGACCCATCTTCGACGCATCACAATACACCACAAAATATTCGCTCAGATTAGGCAAAATCAACAATGGAGCGGTCGTCAACCTCTTCTTCAAATCCACAAAACTCTCTTCACAAGCTACACCCCCCCCCACAAAATCTTGACCCTTTCGAGTCAACTGAGTCAAAGGTAATGCCAGCTTAGAAAAGCCTTCGATAAACTTGCGGTAATAGCCCGCCAATCCCAGAAAACTTCATATCTCGGTAGTAGACTTCGGAGTCTCCCACTTTAACACATCATCAATTTTAGAAGGATCAACAGCAATCCCGCCACTTGAAATCACATGGCCAAGAAAACTCACTTCCTTCAACCAAAACTCACACTTGGACAGCTTTGCATACAACTACTTCTCCTTCAATACTTGCAACACAGTTCTCAAATGCTCAGCATGTTCTTCTTCAGATCTAGAATATATCAAGATATCATCGATAAACACCACCACAAACTTATCCAAATACTCATGAAAAATCCGATTCATATACTCCATGAACACCGGGTGCATTAGATACACCAAACGACATCACAGTGTATTCATAGTAACCATACCTCGTCCTGAAAGCCGTCTTCGGAATATCATCAGGCTTAACATGAATTTGATGATAACCAGACCTTAAATCAATCTTACTGAACACACAAGTGCCTACCAGCTGATCCATCAAATCGTCAATTTTATGGAGCGGATACTTATTTTTTATCGTCACTTTATTCAACTGTCTATAATCCACACACAATCTCATAGTACCATCTTTCTTCTTCACCGACAACACAGAAGCACCCCACAGAGAAACACTCGGTCGAACAAACTTCATCCCAAGCAACTCTTCCAATTTTTTCTTTAATTCTCCTAGCTCAGATGCAGACATCCGGTAAGGAGCCATTGACACTGGACTCATACCTGGTGTAATACCCCAAAATTTGCTCTCCTTCTTTGTCATCATAGCATGGCATTATCATTTATCATATCATATCCATCTCATTAGCATTGCATTGCATTTAACATAGAAAAATGAAGCATGGCATCCTTCTTACCATCAGGGCATGTGATCAGGTGGGAGATGGACAATCAAGAGATTATTCAAAGCACAAAAAGGTCAGTCAAGTTGCCTCAAGGCAAGCCAAGAAGCCTTTCATGTCTCATACTATCTCAATTGATCATCCACAACCTCAAGGATAAGAGATACAATGGGAGATTGAAGCATTACATCTTTCACTACGCAAGAGGTTCAAAAAATGAAGGAAAACCCTCAAAAGAGATAGCTCATTGATCCAAAATCATCCTCAAATGGCATATATCATCATCCTTTAAGAGGATACACAACATACTCTGAGGAATTTGAAATTGAAGACTGCACTTTTCCCTCCTAACCAGAGGGGGTCAAGATTAGGGTTTCCAATTAAATCAGGGTATCTCTGATTTTTTGGTCAAAACTTGATGTCATGGTATTCCATATGTCCTTAAGTGTATGGGTGTGGAAAATTACATCTCAATTGGTTTTAGAAGTGGTTCAATTGGAAGAAAGATAAAAAATCAGGAAATTTGGGGCAAAGTCAAATAATCAGAGGAAAAAGTCAACTCTTGACTTTTTGAGGCTAAATTCATGAAATTCATGTTATATGTGTCCAATGGGCAAAATTTGATCAAGAAACTCCAAAGGAATCATGAAAAAATCAAGATGTGGAAAGTTGCCATTTTTGGGTGAAGTAGGGTTACTAAAAATAGTAAGTTTTGGCCATTTTGCATCAGAGTTTGAACCAAGGCCATTTAAAATTGAAGCATCAAATGAAAATTCCACCAGGCCACAACAAAAGGTCTTGCTTTAAGCTTCAAATCCATGTGTAGAACATCTCAATTGGATAAATATTGAGGGAGATATGATGGATCAAAGTTGGAAGAAAGTAGGCCAAAACTAGGTCATGACCAAGAATTTTCAGGTCACGCGCGCATCATTTCCTCAAACAGTTGGTGTGCCAAAAGTCAAGCCTAATTTCTCCAAGAAGAAAGCTCCAAATGAGAAAATTTTAAACATCAAAGTTGTTCTTTGTAGTGTCATCTTCAATATTGATGTTGGGAAAATTTTGAATTGATCAAGCTATGAGTGAGTTATAGTGGTCTCAATTTAGTGTGTTCAGACTGAAATTCCATGCACCAAGCTGCCTTGTCAACCGACCAACTGTCTTGCCTACAAACCAGTCCCAAACCTTGATGTTCCAAGTTGCTTTTCACCAATTTCCAAGCCTCAATTCAATTCAATTTTCACCCCAAACTTGTTCCATGATATCTCCTCTTCCATTTGGCATCAATACCTCTTTGTTTCATTCACAAACTAGAGAGAAATTCTTAGTCAAACCATTAAACCTTGGGCTGCTAAAAATCAGAAAAAAGAATGTTGTTGTTATTGTCATGTTTTAATCCACACGCATACAGTCTGTATTCCTTTCCACTTTTAACCAAACACCTTCCTTACACTAGCCTCATCATGTTGCATCATACATGAGAAGGGAACGAATGAAACTTGCTGAACAAGTTTATACTACATAGCCGTGATATTGCAATGTTACTTTTATCACCACCATAGTTTGTCATGTGCTGCCACCACCATATCATTGCTCTCCCTAACTAACTTGACTCAGTTAGTTAGGGATGACTCACTCAAACCATTGTGACTCAGTTAACCTCACTCAGTTTAACCTTGGTTAACTCACACTATAAAACCAAATCTCACCTCACAACTTCATTGGCTACCACATTCTCTCAAAACACTTCAAACTCTCTCTCACATTCTCTCTACTTTCTCTCTGATTTCACACGATTTTCACCATCTTCCATTCACATTTCATCTTCATCCTCATCAAGGTTTCACTTCTGATCAAGAACAAGAGAGAAGAAGTTCAGTTCATCAATGGCAGCTTAGTTCAGTTGAGTTTTCGTTGTGGTTTTCTTCAAGATCTCAAGTTCAGTGGCATTTATTTTGCTCCACTCAAGCTCAAGAGCATAGGAGGATCATCTCTGGTCTTCTGTTACTTTGAAGAACTTCAAATTCAGGTTTCTTCTCCAACCTTCGTTTTCTGAAATTTCACTTGTTTTCTATTGGGTTGAGCTTCTTAGAAGCTATGTTGAATCCGGCTAGTTGATAGGCCTCTTAGAGGCATAGTTTCAAAGCCTAGGGCATGATTTGATCTCCTCTGTTCTTGCTATGTGTGTGTGTTTTGTGATTTTTATGAGCATATTCATGATGTGCATAAGCTTAGCTTTCGATTGGTACACATTTTGTGCATTTTGGTGACGTTTGAAGATTGCAGATGGTGGTGAGTGGCCGGAGAAGGTGACCGGAGGTCACTCTCCGGCCAGTGGTCTTTATGTTAGGGTTTCTTGCATTTTGAATGTCAGCCGTGCGATTTTGTTGATCCAAGGGTGGAAAGCTTGCCAGCACATTAAAACGCATGTGCATGTCATGTGCATCATTTATGAATTCATTTAATCACTGTGTGGTGTAGTGTATGGTATGGAGTGTGCTCTCTCAGGTGCGTGCGTTGATTTGGACTACTTTGACTTGCTTGTTGACTTGACCTGATCCAAGGGTGATAATTGCTTGACTTGTGTTTGACTGAGGGCGCATGATAATTGATATGGATTGCGCACAAATGGACCTAATCAGATTGCTATCCCCATCCCCTTGTTTAAGGCCCAATTTAATTTGAACTGCATGATTGCTATGTTCACACCTCCCCTTCCCTTTGCATTTCATTTTATTTTTTATTTTCCATACACGTTTGCTTTTCAATTTTTAGAAATATCAAATGACATTAGAAAATTCCACAAAAATTCATGGACATCAATAAAACATTTAGAAAATTTTTGGTGATTTTATTTTCTGATTTTATGACCTTTTTGCCCCTGATCTATAATTTTCTTTGAATTTCCATTTAGATGCATTCTAAGCATGATACATGAATTTGTTTAATTTTGTTCTTGCTCATTACAAACTGTTTTGACATGATTCTTTTTGCATTGATTCACTAATACATTGAATCATGTTAGATGATTTTTGTTTGATTTTTTAGGTCACTTTATGACATGTTTTGATGCCTATATTTGCACCACTTTGCATGATGTTTCAATTTGACCTAATTGCTTTGTTTGAAGTCATTTTGCTCTGAATTTTTACATGCTATCTTGATGTATGATGCATTTCTGACTTAGGCATTCCAATAATATGCTGGCATAATTTTCATGAATCCATTTGGTTTTTGTTTGATGCATTACATTTGAAGTATAATACATGTCATGTCATTTTAACTTTAGTGCATGTTTGCATGAATTCTTTTGTGCATATTTGTATGAGCATTTGCATATTTGTATGAGTCATTCAAGTGATATTATAGGTCATTGTTGCACATTATAGGTCATCTTCACATGTTCATTTCAACTTGAACTTTGTGCATCCTAACATGTATTGTTTGCACCTTCTTTTTGAATTTTCATCTCACTTCTTCTTCTATTACTTCTTGAATGTCTTGATGGTTGATTCATGGATACTTTTGAGATGTTCATAAACCTTTTTTCATTTAGTTTCAATTCTGGTTGTTGATGTACATGTTCCATTTATGCATGTCCTTTTCATTTCTTTCCATCTTTCATCTATCCCTTCTTCTTGTAACATGTTTAAATGCTAATGGGTGATGATTATTGCTTATTCACTTGCATTTGTATGATGATATTCACTTGTTATCCATATGATGCACATTCTGGTTGTGATATTAGGATTTGATTTTTCATCTTATTCTTTTGAATTTTAATGTTCATTAAGTGCTTTTTACTCCTTATACATGTTTCTATTGTTTACTAACCATGTAGGGGCTTTGGTAAGTTGGAATTGAGTGTGGATAAGGAATCCACATTCAACTTCTATCCTTTCTCTTTTACAATTCCATTTTATGTTTTGTTAAGTACTTATGTGCTTTCTTTGATTAAATCATTACTTCCCCTTTTGAGTTGCAATTCATCTTCTACTTTAGAAGTGAATTGTTTAACTCATTCCTTCTTTAGACTTTAGGTTTTAAACCTCACAAACCATTAGGATCACTCCCTTAACTAATCAATTAGGATTGAGTCTTAGTTCACATAGATTTTTACCTTTCTCCTCTCTTGAGTCTTTCTTCTTCTCATCTCAAAGAAAATTCAAAATATCTAATAAAGGTAGGCATTTATTGCATTTAGGCCTTTCATATAAAGAAAAGATTATAAGGGGTCTTCTCTTATAATCTTAGAATGTGTAGCATATGGCCCATCTTGGGTCAATGTGTTACATATTTGATCTTGTATGAGGGACTTAAATGCAATACTTGTTGAAAATACAAATAAAGAAAAACACTTCTTCATTTCATAATCAACAAAAACACTTAATAAACACAAGTATGCTAGTGTGTTTGAACCTTAATAATTGGAAATAAGTGTGGGGGTCTTCTTCATGCTTAGTGTACTTTCTTCCTCATTCCATCTTGGAGTGTGAGAATGTACACACTCCAATGACTAAGATGTAGATACACTATCATATGCAAACAAATAACAAAACTTCTTAAAAGACAAAAACAAACAATAACGTCTTTCCTTCGGGAATTCTTTTCTCACCTCATTCACTCTTAGCGTACGAACGCGCTTCTACTCGTTCTCTTGCAAGATGGTAACGCACTCGGACCAGCGAGCCTGCAACACCTGAGCTAGGACGTCAGCCGTTCCCTAAAATGCAAACAATCTTTCCCTAGAGAGGGGAACTACGTCGCTCTGATTCTCATGCTCCCGATGAGATACGTAGGCAGTGGGGTAGGGCCCGTGCGAGCACTTCTTTTATTTTCCCTACATTTATTTCTCTTTCTCTCTCTTTCCTTTTCCATTCTCTTTTCAGTTCCTTTCTCAGTATTCTTTTCTTACACCCTTTGATTGAGACAAGCAAGCGTGGACCCCATCGGGTACGATGGACGCGAGGGGGTGCTAATACCTTCCTCTCGTGTAACCGACTCCCGAATCCAGTTCTCTTGGTCGCAAGACCATGCTCTATCCTTTCCTTCAGGTTTATACGGTGTTTCCTTTCCCTCTCTTGGGATAAATACACATTGCTGGCGACTCTGTTCGGTGCCACTTTCGCGTTTGTACTAGGATGAAAATCCAGGGAGCGACAGCTGGCGACTCTGCTGGGGACCTGGTTGACCTATTGCTGGTCCATCCTAAGCGAGTCAATCCTAGCGCTTGTTTGTTTTTTCATTGGGTGTTTACTGTTGTGCTGTATGTTGCTGTTTATTTATTTTATTGCATTTACTGCATTTTAGCATTACATATCATATATTATATTGTGTTGCACTGTTTTGTCTGTTTGGCGGGATGGGATTTCTGAGAGATAAGCCCATTACACAGGCTTGAGTATACACTTAGAATTAGAGTGGAGAGTAGTGGTACCTACGTGCCGTTTGGAGTGCGTTGGGTGTTCACGAAATTCACAGCTAGACGAGGCTATCTTGGGACACGTCGTGGCATGCGCATCTTGCGTATTCCAGGATGTAGATCTAGAGAGCTGTCGACTCTAGTGACCGATCATGAGGACCTTAGTGGAAACATCCCTCTTTAGCGGTGACAATGGCAGACCACATTCTGTGGCAAACCCATTCGCACCCGAGGGCCCACTTTGGAACTTGCATAGGATGACTTTTATTTTCTAAGGGGAGTCAGTGGACGACCTCTTTGATTGGCATAGCATTGTATCCTACTGGCTGAATGTGCTATTGCTTCTCAAACCTCCGAAGCTGACAAGCCTTATTTTCTAAGAACCACATGTGAGTATGGGCGGGATGTTTACAGGTTTGCAGGAAACCCAGCCTCCTACCTACCTTACTTGTGATTCTATGATGATTTCAGACATTGTATCCTATGACAGTGATTTAAGTGTTCATCTCAGATATTGCCAGATTCAGTACAGAGACACAGTGCACACAGTTCAATACAGACACAGACACTTGATTACCTGATCACATGCCCTTTTGCATTGCATGATCATATCATAACAGTTATGTTTGTCATTTTCAGGTGCATAATACATTTCTGATTCCAATCCATGGGTTCAACAGAGATCGTTGCCGAGAGAAAGAACAATGTGTCTTACAAGTTTCCAGATCCTGTCTTGGATTCATTGCTCAAAGTTATAGATATGGCTGGTCCGGGTATTCTTGATAGGTTTCAGAAGAGTTACGGGAATTTGGTTGGGATGGTCCGTACAATCACCAAGTATGAACATGATGCTTTGCACACTCTGCTGCAGTTCTACGAGCCTTCGTTGAGGTGCTTTCTTTTTTCAGATTACATTTTGATGCCAACACTGGAAGAATTCTCATTGATTTTGGGAATTCCGATCACGTCGGCAATACCATTCTTCTCTGGTAGTTCTCCCAGCGTAAAAGAAATTGCTGCTGCTTTACAAATGGATCAGGCAGTGATAAAGAGTGGTGTGAGCAGTAAAAATGGAGTTAGCGGATTTCATTTAGAATTTCTGTCTGGACAGGCCCAAGAGGCTGCAAGTGCTAAAAATTGGACGGTTTACAATTCCATTCTGGCTCTCTGCATATATGGCCTAGTTTTCTTTCCCAATCAGCAAGACTTTGTGGATATGCAAGCAACGAGAGTTTTCGTCCTTAAAAATCCAGTCCCTACTTTGTTAGGAGATTTTTATCATTCCGTGCATTACAAGAATGAGAAAAGGAGGGGAGGATCTGTTAGTTGTTGTACTCCACTGCTGAGTCATTGGTTTTTCAAACATTTGCCTCAGACAGGTGCCTTTGTGGAAACCAAAGATGTGGCGAAATGGTCTAAACGATTGATGAGTTTAACTGCTGATAACATTGTATGGTTTGACCACCGGTTATTGAGAACAGAGCTTGTCACAAGATGCGGAAATTTTCCAAATGTGCCTTTGATTGGCAGAAAAGGAGGGATCAATTATAATCCAGTTTTGGCCATCCGACAGTTTGGGTATGCTTCCAGGGATCCTCCTACAGAGCAAGATGCGGAAGAATCTTTATTTTTTACAGGAACTAAAGATGCGAAGGTGGTAGAAGTAGTGAATGCTTGGAAAGATAAGCACAAAATTGGAAAAGCAGTTTTTGGAAAAGGAGATTGTAGATCTTATCCTGAATATGACAGGTGGATTGAGACGAAAGTAAAGGAATTGCTTTTACCCTTTTCAAGGGGACCTCTTTTATGTTCAGTACAGCCAGAACAACCCACTATGGTGGCTATTGAAGAATGTGAGAAGTGGAAGAAAATGGTCAGAGAGTTGCAGATAGAGAATTCTGGAATGAGCAGATGTCTTCAGAAAGCTCTAGCTGACAACAAAGAGTTGGAAAAGAGAGCCTTGAAAGCGGAAAAAACCTTGGTTGACAAAGAGGAAGATTTTGATGACCGAGCTCGATACTTTCGGAAACTTACTTTGGGAGCAGATGACACTAGTCAGGCTCACAAGATTACAAAACAGGCTTTAGCCCGAAGCAAGGATTCATTAGCTCAACTTCGTCAAGCTTGGGATGAAGTCAGAATTGAAAATGCCGAGTTAAAGGATCAGTCGAAGACTAAAGACGAGGAGCTTAAAAAGGCACATGAGCAGAGGAGAAAGTATCGGGAAAGTCTCGATAAAAGTCAAGAACAGTTAGAAGAAGTTAGAAGCCAGTTGAAGAATACCAAGAAAGAGCTTGAAGAAGCCATGATAGAAAGAGAGATACTCAAGACGCAAGCTGGCATAAAGAGACACAAAGGAGTGCATGATGACGAAGCTCTTATGCTGCATATGGGTTCTTTAACTGAAGCTCTTGAGAAAAGGGATGTCTTGATCAAAGAAATGATTGAAAAGCCGAATCACCAGCGTACCCGTATACTTTTTGAGGAAATCAAGTATTCAAGTGATAAGCTGAAGGATGTGGAATTGTCAGATTGATGTTCTTTTCCCTGTATTTTGTTGTTAATGGCTACCATCAGGCTTGTTGATGGATCCATTTTTTTTCCTTGTATTGCATTTGCGGTTGAACCTTTCTTAAATGTACTTGAATATTTTGTTGAATGAGTATGAGCAGTTTTATTCAGAATTATTTCTTATCAGATAGCCGCACACAAGCACATGACCACGATACGTCTCTTTATATCACGATTTCTGGTCTTCAGATTTCTGTGGTTTGGATTGGAATCAGGGTATAAAAGCACCTAGGAAATGACAAACATGGCACCGCATGGCATTGCATATCATTTTGCATTTTGTTACTTGCTTTTCAGGTACTCGTTGCAGGGTCTCTAACCTTTATTTGGTTTCAGGCAGTATAGCGGAGAATCATATTCACCGATATTCGACGCGAAGAAATCAAGTAAGAATCATGGATCAAGTGCAAAGTGATTTGGCTGAAATGAGGGCGCGTATGGACCAGTTCATGACCCTCATGACTGGCATGGCGTAAAATCAGGAGAGATTGAGGCTTCTGGTCGAGCGTCCAGACAATGGGCCCGAAGGTGATCAGCATGACAATTCACAGGGACATGGCATTCCTCCTCCCGGTGGCAACCCTCCTCCTGGTGGTAATAATCGGGGTAATGGAAATGGTAGGCATGCTGGTGTCACTCTTGAAGATACCCTGGAAGACCAATTTACTCTGCTGGATGCTGATGTGGGTAATCAAGGTGATCGAAGGTATGAGGAGTTAGCAGAAAAGATCAGGGCCATAGAATGCAAGAACTCTATGGGTATTGATGTTACCAGCTTGGGGCTGGTCTCAGGAGTCAGAATTCCCCCTAAATTCAAGCCTCCCACTTTTGATAAGTATCACGGCAATGCGTGTCCCCAAACGCATCTTCAAGCTTACTTTGGGAAGATTTCAGCCCATACGGATGACGAGAAGATATGGATGCACTATTTTCAGGACAGTCTGGCTGGGGCGTCCTTGACCTGGTATATGAAGTTGAATAGAGCTGCTGTGAAGAATTGGAAAGATCTGGCAGAAGCGTTCCTGAAGCAATACCAGTATAATATTGACATGGCGCCCAACCGCACTCAATTGCAGGGGTTGTCACAAAATGCCAAGGAGAGTTTCAAAGAATATGCACAGAGGTGGAGGGAAATGGCTGCCCAGGTTCAACCTCCCTTGTCAGACAGAGAAATGGCAGATATGTTCATGGGCACCTTGCAAGGGGCCTATCTTGATAGATTAGCTGCTTGTCCGTCAACTGGATTTGCTGATATTGTGATTGCGGGAGAAAGAATAGAAAGTCTGTTAAAGCTTGGAAAGATCCAGGATGTGAGTGGGGCTGGCTCTTCGGGGACGAAGAAACCGTTTGCTAGTAACCAGAAAAGAAGAGAAGGTGATACGAATGCTGTGTTTAGAGGACGAGGCAGAGGGCGTTCTCAAGCTTATTATCAGGTAGATGCTGTAACAATCCCCACACCGTCTGTTCAGAAACAACAACCCCAACAACAAGTTCAACAGCAACAACCTTTTTTCCAGCAAAGGTCTAGGCAGAGGGATCGTAAGATGGATCCTCTCCCTATGACTTATGCCGCGCTGTTGCCCCGGCTACTCGAGTTAAAGTTGGTAGAACTCCGTACTATGAAAGCTCCGGTTGCTGGAAACCTGCCACCTAACTTCGATGCTAATGCTCGTTGTGAGTTCCACTCAGGTGCTCAGGGGCACTCCATTGAAAAATGTTGGGCTTTCCATCATAAAGTACAAGATTTGATTGATGCTAAAGCCATCAATTTCTCTCCCGCTCCTAATATTACTCAGCATCCCATGCCTGATCATAGTGCAGCAAATGTGTACGCTATTGAAGATGGGAGGAGATTGAATTTGGTGTTAGACGTTCATCAAGTGAAAACTTCTTTGTTGGTTGTAAAAGATCGTTTATTGAAGGGACAGGTGTTCCCGGGCTGTAATCAAGATTGCTCTGAGTGTATGAATCAGGAGAACGGCTGTGATAAGTTGAAGATGGGTTTACAGAATCTGATCGATGAAGGATGTCTACAGTTCGACAGAGTCGTGAAAGACACTGATGAGATATCAACCGTGACCATCTATTACACTCCCGCTGAGATTCAAATGCCGGTCAATGCAGTTCCCGTGGCGAGTGTTGCGCCAGAAAGGCCCAGTCCTGTCACTATCACGGTGCCAGGACCAATTCCGTTCACATCTACGAAAGCTATCCCATGGCACTATGGGGCAGATGTATATTACGAAGGTAAAAAGCAGGAAGTTGAGTCGTCAGTCAGCCCAAATATTGATAACGTAGGGGGTGTAGGGGGCTTTACAAGGAGTGGAAGGTTGTTCGCTCCCCAAACCTTGAGAAGTGATAAAGAGGCAGAAGCCGCAGCAAAGGCTAAAGGTAAATAGGTGGTTGAAAATGCGCCTACACCTGAAGCAGAGACAAAGATTACTTTTGATAAGGAAATGGAAGAATTTATGAAGATAATCAAGAAAAGCGATTATAAGATTGTGGACCAACTGAATCAGACCCCTTCAAAGATTTCAATCTTGTCACTATTGATGTGCTCTGATGCGCATCGGCAGGCGTTGTTGAAAGTGTTGAAGAGTGCATACGTGCCACAAGAAATTACTATTAATCAGCTCGAGGGCGTAATCTCCAATGTTAATGTTAGCCATGGCTTGGGCTTTACAAGTAGAGATTTGACTGTTGAAGGAAGGAACCACAATAAGGCTTTGCATATCACGATGGAGTGTAAGGGCGCAGTGTTATCTCATGTACTGGTAGACACTGGTTCATCACTCAATGTCTTGCCCAAGAAGGCATTAATGAAGCTGGAAGTTGATGGTTTGATCTTAAGGCCTAGTGAATTGGTGGTCAGAGCATTCGATGGAACTAGACGATCTGTGTTTGGTGAGGTGGAATTGCCCGTACAAATTGGACCACAGGTATTCAAATCCACGTTCCATGTAATGGACATACAACCTGCATATAGCTGCCTATTGGGACGCCCTTGGATTCACGGAGCCGGGGCTGTTACTTCTACTCTACATCAAAAGCTAAAGTATGAGTTTGAAGGGCAGGTTGTGACGGTGTGTGGGGAAGAAGACATCTTTGTGAGTCACTTGTCCACGTTCAAGTACATTGAGATGGATGGGGAAATTCATGAGATGTTGTGCCAATCATTTGAAGCAGTCAATATTGACGATGCACCTGAGTCTTCTTCTGTACCAGTTGGGGCTGGTACCTCCATTTCATCTTACAAACAAGCTGTCGAAGTCGTCAGGGCAGGCAACGCCCAAGGTTGGGGCAGGCTGATAGAGACCCCAATGAAGGAAGACAAATTTGGTATTGGTTATCATCCCCCTACAACTTCAGATGCGGGGAGCAGGGGACCCATTACTTTCAATAGTGGGGGAATTATCTACACGGACCAGTCTTGTGCAGCCACAGAGGATAGTGTTGACAGTAATTGTGACCTGGACAACTGGGTACGCCCTCATGCTCCGGGACAACAAGTGCAAAACTGGTCCGTTGAAGAAGTCATCCGGGTTACTCTTCAAACAGAGTAATTTTTCTTTGTTTTTTCTAACCATAATGCATGTCAAAATCTTGCGCTCTGCCCAAGGCGTATAGATTCATTTGTAGGGCCACCATGGTTGCATTTGCAATGTTTAATCATTAATAAAGGACGTTTTGCAATCAAATTTTGTTCTCTGTCTTTCAGTTTTTATTTTTGCACAAAAATAAAATGGCAATGTTTCCTTTTCTTTTGTTTTGCTTAAAAATAAATTCTAAAATAAGGCATGAACCCGTTCATGCAGACTTGATCCTCCGGATACCACTGATAACGATTTTGATATGACTATGTATGACTTTGACAATCTGATTTATCAAGCCGAAGAAGGGGATGAGAAAGATTGTGAACTCCCTGAAGAACTGGCCAGATTGTTGAAACAAGAGGAAAGGGTCATCCAGCCTCATCAGGAGACTGTAGACATCATCAATATTGGTACCAAGGACGCCAAAAAAGAGATCAGGATTGGTGCCAGCTTGCAAGCAGATGTGAAGCAAACTTTGACGGAAATGTTACGCGAGTATGTTGACATCTTCGCCTGGTCGTATCAAGACATGCCGGGGTTGGATACGGATATTGTCGTGCACAGGCTGCCATTAAGAGAAGAATGTCCTCCAGTCAAGCAGAAACTTCGTCGGACTCACCCCGACATGGCTTTAAAGATTAAGGAGGAAGTCCAGAAGCAGTGGGATGCTGGGTTTCTTGCTGTGACAAAGTATCCTCCGTGGGTAGCCAACATCGTGCCAGTACCGAAGAAAGATGGAAAAGTGAGAATGTGTGTGGATTATCGAGATCTTAATAAAGCTAGCCCGAAAGATGATTTTCCACTACCTCATATTGATGTGCTGGTCGATAATACAGCTCAGTTTTCAGTGTTCTCATTTATGGACGGTTTCTCCGGGTACAACCAGATCAAGATGGCACCTGAAGATATGGAGAAGACCACGTTCATTACTCCGTGGGGTACATATTGTTATAAAGTAATGCCTTTTGGGTTGAAAAACGCAGGGGCAACGTACCAGCGGGCGATGGTGACATTGTTTCATGACTTGATTCATAAGGAGATCGAATGTTATGTAGATGATATGATTGCCAAGTCGAGAACAGAAGAGGAACATCTGATTAACCTGAAAAAGCTGTTTGAAAGGTTGAGAAAGTTCCGTCTGAGATTAAATCCAAACAAGTGCACGTTTGGGGTACGTTCTGGAAAGTTACTGGGTTTCATTGTGAGCGAAAGAGGAATCGAGGTTGATCCTGCCAAGGTGAAAGCAATACAAGAAATGCCTGAACCGAGAACAGAAAAAGAGGTTCGTGGTTTCTTGGGTAGATTGAACTACATTGCAAGGTTCATATCTCACCTAACAGCCACGTGTGAGCCAATATTTAAATTGTTAAGGAAAGATCAAACGGTCAGGTGGAATGACGATTGCCAATTGGCATTCGATAAGATAAAAGAATACTTGCAGGAACCTCCGATTCTAATGCCTCCAGTTGAAGGGAGACCGCTGATAATGTATCTGACAGTGCTTGAAGGTTCCATGGGTTGTGTTCTCGGTCAACATGACGAGACAGGTAGGAAGGAGCATGCTATTTACTACCTGAGCAAAAAGTTCAATGATTGTGAGTCCCGATACTCAATGCTTGAAAAGACATGCTGTGCGCTTGCATGGGCCGCTAAGCGATTGAGGCAATATATGGTTAGGCACACAACCTTGTTGATTTCAAAAATGGATCCTATCAAGTACATTTTCGAGAAACCAGCATTGACAGGCAGAGTTGCACGGTGGCAAATGGTCTTGACAGAGTATGACATTCAGTACACTTCACAAAAGGCCATCAAAGGAAGTATCTTGTCCGACTATCTTGCGCAACAGCCGATTGATGATTACCAACCCATGAAGTTTGACTTCCCTGATGAGGACATCATGTTTCTCAAAGCTAAGGACTGCGAGGAACCACTCCCGGAGGAGGGGCCAGACCCTGAATCCAAATGGAGTCTGATGTTTGATGGGGCTGTCAATATGAATGGGTGCGGAGTTGGAGCAGTTCTTATCACGCCGGAAGGTGTTCATATGCCTTTCACTGCACGAATAACTTTCGGATGCACCAATAATGAAGCAGAGTACGAAGCTTGTATAATGGGGATCGAGGAGGCGGTTAATCTACAGATTAAAACCCTTGATATATTCGGTGATTCAGCTTTGGTAATCAATCAAGTGAAAGGGAGTTGGTACACGCACCAAGCAAATCTAGTGCCGTATAGAGATTATACAAGGAGATTGCTGACGTTTTTCACAACAGCGAAACTGTACCACATTCCTCGAGATGAGAATAGGTTCGCTGATGCCTTGGCCACTTTGTCTTCCATGATCAAAGTGCAAGGATGGAACCATGTACCTAAGATTGAGGTATCCCGCCTTGACAGACCAGCATTTGTGTTTGCGGTCGATGCAATGTCTGATGACAAGTCATGGTTTCATGACATTAAGTGTTTCTTGAAAAGTCAAGAGTACCCGTCTGGGGCATCGTCCAAAGACAGGAAGACGTTGAGAAGGTTAGCTGGTAGTTTCTTCTTGAACAAAGATGGCGTGCTGTATAAAAGAAATTTTGACACGGTCCTGCTTAGATGTGTGGATAGACATGAAGCAGACTTGTTGATGATTGAAGTGCACGAAGGCTCTTTCGGTACCCATGTCGGAGGGCATGCAATGGCTAAAAAGTTGTTAAGATCGGGATATTATTGGTTGACTATGGAGTCAGATTGTTGCAACTATGCCCGCAAATGCCATAAATGCCAGATCTATGCAGATAAGGTGCATGTGCCTCCAAATCCGTTGAGTATCATGTCGTCGCCTTGGCCGTTTGCCATGTGGGGCATTGATATGATCGGAAAGATTGAGCCTACAGCTTCCAATGGTCATCGTTTCATCTTGGTGGCAATTGATTACTTCACCAAATGGGTTGAAGCCGCATCCTATGCCAATGTTACAAAACAAGTGGTCGCTCGTTTCTTAAAACGGGATATCATTTGCCGATATGGAGTTCCCGAAAGAATCATTACTGATAATGGTTCTAATTTGAATAATAAGATGATGGCTGAGTTATGCCGGGACTTCAAAATCGAACATCACAATTCTTCTCCGTACCGCCCAAAGATGAATGGCGCGGTCGAAGCGGCCAACAAAAATATCAAGAAGATTGTGCAGAAGATGGTTGTCACGTACAAAGATTGGCATGAGATGTTACCATTTGCTTTGCATGGGTATCGAACGTCGGTACGCACGTCCACTGGGGCAACCCCATTCTCACTTGTATACGGTATGGAGGCAGTACTACCAGTTGAAGTGGAGATTCCGTCCCTCAGAGTCATGATGGATGTTAAGCTAGATGAGGCTGAATGGGTACGAGCCAGATTTGATCAGTTGAGCCTTATTGAGGAAAAGCGATTGGCGGCTGTATGCCATGGGCAACTATATCAGCGCAGAATGAAGCAGGCATTTGACCAGAAGGTGCGTCCTCGGGTTTATAAAGTCGGAGATGTGGTACTCAAAAGGATCCTTCCTCCCAATACAGATCACAGGGGCAAATGGACTCCTAACTATGAAGGTCCATTCGTGGTTAAAAAGGTCTTTTCGGGCGGAGCTTTATTGCTTACAACCATGGATGGCGAAGACTTTTCATCCCCTGTCAACTCGGACGTAGTCAAAAAATACTTCGCCTGAATAGACCCGCTGGATAATAAAAATAAAAAAAATCCAGGCAAAAAAGGGCATCCCGGCGAACCAAAAATAGAATAAGGTTCGGGCAAAAATTAGGGATATAATTAAAAAAATTGTACACCCGGTAAGTTGAAAACCCGAAAGGGCAACTTAGGCAAAAAAGGGTATCCTGGTGGATCGAAAACCTGAAAGGGCGGTCCACACAAAAGAGGGATTTAAGCGAATGACTACGGTCTGAGTTATCTGTACCCCATTGCCGTTTGAACAACTGACGTTCTGAAAGATAGGGATCGGTCTGATCGTTCCTCAGAAGGCAAGGTCGGGGAGTTTTGAAGACATACTGGTCATAACAGAATGGAAACTCAGTGGAATTCCGTTTTCACATTGCCATTAGGATAGTTTCTTTTCTCAATTTTCAGCGATCACCTCTTTCCAGGGATTGCTTCCGAATGTAATTGCCTATTCTGGGCTCTCAGTCAATAAATTGAATTTCAATAAAAAGCCTCCTATTTTTGTTTTATTGCTTTGTTCGCAAAAATGTCCTAATTTTGATAAAACATTGCATTTGAAAACATGGCGGCCTTGCAATAACATGCGCGAAAAAAAAAACATTTGAAATTACTTTGAATGTTGAATATTCCCGGATGGTGGATTCTAGTCACGCAATATTCGGGGCATGTGGGCATATTCTTTTGTTGCAGGTAGTAGGTGCAGATGATGTTAAGCACAAGACCAGCAATAAATCACCCCACGCAAAAGACTGGGGCAATTACGGGTAAGGAGGTCGGCGTTCATCGTTCGGTCGACGATTGTTCATAACGGGTCAATCTCAGTGAATTAAGTTCAACTGGGTACCGTTGTATCTTATTAAGTCGATTCTCTCATTCAGTACTTCCAATAGCTACAAGCTTTTCTGTGTCAATAATGGTTGCGAATTCCCCAGTAGAGTTTGATGGTCATTATCCCCAGCGAAGTCGCAGGAGTTTGAAGAAGCTAAATCTTCTGTAAAATCCTCTTATGACATCCTCTTCGGGGACAAATTGTTTGGTTCCCCAGCATGAAGTGTTGATCATCCCCAGTAGAGTTCGAGGACAGTTAGTCTTCTGTAAAATCCTCTCAAAAGGCATTCCCCAACACGAGACGCTTTAAAGCAGTTTTCTCCAGCAGAGTTTGTTATAAACTCGTCATCCCCAACGGAATTGTCTAAAGGAAAGCTCGTCTAACATGGGGCATTGTAGTACTTATCCTAAGCTCGACAGTCATATTCTTCAGCAGACTACTGTGGATTTGCTTTGGGTTTCCCCAACAGATCTCTAAGGACTCTTTCCTAGCAAGTTGCAGTGGAATGTTCTAACCAGGATTTGCGTATCCCTGGCAGAGTAGCCCTGATCCCCAGTAAGATTGTGTCTCTGGTAATGATCCCCCACAGAGGTCAGCATCGAATCTTGTCAGCAATACTCCCCAGCTGAGTTGTTGTTCTCCCCGCAGAGGTTTATAAGATCGGCAGAATCTATTCCTCAACAAGGATGGCACAGTCTTTCCCCAGCCGGGTCAGAAGGTTGATAACCCCTACAAAGGGTCTTGGATTGGATAGATCCTCAAGCAGAGTTTTTATGACTCTTCCTCCCTAGCAAGACGCCATGCAAAGAAATTCTCATCCCCAGCGGAATCACTGTGACCAGAATTCATTCCCCTAGCAGATGAAGTGATTCCTGGTAGATTTATTATTCTTCAAGTCCAATTTATTTTTGGCGAACTTGACAATTCAAAGCAGACGGATTGTTCATTTATTCTCCCACAGAGATACTATCCTCTCAGGAACCTCTAAAGTCAAGTCATTGATCATTGTTCCTCGGCAAAGCCGGTAGAGATATCTGACACGGATGCAGAGTGCAACCCGTTATTGGAATATTGCAAAAGTCCAACAGTGGATTGGCAAAAGTCCGTCTTCGGGTGGCAAAAGTCCAACAGTGGATTGGCAAAAGTCCGTCTTCGGGTGGCAAAAGTCCAACAGTGGATTGGCAAAGGTCCATCTCCGGGTGGCAAAAGTCCAACAGTGGATTGGCAAAAGTCCGTCTTCGGGTGGCAAAAGTCCAACAGTGGATTGGCAAAAGTCCGTCTTCGGGTGGCAAAAGTCCAATAGTGGATTGGCAAAGGTCCATCTCCGGGTGGCAAAAGTCCAACAGTAAATTGGCAAAAAGTCCGTCTTCGGGTGGCAAAAGTCCAACAGTGGATTGGCGAAAGGTCCATCTAAGGGTGGCAAAGTCTAAAAGTCCAACAGTGGATTGGCGAAAGGTCGATCTAAGGGTGGCAAAGTCTAAAAGTCCAACAGTGGATTGGCAAAAGTCCGTCTTCGGGTGGCAAAAGTCCAACAGTGGATTGGCGAAAGGTCCATCTAAGGGTGGCAAATTCTTAAAGTCCAACAGTGGATTGGCAAAAGTCCGTCTTCGGGTGGCAAAAGTCCAACAGTGGATTGGCGAAAGGTCCATCTAAGGGTGGCATATTCCAAAAGTCCAACAGTGGATTGGCAAAAGTCCGTCTTCGGGTGGCACGAAGCTGCAAAGTCCACCAGTAGCGTGGCAGGCCAGTAGTCGTCTGGAATTGCATAAAAGACATTATTAAAGTCCACCAGCAGTGTGGCAAGCCAGTAGTCGTCTGGCGTCGTTCAAAAGATAGTTTTCTCCGACAATGTTTCATTGAAGATTCAAGCCAGCAATGTCGTGGAAGTTTCTTCCTCATCATCCAGAGCAAATTTTTGGTTATATTTGGTATTCAATCACTATATACCTTGAAAGTCCGAAAGCAATTGCTTTCAGGCATTCAGGTCTACAGCGCTTGAATAGGGGCAGCTGTAATACCCCAAAATTTGCTCTCCTTCTTTGTCATCATAGCATGGCATTATCATTTATCATATCATATCCATCTCATTAGCATTGCATTGCATTTAACATAGAAAAATGAAGCATGGCATCCTTCTTACCATCAGGGCATGTGATCAGGTGGGAGATGGACAATCAAGAGATCATTCAAAGCACAAAAAGGTCAGTCAAGTTGCCTCAAGGCAAGCCAAGAAGCCTTTCATGTCTCATACTATCTCAATTGATCATCCACAACCTCAAGGATAAGAGATACAATGGGAGATTGAAGCATTACATCTTTCACTACGCAAGAGGTTCAAAAAATGAAGGAAAACCCTCAAAAGAGATAGCTCATTGATCCAAAATCATCCTCAAATGGCATATATCATCATCCTTTAAGAGGATACACAACATACTCTGAGGAATTTGAAATTGAAGACTGCACTTTTCCCTCCTAACCAGAGGGGGTCAAGATTAGGGTTTCCAATTAAATCAGGGTATCTCTGATTTTTTGGTCAAAACTTGATGTCATGGTATTCCATATGTCCTTAAGTGTATGGGTGTGGAAAATTACATCTCAATTGATTTTAGAAGTGGTTCAATTGGAAGAAAGATAAAAAATCAGGAAATTTGGGGCAAAGTCAAATAATCAGAGGAAAAAGTCAACTCTTGACTTTTTGAGGCTAAATTCATGAAATTCATGTTATATGTGTCCAATGTGCAAAATTTGATCAAGAAACTCCAAAGGAATCATGAAAAAATCAAGATGTGGAAAGTTGCCATTTTTGGGTGAAGTAGGGTTACTAAAAATAGTAAGTTTTGGCCATTTTGCATCAGAGTTTGAACCAAGGCCATTTAAAATTGAAGCATCAAATGAAAATTCCACCAGGCCACAACAAAAGGTCTTGCTTTAAGCTTCAAATCCATGTGTAGAACATCTCAATTGGATAAATATTGAGGGAGATATGATGGATCAAAGTTGGAAGAAAGTAGGCCAAAACTAGGTCATGACCAAGAATTTTCAGGTCACGCGCGCATCATTTCCTCAAACAGTTGGTGTGCCAAAAGTAAAGCCTAATTTCTCCAAGAAGAAAGCTCCAAATGAGAAAATTTTAAACATCAAAGTTGTTCTTTGTAGTGTCATCTTCAATATTGATGTTGGGAAAATTTTGAATTGATCAAGCTATGAGTGAGTTATAGTGGTCTCAATTTAGTGTGTTCAGACTGAAATTCCATGCACCAAGCTGCCTTGTCAACCGACCAACTGTCTTGCCTACAAACCAGTCCCAAACCTTGATGTTCCAAGTTGCTTTTCACCAATTTCCAAGCCTCAATTCAATTCAATTTTCACCCCAAACTTGTTCCATGATATCTCCTCTTCCATTTGGCATCAATACCTCTTTGTTTCATTCACAAACTAGAGAGAAATTCTTGGTCAAACCATTAAACCTTGGGCTGCTAAAAATCAGAAAAAAGAATGTTGTTGTTATTGTCATGTTTTAATCCACACGCATACAGTCTGTATTCCTTTCCACTTTTAACCAAACACCTTCCTTACACTAGCCTCATCATGTTGCATCATACATGAGAAGGGAACGAATGAAACTTGCTGAACAAGTTTATACTACATAGCCGTGATATTGCAATGTTACTTTTATCACCACCATAGTTTGTCATGTGCTGCCACCACCATATCATTGCTCTCCCTAACTAACTTGACTCAGTTAGTTAGGGATGACTCACTCAAACCATTGTGACTCAGTTAACCTCACTCAGTTTAACCTTGGTTAACTCACACTATAAAACCAAATCTCACCTCACAACTTCATTGGCTACCACATTCTCTCAAAACACTTCAAACTCTCTCTCACATTCTCTCTACTTTCTCTCTGATTTCACACGATTTTCACCATCTTCCATTCACATTTCATCTTCATCCTCATCAAGGTTTCACTTCTGATCAAGAACAAGAGAGAAGAAGTTCAGTTCATCAATGGCAGCTTAGTTCAGTTGAGTTTTCATTGTGGTTTTCTTCAAGATCTCAAGTTCAGTGGCATTTATTTTGCTCCACTCAAGCTCAAGAGCATAGGAGGATCATCTCTGGTCTTCTGTTACTTTGAAGAACTTCAAATTCAGGTTTCTTCTCCAACCTTCGTTTTCTGAAATTTCACTTGTTTTCTATTGGTTTGAGCTTCTTAGAAGCTATGTTGAATCCGGCTAGTTGATAGGCCTCTTAGAGGCATAGTTTCAAAGCCTAGGGCATGATTTGATCTCCTCTGTTCTTGCTATGTGTGTGTGTTTTGTGATTTTTATGAGCATATTCATGATGTGCATAAGCTTAGCTTTTGATTGGTACACATTTTGTGCATTTTGGTGACGTTTGAAGATTGCAGATGGTGGTGAGTGGCCGGAGAAGGTGACCGGAGGTCACTCTCCGGCCAGTGGTCTTTATGTTAGGGTTTCTTGCATTTTGAATGTCAGCCGTGCGATTTTGTTGATCCAAGGGTGGAAAGCTTGCCAGCACATTAAAACGCATGTGCATGTCATGTGCATCATTTCTGAATTCATTTAATCACTGTGTGGTGTAGTGTATGGTATGGAGTGTGCTCTCTCAGGTGCGTGCGTTGATTTGGACTACTTTGACTTGCTTGTTGACTTGACCTGATCCAAGGGTGATAATTGCTTGACTTGTGTTTGACTGAGGGCGCATGATAATTGATATGGATTGCGCACAAATGGACCTAATCAGATTGCTATCCCCATCCCCTTGTTTAAGGCCCAATTTAATTTGAACTGCATGATTGCTATGTTCACACCTCCCCTTCCCTTTGCATTTCATTTTATTTTTTATTTTCCATACACGTTTGCTTTTCAATTTTTAGAAATATCAAATGACATTAGAAAATTCCACAAAAATTCATGGACATCAATAAAACATTTAGAAAATTTTTGGTGATTTTATTTTCTGATTTTATGACCTTTTTGCCCCTGATCTATAATTTTCTTTGAATTTCCATTTAGATGCATTCTAAGCATGATACATGAATTTGTTTAATTTTGTTCTTGCTCATTACAAACTGTTTTGACATGATTCTTTTTGCATTGATTCACTAATACATTGAATCATGTTAGATGATTTTTGTTTGATTTTTTAGGTCACTTTATGACATGTTTTGATGCCTATATTTGCACCACTTTGCATGATGTTTCAATTTGACCTAATTGCTTTGTTTGAAGTCATTTTGCTCTGAATTTTTACATGCTATCTTGATGTATGATGCATTTCTGACTTAGGCATTCCAATAATATGCTGGCATAATTTTCATGAATCCATTTGGTTTTTGTTTGATGCATTACATTTGAAGTATAATACATGTCATGTCATTTTAACTTTAGTGCATGTTTGCATGAATTCTTTTGTGCATATTTGTATGAGCATTTGCATATTTGTATGAGTCATTCAAGTGATATTATAGGTCATTGTTGCACATTATAGGTCATCTTCACATGTTCATTTCAACTTGAACTTTGTGCATCCTAACATGTATTGTTTGCACCTTCTTTTTGAATTTTCATCTCACTTCTTCTTCTATTACTTCTTGAATGTCTTGATGGTTGATTCATGGATACTTTTGAGATGTTCATAAACCTTTTTTCATTTAGTTTCAATTCTGGTTGTTGATGTACATGTTCCATTTATGCATGTCCTTTTCATTTCTTTCCATCTTTCATCTATCCCTTCTTCTTGTAACATGTTTAAATGCTAATGGGTGATGATTATTGCTTATTCACTTGCATTTGTATGATGATATTCACTTGTTATCCATATGATGCACATTCTGGTTGTGATATTAGGATTTGATTTTTCATCTTATTCTTTTGAATTTTAATGTTCATTAAGTGCTTTTTACTCCTTATACATGTTTCTATTGTTTACTAACCATGTAGGGGCTTTGGTAAGTTGGAATTGAGTGTGGATAAGGAATCCACATTCAACTTCTATCCTTTCTCTTTTACAATTCCATTTTATGTTTTGTTAAGTACTTATGTGCTTTCTTTGATTAAATCATTACTTCCCCTTTTGAGTTGCAATTCATCTTCTACTTTAGAAGTGAATTGTTTAACTCATTCCTTCTTTAGACTTTAGGTTTTAAACCTCACAAACCATTAGGATCACTCCCTTAACTAATCAATTAGGATTGAGTCTTAGTTCACATAGATTTTTACCTTTCTCCTCTCTTGAGTCTTTCTTCTTCTCATCTCAAAGAAAATTCAAAATATCTAATAAAGGTAGGCATTTATTGCATTTAGGCCTTTCATATAAAGAAAAGATTATAAGGGGTCTTCTCTTATAATCTTAGAATGTGTAGCATATGGCCCATCTTGGGTCAATGTGTTACATATTTGATCTTGTATGAGGGACTTAAATGCAATACTTGTTGAAAATACAAATAAAGAAAAACACTTCTTCATTTCATAATCAACAAAAACACTTAATAAACACAAGTATGCTAGTGTGTTTGAACCTTAATAATTGGAAATAAGTGTGGGGGTCTTCTTCATGCTTAGTGTACTTTCTTCCTCATTCCATCTTGGAGTGTGAGAATGTACACACTCCAATGACTAAGATGTAGATACACTATCATATGCAAACAAATAACAAAACTTCTTAAAAGACAAAAACAAACAATAACGTCTTTCCTTCGGGAATTCTTTTCTCACCTCATTCACTCTTAGCGTACGAACGCGCTTCTACTCGTTCTCTTGCAAGATGGTAACGCACTCGGACCAGCGAGCCTGCAACACCTGAGCTAGGACGTCAGCCGTTCCCTAAAATGCAAACAATCTTTCCCTAGAGAGGGGAACTACGTCGCTCTGATTCTCATGCTCCCGATGAGATACGTAGGCAGTGGGGTAGGGCCCGTGCGAGCACTTCTTTTATTTTCCCTACATTTATTTCTCTTTCTCTCTCTTTCCTTTTCCATTCTCTTTTCAGTTCCTTTCTCAGTATTCTTTTCTTACACCCTTTGATTGAGACAAGCAAGCGTGGACCCCATCGGGTACGATGGACGCGAGGGGGTGCTAATACCTTCCTCTCGTGTAACCGACTCCCGAATCCAGTTCTCTTGGTCGCAAGACCATGCTCTATCCTTTCCTTCAGGTTTATGCGGTGTTTCCTTTCCCTCTCTTGGGATAAATACACATTGCTGGCGACTCTGTTCGGTGCCACTTTTGCGTTTGTACTAGGATGAAAATCCCGGGAGCGACACCTGGTATCAAATCCGTCGTAACCTCTACCTCACGCTCTGGAGGCAAATCACTTACGTCATCAGGAAACACTTCCGAAATTTCACAAACAAAAGTCAAAACACCAACTTCTCCACCTTCACTAATACTCAAAGTTTCCCTCAACATAAACATCTCAGCACCATCCTGCATCGACTCATCAAAACAATATGTAAGCACTTGGGTTAACTCCAAACAATTCACTGCACACACCACTTAAGCTCGGAAGACACGTCTATCCCATCCAACATTATCCCGTCTATTATCAACAAGAGATTAAGGGTGATCAGTTCCTCAATTTGTCAATAAAAGCCGACTATCATGAGGCGGTACAAACTGTCTTTACCAAACTATCATAGCATCCAACACCACACTCAGTCATCGCTCCACACTTGAAGCATCTTGGAGAAGCACTATCTTCTTCCCCACTTGTTTCATTCCCGACCTGCAAATGGAAAACAAAATAAGCATCGACAGTGTTTTCACACACATATCGCACACAAGGGAATAGACAATATTAGACAACCTGGCCGAACGGACCGACCTGCTCTGATACTACTAATGTAACACCCTTTTCTACCCCACAAATATACACGGAAAAATACACAAAGTATCAGAGTAAAAATCACTACAGAGGGGTGCACAATTTCTCAACAAACTCAAAATAAAACATTTGCTCCGTAAACACGGGTTTTCCTCAAAATATTTAAAAGCCATCAAAATTAGCAGCTAAAACCACCATAACCACAATAATCCAAAATCAAAAGGTTTTAAAATAAAAACCATAATAATCAACTAACAACAAAATGTCAACATAACATGTTTCGACTCAACGCCCCAACCCAATGTTACACTATCAGAGCAAGACCCTCTACGTCGACCAAAAGCACTAAAAACTCCAAAAGGTCCTCGAAGGCATCCACCGCTAAGCCTGATCAATTGCACGTTACCCACGTGGAGGCAACATTCAAACAGGCAAGGTGAGTAATCACAATTCATTATAATCAATATAAAAACAGGATATGCATAAAATGGCGTCATTATCATATACAACATCATCAGGGTATTCAAAAAGCATCAAAAGTCACAACATCATAAATCACATCAAGATGCCACATAAATGCAATGCACAACAAGACTTATGCATGTGGTACCAATTCATCAAAGTCGATGGACACTAGGCCATCACCCTCCAAAGATCCCAGTCAATAGGATCAATTCCACATAAGAACCGGAGCACGTCAAAATACCTCACATCCACATAATGGGATTGAAGCCACAATAGACCAAAGTCTAACCCGCTGGACAAAGTCCTATAATCATCAATAGACCGAAGTCTAACTCACTGGACCTAAGTCCTATAATGCTATGAATGCATGATGCACAACGTCAATATCATCATCATCAACAAAAAGTCATTACGTGCATCATCATTCATCAAAATCTCATGTTAATCCATATCATCATTTAATCATCAAAACATCATGAATCGTCATCTCATAATCATCAATATAACTCATGGTAATTCACATCAAAATAGTCATGTATCATCATCTCATAATCATCAATATAACTAATGGTCATTCACATCATCGTTTAATCATCAAACATCCTGTATAAACATCTCATAATCATCAACATACTCGTGGTAATTCATATCATCATCTAATCATCAAACATCATGTATAAACATCTCATAATCATCAATATACTCGTGGTAATTCATAAATCAAAACACACACACAAGTATTCGATAAATTATCCACAAATAATTTCACAACCGGTAGCAAACAGCACAACAATCCATTAATAAAACATATACACAATTGACTTCCCAAAAATATTCTATATAAAAATATTGGGCAACCAGTTCTCTTATCTATACTATGTTATAGATCTATTCATTAGCTTTCCGACACTTCAAACGGAGATCAAAATGGACTTACGGATCAAAAGTTATGACAAAAACGATTTCGACCGAAAACATGAACAGTCGTGACGGACAGCATGCAGAATTTTCTGCGTTTTTCACCGTTGGAGGCCTTCCGGACCTCCGATTTCAATTCCGTAAAAACCCAAACTCTCAGAAAATTACAACCCATCAAATACTTTAATTATCTCAAGTAAATTTACAATTTTAACACAATTAGACCATCTAATCATTATTTTAAGATTATGCCTAAAACCTTTGAAATTGATGGATATAAGTTCAATCCTCAAAAGAAAAAGAATACACATATAAGGCACACAAATTCATCATATAATCATCATATAACAACCACCATGGAAATTAGGGATTTTTATCCTAAATATGCTATTACCCGTCATACACTATCATAGCATCAAGGGCACAAAAGCCTACGACTATTAGGCCAATTCATTACACTATCCTAAGCCTCAAAATCACATAAACCCTCAAAATACCCCAATACCCCTTCACCTTCGTCATCAACGCACGAATATATCATAATTTCCTCAGTTTACTCATAAACCCACAAGAATCACATAAACCTCACTAATACATCATAACTTCCTTAATTTACTCGTAAACCCACAAAATCACATAAACCTCACTAATACATCATAACTTCCTCAGTTTACTCATAAACCCACAAAATCACATAAACCTCACTAATACATCATAACTTCCTCAGTTTACTCATAAACCCACAAAATCACATAAACCTCACTAATACATCATAACTTCCTCAATTTACTCATAAACCCACAAAATCACATAAACCTCACTAATACATCATAACTTCCTCAGTTTACTCATAAACCCACAAAATCACATAAACCTCACTAATACATCATAACTTCCTCAGTTTACTGATAAATCCACAAAAATCACATAAACCTCAAAATCCACTTTAAATACATCGAATCCCTATATTGAAAACAATGAAAGGCAATACTCCCCATACCTTAGATTGTCGATTCCAAGCCTTTCTTTCTTGAGTTCTTGGAAACTTTCTCGAATCCTAAGCTTTTCCCTCTTTCCTCAGAGCTCTGGCCTTTTCCCTTCTTTTCACGATCTAACAAAATGAATCCTATTCCTCTCAAATTCTCCGTTTTGTTAAACCTAACCCTTGGGCCTCTAAATTGTGCTTTCCCTAATTTACCCTCACTAATCCTCCTCAAAAGTCCATCTTACCCTTAATTCATCTAATATTATTTAAATAAATAATAATACAATATATTCCATATTATATACTATTATTTAAATAAATAACCAAAACTCAACAAAATACCAACATCAATACAAACCACCAAAATTTACCAAAATCCACAAATATTATATTTAAATAAATTAAATAAATATTCTTACAAATTTGGGGTGTTACAACATGGTTCACAAAATTACCCAACAGATAGGCAACAGGTTTACCCCTCTTCTAGAAAACACGATTAGGAGTTATCAACAGTTAACCCACCAAATGGGTTAGATTGCTTATTTTTTGGGGGCACCACCAGCACCACTGACTCTAATGCCTAACATTCCTCAGGGGACTAATCCCCTATAAAATAGGGTTTTCAAAAACAATCAAAGGTCAAAAGGCCTCGACATGGTCCTAGTGCAACATAACCAAGATGCCTACAAAGTCTTAAGAGAGGCCCAAATAGACAACATAGGGGTACCAGATGATATCACCAGCGTCATCGAACGTGTTTTGAACCTGACTGGCCTCAACGTAGGCCTCCACAAAACAAACTATATATCCCCATTTTCTGTGTATGTAAGGCAAACTGAATTGCCTAGGGGATGGAAAGTCCAAAAATTCACCAAGTTCGCTGGTGACACTAGTGAGTCCACCATCGAACACGTTGCGTGGTATTAGATTGAGGTTGGTGATTTAGCCAACAATGAGAACTTAAAAATCAAGTATTTTCCAAACTCATTAATAAAGATCGCTTTTACATGGTTCACTTCCCTTCCCCCAAATTCTATTTTTACGTGGGCCCAACTAAAAAGGGCATTCCACGAGAAATTCTACACGGGGCAATGTAAGCTTAGCCTCAAGGAATTAGCCAACGTGAAGAGGAAGGTAGCAGAGAGCATTGACGATTAACTCAATAGGTTTAGAACCTTGAAAGCGAGATGTTTCACGCAGGTTCCAGAACATGAGTTAGTCGAACTGGAAGCAGGGGGTCTCGAATACTCCGTTAGGAAGAAGTTAGACACCCAATACCTAAGAGACATGGACCAGTTGGCTAATAGAGTTCGATAATTCAAACGATTAAAGGTTGAAAAAGCTAGAACTTCCAAGTTCAGTAAAAAGAAAATGGCTTATGTTGAAGTCGACAACATAGAAAATTCATTTGAATCAGAGTATGAGTATGTGGAGGAGAATGAGGTTAACATGGCCGAACTAAAGCATGGACCTCCCTATACATGCAAGCTACTAAAACCTTCAAACGGGAAGAATCATGTGGAAGCCAAAAATGAAAATTTTGTTGTTAGAACATATACCTTCGATGTTACTAAGTGTGACAAAATCTTTGATATGTTAGTTATTGATGGACAAATTGTCGTTCCTAAATGGACTAAAGTCCCACCATTGTAACAAAGAAAGAAAAAAGGTTTTTGTAAATTTCATAACTTTTTGGGTCATAACTGTAATACCCTAATTTTTGCCCCTAAGATTCTTTGCTTTTCTTTTGCATTTCATACCACAAACAAGATCACACATTAGTTCCCTCTTCTATAGGATTGTGCCTTGCAGGGATCTTTGGGGTTTGTGTGTGTCTGTTAGTTGTTTTATTGTTTAATTATTTATGTTTACTAACCATTAATTAAAATGAAAAAATATTTTGTTTTCTTTCACTAACATTTTCAGGGGAAGAACAGGTTAAAAATACAAAAAAAAAATAGTCCCGCAGCTCGAATGAATTTCACCTGAATAAAGTCAAAGTTGATATGTAAACAATTCAAAAATTCATCTGATCAAGAGTCTCCAAGATTTAACTGATTTTTATTCAAGAGATTCCAAGGTCTATGTGTTTATTTCCACGCCTTCTTTGATAAGCAAGAAAAATCGAGCCGGAGTCAAGACAGCACATCAAAAAGCCAAATTTCCCAAATTTTCACTGTGTTAATCGATTAACACATTGGTTAATCGTTAACGCGTGCGAATTTTGAAAAAATGGAAGCAAATTTAAATTTTCAGCAATTGGAACCAATTTTCATAATTTTGGAATATTCCATCTCAGTTTTATTCCCTACATCATCAATATTAATTCTTATCATACACCTCCACTAATCACCACTCTTTTAATTTCCCCTCAAATTTGAATTCCAATCCTAATTTTGATCACCCAAGCCTAATCCAAACCACCAAATTCCCAAGCCTAAACTCTATAAATAGAGGCTTCATTTCACTCATTTCACAAGCTTTTGATAGCCAATAAACCTCTTGCAAATTCTCTCCCCAACTACCAAAATTCACCAAAAGCTCAATTTCTTCTTTCATAAGTTAGTAAGAATTCACATTGATTCTTACTAATTTAGAGCTAAACCTTTATCCATTCTTGTTTTGTTCATAGATCAAGGCTTTGGAGTGTAGATCTTGCTGCAATTTGGAAGGAATTTCTGATTTGGGGTAGTAATTCACTTTCCACCATTGTTAAAGCTTCATATTTATCATTCAAGATGTAGATCCTTGGTGTTGCTTGTTGTTGATCCTTTGGATCGTATATTGTTGTTTGATTGCAGGTTTCTCTGTCTATTTTTACTTTAAAATTCGTGCAAATTCAATTCATGATCATAAGGTGTTTGAAAAATGTTTTGAAAGAAGATCATGCTGAATTTTGCACATTTTTTTGCTTCTGGTACAGTGTTAACCGATTAACCAAGCACAGTGTAAATTGGTTAACCGATTACCACCCTGTTTTGCGCAGAAATTCCAAATCTGCACTGGTTAACCTATTAACCAATGTGTTAACCAATTAACTAGTGTCCAGAATGCTATTTTGGCTATGTTTTGGGACTGTTTTGCTTTCCTTTTCCATTTTTCTTCCCCTTTTCTTTGTTCTTATCCTTAGATCACATAATTGTGTGGTTTAATTTGGCTTTTCTTCATCTAATTCTCTTTTATTTTGATCGATGAAAGTCTAAAAGATCTTGGAATTCCGTTGTTGAATTTCGATCAAGACTAGATCATTACCATTTTTCTTTTCGTGCGGTATTGCTTTCGGATGACATTCTATATATCACTCATCTAGCATACATTAGCACAAAGAACTATTGACCGGCCTCATTGTAGGGTAATTACTTCGTAAATTACTCGGCGATTGCTTAACATAGCGCAATATTTGTCTCGTATCGGAAAACTATCAAGAATGGTTGATTATTTGTCTTATGGTTCAAAACTCATGAAACTTGTTGTTAGGAGGCTTTGGTCTTATCAATCCTCTAATGAGTTTCATCAACCTAGACTTAAGTGAAATTATTCAATTGTTATTGATCATTAACACTAACAACTAATCACTAACTTACTAACAATATTTTGTATTAATTTTGTTTATGTTTCCTTCTCGCTCCCTATCTCTTTTATTTTTATGCTTCATTTCATATCATGTTTATGCTTCCGCAATTTTTCCTTTGTCCGTTGGACACATGTTTATGTTTCCGCAATTTTTCCTTTGTCCGTTGGACACATGTTTATGCTTATGCTTTTGCCTTTTTTTCTCTTTGTCCATTTGGACTCAAAAACATTAATAAAGGCTTAAACCATAAAAAAACTTAATTCTCCTCATCTTGGACTATTGGTTACTATCCTATGCTTTGGAGTGATCTCTTTATGGACCTCTTTTGAAGTAATATTGGACTTATGGACCTAGATTTAGGACTTCTTATTCCTTTGCTTGGAGTATTGATTGAATACTTGCCTTTATTTGGCCGTTTTGCTTAAGGATGGAATTATTTTAATATTACTTTGAAGTGGCTCTATTTTGGTTAGATCCTTTTTTTCCCTGGATTTTATTTTATGCACTAGGATAGTCACTTCTTCTCCACCCCCTTCTTTAATTTTCAAAACCTTCTCCCTTCTTCAAAACTTTCTTGTTTTCAAACTTAAAACCGCTTTCATAATAAAACCTTGACTTTTGTAAAGTGACTTTTAAAAACTTGCTTTTCTTTAATAAATGTCAATCCATTTAACCATATTATGACCATTTCATGAAAACATAAAAAATATAAAAAGGCATCAAACTCTTTTTGTGCTTTGTGCACTTTTTCTTTTTAAACTTTTTCATAAGTTTAGACATGATTCATTTCTTTAAGCGGAATTATTCGCTTAGAAATGACGATTTGTCTTTACACTTAAAATTAACCAAAACAAACAAATTTTTATTTTGTGTACCACGAACTACGGGGTTTTGATCCTACATTGTACATCATGGGTACGTAGGCATGAGGCGATAAGTCTCTCCAAACACAAAAATCTTTAAAAAAAAATTCTCTTCTCATCTCCTCAATCTCTTTACAAGCAAACCATTTTCTGACCAAAAAGCGATAGATATTTCAAAGGGCTCCTATAGAGTACTATAGACGTTTTGGGTGCTAGCACCTTCCCATTGTGTAACCAACCCCCTTACCCATTCTCTGTTTGTTCTTGTTGTTTTAGAACTCCTTAGGTTTTGTTCGCTCTTTTTCCTTTCCCTTCATGAATAAAATAAACGTGCGGTGGCGACTCTTGCTTATTTTTGAGTTAAGTTAATCAATAGCTTACACTCACAAATTTCCCAGCTACAGAAAAGTGGCGACTCTGCTGGGGACTCTGGTTCCCTTGAGGGGTTTAGCCTACTTTGATTTATTTACTGCTTTTTGTTTGATTTGCTTGTTATTTGTTTGTTCTGTTTGGGAGTTCCTCTGTGTGTAAGATAGGTCCTATACCCGGATCAGAGTGCACTTTGAGATAGGAGGATAGTATAGTCAAGGGAACTTTGAAGGAGTCGAATCCTGAAAAAGAAGAACTTGAGAATCTATCCACTCGGTGGTTGCCTCTTTGGAATTACTAATACCGATCGAGCGATCGAGAAGGCATTACTTTTTCCATAGAAGCCTATAACACTGAGAACCGTAGTAACCCTTAACCCATCTTAGCCTTTTTAGGATCATAGCGCGGAAGCTATGAAGATGAAAATCTGACTTATCTGTCACGCGATGCTACACTCAGGTTAGATTCTCTTGAGGATAACTACCAACCTCCGAGCAAATCGGTGTGCTGGTGTGTCTGATAGTGGATTATGGACCCTGGGCACTTTGTTAGAACCACTGTTTTCTGCAGGTACAATGAAGACAAAACCGTAGTAGATACCTTTGTGGGATTGGTTCTTACCCGTGGCTTCATGCGCGTGACTTGAACCTTGACCCGTGTGCTTTGTGTGATCTTGTTTGTGGGTGTTGCATTCATGCACTCATGCATTCATGAGCATTCTTTTGGAAGGTTTCAAGGAACTTAAAGGTGTTATTGCAAACATTGTAGGTAATTTTGTTATGGATTTCGGAAGAAGAAGTACAAAGAAGTACACTTTCAAGAGTCCTAAGTTAGGAGGTTTGAGAGAGCTAGGATCTTTGGTTGCTGATACCAAGAAGTTTGAGTCCAGATATGGAAGGCTTTTATCTCTCTTGAAGGTTGATATGGCTGAAGGATTGCTTACTACTTTGGTTCAGTTCTATGACCCTTTGCTGCATTGTTTCACCTTTCCTGATTATCAGTTGGTACCTACGCTAGAGGAGTATTCTCTCCTGCTTGGTTTGCCTGTTTATGGTCGGATTTTCTCTGGTTTGGACCCCGCTCCCGAGCATGATGTTATTGCGAAGGCTACTCACTTGAAGGTTTCTGAGATTAAGGCTCGCATGGATACCAAAGGAAAGAGCTCGTCACTTTGCTAGTGTGAAGAACACAGTTGCTTTCGAGGCTATTCTTGCCTTGCTTATTTATGGACTGTTCCTCTTCCCGAATGTTGAGAACTTTGTCGACATCAACGCTATTCAGATCTTCTTGATTGGGAATCCAATTCCCACTTTGCTTGCCGATGCTTACCATTCTATTCACCTCAGGAGTTTCCATGGTGAAGGGATGATTATCTGTTGCGTACCTTTTCTTTACAAGTGGTTTATTTCTCACTTGTCGAAGTCTGATGCTTTTTGGAATCTCAAGGATGGTTTATATTGGCCGCGGAAGATTATGTCTCTCACTCATTCTGATATTGATTGGTGTAGCCGTGTTCCTTCTGAAGCGATGATTATTGACAGTTGTGGTGATTTTCCCAACGTGCCTCTTCTTGGTACAAAGGGAGGAATCAGCTACAATCCAGTGTTGGCCCGTCGTCAGTTGGGATATCCTTTGCGAGAGGTACCGAAGAACATTCATTTGGTCGGTCTCTTTTTCAAGGAAGAAGAATCTCTGGTTGCTCTCAAGAGAGAAATTGTGGAAGCTTGGTGCAATATTCGTAGAAAAGGAAAGGAAAGTTTGGGAAATCCGAACTGTGTCTCTTCGGAACCTTACCTCCAGTGGGTTAAAAATAGAGCTATTACTTTGAAGATGCCTTATGCGCGTCAGGAGCCTTTATCTCTAACTGATAAGAAGCCTATTCTCTACTTTATGGAAGACACAGAGAAGCTTCAGATCGCTTTGGCCGAGATGCAACAAGAGATAGATGCATGGAAGAACAAGTATCAGATTGTTGAGTTAGAGAATGCAAGACTTCAAGAGCACTTCAAGAAGAAGAATGAAGATGAAGTTGCCAACAAGAAGAGAAAGGCGCAAGAGGATTTATTTTCCTCTCGCATTCAGCCAATTTCCGATATTCCGAAGAGTTCAGAATCTCCTTGGAAGTTGATCATTGATCAGTTGCTGATTGAGAAGACTCGGATGCAGGCCCACATCAAGAAGCTGGAAGATAGAGCTGGGACTTCTTCTCATAAGATTCTCTAGGGATCTAGTTTTCTTTATTCTCTATAGTTTTAGGATTCTTGAATTTGTACTTCCGAGATGTAATATTTTCCATCATTAATGAATGAGATTTTGGTATTTTAATTAACAATGTTTGCAATATGCCTTATAATTCCTTGAAACTTTGCATTTGCATCTTGCATATCAAGCATCATCTCTTGTATTGTTTCTTGCCTTTTTCTGGTGTCTTATTGTTTCCCTTTGGTCTTCATTCAGCCAAGCTGTCGCACCAGTATAATACTCGGGCTAATCTAAAGAAGAAGATGGATTAGTTGCAACAAGAGAACCGTGAGCTTCGTGAAGAAGTATCAACTGTGAAGGATGGTTTGGAAAGACTCACTGCTATGATGGAAGCTCTGGTGGCTGCTCAGAATCAGCCATCACCCCCTCCTCCTCCGCTTTCAACTCCTGTGCAAAGGACAGTTATTTCTGAGATTGTCTCTACGCCTATATCTGTGGCGCCTGCTAGTGTTCCTCAGTACTCCATGCCTCCTAGTTTCCCCTGGGGCATGCCTGTTAACTTTGTTCCTGAGGGTTATCAGCCACCACCACCTCCTGAAATTCCAGTTGTTCCTACCATTCAACCTGTGATGACTGTACCACCGCCCGTGGTTCATACTGTTCCTTTTGGTGAAGAACATATTTTCCATACTGCTCCAAGTGAGAATGCCAGTGCGTATGATAGAATGGAAGAGATTCAGGACCAGTTTGCTGAAATGCAGAAAGAGATCAAAGATCTGAGAGGTAAAGAGTTATTTGGAAAGAATGCTCATGAGTTATGCTTGGTTCCTAATGTGAAGATTTCGCATAGGTTCAAAGTCCCTGACTTTGAAAAGTATAAGGGTAACTCTTGTCCGATGAGTCATTTGACTATGTATGCTCATAAGATGTCGGCTCAAAAGGATAATGATCAGCTTTTCATTCACTATTTTCAAGATAGTTTGTCAGGTGCAGCCATGAAATGGTACATGGGGCTCGACAGTACTCGAGTTCGCACTTTTGAAGACTCTTGGGTGAGGCGTTTGTGAAATAGTATAAGTATAATGTGGATATGGCTCCTGATCGTGACCAGCTTCGGGTAATGGCTCAGAAAGATAAGGAGACATTAAAAGAATACGCGTAGAGGTGGCGCGAGATTGCTACTCAGATCAACCCTCCTTTGGAAGAAAAGGAGATGACCAAGATTTTTCTGAAAACTCTGAGTCCTTTCTATTATGTGCATATGATTGCTAGTGCCCCAAGTGATTTCACTGAGATAGTCAATATGGGGATGAGATTGGAAGAGGGTGTCCGCGAGGGACGTTTGTCAAAAGATGATAATTATGCTGGTAATTCCAAGAAGTATGGCGGAGGATTTGCTAAGAAGAAAGAGGGTGAGACCCATGTTATTTCCCATGGAGGGCGCAAAAAGAGTTACAGTAAGAACAATCAGTGTCAGCAACATGTTGCATCTGTTGCTCCTATTATCAGTTCAGCTCCTATTGTTCAGGCAACTCCTGTGCAGCAACAATGTTCTAATCAACAGAACAATCAGCAGGGTCGTTTTCAGAAAGATTTTGACCCGATTCCGATGACCTATACAGATTTGTTTCCTTTCTTAATTCAGAAGAATCTTGTTCAGTCCCGTCCACCGCCTGCTGTTCCGAAAGATTTGCCATGATGGTATAAACCCGAAGCTCATTGCGTTTTCCATCAAGGAGGAGCGGGACATGACACTGAGAATTGTTATCCATTGAAGATGGAAGTTCAAAGGTTGGCTAGAAGTGGTATTTTATCTTTCGAAGATTCCAACCCTAATGTACAATCAAATCCGCTGCCTAATCATGGCAAGGCGTCTGTCAATATGGTTCAAGATTGCCCTAGTGAAGATCATTCTACGGCTGCAAATCTTGGAGATGACTCTTTAGGCTACATCCCGTTTGGTTCTGAAGATGATGTCATTCCTGCTGAAGTTTGGGAGCCTTATTTGGAAGACCCCGAGTATATGTCTCCAGAGGATGTGTATGTGCCTTTTTATTCCCCTCGGAAGAAGTTTAAGGAACCTGAATATGAAGTCAATGCCATCATTGAGGATGATGAAGAGGAAGAACTTCCCAACTTCGTGACACATGGACAAGTCTGCCAGAATTGGATAGTTGTTGATGTTCCCACTGTTGTTCATATTTCAAAGTAATTTGTTTTTGTTTCTTTCAAAAATCCTTTCACTCTGCCCAAGGTGAAAGTGAATTTGTGAGGGCTTTGTTTCAAATTTTATCATCATCAATAAAATGTTATTTTGTTTATCCGTGTTATGTTTTCCCTTTTTGCTTTATTTCTGAAAAATGGTAACATAAAAAACAAAAAATAATAATAATGTGATAATCACTTTTATCTGCATGGTATTTGCACTTTTGTTCATATTCTAAAATCGAACATAAACCATTGTGCAGATTGATTGTTAAACCCATTGAAAACAATGACCCTATGCCCTCTCCCAACTTTGAGTTCCCTGTGTTTGGAGCTGAAGAAGAGGATATTGAAGAGATTCCAGATGAAATATCTCGGTTGCTTGAGCACGAGGAAAAAGCCATTCAGCCTCATGAAGAGCCGATGGAATTGGTTAATTTGGGTTCAGATGATGATATAAAAGAAGTCAAGATTGGGGCACTGCTTCAGTCAGATGTTAAGAAGAGGATTGTGGAGCTTCTTAAAGAATATGTTGACGTGTTTGCTTGGTCCTATCAAGACATGCCTGGGCTTGATACTGATATTGTGGAGCATAGATTGCCATTGAAGCCTGAATGTCCGCCTGTGAAGCAGAAATTGAGAAGAACTCATCCTGACATGGCTGTGAAGATCAAAGAGGAGGTTCAAAAGCAGATTGATGATGGTTTTCTTGTAACTTTTGAGTATCCTCAATGGGTGGCCAATATTGTGCCTGTTCCAAAGAAAGACGGAAAAGTCCGAATGTGCGTTGACTATAGAGATTTGAATAAAGCGAGTCTAAAAGATGATTTTCCATTGCCACACATTGATATGTTGGTAGATAATACTGCTAAATTCAGTATTTTCTCTTTTATGGATGGATTTTCCGGTTATAATCAGATAAAGATGGCACTCGAGGATATGGAAAAAGCAACATTCATTACACCCTAGGGAATATTCTGTTACAGAGTGATGCCCTTCGGTTTGAAAAATGCTGGTGCAACGTACCAGAGAGCTATGACTACTTTGTTCCATGATATGATGCATAAAGAAATTGAGGTCTATGTGGATGATATGATTTGTAAGTCGAAGACTGAAGAAGATCATATTGAGTACTTATTGAAGTTGTTTCAACGTTTGAGAAAGTTTAAGCTCCGTTTGAATCCAAATAAATGCACTTTTGGTGTCCGTTCTGGAAAGTTGTTGGGCTTTATTGTCAGTCGAAAAGGCATTGAAGTTGATCCTGATAAAGTTAAAGCCATTTAGGAAATGCCTTCCAAAACAGAAAAAACAGGTAAGAGGATTCTTGGGACGTTTGAATTACATCTCCCTATTTATATCCAATATGACTGCCATCTGTGCGCCGATCTTCAAGCTTCTTCGCAAAGATCAGGGTTGTGTCTGGATAGAGGATTGTTAGAAAGCCTTTGAGAGGATTAAAGAGTGTCTGCTTGAACCTCCAATTTTGTCTCCTCCCGTGGAAGGAAGACCTTTGATCATGTATTTGACTGTGCTGGAAGAATCTATGGGTTGTGTTCTAGGTCAACAAGACGAATCTGGTCGAAAAGAGTTTGCCATTTATTATTTGAGCAAGAAGTTCACCGATTGTGAGTCTCGGTACTCAATACTTGAAAAGACGTGTTGTGCTTTAGCTTGGGCTGCCAAGCGCCTCCGCCAGTATATGTTGAATCATACAACTTGGTTGATATCCAAAATGGATCCAATCAGGTATATCTTTGAAAAGCCTGCTTTAACTGGGAGGATTGCTCGTTGGCAAATGTTGTTGTCAGAATATGATATCGAGTACCAAACTCAAAAAGCAATAAAAGGAAGTGTTTTGGCTGGCCATTTGGCACACCAACCAATTGATGATTATCAACCTATCAGGTTTGATTTTCCTGATAAAGATGTGATGTATCTAAAGGTTAAAGATTGTGAAGAACCATTACTTGATGAAGGGCCTGAGCCTGGATCCCGTTGGGGTCTGATTTTTGAAGGAGCTGTTAATGAATATGGCAATGGTATTGGGGCAATAATTGTTACTCTTCATGGTTCTCATATTCCTTTCACTGCAAGGTTGATGTTCACTTGCACAAATAATGCGGCTGAGTATGAAGCATGTATTATGGGCTTGGAAGAAGCCATTGATTTAAGAATCAAGATTCTTGATGTATATGGAGATTCAGCCCTGGTGATTAATCAAATTAAAGGGGAATGGGAGACACGTCAACCTGATTTGATTCCTTATCGAGATTATGCAAGAAGGTTGTTAACTTTCTTCAATAAGGTTGAGTTTCACCATGTACCCAGAGCAGCAAATTGAATGGTGGATGCTTTAGCCACTATATCCTGCATGATTGTGGTGAATCGGTGGAATGATGTGCCCAAAATCGATGTTATGTGGCTTGATAGGCCAGCTCATGTATTTGCAGTTGAAGAGGTTGTTGATGATAAACCGTGGTATTATGATATTAAATGCTTTCTTCAAAATCAAGAGTACCCACTTGGGGCATCCAAGAAAGATAATAAGACTTTGAGAAGGTTGGCTTGTAGTTTCTTCTTGAATGATAATGTGTTGTATAAAAGAAATTATGACATAGTCTTGCTCAGATGCGTGGATAGACACGAAGCAGACATGTTGATGAAAGAAATTTATGAAGGATCTTTTGGTACCCATGCCAATAGGCATGCAATGGCTAAGAAGATGTTGAGGGCAGGTTACTATTGGCTGACAATGGAATCTTACTGTTGTAAATTTGTGAAAAAGTGCCATAAGTGCCAGCTTTATGCTGACAAAATTCATGTGCCTCCAACTCCTCTCAATGTTATCTCTCTTCCATGGCCTTTCTCCATGTGGAGCATTGATATGATTGGAATGATTGAGCCTAAAGCGTCGAACGGACACCGTTTCATATTGGTGGCTATTGACTATTTTACCAAGTGGGTGGAAGCGGCATCATATGCCAATGTAACCAAGCAAGTAGTGGTCTGGTTTATCAAGAACCAAATCATCTGTCGGTATGGTGTTTCGAGCAAGATTATCACTAATAATGGGTCGAATTTGAATAACAAGATAATGAAGGAATTATGTGATGAGTTTAAGATTTAGCATCATAATTCTTCTCCTTATAGACCTAAGATGAATGGGGTTGTTGAAGCTGCTAATAAGAATATTAAGAAGATTGTTCAGAAGATGGTTGTTACTTACAAGGATTGGCATGAGATGCTCCCTTTTGCTTTGCATGGGTATTGTACCTCCGTCCGCACTTCAACAAGGGCAACCCCTTTCTCTCTTGTGTATGGTATGGAAGCAGTGCTCCCGGTAGAGGTTGAAATCCCTTCTATGAGAGTTTTGATGGAAGTTGAATTGTCTGAGGCTGAATGGTGTCAGAGTAGATATGATCAGTTGAATTTAATTTAAGAGAAAAGAATGAAGGCCTTGTGTCATGGCCAATTATATCAGCAGGGAATGAATAAAGCTTTTGATAAGAAGGTTCGACCTCGCGTATTCAGAGAAGGCGACCTCGTGCTCAAAAGGATCTCGACTTTTACCAGTGATTCTAGGGGCAAGTGGACTCCTAATTATGAAGGCCCATATGTTGTTAAGAGAGCCTTCTCTGGCGGTGCATTACTTCTTACAACTATGGATGGTGAAGAGTTCAGTCGTCCTGTGAATGCCGATGCAGTCAAGAAATACTTCGCCTAAAAAATAAAAGAACAGCTCGCTAAGTTGAAAACCCGAAAGGGAGGCTTAGGCAAAAATGAGCGTCTCGGTGGGTTGAAAACCCGAAAGGGCGGTCCAGGCAAAAATTAGAGACAAAAACAGAAATAATCATCCCGGTAGATTGAAAACCCGAAAGGGCAATCTAGGCAAAAGATAGGGATTATGGCAAGTAACTGAATCTGGCCAGTCTTGATCGTTTGAAAGCAACATTGTCTATCAAGGATTCTGCTTCAATCATCCTCAACTGAAGTTTTGAGCACAGCGAAATTCAAAGTTGTTAGGGAGAATAGTGGTCATTGTATTTCAATGTAACCCTTTCCATGTATTTACCATTTTTTAAACTTTGTAATGATCTATGGAGTTACGCCATTTGCGGACTTCCATTCTATTAATAAAATTTGGGCCTTTGTCCCTTTGTTTGCAATTCTTATTTTGTTTCTGTTTGCAAAATTTCATTTATTTTTTATGTTAATTTTTGAAACAAATGCAAATAGTTGATTAAATTTTTGAAAATCATAAAAACATTTCCCTTTGATTTATGAATTCCAAAAGGAACATCAACGGTTATTCCAAGACTGGTAGGATCAATGTTTTCCTCAGCAAGGTTCGTTCTCGCCTCTTTGGCAGAATTTATTGACAGCTCCCCGGTAGAGTTTGTCGATATTCCCCAGTAGAGTTTGTTGATATTTCCTCAGTAGAGTTTGTTCCTATGAATGTGATCAGTTGTTGACAAGATGATAGGTCCCTTCAAGGTTGTGTTATGATTCATAAGGGTCATTGTTGTTTGGTTTTTCCCTAGCTAGGTTTTGATCCGAATCCTCTCCAGCTGATTATGTTTTGGTCAGGCAGTTGAGTAGTTTTGAGGTCCCTTTCTCCTTAATGGTGGTCCCCACACAGAGATTCGTTTTCGCTGTCCCTAGCAGAAATCATATGAGAAATCTCCACTCAGTGTTTTACCTTCTAGGTGTATTGTTGTTGCTTTGGATATTCCCAAATGCAGAGCAGCGTTATCTTCCCCAGCAAGTCCAGGACATATTTCTCTCCAGATTGTTTGTTTTCAGAGAAAATTGTGCATCACTATTTCGGGTGTTCCCAAGTAAAGTTGCCGATGATATCTCTATTCGAGGAATATTGATATACTAGTCACCTGTTGGGTTTTATCTCATTCATGATGAGTATTGATCTAAAATCCCCCACAGTTTGGCCTTGTTGTTGTTTTCCTCAACAAGTCCAGGTTGTTTTGCTCAGAATTGGTTAATCTTCAGAGAACTTTTCTCTTGTATCTCCAGCAGATAAGCCTTGTATTTCCGATGGATTTGGCGTAGATGTTTATATGTCTACAGATCCCCAACGGATGCATTATTTCTCCGCAGTAGATCTCTTCATCCTTTTGGAATGGAAATTCCTATGAATTCTTTATGATCCCCAGGAAATGTCCGAAAGATTTGGGTTGTTATGATTCCCCAACAGCTTTCCTTCCATCCTCAAAGCATAGTTTATGTTTTATCCTCTTTGTGGAACAATGATGTTAGAAGATTGATATTTGGGGTTTTTCCCAAGGAGTATTTTCTTTTCTCCAGCAAGATTTGAGCCTTGTAGTGGGATTTATTTTCCTTTGATGGCTTTTGCAGGATTTCTTCAGCTAAATGCCTAGCAGAGTTGCTAATGGTATCTCCATCTTGTTGAGATTAGCCGAGTATTCGCTGGTGTTGTGATGTTTTTTTCACCCTCTGCTTATTCTTTATGTCTGTTTTGTCAGCATGTTCATACTCATACGCATTGCATGCGCATTCTTTTGTTGTGCATAGCATGTTGTTGTTGCATTGTGAATTTTGCATTTGTGTTGGTGTTTCTTTGATCTCTGGTGTTGTTATCCCCGCATAGTGTGTGTGTCCTCCCTCCATTAGAGTGTCGACCCGTAAGTAGAAAATGCCTATCTTTGTTAATTCCCCACTGAGTTTGTTTCTCGTGGAAGATTTTGATTCAGTTTCCTCCCCAGTTCATTTGTCAGGATGGAATTAATCCCCAGTTGAGATATTTCCTCCTCGGGATGAGTCTTGTTTGACCGTTTCTCTCTGGTTTATTCCCGGATTAAATTTTGGTCCCTTGCTTTGGGCTTATCACCTTTGTCGTCCCGCCCTTTGTTAGTAGTAGGTGATATAGCCAGCTTATTACCTTTGTCGTCCTACCCTTTGTTGGTAGTAGGTAATATAGCCCGGTTTGGTTACCTCGTCGTAGCTATCACTCGTTTGATAGTTGGTAATCTCTCCACGCTTGAGTTTATCGTCTTTGTCGTCCTGCCCTTTAGTTGGTAGTAGGCGATATTTCTCGAACCTTTTTGAGATTGTTACCTCTGTCGTCCTACCCTTTTGTTGGTAGTAGGTAATCTTTCTCATACCCTTGGTTGTTTACTTTGTTGTAACAGTCGCTTGGTTAATGTTTGGTGTTCTTTAGCTGTCTTCTTACCTTTGTCATCCTACCCTGTGTTGGTAGTAAGTAATTCTTCTCATAGACCGGTTTGACTGTCTTGTTGTAGCTATCACTTGGTTGGTAGTTGGCGATCTTTCCTTTTGATCATGCTATTACCGGATGTCTGGTATTAGACGATCTATTCCCCAGCGGAGATTTTCTCTCCATTTGGGACGATGTTATCCCTCTTTTATTTCTGGTGTCGGTTTTTTTTTCCCTCAGTTGGGATCTTACTCCTTTCTCTTCCCCAGTGGAGATTCGTTTCCTCCCCTGTCGGGATGTGTTTTCCCTCTTTTGTTTTCCCCCGGTGGAGTCTTTTCTCTTTTCTCCCCAGTTTGTTTGTCTCCTGTGGCTTTTTTTCCCCGCAGTGGTCTCGTGTCTGCATATCATTTGCATGATCATATCATTTTGTGGTCTCTTAGGGCCAAAAATTTGGTTTGTTGTTATATTTAAGTCTCTTCTATCTCGTTGAGACAAAGATGTCAATTTTCGTACCTTCGGATAAAAGAAACTTAAATAGGGACAGCTGTAATACCCTAATTTTTTCCCCTAAGATTCTTTGCTTTTCTTTTGCATTTCATACCACAAACAAGATCACACATTGGTTCCCTCTTCTATAGGATTGTGCCTTGTAGGGATCTTTGGGGTTTGTGTGTGTCTGTTAGTTGTTTTATTGTTTAATTGTTTATGTTTACTAACCATTAATTAAAATCCAAAAATATTTTGTTTTCTTTCACTAACATTTTCAGGGGAAGAACAGGTTAAAAATACAAAAAAATCAGTCCCGCAGCTCGAATGGATTTCACCTGAATAAAGTCAAAGTTGATTTGCAAACAATTCAAAAATTCATCTGATCAAGAGTCTCCAAGATTTAACTAATTTTTATTCAAGAGATTCCAAGGTTCATGTGTTTATTTCCATGCCTTCTTTGACAAGCAAGAAAAATCGAGCCGGAGTCAAGACAGCACATCAAAAAGCTAAATTTCCCAAATTTTCACTGTGTTAATCGATTAACACATTAGTTAATCGGTTAACGCGTGCGAATTTTGAAAAAGCAAATTCAAATTTTCAGCAATTGGCACCAATTTTCATCATTTTGGAATATTCCATCTCAGTTTTATTCTCTACATCATCAATATTAATTCTTATCATACACCTCCACTAATCACCACTCTTTTAATTTCCCTCCAAATTTGAATTCCAATCCTAATTTTGATCACCCAAGCCTAATTCCAAACCACCAAATTCCCAAGCCTAAACTCTATAAATAGAGGCTTCATTTCACTCATTTCACAAGCTTTTGATAGCCAATAAACCTCTTGCAAATTCTCTCCCCAACTACCAAAATTCACCAAAAGCTCAATTTCTTCTTTCATAAGTTAGTAAGAATTCACATTGATTCTTACTAATTTAGAGCTAAACCTTCATCCATTCTTGTTTTGTTCATAGATCAAGGCTTTGGAGTGTAGATCTTGCTGCAATTTGGAAGGATTTTCTGATTTGGAGTGGTAATTCACTTTCCACCATTGTTAAAGCTTCATATTCATCATTCAAATTGTAGATCCTTGGTGTTGCTTGTTGTTGATCCTTTGGATCATATATTGTTGTTTGATTGCAGGTTTCTCTGTCTATTTTTACTTTAAAATTCGTTCAAATTCAATTCATGATCATAAGGTGTTTGAAAAATGTTTTGAAAGAAGATTATACTGAATTTTGCACATTTTTTTGCTTCTGGTGCAGTGTTAACCGATTAACCAAGCACAGTGTAAATTGGTTAACCGATTAACACCCTGTTTTGCCCAGAAATTCAAAAAATGTACTGGTTAACCGATTAACCAATGTGTTAACCGATTAACCAGTGTCCAGAATGCTATTTTGGTTCTGTTTTGGGACTGTTTTGCTTTCCTTTTCCATTTTTCTTCCCCTTTCCTTTGTTCTTAGCCTTAGATCACATAATTTTTCTTTTCGTGCGGTATTGCTTTCGGATGACAATCTATATATCACTCATCTAGCATACATTAGCACAAAGAGCTATTGACCGGCCTCATTGTAGGGTAATTACTTCGTAAATTACTCGGCAATTGCTTAACATAGCGCAATATTTGTCCCGTATCGGAAAACTATCAAGAATGGTTTATTATTTGTCTTATGGTTCAAAACTCATGAAACTTGTTGTTAGGAGGCTTTGGTCTTATCAATCCTCTAATGAGTTTCATCAACCTTGACTTAAGTGAAATTATTCAATTGTTATTGATCATTAACACTAACAACTAATCACTAACTTACTAACAATATTTTGTATTAATTTTGTTTATGTTTCCTTCTCGCTCCCTATCTCTTTTATTTTTATGCTTCATTTCATATCATGTTTATGCTTCCGCAATTTTTCCTTTGTCCGTTGGCCACATGTTTATGTTTCCGCAATTTTTCCTTTGTCCGTTGGACACATGTTTATGCTTACGCTCCCTATCCTATGCTTTGGAGTGATCTCTTTATGGACCTCTTTTGAAGTAATATTGGACTTATGGACCTAGATTTAGGACTTCTTATTCCTTTGCTTGGAGTATTGATTGAAGACTTGCCTTTATTTGGCCGTTTTGCTTAAGGATGGAATTATTTTAATATTGCTTTGAAATGGCTCCATTTTGGTTAGATCCTTCTTTTCCCTAGCTTTTATTTTATACACTAGGATAGTCACTTCTTCTCCACCCCTTCTAGAATTTTCAAAACCTTCTCCCTTCTTCAAAACTTTCTCGTTTTCAAACTTAAAACCGCTTTCATAATAAAACCTTGACTTTTGTCAAGTGACTTTTAAAAACTTGCTTTTCTTTAATAAATGTCAATCCATTTAACCATATTATGACCATTTCATGAAAACATAAAAAATATAAAAACTCATCAAACTCTTTTTGTGCTTTGTGCACTTTTTCTTTTTAAACTTTTTCATAAGTTTAGACATGATTCATTTCTTTAAGCGGAATTATTCGCTTAGAAATGACGATTTGTCTTTACACTTAAAATCAACCAAAACAAACAAATTTTTATTCTGTGTACCACGAACTATGGGGTTTTGATCCTACATTGCACATCGTGGGTACGTAGGCATGAGGCGATAAGTCTCTCCAAACACAAAAATCTTTAAAAAAATATTTCTCTTCTCATCTCCTCAATCTCTTTACAAGCAAAACCATTTTCAAACCAAAAAGTGATAGATATTTCAAAGGGCTCCTATAGAGTACTATAGACGTTTTGGGTGCTAGCACCTTCCCATTGCGTAACCAACCCCACTTACCCATTCTCTGTTTGTTCTTGTTGTTTTAGAACTCCTTAGGTTTTGTTCGCTCTTTTTCCTTTCCCTTCGTGGATAAAATAAAAGTGTGGTGGCGACTCTTGCTTATTTTTGAGTTAAGTTAATCAATAGCTTACACTCACAAATTTCCCCGCCACAATAACACCTCTTAATGTGTACTCTTTCAGGGACCTGGTGTAGAATGCTCTTAAGGATGGCAGACTCAATTTTGTTGACACGCAAAAACCACACCCAGAAGGGGAAACTAAAAAAAAGTTAAGGCTCTATTTGTCGAGCCAGTGGACATCATGTTCATTGACACTGTCGACGGTGCTGGAGCTAAAGATAGCAAGTCGAATTACGAGGATCAAATAGCAAAGGCATATCCCAAAGCTGAAGAGGAGTTGGTCGATTTTCTGAATCGCTGCAGATTAAAGTATTCAGAGGCAATGTTGTGTCTCAGGTGCGGCTCTGTGTTCGACAAAGAAGCTGCAAAAGAGTTGGAGAGGACAAGTCCTTACATTGCCAAAAATTTTGTCCGACAGGATAAATCCAAGGAACCTTTCTCCAATAAAGGAAAGGGTCCAATGAAATTCCAAGGTAGGACTTATGTTCCTGTTACAGATGCACCTCTCCGAGAATGGTTACACCCTGCTCGGAAATCAGAAGCTGATGGGGTCAAATGGAAAGTTGTGAATGTTGAATCTGGTTCCTCATATAAAGACAACTCTCAGGATTCGAAGAAGTGTTCATATGTCTCGCAGAACTATATGGGAAAAAAATCCCATAACCAGGAATCAGTGGAGGAGAAACTAGAGAAACAAGAAAGCTGCTCGAGAGGCTAGAATCTCCAGCAGATCTAATAGCATCCGATCTGTCGATGAAGACCAAACTAGTTGACGACCATTCAAGCAAAGGTTGTTTCCCCTCTATCATCCATAAAAAAGGAGAAAGCAACAAAGGACAAGGCAGTCGAAGACGCTGATATGGAGACAGATAACTTCGATTAAGGATCTGAGATGAAGTTAGATATCATTTGTAATATGATATATGTGATGGCTTTTGAGTACGAAACAATAAAAAAAGTGGTTGAAGAGGAAAGGCTCGATGAAGAACTAGCCACTCACAAGCCTTTGTGCTATTATGTAATGAATGATGGCTCAGTGAATGAAGACCGTGCCATTTTTTAAAGGCCAGACATGGCCATGCAATAGAACCTAAAGCCTTTGTATATAAGGGCCAAGGTAAATGGTGTGGGGATTAACAAAGTCCTGATCGACTATGGAGCATGTGTTAATGTTATGCCTCAATACCTTTTGGAAAAAATAAGAAAATTTACCACAAATTTTGCCTGTAACAACATGGTATTGTCCAACTATGAAGGAAAAACTAGAAAACCCTTAAGGGTCATCTAAGTCAACGTAGTGGTGGGAATTACCAAAAGGACAACACTGTTTGAGGTGATGTCGACCAAAGCAAACTACAATCTGCTACTAGGTAGAGAATGGTTACATGGAGTAGGATGTGTACCCTCGTTGATGCATTAGAGGATCACCATCTAGAAGCCTGATGGGATTGTTGAAACCATTGAAGTGGATCATAGTTTTTTATAGCAGATGTCAATCACATCGACAAGCTCAACTATGACCAAAAATTAGCTAAAATTTCGTCATACAAGCCTGTCGGGGGAGGGTATAACTTTGAAGGATGTGAGGTATCTTACACGGTGAACCTACGCCCTCAATACGGGTTTACTTGGGAGTACGAAACTATCGGAGGATATAACCGATGGTATGAATTTGATGGACATCATGATTGAGTAAGACGCATTGGCTTGGATTTCGGCCTATGTGGCTGAAAACAAAATATTTGCGGCCTTGGAGGCCGAGTCTCAACAAATACTGATTGTCAAAGCTATTAAGCTTGAGAACTCTTGGGCAGATCAATCCTACTTTATTGGCCAAACAACAACTTCAAAATCTAGAGGCTAGATTGCAACTGCGATGATGATGATTAGCCTTTGGGGTTCGAAAAAAACCAACAATCTTGATGACATGAGATTTCACCATTTATTTTATTTAATTAGTGCATGTTTTAGAGTTTTTTTTATTTGCATTTGTACTGTTATACTGGTATTTTCTATGTTTTTCAGGTATTTAGTTATTCAAGAGCCTTGTACGAAGGAACGAAGCAAAACAGACGAAAAACAGAAGAAATGAGGTTGGTTCATGCTGATGGCGACCACCATGGCGTTCACCATGAGGTGGTCATGAGTGGTTCACGCACGAACGGTCAAAAGACCAAGTCAAGCCCAGTTTGAAGGCATGGCGCTCGCCATGAGGGTGTGGCGGTCGCCATACGTTATAGACGCCAAAAAAGTCATAAAAAGAGTTTCTCTTGGTCTCCAAGTCTCGTTTTTCTCTCCTAAAAAGTCACCCACAAATTCCAACAGCTGCATCATGACTTTAGGGTTCCTAGTTTTCTATAAATAGGCTTCTTAGTTAACTTGTGAGGGGATCCAAGCTTAGTGAAATACTTAAGCCATATACTGTCCATTTGTAAGCTTTAACTCTCCACACTGAAGGGTTATTGCATTGTCGATTGAGTCTGTATCAAGCTTGGAGCAAACCCTGTACAAGTTTTATTTCTTGCCGCTACTTTACCACTTTGAAGATTATCAACTTTTATTTAAAGTTTGCTTCTGTACCAGACCAAAGTCTCTTCGGAGCAGGTTTTTATTAAATTGCTTTATTTACTTTCGTCACCTTTATTTAATTTCCTGTTTGTCTTCTACTTTCACTTAAACTGCACCTTTTAATTACGTTCGCCATGTTTTATCCCGTTATCAAATTAATCGAATTTATTTACGTTATTATGTCAAGCTAATTTTGTTGGTGTTGGGATGTGAGAACTTTAATTAAACATATCTTTATCGTTCTGGTAGAATTACCTTTGGGGATGTTTTGATTTTTAAACAATCTTACTAAGTCTTATTTTAATCTGTCCCTACGAAAGTGGGACAGTGAAAACATCGGGTAAGATCAAAAGCCGTCCGGTATAAATGATTTAAATTGTTAAGTTCTTAGTTAATAAATTCCGCAAAAGCCTTTTATTAATTAACCAGGATAGTCTAAGGTTTCTAGCAAGTTGGGTTTAAAGTTATTTACGAACGCGCGCGTTTATAAGTTTAGGATCCGGTACTTAAGAGAAAGCTTAAGAACCCTTTTTAAATTAAACTTTCCAATCAAAAATCACTTTTCTATTTAGTAAAGAGTTTGATTTCTTAAAAATAGGCTTACTACTTTAACGCATTAAATACCTACTATGAGTGACGATGGAAGGTATAGATTAGAGAGTAAGTTCGGTTCTGTGTGCGTGAAAGCAACAGTTCCCGTTAAATTGATTCTTTTCGAAACAGAAAATATTGCCCCATTGAAAATTCCTTTTTTTTAAATAAGAGTACGGTTAATTAATAGACCCCCACATCTCCGCACTGTTTGTCCAATTTTATTTAGTTTTTATTTTAGCGCATTTATATCATTATCGCATTCAACTTCTTTATTGCACACCTTAAATAAACACTGTAGCAGTCAATAACAATAGATCTTTGACTATTGGTCTCTGTGGGATCAATATCATTTAAAACTACATGATAGGCGGCCACTTGCATTTAGATTTTATACTCGCTAAACAAGCAAACCATACCCAATCAAATCTTGACCAAGAAAATGCAAGCACGTGATCTTTTGGAAGAGATAGACTTGGGAGATGGGACGAAAAAGAGGTCGACGTACATTAGTGCCAAAATTGACCCACACTTGAAAGAAGAAGTAATCAAGGTGATAAAGGAGTTCAGAGATTACTTTGCATGGGACTATGATGAAATTCCTAGACTCAGTCGTCATCTAGTCCAACTAAAGCTACCGATCAGACCTGATAAGAAGCCAGTGAAGCAAACTTCACGCAGGTCTGCGCCTAAAATCATGTCCAAGATCAAAGATGAGATTGAAATATTGCTCTGGAATAAATTCATCGGGCATGCCAGTGGCTTGCTTATATTGTTCCAATTATTAAAAAAAGTGGTTAATCACCCTTTTGACACCCAACCATTTCTCTAGGTTAATCACCATTTCTTGGTTAACTTACCTATCTTTGGGTTAATTACCATCTCTTGGTTAAAATACTCATCTCTGGACCATACATTCTTGAGTTTAATCACCATCTCATGGTTAAAACACCTCCCTTTGGGTTGCCTTGTAAATCCGTTGGTTTAGGGAAACTCCTTTTGTAGGTTTTGACCATCGAGTCTAAGAAAACCCCTACAACATTGCATTGGTTAATCACCATATCTTGGTTAAAATACCACACTCTTGGTTTAGACACCTCACGCATGGTTAATCACCATCTCTTGGTTAACATACCTCTCATTCTTGGTTTATACACTACACATTGGTTCATATACCTCACTATGGGTTCAAATACAACACTCTTGGTCTAAATAACACCTTCACAAACCTTCACAGTCCTTTGTCCAAACAACAATCTCTTTATAAAATAACTTTTATAATTCATTCCTTAACAGTCTGACTAACAACTTAGGGCATCCGAACGAGGATCAAATCAGCTAACATCAAAACACTTCTAGGATACGATTGTAACTTTGTTCCCTAAAATCCATCAACAAATACTTATTTTCTACCCACAAACTACGAAGCTCTGATTTTCTCATTGCAATATGAGAATACGTAGGCACGGGATTTCGAAATCTTGGCGAGCACATTAATTAAAAACTTATTTTTTCCCCTTAATTAAAACTAATCGCAAGCAACCTTTAGATAATAAAACCCATACGCGTAAAGAACAATCTAAATGGTTCCCATTGAGTACAAGAATGTGAGGGATGCTAATAGCTTCCCCTTGCATAACCGACTTCTGTACCCCTTTCTCTTCTTAAGGGTTTTATTGATATTTTCCCATTTTCTTAGAATAAATAAAAAGTGGTGACTCTGTTGTATTTATGAGCGTGCGTTGCGCTTGGGTATTTTTCATGTCGCGGCACGACTCAGGACACAAAGTGACACTACAAATGTGGTACCAACTCAACATTTAGTTCTCTCAGAAACTGGGTCCCCCTTATGAACCCATGAGCCCCCCCCCCCCCCCCCCCCCCCCTCCTTTTGAGCTTGGGACGAGCCCCTAGTCATCCCTTCTAAACTAGCAAACATGACTCTTTCAGCAACACGACATAAAATGCATATCCATAAAAATCAATACAACAACAATAATAATGCTTACGACCCCCTTCTGACGATAAACAACACACATTGACACACAATAGTAATCTCCCCTTCTGAATTATTATCCACCAATAATAACAGCATATGCACACCAACAATAGATAATTAATCACCATATAATCATGCATTGCAATCACAATACCTATCATATTAACATCATATAACATCAACATGTAAGTTAATCAATGATCATTTAACAAGATAATTCTACAAAATTAATTAATTCATAATAATTAATTAACAACCTCAACAAAGTCAAATAGTGACTAATTATCACCCAAACAACAACACAACAACACAACATTAAAAATCAGAACCGAGAGCTCAAACTACATCAACAGGGACAAGAACGCCCTTTCTAACAGCATGACGGGTAACCCGTCACCATAGTGATGCCCGTCACTTGTTTCAAACTCCTAGCTCTTCATTATAGTGATGACCGACTTGAGAAACCAAACCTGGAGACCATGACGGTTTCCCCTTCATAGTGCTGATGCCGTCAATGTCTTAAGGTGCATGATGGGTAACAGATCATCTAGGTGATGCCCTTCACCCTGCACCAGAAGGAAAAAACGCGAATTCTGCCATGGGAATCCTCTTGAACTGCAAATTTTGACCCCCAATCACCCTAACACGTCTAGAAAATAATACCACATATAATAACATCATTATAATATGCTAATTCACATAATTACACAAATTATTCATCAATTTCATCAAATTTAGGTTTATGTTCAAACCTTCAACAACCCCAACAATGACATGAAAATATATACACATAAACAAAATCATACATACATGAATTCTGTCACAAAAATTAGACAAACACACCTTTAATCATCAATTTCTAGAATATAATACAACAACAACAAGTCATGATAAGCTTCATACAATCTCTAAAGAGAGTAAGGGTCTCTCTTCTCTACCCTTTCATGCAATACACCCATATATAAGCCCTTTCTCCCCTACCTTAGATTCCCAGCAAAATTCTGAATTGTTGATGGATTGTTCTTCCCTCTTCAAGCCTTAGCCTCCCTTTTTCCTTCAAAGCTGTATTTCACGTACTGGCAACTCTTATGTCTCTAATCCCTTTTTATCTCAAAACCTAATTTAATCTTTTAGTAATTATTCTAAGGCCCAACATATCTCTTAATTATTATTACTCCCTTATTTTCTCCTTAGTTCCTATTTTCCACCCAAAAACCTCTTTTTTCTGTTTTATTTTAATTAATTAAAAAATTATTAATTCTAATTATTTTTAATTAAATTAATTATTCTACCCACCAATACTCTCACTACACCCCACTACACCGCACATACACATACAAGTTATGATATATTTAACTAAAAGCACACTACATACTAAATAATTAAATAAAAACATGAATAATGCGATTAATTAAATTAATCAAATTTTGGGGTGTTACATTACAACCTCCTGGATTTGTGATAGAGAACAAAGAAGGGATGGTGTATAAGCTACATAAAGCCTTGTACGAGCTGAAACAAGCTCCAAGGGTTTGGAATCTATAAATTGATTCACTTTTCAAGCATCTTGGATTCAAAAAAATGTGAAATCGAATATGGTGTGTATATGCAACATACTTCTGATGGCAATGTGATTCTAGTGTGTCTTTATGTAGATGACATACTTCTGACAGGGAGTTATGCTTCAGAGATAAATAACTTCTAAAAGGTATAGATGAATGCATTTGATATGACTAACCTTAGAAATATGGTATATTTTCTAGGGATGGAGATTTTACACTCTGATAAGGGAATCATTGTGCACCAACTGAAGTATGAACTTGCGTTGCTAAAAATATTTGAGCTGATGAATTGTAAATCAACAGGCACACCCGTTGAGACAAATCATAAGTTAGATTATGATATTGGTGGTGAAGATGTATATGTTACAACCTTCAAACATTTGGTTGGTTGTCTGAGATATATGTGTAACACCAGGACTGACATATGTTGTGCATTTGGAAATGTAAGTAGGTTTATAAGTAAACCAAAGTGGTCACATTACCAAGTTGCAGCCACGGTACTAAGTTATGTAAAAGGGACTCTAAGGCGTGAAATTTTGTTTTCATTTGGAGTGTCAGATGATGTTGATCTGATTGCTATTTAGACTTATATTGGTGTAGGGACATGGTAGACAGAAGAAGCACTACAAGATACATGTTTATGTATTTAGGAGATCTCATTTCTTGGTGCTTCAAGAAGAAACCAGTGGTTGCGCTGTCAACTTGTGAAGCAGAATACATAACTGATCCGTTGTCAGCATGTTAAGCTGTTTGGCTGATGAATTTGCTACAAGAACTGAAGTTTGAGGTGAGCAAACTAGTCAGATTGATGATTGACTTCAAATAAACCATAATTCTTTCTAAGAATTCAGTGTGCATGAAAAAAGCAAGCACATTGGCACAAAGTATCATTTTTCGTGCAATAAAGTTCAGAATAAAGTGCTTGAGGTTATTCACTGCATAACTCAAAAGCAACTTACAGATATGATGACCAAGACAATCAAAACTGAACATTTCATCTATTTGAGGGATGAAATTGATGTTTTTTATTTTTAAACATGAATATGGATTAAATGATGGTGTTAAATATAATGTAATTCAAATTCAAGTGTGTTGCATTTAAGTTTCATTTCAGTTTCATTTCACTTGGTTGGGTTTGTATATAAACTTAATTAGTTTTAGTTAGTTACAATAATTATTGAGATATTTTGAGATTGAAAAGTTAGTTACAAAATATTCTCTCTCTCTCTCTCTCTCTCTCTCTACAGATTCTTTTTTTTCTTCTTCTTGTGCGTGCAACAATTGAGTTTTAGTGTTAACTCCAACAAATATGAGCAAAAAATAAAGTTCGTTAATTAAATGAGTTGAACTTGAAATATCTATAATTCGACTCATTAGGTTTATGAGTCAACTTTATTAAATATATTGACTCGAAGAGTAGGTTTTAGGGTGTGTTTGGTAGTAAAGAGAAAGTGATAAGAGAGAAAAAGTAAAGAAAGAGGGTGAAAAGAGAGAAATATATGAGAAATAAAGTAGATTTGACATATTGTTTGGTAAAAGAGAGAGAGAGATGAGAGAAATTGAGAAGAGAGAAGTATTGATAAATTTGGAAAGTACAAATATACCCTTTAATTAAAAAATACATTCATCAAATTGTTAGGTGTGAAAATGTGTTTATTTTCATAGTTTATTTTGACACCTTTTTAGCTCTTTTAATTGCTTTAATCGGGAAACGACTTATTATTTAAGCAAGTCTTGCATTTTTGTGAATATATGGTGCTTTGATGTGTTTTCTACTTTTTTGCAGGAATTCTGGTATTTTGATCGCTAATCGTTTCGTCCGGATTTGGACTTTGTGAAAATCCTAAGTTTTGTTCCTGAGGCCTCTACACCGCCCGGCGCAGCAGGGGGGGTTGGGCACCCCAATTTCCATTTTTTCATTTCAAAGTTCCAGGAAGTTGACATTGTTGCGCCTCCTAATTTCGCCCGGCACAAATTTGCATCGCCCGACGCTTTTGAAGTTTCGCCCGGCACTCCACAGGCGATGCCTCATCCCATGTTTTCTCCAATTTTCCAGCCAAGTTCCAGGAAGTTGACATTGCTGCGCCTCCTGATTTCGCCCGACACTTTTTGCATCGCCCTGCGCTCTCATCCTTTCGCCCGGCGCTTTTTGTAAAATATCTTTGCCACTTTTGGCACTGTTGCTGTCACGTGGGATGAAAGGTGGGCTTCGCCCAGCACAATTTCTCACCGCCCAGCACTCCTTTCTGGGCTGAACTTCTATTTAGGCTTATGTTTGTGTCATTTTGGAAGTACACACTACTACTTTCTCATCTTCTCACTTTGTAACTTAGATATTTTGGAGAGAAAACTCCATTAAAACCCATTTTCTTGCTTTCTTAGTTTTTATGCTTCAATCCTTGATTCTTGAAGATTGATGCTCCAAAAACTTTGTCCATTACTTGTTGTGCAAGCTACCATGAAGATGTGTAGCTAATTTCTCTTTTGTGTCAAGGTTAGATGTAGGTAAACCTTTCCTTTGTATGTATATGGATTGATTCTAGTTTGTGAACTCTTAGATGATGAATGTATGGTGAAAAACCTTGTTTCTATGTTTATTCTTTGTGTTGGTTCATGATTGAGAAATATGCTCCAACTCTTTACCTTGGTTTTTCATCCATCAATGTCCATTGGCTAGAGATAGTAATGTGTGTTGATGTTCACCAAATATTGAACTTTAATGTTGTCATTTTGATAGTTTGTGTGAGAAATCAACAAAGGATCAAAATGGCAAAACTCACAATATGTGTTAGAGATAAACATATTGGGAGGATATGTGATTGTATTTATCATTTAACCGAGTTCATTAACTTATCGATTATATACGTACAAAGTGGTTTGTCGAACCCTAATCTTGACATGCCTTTATAAACCGTTAAAACAATCTCTTTACCGCTTTTAATTAAATTTGAATGCAAACGCTACAAAACCAACCTAAAACCCCTTGTTACTTTAAAGTTTGAAACGTTACGACTGTAGAACGGCGGTAATATCACGAACAATCTCTGTGGAACGATAACACAAAACCTGAACTCTATTTGTATTTCAACAAATTGGCGCCGTTGCCGGGGATTGTTAATTGATATTGCAAGCATTGCAATAGTTGTGAAGTTTTAGACTTGTTACAATTTTTCTTGTGCTTGTTGATTTGTTTTGTTTAGTGTGCAGACTTTGTTTATGCGAGGGCAACTACCGGCGGACCAACTTCTATTCGATCCTGAGATTTAAAGAACTGCTCGTAGACTCAACAACAGAACTAAACGGAGGAGGCAACTTACGAGACAAAGGCAAGGGCAAGAAGGAAGTTCTACTACAACACCACCACCACCATTCACACCAATCATGGCACAACCACCACCTCCACCTCCCGCATCCACACCTTGTGTGAACAGTCCACGACACACCGCTCAGTTTGCCAACAATAATCAAGGAAGGCAAGCTGAGATGAAAACTGGAACTTTGAACTTGTTGTATGGAAGTCCATTCACCGGAATGGGCCATGAAGACCCTTTTGCGTTTCTCACAAAATTCAATGAGATTGCATTAGCGGCCGGTGTAGATCAAGCACAAGAGTTACCTCTCTTTAAAAGATTATTTCCGCATGCTTTGCTTGGCAAGGCAAAGGATTGGTACCTCGATCAAACTCCCGCCGTGATGACCGATTGGAACGTCTTATTGAACGGTTCTTCTCTCATAACCGTTTCATGGAGTCAAAAACAACAATTTCAGTGTTCTCTCAAGGCATTAATGAATCTCTCAATGAAGCATGGGAACGATTCAAGTCCATGCTTCGCAAATGTAAAGGTCACGGGTTTGATGATTTGACACAAATTCATATCTTCAAGAATGGTCTCCAACCAAATTGCAAGACATTATTGGATGCCACTTCTGGAGGATCTTTGTTATCAAAGAATGCCGAGGAAGCAACTGATATTATTAATAGAATGGCTCTCAACGATCTTCAAAGTCAAAGCCGAGGCAGCTCTCAAAAGAAGCCCAGTGTCCTGGAACTAGGAACGAATGATGCGATCCTTGCGCAAAACAAGCTTATCTCTCAACAAGTGGAGCTTTTGACTCAACAAATCAAAGAAATGAAGGAGCCGAGCAAAAGTAAGCAAGTAGCTTGTTGTGAACTTTGTAAAGGGGAGCATGACACCGGATTTTGTCCTCCTCCGGGTTTTGAAGAAGTGAACTATATGGAAAATCAAAGGGATTATCAAGGTAGACAACAACAACCTTACCAACAACAACACAATTCTCAACAAAATTATCAAGGAAATAAAGGATTTCAACCGTGAGCAAATTATCAAAATAATCAAGGTTATGGTGTCGGTCCTTCAAACCGGCAAAATCCGTATCAACCTCCACCACCTCCGGTTGCTAGCTCAAAGTTGGAAGACACTTTAAACCAATTCATGCAAATTTCAATGGCCAACCAAAAGAGTAGTGATGCGGCGATTAAGAATCTTGAAAACCAAGTGGGGCAACTTGCCAAGCAAATTGCCGAACAACAATCGGGCCCTTCTTTTTCCGCGAATACTCAAGTGAATCCTAAGGAGCATTGTAAGGCGATTGTTACTAGAAGTAGAAAGGAGTTAGTAAAAGAAAAGGAGAAAAATTTGGAGGAAGAAAAACTTGATGGTCTAGTGGAGGATTGTAGTGATGAGGAAGTAGTTGAAAATAAAAGTGAAAATGAAGGTGTAGTTGAAAATAAAAGTGAAAATGAAGGTGTAGTTGAAAATAAAAGTGATGACATGGTTGAAGTTGAAAATAATAGGGGTGAGGAGTTGAAGAAAAAGGAGAGACTTAGGAAAGTGAAGAAGGGAAAGGAACTAGTGAGCGTTATTCCGATCCAAAACTTACCATATCCTCATGCTCCTTCAAAGAAAGAAAATGAGCGGCACTATGCGCGTTTCATGGACATTTTCAAGCAATTACAAGTTAACATTCCGTTTGCCGAAGCTTTGGAACAAATGCCGAAGTATGCAAAGTTTATGAAAGAGATTCTCATGAAGAAGTGGAGGTATTCGGAACCGGAAACTATTGTTCTTGATGCGAGTTGTAGTGCCATCATCCAAAGAACTCTTCCTAAAAAAGAAGTTGACCCGGGGCGTGTGACTTTGCCGGTCACCATTGGTGATGTCTATGTTGGAAAGGGCTTAATTGATTTGGGCTCAAGCATTAATCTTATCCCATTGTCCATTGTAAAGAAGCTTGGGAACATTGAGATGAAAGCCATTCGTATGACTTTACAATTGGCCGACAAGTCCACAACTCATCCTCATGGGTTAGCTCAAGATGTCTTGATAAAAGTTGACAAATTTTTCTTCCCAGTTGATTTTGTTGTTATCGATATGGAGGAAGATGAAGATGCACCTTTAATTCTTGGCCGACCTTTCATGAAAACCGCTCGAATGATGATTGATGTGGATGACAGTTTAATGAAGGTGAGGGTTTAAAATGAAGAGGTTTGTTTTGATCTTTTCGAAGCTATGAAGCATTCAAAAGATAAACATGATAGCTTTCGGATCGATGCAATTGAAGAAGCAACTTTGGAGGTTTCTAAGCATGTACATGAAATCTCTCCTTTGGAAATGGCTCTTAATGATTCTTTTGAAGTGTTTTCCGAAGAAGAAGAAAGAGCTCTTGAAGAGTGTTTAAAAGAGCTTGAATCCCTCAAAGAGTTGCAACCATGGGAGGTAGAACCGGAAGAGTTAAAGAAGGATGTGAAAGATTAGAAGTCACCACTTGAATTGAAGGTCTTGCCTTCCAATTTAAAATACGCGTTTCTTGATGACGGTGGTGACAAGCCAGTTATCATTAGTAACGTTTTGTCCAAAAACGAGGAAGGTCGTCTAATTCATGTTTTGAAGAAATACCAAGATGCTATAGGTTGGGTCCTTTCCGATTTGAAAGGAATTAGCCCGGCTTATTGCATGCATCGTATCTTGATGGAAGAAGATTTCAAAGCGGTAGCCCAACCGCAATGCCGCTTGAATCCAACAATGAAAGAGGTGGTGAGAAAAAAAGTGGTTAAGCTATTGGAAGCCGATATGATTTACCCGATTTCCGATAGCCATTGGGTTAGTCCAGTCCATGTTGTGCCAAAAAAGGGAGGAATGACCGTAATTCGTAACGAAAAAAATGAGTTGATACCAACCAAGACAGTCACGGGGTGGAGGATGTGCATTGATTATAGAAGGCTCAACACCGCGACAAGGAAAGATCATTTTCCCCTTCCATTTATGGACCAAATGTTAGAGAGGTTATCCGGGCAGCAATTCTATTATTTCTTGGATGGATATTCGGGGTATAACCAAATTGCGGTTGACCCGGCAGATCATGAGAAGATGGCCTTTACTTATCCCTTTGGCATTTTTGCGTATCGGAAGATGCCTTTTGGTTTATGTAATGCGCCGACAACTTTCCAATGGTGTGTTCAGGCTATCTTCTCCGACCTTATAGAAAAGACGATGGAAGTGTTCATGGATGACTTTTCGGTTTTTGGAGGCTCATTTGATTTATGCTTGACAAATTTGGAAACCGTGTTAGAGAGGTGTGTGAAGACAAATCTAGTGCTAAATTGGGAGAAGTGTAACTTCATGGTGACGGAGGGAATTGTGCTCGGCCACAAAGTTTCGCCCAAAGGCCTTGAGGTAGATCAAGCGAAAGTTGAAGTGATAGAGAAGTTACCTCCTCCGACCAACGTAAAAGGGATCCGAAGTTTCCTTGGGCATGCCGGATTTTATCGGCGTTTTATCAAAGACTTTGCAAAGGTGGCTAGACCATTGAGCAACTTGCTAAACAAGGAACAAGTATTTCTTTTTAACGATGAATGTCTTCATGCTTTCGAAATTTTAAAAGAAAAGTTAGTTACCACTCCAATAATAATCGCTCCAAATTGGACTTTGAATTTTGAACTTATGTGCGATGCGAGTGATTATGCTGTTGGAGAGGTACTTGGTCAGAGGAAGAAAAAAAGTTTCCATGCCATACACTATGCAAGTAAAGTTTTAAATGAGGCACAAGTTAATTATGCCACGACTGAAAAGGAATTACTTGTTATTGTGTATGCGCTTGAGAAATTTAGATCCTACCTCATCGGGTCAAAAGTTGTTGTTTACACCGACCATTCGGCGATCAAGTATTTGCTAACCAAACCGGATTCGAAGCAAAGGCTCATCCGATGGATCCTTTTATTACAAGAGTTTGATTTAGAAATAAAAGATAAAAAGGGTTCGGAAAATTTGGTGGCGGATCACTTGTCTCGCCTTGTCAATGTTGAGGTCACCATAGTTGAAAAGGAAATCCAAGAGGAATTTCCTGATGAAAAGCTTTTTAAAGTCCAAGTTAGGCCTTGGTTTGCAGATTTTGCTTACCATAAGGCTACTGGTTGGGTGCCCGAAGACCTAACTTGGAACCAAAAAAGGAAGTTCCTTTTAGATGCTAATTATTATGTGTGGGACGACCCGTATTTGTTTAAATTAGGGAGTGACAACCTTTTGAGAAGGTGTGTCACGAGCGATGAGGCTCAAAGCATTCTTTGGCATTGCCACAACTCGCCGTATGGAGGCCATTTTAATGGTGCGAGGACGGCCACTAAAGTCCTTCAATCGGGCTTTTATTGGCCTTCTCTTTTTAAAGAAGTACATCTCCATGCCAAAAGTTGTGACATATGCCAAAGAACGGGTGGAATTGGACAACATGATGAAATTCCTCTCCAAAACATACAAGAGGTAGAAATTTTTGATTGTTGGGGCATCGATTTTGTTGGTCCATTTCCACCATCTTTTGGTAATGAATACATGTTGGTAGCAGTTGACTATGTTTCGAAGTGGGTTGATGCGATTGCCTCACCTAAGGCTGATGGCAAAACGGTGATAAATTTTTTAAAGAAATACATATTTTCCCGTTTTGGCACTCCTCGGGTGCTCATTAGTGATGGTGGGTCACACTTTTGTAATACACCTCTTGAAAATGTCTTAAAACACTATGGTGTATCGCATAAGGTGGCGACCCCTTACCACCCGCAGTCGAATGGTCAAGCTGAGGTAACAAACCATGAGGTAAAAAGAATCCTAGAAAAAATAGTGTCAAGTTCGAAAAAGGATTGGTCGCAAAAATTGGACGAGGCTTTATGGGCATATCGCACTGCTTATAAAGCTCCAATCGGTCTAACTCCGTTTCAATTGGTTTATGGTAAAACTTGCCATTTACCGGTTGAATTGGAGCACAAGGCTTTGTGGGCTTTGAAAATGTTAAATTTTGACAAGGACTTGGCCGGTACCAAAAGAAAAGTGCAACTTCTTGAGCTGGAAGAAATGCGTAATGCCGCATACCACTCAAGTTGGTTGTACAAAGAAAAAGTGAAAGAATACCACGACAAGAAGCTCCGGCAAAAGGACTTCAAGGCTAGACAATTAGTGTTATTGTTTAACTCTCGGTTAAGACTCTTTCCGGGAAAATTAAAATCCAAGTGGTCCGGGCCTTTTCGTGTGAAGGAAGTGAAAAAGTTTGGAGCGGTTGTTATCGAAGACTTGGAAAAGAAAGATTCTTGGACCGTAAACGGTCAGCGTCTAAAAATTTACCTTGTAGGGAATTTCGATCGCGCTTCAAGTTCTGTTCTCCTTGATGTTCTTAATTGAGCATCTTGGACCGTCGAGCTTTATCCGACGTTAAACAAGCGCTTGTTGGGAGGCACCCTAACATTGTAAGTATTCCCTTAAATTTCTTGATTTTTAGTGTTTTTGAGTGTTGCTTTACCTTTTGATGTTGTATGAATTTTTCTGCATAAATTAAGATGGAGCTTTGGTGCATTTGCTGATCTGCTGCACCAAAGCAGAAAAAAAAATTTCTGGTGTAAAGCGCCCGGCGCTTTAATTGTGTCGCCCGACAGTGGTGTGTTTGATGGCCCCTCCTGGGCCAGACGTGAGAATATGGGGGGGAATATGAAATGGTTTGTCTTTTGAATTTTTCTGAGGGTTTTTAATTTAATTATTATGTTTTATTAGTGCTTTTACCATTGTGCCCCTTCTTGTCTTAAAACCTTGGAAAGTGTTTTGTTGGTTCTATCTCTCATTTGGAAAACTCACGAATTGTCTCTCCCTCTGCTCTCACGAATTCTCAACCTCAGTTTTCTTTTTTTCTCAGCACTCAAGGTATGCATGTTATTGTTTTGCTTTGAATCATGCTCTTTTCATCTTTGTGTCATTAAAAACCTTTTGGTTTGTTTGTTTTTGAAGATAATTTACTCAAACCCTAACTCAAATTGCATGTTCTGATTGTGAAACAAATTGATTTTGAAACAAATTACATGTTCTGATTTTCTTCCATGATTTCTGTTTAATTTTTTCTGGTGTGGGTTTTTGAGTAAGTGTTGAAGTGTTTTATTTTTTTTTCTGGTGTGGGTTTTGTAACATCTTGCTGCTGCTGAAGTATTTTACTTTCTCTGGTTTTCGCGATATCGCCCGGCCATTGAGAGGCTCTGCGTCGCCTGCACGTCGCCCGGCGGTTAAGGGGCGATGCAATGCCTGTGCGTTGCCCGGCGGTTGAGGGGCATTTTTCCCTGTTCTGATCTTTGCTGCTGTTCCAGTTTTTTGTTTTCTGACAGAGCTGATGGTTTCTTTTGTCTTTGCATGCTGTTGTTGTTGTTTTTTTTGTGGCAGATGGCTTCTTTTGGACCTCAACGACGAAAAGCGAAGAAAAGAAGTGTAGCATCCACATCCAATGTTCCAACGGAATTCGACAGCTCCCGATTTATCTCCGCTTACCATGAATCAAGGATCAAGTCTCTAGAGGGCAGAACTATCCTCTCTGAAAAGAAGCTTGCTATCAACCGTGAGGGGGATTATCGGCGAATTCAGGCCATATTTGAAAAGAAGAAGTGGGAAATTTTGTTGAACCCTGCTGATCGTGTTTGCTATCAGCTGATAAGAGAATTTTATGCAAACGCGATTCAGCCCGAAGACGAATTTTACAGGTTCAAAACCTTCGTAAGGGGCAGGGAAATTAGATTTAGCCGAGATGCCATCAACAAAATCTTGGGAAAGCCGAGTTCCTTGGGTAGCTTGCAAACCGACAATTACTCGAAACTGTTAACGAATTTGGATGATCACCAGGCTGTTGGTAGTGTACTTCTAAAACCGGGATGCAAGGTGGATAAAAATGCTAAAGGGGAGCCGATTAAGTATAGTCGGAAGTACATGACTCCGGAGGCACAAGCTGTCCTCCTTTTGTTGTGCTACAATGTAAAGCCGCGACAACATCGCTCTTCTGTCCCGCTTGATGTAGCACTCCTCATGTACTGTATTATGACGGATAAAGAGGTGGATGTTGCCAGGGTCATAGCGGGGGAAATGAAAAATTTTGTTGAAAATACCCGGAGGCCAGGAGTTCATGATGATGCTCCTATTATTTTTCCTTGTTTGGTTCAATCTTTGATCTATGAAACTGATATCCTCATTCCAGGTGTGATTAAAGAAAAACTGAAGTTTTTGGTTGATGACAATTATTTGGATCGATTTTGTAAACCAAAGGAGGAAAGGAAGAAGAAGGCTGCAGCAGAGAAGGGAAGTAGTTCAGGTGTCCAGGCGGATACGAGTGACTCATCCGTTTTTGATATGAAAGCGGCATTCAACTACACTTGGGACATGGGTGAGTCACTCAACAGGTCTAACCAATTTAATTTTGATTGTATGCAGCAGTTATATCATTATCAGACGCACCCGGCAGAGTACCTTCCTTTTCCTACAAGGGAGGCGTACGACGCTTATGCAAATTGGCTTGGGGACAGGCGCCCATTCTTTTCGGAGGGGGCAAGCACCGGTGGTGTTGTTGCGGAGGATAATGATGATGATGATGACGATGGTGATGATGGCATGGATGAGATGCAGGATGATCTCAATGATTTGATTAATTAGGCTTCAAAGGGAAGGAATTTAAGTTTGTCTTGTCAATTAATTATGGAGTTATTTTCAGTTTTAGTATGAACTTTTGTTTCAGTTTTAGTATGAACTTTTGTTTCAGTTTTTAGTATGTACTTTTGGATCGCTTTGGCGAGTACATTTTCGGTGTTGTTAGCACCATAATTATAATATTTTAAGTTGGTTAAATTTGGTTTAGTATAAATTCTGTTTATATAGTGTTAAATTCTATTTTTTATGATGGTTGTCCTTGAAATGTCAGAAAATTTTGTGTGTTAACACAAGGAAGAGAAAAGAATACCTTGTTGGCTTTCAACATGGATGGTGATGATATTATTCTTGATGGTGTGCACAACCAAAGTTTGGAATTTTGTGTGGTAGAATCATAGTGTGAATGTGAAGTTTTTACTTTTTGTAAAGTTTGTCAATGCAATATTTGGTAAACTCTTGTTCGATGTGATTCAATTAGGACATAACCATATATGTGAGTGCCCTCCATTGTTCAAAAATTAATGAGGGATTTTAGTAATTGTTGCTTACTCAAACTTTTTATGTTTAATCTTACTTTTTGTTTTGAATTATGGAAACTTTGAAATGATCAAGGCAATTTTTGAGTATTATGAGTAGAACCACTTTTCCAAAAATTCACTTCAAGATTACCTTGTGAGTGTGTGTGAACATTTGATACCTCTCTTGAGACTAAAATGAAAAATTTTGTTTTCTTGAAGCATGAACCCTTACTTTAACCGTTTGGATGAGCATTTTGAATTGAAACATAATATTGTTGAAGTTAGGGAGATTGGTTCATTTTGATAAGAGAAGAAGGAATTGTGGGCAATGCATTCTCAAAAGATTGAAATAGAAAAATTGATATAAAAAAAAAAAAAAAAAAAAAGAAGAATAAAAAGATATAATAAATAAATAAAATTGTGAAATTCAAAAGAAAGAGAAATAGAATGCATTGTGAGAAAAGTTGGGAAGTTTGAGCATAAAGGATTGTTTCGAAACAGAAAATGCTCTTCACAAAATATACCCCTTTCGTGTTCAATGGCCGTGTACATATGTCCCTTATTTCTTAACCCGACCAAGTTTCAACCTATAAAAGTCCTTTTGTGATCATTGTTTCCATTTTTGCTTGATTAATTGTGAGATGAGTGCATAAATTGTTTTGGATGTGGCACTGTTGCTTTGAGTTTGTTTTATCCTTTGTATATATTGAGCTAGGCTCATTTGAATAAGTTAGGTGATTCGTTTCGAACTTGAGGATACTTTGTGTTGCATTGTATGATTTTATGATTAGGATGAAGTCATATTCATGTTTTGATCCTATGTATATTTTGAAAAATTTTGCGCGTGCATCTTTCGAGTTTGAACCATTTATGGTTTCGGGTAATTTGGTATTTGGAAATCTTGTTTGTGTTTGATTAACACTTACTTTTGTTTGAGGACAAACAAAGATGCAAGTTGGGGAGAGTTGTTAGGTGTGAAAATGTGTTTATTTTCATAGTTTATTTTGACACCTTTTTAGCTCTTTTAATTGCTTTAATCGGGAAACGACTTATTATTTAAGCAAGTCTTACATTTTTGTGAATATATGGTGCTTTGATGTGTTTGCTACTTTTTCCAGGAATTCTGGTATTTTGATCGCTAATCGTTTCGTCCGGATTTGGACTTTGTGAAAATCCTAAGTTTTGTTCCTGAGGCCTCTACACCGCCCGGCGCAGCAGAGGCGGTTGGGCACCCCAATTTCCATTTTTTCATTTCAAAGTTCCAGGAAGTTGACATTGCTGCGCCTCCTAATTTCGCCCGGCACAAATTTGCATCGCCCGGCGCTTTTGAAGTTCTGCCCGGCACTCCACAGGCGATGCCTCATCCCATGTTTTCTCCAATTTTCCAGCCAAGTTCCTGGAAGTTGACATTGATGCGCCTCCTGATTTCGCCCGGCGCTCTCATCCTTTCGCCCGACGCTTTTTGTAAAATATCTTTGCCACTTTTGGCACTGTTGCTGTCACGTGGGATGAAAGGTGGGCTTCGCCCAACACAATTTCTCACCGCCCAGCACTCCTTTTCTGGGCTGAACTTCTATTTAGGCTTATGTTTGTGTCATTTTGGAAGTACACACTACTACTTTCTCATCTTCTCACTTTGTAACTTAGATATTTTGGAGAGAAAACTCCATTAAAACCCATTTTCTTGCTTTCTTAGTTTTTATGCTTCAATCCTTGATTCTTGAAGATTGATGCTCCAAAAACTTTGTCCATTACTTGTTGTGCAAGCTACCATTAAGATGTGTAGCTAATTTCTCTTTTGTGTCAAGGTTAGATGTAGGTAAACCTTTCCTTTGTATGTATATGGATTGATTCTAGTTTGTGAACTCATAGATGATGAATGTATGGTGAAAAACCTTGTTTCTATGTTTATTCTTTGTGTTGGTTCATGATTGAGAAATATGCTCCAACTCTTTACCTAGGTTTTTCATCCATCAATGTCCATTGGCTAGAGATAGTAATGTGTGTTGATGTTCACCAAATATTGAACTTTAATGTTGTCATTTTGATAGTTTGTGTGAGAAATCAACAAAGGATCAAAATGGCAAAACTCACAATATGTGTTAGAGATAAACATATTGGGAGGATATGTGATTGTATTTATCATTTAACCGAGTTCATTAGCTTATCGATTATATACGTACAAAGTGGTTTGTCGAACCCTAATCTTGACATGCTTTTATAAACCGTTAAAACAATCTCTTTACCGCTTTTAATTAAATTTGAATGCAAACACTACGAAACCAACCTAAAACCCCTTGTTACTTTAAAGTTTGAAACGTTACGACTGTAGAACGGCAGTAATATCACGAACAATCTCTGTGGAACGATAACACAAAACCCGAACTCTATTTGTATTTCAACACAAATTCGATTAAAACTTTTATTTATACTCAATTTCTTATAATTACATAAATATTCTTTTTATTATTTATTTTATTAATTATGTTAATTGTTTTTATATTATATATTAATTTTTTTAATCAAACCTAACAGTTGGAATTCACCATTTGAATATGAACAAGTAGGATATTGTGGGTTCGAACACGCGCCCCTGGAGTGGAAATAGTTATACAGTGAATTACAAGTGGTTTAAGATAAAATCGTGTTTTATACCTATAAATAAATTTAAAATCATGTACGTTATAAACATATTAATGCATTCATCTATAGTAAAGAGAAAATTGAGCATAAAAATAGAGTAAGAAGGGCAATATAGACAAATTCAAAAAATAAAAGATCCAATCTCTCTTTCTTCCCATGTTAGAGAAGAAACAAAAACGTTGTGCACCTCACATATTTTGTGTCTCTCTTTCCTCTTTCTCTTCTTGCCAAACAAAATAAATATTCATCTTCTCTCATACTTCTCTCATAGCTTAATCTCTCCTCTCTAACTCTCTCATACCAATCAAACTCTTACAAACTTGCTACAAATCTCAACCCTCTATTTTCTTCCAATTTTATAACTTTTATTTTATTTCAATAATTTTTTTTAAAATATTAATTTAAAATGTTGAATATATAAAAAAATTAGATTAAAAAACGATTTATAATTCTGTGAACTTAAAATCAAGTTATTCGTGAACTTAAAATGAGACGAGTTTGAGCTTAAAAAAAGTTCGTGTCAAACTCGTTTTGATTTGAACCAATTTTTATCGAGTCGAGCCGAGCTGAGAAGAGTTCTGTTGAATTACATTCAACATTCAAGTTAGTTTAATTTTGAGTTTCATTTGATTTTAAGTTTCATTTAAATTTAAGTTTCATGTGAATTTGAGTTGAATTTGGGTGTTATATAAACCCAAATGTGATTACATTTGTAACAAATTTCAGTTCTTCAATTTTGAGATTAGAAAGTTAGTTACACAATTCTCTCTCTCTCTCACTCTCTCTCTCTCTCTCTCTCTCTCTCTCTCTCTCTCTCTCTCTTCTCTGCAACTGTTCTTCATCTTCTTGTGCATTGTTAATGGAGGTTGACTATTGAACTCCAACAATTGGTATCCAGAACTATGGTTCGACTCATAAGGAAACACGAGTGTAGTGAGGTGTGTGATTGATTTTGTTTTTGAAATTCACGTTGAATTGAAGTATGAAATTGAAGAGTATCACAGATATTGATTATCAGGGTTTGGGAAACATGAGTGTTGAACTGGGTGATTTGCACAAGAAAGAAGATGATTGGTGAAAATGGTAGCTTTAACATAACGCTTCCAGTATTCGATGAAAAGAACAAGAATTGGTGGATGATTCAGATACGTGTGTTGTTTAGATCTCAAGATGTTCTTGATCTCGTCAATGACAGTTACACACTGGTTACAGAAAATGCAACAGAAGCGCAATGAATTGCGCAACATGAAATGAGGAAGAAGGATCAAATGCGGTGTTCTATATCCATTAATGTATGAATATGAAGGTGTTTGAGAATATTTCCAATTCAACAATGGAGATGGTGGCGTGGGATACACTGGTACAATGCTACGATGGTGACACATCAGTGAAGAAGGTTAAGCTTCAGACCCTATGTGAGCAATATGAGAAATTCAACATGATGAACAGTGAGAAGGTACCTGATTACATCTCCAGAGTGATTGTGATCACAAATGAGATGAAGTCTTGTGGAAAAATGCTCTCTGAATAAGTAATCATTGAAAAGGTACTAATATCACTTACTCATCAGTTTGATTACATAATTGTAGCTATAGAACACTCTAAAAACACTAGCATCATGAGAATTGAAGAACTTCATAGTAGTTTAGAGGCACAAGAGTTGTGCCTGAGTGAAAGAAACTCTGAACAAGAGTTAGAATAGGCTTTGAAAGCTCAGACTCTGAAAGCTTCTTTTGTAAAGAAGAACCAGAAGCAAGCATGGTTAGAGAACAAGAGGAAGTATGGTGGTGGTGTTCAGAAGTCAAAACTCTCAAATTTTGATAAGAAACATCAGAATGTTCAGAAGGGAAATTATAAGTTTGAAAAGAGAAAAGTTCAATGCTACAATTGCAACAAGTTTTGCCATTTTGCTGCTGATTGTTAGTTAAACATGTAAGACCCTAAAACCCCCGCGTGATATAATACAATTATCAGAGTAAAAATTCAAAAAAAAAATTCAGCACTTAGGATGTTACTACCAACATACACCTGCTCAAGTAAATAACATGTAACACTTATTATTATTAACAGTACTACAAAATCATTATTAAAAATCCTCCTCAATACGCAGCGAAAAACTTCATCGAATCGACAATCGAAACTTAGCATGTTTAAACCACATATTCATCATCAATTAAAATGAAATATCATAACTGTAACGGAAATAAAACATAAAGCGTTCCATAATCCCCAATGTTACATATCAGAGCAAACATTAACTCAAACATAAAGTGAAGGACTTCATCTTCACTAACAGCAACTCCGCACTATCCTTGATTATCTGCACGTTACCCGTGTGGAGGCAACATTCAAACAGAAGGGGTGAGATATCATAACTAGATAAAGGAAAACATGATAAAAAGTAGGCAACAAACTATATCATGCATATCACTCATTCCACAATATACCACAACAACATCCAACATACAATACAACATTCACGCAACAACAGATGCAACAATTATGCAATGCGATGAGACTCACAACTCGACTCAATGCATGTGGTGTCAATTCGATCCCTTTTTCTTGATCATAATTCCCGTCGGAATTTACATATAAGTCGCTCACACCCCACATGGGCACACGACATTCGTGATCGCTCACACCCCACATGGGCACACGAACAGCTGTAATCGCTCACACCCCACATAGGCACATGATTACCTCAACAAAAACAACAACACGATTCTATTTCAAGGAATCCGGATAAGGCGCGCACACCCCCACATGGGCACACGACTTATCATACAACTATGCAACATGATATGCATTCAACAACAACATACAACGATGACCAATGCATATGACTATCATACAGTCACTACACCACACCACGATTGTCCAACACGCAGCATATACCTGCCAACAAATGTAATTATTGCAACCCACAGCTACAACACACATTCGCATAACCGAACTCAACATCTTAACGTTCAACACATCACAACATACACAGAAACACAATTAACGCGTCGAATAGTTGGAATTCTGGAATTGAAAATAATTTTAACAAAAAGTACACGAAACCAACTTTCCAATGATTCGAACGGCGATTAAAACAAACCTACGAATCAAAAGATATGAATTTTTGAAGTTTTCCAAAAATCAGTCCCAGTGTAATCGATTACCACATTTAGGGTAATCGATTACACCTGCTACAGAAGCACTTTTCTGCTATATTTTTACACCATAACTTATTTTTAAGTTGTTTCAAAACCAGCTTTTCTTAGAATTCGTCCAAAACACTTTTCAAAGCAAAAATACACTTTTCAAAAATTTAAAAACTCAGGTTTTCCTTTCCAAAATCGTTCATAACATTGTTCCGACTCTGACACGCGAATTACACGTACAACACTCCACATTTACAACATACGCCTCTCAATCCAACGAATTCAACAACAATAATCCCACAAGACACAATTTTCAACAGAAATCAACACAACAACATACAATCCATTGAATTATCAAGCATCAATTACTCATCAAAAACCATCACATTCATGAACAAAGAGAAAAAAATTCAAAACCCTACATGTTAGAAACTACCCACCAATCATCATGGAAACCCTTAGATAGTTAGAACACCACCCTTACCTTAGAGTTTTGCCAAAACTTCAACCTTAGCAATGGAGGTTCTCCCTCTTCTTATCCTTTGCCCTAGCTCCTCTTCTCTCTTTCTCTCTTGTTTTCATGTAAAACCACTTTCTCCCTATTTCCCTTATTTCTTATATTATTATTATTATATTATTATATTATTATTTAATCCAACTATTTAAAATAATAACAACAATAATAAACTAAATACTTATTTAAATAATAATCTCCTCCTATTATTTAATTAAATAAGTAGTAACTAATTTAAATAATTAGCTATACTCCTCACACCCCCAAGTTCTACACTTTTGCTCACACATCCCTAACACTTGAAATCTTATTCTTAAGGCTACTACCCCCCCCCCCCCCCCCCACCCCCCACCAAGGGTACCCAAAAATCACAAAATACGCATAGTCACATAATTATACATATCAACACATGAATATAATTACGAATAATAATTGAAAAAAATGGGGCGTTACAAAACAAGATTAGTAAAGGTGAAGAAGCCAACATAGCTAGAGCATATTCTGATGATGAACCTGTGTTATTGATGGCATATAAAAATATAGCTGGATCAATGGTAGACTGGTGGTATATGGACACTGGCTGCTCAAATTACCTAACTAGAAACAAGTAATAGCTGATTAATTTTGACTCTAGTAAAATGACCAAGATCAAATGTGTTGATGATCAATATCTGAATGCTAAAAGAATGGTAAATATCAGAGTTAAGTTAAACAATGGAAAAACTGTACTGATCAAGGATGTATGACATGTTCCTGCATGAATAGAAATCTGATGAGTGTAGGTCAGCTGATTGAAAAAGTATTTTCAGTAACCATGAAGGACAATCTCCTGAATTAGTATGACTATAATCAGAAGCTGATTATACAGTTTGAACTGGGAAGAAAGACTTTCAAGGTGAATGTTGCAACAAAAGACACCCAATGCCTTAATACAAGAAATGCAAAAGGGGAAAGTGAGTTGTGGCACAAGAGATTGGGGCATCTAAAATAGAGAAGCTTAAGGCATAGGAGTTCAAAGAATTTGGTACATGGAATACCTAAGATTGTGGCACCAGAGAAATCATGTGATATATGCATGAGAGGAAAACAACGAAGACTGTCATTCTCATCAAAAATGTTCCCAAGATAAACTCATGCCTTAGGTATAGTGCATTCTGATGTATGTGGTCCATTTGAGGTACCTTCACTTGGAGGCAACAAGTACTTTGTATCATTTGTAGATGAGTTCACAAGAATGATATAGGTAACACTCATTAAGTTCAAACATGAGGTGTTTGCCGAGTTCTAGAAGTTCAAAGTGAAGGCTGAAAATCAAAGTGGACTTGCTCCATACAGAGTTCAACTCAACAGAGTTCAATAAGTTCTGTGAAGAACATGGTATTGAGCATGAGGTGACATCTCCATACACTCCACAGCATAATAATCTTACTGAAAGGAGGAATAAAACTTTGCTTGACATGATAAGGAGTATGTTGAAGGAAAAAAATCTGCCTAAACAATTGCGGGGTGAAGCAATTGCTACTTCAGTATATGTGTTAAACAGATGTTCAACAAAGAAGTTAAAGAAAGTAGTTCGTATTTAGAAGTAGACTGAAAGAAAGCAAAGTGTTATCCATTTCAAGGTGTTTAGTTGTGTTTGTTACAAACATATACCGAATGTCACTAGAAGGAACCTGGATGACAGAAGCAAGGTCATGTTGCCTATAGGTTACCTCAGCACAAGTGCTTATAAGCTCTATTGTCCAGTCACCAAAAAAGTTGAAGTCACCAGAGATGTCATAGTGAAAGAATTAAAAACATAGGATTGAAGCAAGTCTCAATCCAAATCTAGTGCAGTGTCAACACTAGAGTCTGATTCTGCCTCTGAAGAAGAGTCTGAATCTAGAAATGACTCTGACTCTGAAAGTGAGTATGGCTCTGGAGATGACTTTGAATATGAAGGTGAGTCCGAATCTGAAGATGGTCCATCCTCTGAAGGTGGTCAAACCTCTGAAGATGGTCCACTCTCTGAAGGTGAAGCTTTTGAAGATTTCCAGAGGCCACAAAGAGTTAGACAAATACCAAGGAGATTTGCAGATTTTGAGTTGCTGCAAGATACTGAGATTGATTCTAAAGGAGAAGTCATATAGAGTGCCATGATGGTGAACTCTAAACCTGTCAGCATCAATGAGGCTCTTAAGAAGAAGGTGTGGGTGAATTCCATGAAGGAAGAGCTTGAGGCCATTGAAAGAAACACGACATGGGAATTGACTGCTCTGCCTCAAAACAAGAAAGCCATCAGTATTAGATGGTTTTTCAAGATAAAGCTGAATCCACATGGTTCAGTTGCTAAGTATAAAGCAAGGTTAGTAGCTAGAAGATTCCTACAAAAGTCTGGTTTAGACTACTTTGAAGTGTTTGCACATGTAGTTAGACATGAAACCATAAGGGTGGTTATTTATGTAGTTACAAATAGGAATTGGCATCTGATTCACTTAGATGTAAAGTCAGCTTTTATGAATGGACCTATGCAAGAAGAAGTTTATGTGTTACAAACTCCTTGATTTGTTAAAGAGAATAAAAAAGGAATGATGTACAAGCTGTATAAAGCCTTGTACATGCTGAGACAAGCTCCAAGGGCTTGGAATCTGAAAATTGATTCATTTTTCAAGCATCTGGTATTCAAGAAATGTGAAATGGAATATGGCGTCTATGTGCCGCATATGTAACGCCTTGTTTATTTTATTTATTTTTCGTAATTAAATTATATGATATGGTGTGATTGTATTGTGTGATTAGTGTTTTTGGTGTTTTAGAGGTGCCTTTAGTATGGAGTAGTGGCCTTAAAAAGGGAGTTTGAGGTGTGGGGGTGTGTGAGTAAAAGTGTAGAGATTGGAGGTATGTAGGCAAAAGGAATAAAATAATAGTAACATTAATAATTAAATAATTATTTCATTAGTATGGTAATAGTAATAATTTTAATTAGTTGGAAATAATATTAATAATAAAATAGAATAAGAGAAAAGAGGTTTTGAAAGAGAACTGATAGTTTGTGAAAAAGAGAGGAGAACGTGAACACTGGGGAAAAAGAGAAGAAGGAAGGCTAAGGCTTAAAGAGGAATAGGAGAACTCCATTGTTGAAGAACCTTGCAAGATATCTAAGGTAAGGGTGAGGTTCTTATTATATAAGGGTTTGTATAATGATTTGTGGGCGAGGATTGTTCTTACTATGTTAAAATTGTTATTCTCAAATTCCATGAACTTGTATTTGTATGAGCGTAATGTGTAATGGTGTGTTGAATTGATTTGTGTAAATCATGCAATTATATGTTTGTTTGATGTTTTGTATGTTGCTGGAATGTTCTTGGTGATGTGTATGGACAAGGGTCAGAGTCTAAAACACGATTACATGAATTGTATGTGAGTTGGGTGGTTTGGGTTAAGTTGAAAAGTGATTTTCGTGTCAAAAAGTAGCAGAAAAGGATTCTGCTACAGACGTAATTGGTTACCACAAATGGGGTAACTGGTTACACTGATGAAAAATGCTTTTCTAGGAAAAATTGAGAGGTGTAACCGGTTACTGCATTTGGTGTAACCGGTTACATTGAGTGGCAGTAGCGTAGCAGGGGCATGTTACAGGGATGTAACAGGTTACTACAATTGGTGTAACCGATTATACTGGGAGGAAATTTTGTAAATATTTAAAAATCCATATCTTGAGCTAGGCGTGTTCGTTTGGGGTACCATTTGAAGTGTCGGGAAGCTGGTGTAGTGTACTTTATCTTAAAATTAGTTTCAGTACCAGAAATAAATTTATTGATGCGTGATGGTGTAGTTGAAATGTGGTGTGTTTAAGTTGTGGTGTGGAATGTGTATAAATGCATTGTTGTTGCTTGCTATATCGTTGTGTTGCTGTTGCTGAATGTTATAGCATGTGTTTAGTGCATGGTGGCCAATATTGGCGAGGTACCTTGACTAAGGTGATTTCATTGTACTTGTTGTTGTTATTGCATGTATATTATGTTGCATGCATCATGGTGTTGGACGGTGGTCCGTTTTAGTGAACCTCAATCCTATGGTGATGGATTGGGTGCGAGTAGCTAATTCCTATGGTGATGGAGTTAGTGAAGCGTTACCTATGGTGATGGTAACAACTTTGGTGTGCACTGATTTTAAGGTGGGGATTGGAGCGGTGAACCTGAGAGTTCACATATTGGTACCACATGCATTGAGTCATGGTGTCGAGTCTCACTGCATTACACAGTTTGGTTTATTGTTGTGTTTGGATTTGTGTGGAAGCGTGATTGGTGGAATGGGTGATTATGCATGTAATAATCTGATGCTTACTTATTATTATGAACTGCTTTATATAATTGTGATATCTCACCACTTCGGTTTGAATGTTGCCTTTATATGGGCATCGTGCAGATAATCCGCAGTAAAGGTGTGGTTGTGAGTGGAAAAGGGTGCTCTTCCATTTTATTTTTATGGAATCGGCGTCTGCTCTGATGTGTAACACCGGGGGTGGAACATTTTTTTGTTTTATTATGTTTGGTGGATTTTACCATGCTTATCTCCTATGTCTGTTATTCCTATAATTACTACAAGTTATTTTTATGTTTTGAAGTTTTAACATAAATGGTTGATGATGTTTTCCGCTGCTATTCATATTAAAGTTGAGGTTGGACTTGTTGGTTTTTGTTATTACTATAATAATAATAATAATAATAATAATTATTATTATTATTATTATTATTATTATTATTATTATTAGTAGTAGTAGTAGTAGTAGTAGTTTTTAAATAAATGGCATGTGTTACATATCTGATTGTATGATAGCAGGTTCATGTTGAAAGTAGCATCCTAAATGCATGTTGTTTTAATCTACTCTGATAATTATTTATAATTTACGCGGGGGTCTTTAGGGTGTTACATCATACTTCTAAAGGCAATGTGATTCTAGTGTGTCTTTATATGGATGACATATTTCTGACAGGGACTTGTACTTCTGAGATAAATAAGTTCAAGAAGGTGCTAATAAATGCATTTGATATGATTGACCTTAGAAATATGATATATTTTCTAGGGATAAAGATTTTGCATTCGAAGAAGAAGGGAAGTATTGTGCACAAACTGAAGTATGGACTTGAGTTGTTGAAGAGATTTTAGCTAATGAATTATAAGTCAGCAGTCACATTTGCTAAGATAAATCATAAGCTGGACTCTGATGATGATGTAGAGGATGTAAATGCTAGCACTTTAAATAGTTGGTTGGCTGTTTGAGTTATATGTGTAACACCAGACCTAACATTTGTTATGTAGTTGGAATGGTGAGTAGGTTTATGAGTAAACCAAAGTGGTCACATTATCAACATGCAGTCAGGAATCTTAGCCATGTAAAAGGAAATCTGAGACATGGAATTTTGTTTCCATATGGAGTATCAGATGATGTTGAGCTAGTATGTTGAGATAGAAGAAACACTACAGGATACATGTTTATGTATCTAAGAGCTACTATTTCTTAGTGTTCCAAGAAGCAACCGATGGTTGCATTGTCAACCTATAATGCTGAATATATAGCTGGTGCTCTGTCAGCTTGTTAGGTTGTTTGGCTGATGAATATGCTGCAAGAGCTGAAATTCAAGGTGAGCAAACCAGTCAAGTTAATGATTGACAACAAACCTGCCATAAATCTTGCTAAGAATCTAGTGTTTCATGGAAGAAGCAAGCACATTGATACCAAGTACCATTTTCTGCGCAATCAAGTTCAGAATGGAGTACTTGAGGTTGTTTATGTCAGCACTCAGAAATAACTTGTAGTATGCTAACCAAGGCGATCAAAACTGAACACTTCATCAGTTTGAGGGATTAAATTGATATAGTTGATTTTTAGACTTGAATGTGAATTAAGGGATGGTATGAATGTAATTCAACATTCAAGTTACTTTAGTTTCATTTGATTTTAAGTTTCATTTAAATTAAATTTCATGTGAATTTGAGTTGAATTTGGGTGTTTATATAAACCTAAATGTGATTGCTTTTGTAACAAATTTCAGTTCTTCAATTTTGAGATTAGAAAGTTAGTTACACAGTTCTCTCTTTTTTTTTTTAATTCTCTACAACTGTTCTTCATCTTTTTGTGCATTGTTAATGGAGGTTCATTATTAAACTCCAACAAGTTTGACTCATTTCCAATCCTAACCTAAAGTTATATCCTCAATAGACGTTTCCTTTTAATTAAAAACAAAAAAAAAAGGTACATGTGCCTAGAGTACAAGGTAAAACATGCAATGCAAAATCAGTTTAAGACACATATTTCAAATAAATAACAATAAGTATAAAGTGGCATATATTTTCAAATATTATGTTGTTAAAACCAATGTTTTAAAAACTGGACCAGAGATCGAACCGGTGAAACTTAAAGTTTAAGGTTTAATTGGTTAAACCGGTTAAACCTACAGTCGAACCGTTTATTAAATAAACTAATAATATGAAACTAAATTTCATACATATGTCACACATTATTATATGTTCTCAACTTAATAAAATAAATATTTCAAAAATTTATTACAAATTTAATACTACAATATCAATAATACATAACATAACATAGTTCAACATTTCATTTCAACCGTCATTTAAGAATATTTTGACCAAACTAAATAATTACAATAAAATAAATTAAACTAATTCAAACCAAAATTAAAATAATAGAATATAGTAAATAAAATAATGTTCAAATAATTAAAAATACTTAAATTAAATAAGATAGAATTCCAAAATATAAATAATACAATATACTTCATTAAACAATAAAAAATCAAATTTGAGTTGAACTACGACAAATAAGTCTAAATTGACAACAACAAACAATATTGACTTGAACGAAAATCAATAGAGTTTGACATTGTTGTGAATTTGGATGCCTTTAAACAAAGTATATATGGTTTCTTTATGATCAAGAAACACACAAGGGTTAGGGTTAACCGGAAAGACAAGAAAGGAAAAACAACAACAAGGATTGGGGAAAGATTTTCTGTTTACTATTCACTTTCTCATTTAGGGTTACAAATGATTACAAATGAATATCACAATTTTCCACACGCAACAAACTGAGTGTACTAGCCTATTTATAGACTAACTAAATAACTTGCAGCCCAAGCTACCTAAACAATTGGATCCTTAACACAAGGCCCAATTCGACAAACATTTCGACAATACATATTAGAACACATTTCGACTACAATATGTATCCTACAACTACAACATGTGACACAGCTTCGAATTCATGCTTGTCTCCTGTCAAAACACATGAAAGCTTTCCCTCGACACAACATAAGTTTGACCCAACAGTTTCACAAATCTCCACCTTGGATCTAACTCAACAACCAGGGAATCAACTAGCTTTCATCATGCAGCTTTATCAACTGCATACAGTGGAAAAACTTGCAACTCGGCATCGTCTTGGTGATCATATCAGCAGCATTGTCTTCAGTCAAAACCTTCAGCACCTGGACTTCACCATGCTCGATTATCTCTCTAACGAAGTGAAACCTCACATCAATGTGCTTAGTTCGTTCATGATAGGCTGAATTCTTTGACAGGTGTATTGTACTTTGACTATCACATTTAACAGTGATACTTCGACCTTGAAGTTTCATCTGCTTTGCAAAACCTTCAAGCCACAATCCTTCTTTCACAACTTCAGTGAGGGCAATATACTCTGCTTCAGTAGTTGATAAGGCAACAACCTTCTGAAGTGTTGCTTTCCAACTGATTGTTATGCCAAACATTGTGAACACATATCCAGAAATAGACTTTCTGGAATCCATACAACCTGCATAATCAGAGTCAACAAATCCTTCAATTTCGACTATGCTATCACCACCACAGGCTCCACCATAAATCAAGAATCTTTTCAGAGACCTATTTATGTACCTGAGAATCCACTTTACAGCTTGCCAGTGTGCCTTTCCAGGATTTGCCATATACCTGCTTACAAGGCTCACCCCATATGCTATGTCTGGCCTCGTACAAACCATAACATACATCAAAGAACCCACTACACTAGCATATGGAATGCTACTCGTATAGATTCTTTTAGCTTCAGTACTCGGACTTTGAGTAGTACTAAGCTTAAATTGAGGATTTGTAGGTGTCACAACAGGCTTTGAATTCGACATACCAAACTTGTCGAGAAGCTTCCGTAGGTATGTCTCTTGAGATAAGCACAACTTCGAATGCTTTCTATCTCTCCGGATGTCAATCCCAAGAATCCTGGCGGCAGCTCCCAAATCCTTCATTTTGAACTCCTTACTGAGTTCATCCTTCACCTCTATTACATCCTCAACACTGTTGCTAGCTATGAGGATATCATCCACATAATGCAACAGAATAATAAATGAGTTTCCAGGTCGAAATCTGAAGTAAACATAGTGATCAAACTGACTCCTAGTGAAACCAATGTTTGCCACGAACTTGTTGAATCTCCTGTTCCACTGTCGAGGAGACTGTTTCAGGCCATACAAAGACCTATTCAGCTTGCACACATAATCTTCCTTATCCTTTTCTATATACCCTTCAGGTTGACGCATCAGGATCGTTTCATCTAGGTCACCATACAGGAATGCTGTCTTCACATCCATTTGCTCAAATTTCAAGTCAAATTTTGCTACCATGGCCAACAACATTCGAATGGATCTATGCTTTACAACATGTGAGAACACATCATTGAAGTCGACACCCTCTTTCTGAGTGAACCCCCTAGCAATCAGCCTCGCCTTAAAGCGCTTCGACATCACTCATTCGATTCCTTCCTTGACCTTGAAAATCCACTTACAACTGACTAACCTTGCTCCTTCAGGTTTCTCAATCAGCTCCCACGTGTCATTATCATGAAGAGATTTCATCTCGTCATCCTTGGCTTTTCGCCATTCAGTCTGATTTCGACTCCTCATAGCTTCCTTGTAATCTCTAGGTTCTTCGTCAAGTACCTCACTTGCAGAGATTAAGGCAAAAGCTATAAGATCTGCATAACCAAGTCTCTGAGGTGGCTTGATGACTCTTCTCGACCTATCTCTTGCCAGTAGGTAGTCATCAACTGTTCCTCAGCCTCTTCAGCATCTTGCTCTTTTTCTTCGACTTCATCTGGGCCATGCACTTCAGCATCAATATGCTCTACCTCAACAGACATCTCTACCTGTTCCAGCTCCTCTTCAGAGATTTCTGCACTTCGACCAACATCAGCAGTTTTCTTGAACGCCATCTCGACCTCATTGAAAACTACATCACGACCAATGATACATCTTCTATGACCTGGTTCTAGGCACCACAACCTATAACCCTTGACTCCCTCAGGATATCCAAGGAACATGCATCTCAGAGCTCTAGGTTCGACCTTGTCTTGCCTAATGTTAGCATAGGCTAAACAGCCAAATACTCTCAGTTTGTCGAGATCTGGTGGATGACCCGACCAAACTTCTTCAGGTTTCTTCATTCCCAGGGCAGTTGAGGGACATCTATTTATCAGATAAGCTGCTGTCGAAACAGCCTCTGCCCAAAACACCTTCTTTAATCCAGCACTAACCAACATGCATCTAACCCTTTCAAGGATTGTTCGATTGAATCTCTCAGCCAACCCATTTTGTTTAGGAGTATCTGCTACAGTCTTATGCCTTGCAATCCCAAACTCAACACAGTAACTGTCGAACGCTTCGTTGCAGAACTCAAGGCCATTTTTGGTTCTCAACCTCTTAACCTTTCTGCCAGTTTGAGTTTCGACCAGAATCTTCCAACTTTTGAAATTCTCAAAAGCTTCATCCTTCGTCTTCTGAATGAATACCCATAGCTTTCTGGAATAGTCATCAATGATGGATAGAAAATACCTCGCATCTGAGTGTGAAGGATTCCTTGCAGGCCCCCAAAGATCAGCATGAATGTAATCCAGGGATCCATGTGTTCTTTGTTTGCCTTTGTTAAACTTCCCCCTACATGATTTACCAAATACACAAGATTCACAAAACTCTAGCTTTTCGACTTTGTCACCACCTAGAAGGTTCTGTTTCCCCAATTCGACTAGGCCTCTTTCGCTGACATGGCCCAATCTCATGTGCCATAATTCTGTCTTCGACACAGGTTTCGTGGATGCAACATTTGTCGAACCACTTACAACCTCAGCCTCAAGGGTATACAAGCATTGTTTCTTCACGCCTCTTAAGACTTCCTTCGACCCCTTCATGACTTTCAGGATACCTTGCTCTCCTTTGAAGACATATCCTTTCTTGTCGAATTCACCAAGAGAAATTAAATTCCTATTAAGGTCATGTACATACCAAACCCCGGTCAATAACCTTATTGACTCATCATGGAGCTTGAATCTAACTGATCAAATACCTGCAATCTTGCAAGCTTTATTGTTCCCCAGCAGCACTGATCCACCATCTTGATCACATAATTCTTCAAACACATTCTTTTTTGGATTTATATGCCAAGTACATCCAGAATCCATAATCCACTCTTTGCAAGAGTTGTTGCTTGACACCACAAGGACATCAGATGATTCATAATCATCTTGCACAACAGTTGCATTCCCATTGTCCTTACCTCCATGATTATTCAGGCGCTCAGGGCACACCTTTCTTGTGTGACCCTCCTTCTTACAGTGATAACATTTAATACCAGACATATCACCACCATAAGACTTCTGTTGAGCCTTACCTTTCTTCTTGTCAAACCTACCATCTTTCTTTGACGATCTTCCTTTCACGGACAACCCTTCGCCAACTGATGATGGTTTCTGCTTCTTTCTTTCGGTCAACTCCTTCGAATACAAGGCTGATTGAACTTCTTCAAAGCTCAGGGACTCCCTTCCATACAAGAGAGTTTCTTTGAAGTGAGCATGTATTCTGGGCAAAGCACACAGTAGCAACAGTGATTGATCTTCATCATCGATCTTCACATCAATATTTTCAAGATCAAGAATCAGCTTGTTGAACATATCCAACTGCTCAGCCAATGCTTTATCGTCACTCATCTTGAATGAATATAAGGCTTGCTCCAGGTAGAGTCGATTCACCAAAGATTTGGTCATGTACAAGCTTTCAAGCTTCACCCATAACCCCGGTGCTGTTGTCTCCTTTGATACCTGTCGGAGAACCTTATCACCAAGGCTCAACAATATTGCGTTGTGGGCTTTCTCTATCATGGCCGTCTTTTCTCTTTCCGTTAACGCAGCGTCCATGGTTGCCTGTCCCTTCAACGCTTCCAACCAAACCCGCTGAACCAGTAGGACTTTCATCTTCAAGCGCCACAGACCGAAATGTTCACTCCGATGAACTTTTCAATCTCATACTTTGTTGAAGACATCTTCTCCACGCTCACCGCACCAATTTGTTGTGAATTAGGATGCCTTTAAACAAAGTATATATGGTTTCTTTATGTTCAAGAAACACACAAGGGTTAGGGTTAACCGGAAAAACAAGAAAGGAAAAACAACAACAAGGATTGGGGCAAGATTTTATGTTTACTATTCACTTTCTCATTTAGGGTTACAAATGATTACAAATGAATATCACAATTTGCCACACTCAACAAACTGAGTGTACTAGCCTATTTATAGACTAACTAGATAACTTGCAACCCAAGCTACCTAAACAATTGGATCCTTAACACAAGGCCCAATTCGACAAACATTTCGACAATACATATTAGAACATACTTCGGCTACAATATGTATTCTACAACTACAACATGTGACCCAGCTTCGACTTCATGCTTGTCTCCAGTCGAAACACATGAAAGCTTTCCCTCGACACTGCATGAGTTTGACCCAACATTCTCATAGACATTGTGACTATGTTTGAAAGAAACAACATGATGATGATGGAGTGTGGTTGAAAGAAAAACTATAATGGAGTGACAAAACTTAAAAGTTTGTATGGTAGTACAAAACACACGGAATTCTTTGTTGTGATTGGAGAATATATAGTAAGTTTTGATATTAACATATTAAAATTTTAAAAAAAAATTAAAAAATGGTCAATTTGATGAATTTTTTTGAACCGGACGGTTTTACAAAACTGGCTCCGGTTCTTTATTTCGAATAGTTTTTGGACAATTCAATCCAGTTTTTTCAATTTAACTTCGGTTTTGACCTACTAGCAGTTTTGAAAGGTTGACCCAACCGAATTTATCTCCGATTTCCAGTCCAACCGGTTGAACTGGCCGATTTGATCCAGTTTTTAAAACATTGGTTAAAGCATTGTCTAACTAACTCTTGTATTATATACAGTTTTATTTTGCTGCTAAAACATTGAATTGGTAAGTATAAAGTGAGAAATATATTCTGTTGTAATAATTGAGTTTTGAACCGTCATGAAATTTCATTTACTGATATATGAGGTATTTGAGTGATCATTTGAAAAAAAAAGCCTTGAACAACTATAATGGTGTAAATATTTGAGCTTCCTTTTAATAATATTGATGGAAGTTTTGCGTTATATTATGGCGGGTTAAATAATAAATTGCAAATTGAATCTGAAGTATCTGATTACAAACCAACATTTCACATAACATAGATGAATTGTTATCACAAAAAGAGTATGTTAACAATCACGTTAGAGAAGCATCATAAAACAAAATAGATTTCTTCGAATAAGTTCTTATACCAAAACAAATTGGAATAGTGAAAGTCACAACTCCTCCTTAATACATTTTTTAATTATACTAAAGTCACCAAAATCACAAAATAGTAAAGTCACCCCATCCATTCCCCCTCCTTAATATGTTTGATGATTTTTGTGGCCAATGCTTTTGAGGTGATGAAATGAGGAGCCGAGATTTCTTCAAGGTCATCATGTGTGACATTCCTTTTTGCAAGGGTTTTTGTTGGAACTCAATTTTAGACTTTAGTTTGTGGTAGCCGAAAGAAATTAAAATCCATACATTTGCTATAACAAATACCAACATATTTAGTGCAACACAAAAGTGCAAAATTATAAAATGGGATAAAGAAATGATATTAGATACTACCCATCGCCTCTACATGTGGCAAATTGTCGCTCTCCACTTTCTTACTTTATCTTTCTCTTTCACTTTCAAGTTCTACATCACTAGATAGATAGATTTTCTTGTTAACATTGGACAAGTACTAGAATTTGGGAGAGAAGGGACTAGTATTTTATGTGGATAGTCCACCATTAAATAATTGTGTATCATACACACTACTTTTACAATAGAAACCACCAGTAAAGATGTTCAAAGTTGGTTGTATACATTAAGAACTAACACTATAAGTCTATAAATAACCCAGGGAAAATGTGGTGGTATAAATAACAAGATGGTTTGAGTATCAAAGAAAAAAACTCGAATAAAAAGTACAAAATTTCACATTTGTCTATCACATAGTTCTGATATAATATTATAGCAAAAATTGATCCATATAACCGTTACTACTTAGTGGAATAAGGTTTGGTTATTGTCATTATTGTTGTTGCGCCGCCTATCACATGTAAACAAAGTTGTTATTATGCTAGATGCTTAAAAGGAAATTATGCTACCGGCCATTCTCCTTAGGTAGCGTTGAGAGTCCTAGTTGCTGGACTACCACCTGAACTCATAGTTGCTGATTAAGAAAGTTATCTTTCGGAGATCTCGGGGATCTCGGGGACATACTTCCAATATACTCAGTTACATTTCCAGAAACATTCTTCAACCACGACGCACTTCGTGTTAACCAAGCACTCTGTCCTTGTTCTTGCAACTCATTCGTCTTTTTCCTCTCTTCCTCTGCCAATAACTCAATCCACCTCTTGGCCATGTAAGACTTAATGGCTTGCACACCTTCATTTACAAGCTCCATAGGTGGCAATTCAATAGGGTTCTGCTCCAAGTTTAGCTTGACTAAACTATCAAGGCGACCAAATGTATCAGGAAGTGCATGAATTTGATTGTTGCTAAGATCCAATTCCTTGAGGCCTATCAAATCGCCGAATGTCTCTGGTAGTTCTTGAAGGTCACTGAAGTTACTACTCAGATTGAGAACTTCAAGACTAGTCAGTTTCCCGATTGCGTTAGGAAGCCCGTGGAGTTCGTTGAAGTGAGCGTCTAGATAGCGCAATGACTTCATCTCGCAAACAGACAAGGGAAGGGATCGTATCTTGTTTAAGCTAATCAGGAGCTTCTGTAAATTCTGTAATTCGAATCCAATGTTTGTTGGCAAATACGAGAGGCTATTAAAGCTTGCATCTAGCTCCACCAATGATCTGATCATTTAATGAACAAATAATTCAATCAATGATAAACACATTCATAGTTTAGTTGCATATAACGAAAGAAATATAAGGTATTTTCGAGGATTTCTCCGTAGAACATTTTTTTTACCTGCACTGGCTGATGGAATCAGGTAGGGAAGTCAACTTATTTCCAGAGACATTGAGGATTTTCAACTTATGTAAGAAGCCAATTGAATCTGGAAGTGACTTCAAAACATTTGTAGAGACATTAAGCTCCTCAAGATTTTGCAATCCAGATATTGTGTCAGGAATCACCTATCATATGTAGCCAAAATAAATAAACTACATTAAAATTCTCCCATGGCAATCTTGTTATGCTACCCAACACATTCAACGCAACTTCTTCAATTCTGTTACACTTAGTTTAATTTTGTATTGATTTTTTTACCGTCAAACATTTTGTCCCTTACAATTTCGGTGAATTTATTAAACCATCGATTTTACACAAATTGAATTTACCCATGAATAAAAACCAAGACAAAAACATAACCGTAAAATGTAAGCACAATTACCACAAGCTGATTAGTGGAGAGATTGAGCACCACCAAAGAAGAAATCTGGCAAAAGCCTTCAGGCAAGGTTTTCAAATTTTGCCCCTTAAGATCCACTCGCTCATCATTGTTCTCACGCGCCTCCTGCAATATCCTCTTAACATTTTCTCCACCTGCACCATCCTCACCCACGTCACCGTCATTACCGTTACCACCATCATCCTCTTCATAAATCTTCACAAGCCGCGTCTCTGCATCCTTAAGAAGCTTCTCATAAGCATCATGCATTTCATCCCTTTCCAACAGCGACTTATAAACACGTTTCTCTTTTTCAGCAGATTCTCTACATTTCGTCTCTCTTTCGGTAACATGAGCCCGCCATTGTTGTTCGTCGATCTCCGGAGGCCTAGGGAGGCTCACGATCTCTTCCAATTGGCGCGATAAATGAGCTTCAAGGTCGATTAATTTGGCCTTGGTGGTGTCAACTTCCTCGTGCGTGGGCCGGTCGCCGATGTGTCTGAGGACTGATCGGGCTTGGGAGACGTCTGAGATGGCTTGGGTCATGGAGGCCAATAGTTTCGGGTCGGTGAGATTCGGCATTTGGCCCACGATTGAAGAAGAAGAGGATGATGAATGATCTGAGGGTCGTGGCTGTTCGGGATTGAATTCGGATTTGGAATCATGGGTTGGAGATCTGGTGCTGAAGGATTGGAGACGGGACATGACGTAGGAGAGAATGGGGAATGTCCCCGGGTTGGGATCCATGGCTGTCGGAGTATGAAATGAAATGAAACAAGAGGATGTCACACATGAAATTTATATATAGACAGTTTATTTATTTGGAATAAGGAGTTGATTGGTTGATGGATTGTTAGGTAGTTAATTCGTTGAGGAGCGTGTGATAGCGTAGCTATTAAAGTGTCCATGCAGAGGAGTTTATATTACTAATTTCTCCCTATTCTAAAATTTGACACTATCTTTATTTTCTCTATTTTCGTCTTGGCACACTTTTTATCTTGTATTTTTTTCCAAAGGCCAAAGGAAGAATTTATTAAAACCACGGTATAAGCTATGCTAAAGATTAAAACACCTATTCAAATTACACCAAAACAGAAATGAGATATGGCTAGACCTATCTATCAATTTCCAAACTCAATCAAAGTAAACACAGCACAAATAATAGGAAAGATGGACAACAACATGAGAAATATAACTAATTACACCAAACCAAACTATTAGACACTAGATTCTGCAAAAATATGACAACAGTCCAGCCCATAATAAATTGTCGTAACACTAATACCATATTCTGCCTGATTGACCAACTAATTCGCAACACCTTGAATCTAAAGTTTAAACTAAAATTAAGACAAACCTCCAAACACGCAGCAGCTGCAAACTTTTTTTTATCGAAAAGCTCTCCTACACCACAATACTCCATAAGCAGCAACCCTTATGAAGCAGCACCCCAAAACTCACAACAACACCATACCAAATCCTAATCTGGAAAGACTAAACGTCTCACAACAACTCCAGCCAATGCCAACACAGGATTGATCAAACTCCCACATAAAACAGCAGCCTATAATAAAACTTTGTAACAGCAATGCAAAAACACAACAACATCAAAGACAACACTATTTGCACCGAAAACATCTCAAGAATATTATGCAAGACTGAAACAACTCGGGCCAACTCTTGGCCTTCAAGGTTCGAACCAAAACCAAAATCTAGACAATGGAACCACGGAATAGAAAAAAATGATCCACTGGGAGGAGAACCAAAACACAAACCCTATACTCCACAAGTATTTGCAGCCCAATGCTCCAAAACAGATAGATACAATACAAACAACCAGTGACTGAGACGCCAATGACTCAGATCTCATTTGCAAATCCATCCTAAGCACTCCTTTAGATTCGCAATCCATTTATTTAAATCATAATTAAATCCCTTTAATTTTGACTTTAACCATCTCCACGAAAGTACCTGAATGTCATCGATTAGTGTAATTACTATTACGACGCTCCGAAGTTCTGAAAATCTTTTCATTCCTCCTTTTCCAAATGATCCATATGAACGCAAACCATATTGCTGAAAATCTCTCTCTATCAACTCTTCCTTCACTACTAAGACATGCAAAATGGGCAAAGTTATGCACTGCAGAATTGTGAGAAACATAAGAAAAATGGAGTCATCTTAGGACCTTGCTCCATGAAACTAAATCTGACGGACATTCGAATAAAATGTGAGCGACTTTTTCCTATTTCATGCAGCCGAAAGACATGAATTTTGAGATTTAACTAAGATACCCCTTCTAACTAAATTATCTCTACTTGGAATTTTATTTTGCCAAATTCTCCAAGCCACCACCGAAACTTTACACGGGACAATTTTATTCCAAGTATCCGCCAATTCCCTATTGTCTCCTATTTGAGATATCATCCCCTCTAAGATCACACGGTACGCTTCTTTAACCGAATACACGTTCATGTACCAACTTTACTTATCTTTGACACAACCCCTCAAAGCAGTTCTACGTATCCTTTCATTAATTTCCCTCTCACTCTTAGCATTTTCTTCATCTAAAATACTCTCCCGATTTCCAATCCAAACCGAATCCCTGCTATCACTCCTTATCGCCGTTTTCATTGAAATTTCTTTGTCGACAGCCACCCTATATAAGTCAGGATTTATACTCCTCCCTTCCAGCCATGGATCTTTCCAAAATGTTGTTTCCGTACCGTCAACAAAGTCTTTAAATAAATTAGTAACTAACCTGTGTGTTTGCTTTCGAAAATTTTATATTATAGACGCGTAATTGTTAATTAAAGGGTTAAATAAGTATTAGGTCCTTGAAAATAACTCAACATTCAAGTTTGTCCCTATAAATATTTTCTTTAAGGTTTGGTCCCCTAATGTTTTCCGTTTCCAATTGTAGTCTCTCCCGTTAGTTTTCACTAACACTAACGGAGGATGACATGGCGTATCATGTGTGCTAACATTCCTTGCTAACTGTGTTTTATTTCATTGACCAGATAGGGACAATTGAATGTTGAGTTATTTTCAGAGACCTAATACTTATTTAACCCTTTATTCTATTTAACCCTTTATTTTAATTTGTTATTTTCATGATTTATTAATTAACAATCTCATATATATATATATATATATATATATATATATATATATATAATACTAATTTTTTCTTTTATTTAATCAATATATTACTAATAACATTAATACTAGGAATTTAATTCTAAACAATATTATTTTTAACAATACTACACTACTAAAAAAATTGAATTTAGAGAGGGTGTTTTTCCGTCCCCAAATGGTTCAACTTCTCAAGGTATTCGGTCTAACATGTTTTCTTTCTTTTCTAGACCCTAATGCAGCTACTGAATGTGGGTGGTACTCTTTTGTCAACGATTTCATTTCCAGTCCTAATTATTTACAATGATACTTCTTATATTAGATTTGAAATTTTCTATTGAATGATTAACTTTAGAATTTTTGAGTGAAGTAATTGTTGATGTTATGGTAACAAACTATGCAGTTGATTTTCAGTCACAATCTCGACTGATGTTCTCGACTGATTTTCAGTCACAATCTTTATGCAGTTGATTAACTTTGGCTTTCAATGACCATCACATTTGTGTTTTATTCTATGTATTTTGTAGATGAATATTTATGATATTCTTGAACATAATTTATATTTTTAGGTACTGATGATTTTGGTTTTGTTTAATATATTAAATGAATTTGGACTAATATTGTAATGAATAATATTAAAAGATTTATAATATAATTATCAATAATTTAGTGAGGGAAATAGATTTATAATATAAATGTTTTATAAGTATTATTTTTTCTGATTTTAATGATGGAATAATAACATTAGTGACGGATTTATTCTGTAACTATTTGTGACGGAATGAAAATTCCCTCCCTAAAATTTTGCGACATTAAAATTCGATACGAATTTATGGTTGTCACAAAATCCGTCACTAATTTAGTTTGTGACGGAATTTTTATGCGTTAGTGACGGAAAAACACCCTCTCTAAATTCAGTTTTTTTAGTAGTGTAGTATTGTTAAAAATAATATTGTTTAGAATTAAATTCCTAGTATTAATGTTATTAGTAATATGTTGGTTAAACAAAAGAAAAAATTAGTATTATATATATATATATATATATATGAGATTGTTAATTAATAAATCATGAAAATAACAAATTAAAATAAAGGGTTAAATAGAATAAAGGGTTAAATAAGTATTAGGTTCATGAAAATAATCCAACATTCAAGTTTGGTCCCTGTCTGGTCAATGAAATAAAACACAGTTGGCAAGTAATGTTAGCACACATGGCACGTCATGTCATCCTCCGTTAGTGAAAACTAACGGGAGGGACTACAGTTGGAAACGGAAAATATTAGGGGGACCAAACCTTGAAGAAAATATTTATAGGGACCAAACTTGAATGTTGGGTTATTTTCAGGGACCTAATACTTATTTAACCCTAAATAAAAATGAAAAAAAAATGATAAAATTATAAAATTAGATATGATTGAAATTAAATATTTGTACTGGTAAGTATAAGAAATTGTTGTGTGTTGTAAAAGAATGAATTAAATTAATTATTGATATAAATTCAAATAATGCAATGATGATTGAAAATATTAAACAAAAAATATTAATTAATAGGTAGACCAAAAACAAATGAAACTAAAGTTTTATATTTTTTTTCCGTATATAAATATTAGTTTTGTTTTGACACTATTTATACAAAAAAATTGAATGAACGATAAAGTTGTTTTCGTATATAAAAAAATTTAAATCAAAAGTAAAGTTGTATCCATTTATAACAATAGTATTTTTTTCGTATATAAAACTTTTTTAATCAAAATTAAAGTTGTGTCCGTTTATAACAATAGTATTTTTTCGTATATAACAAAATTTGAATTAACAATGTATTTTTTTTCCATATATAAATATTATTTTTGTTATCACATTATTTATAAAAAAATTTAAATCAATAGTAAAGTTGTTCCCGTTATCATTCAATATTTTGATCAATAACTTGATTTTCTCCGTTTCATATAATTTCTATATTAGGAAAAAAAGTAAATTTATTAAAGTTTTAAATAAATATTATTTTCCTAATTAGCTATACAAATAATTGAAAAATATCTATATATACTACACAAATATTTGAAGATATTAATTAATGAATTTAAATTGAAATACACTAACAGTGTAAAGAAGTTTTACACTGTCAGTTAATCATATCCGTTAAATTTTTATAGACGTTTGATTTTTTCTTTAATCATATATAAAGTATCACTTGTGAATTGTTATGATGCACTGTAAAATATTTTACGCTGACAGTGCATAACAATTATTTTCTTAATTATTTTAATAATCATCAAAATCCAATTTCATATTTAATTAATTTATTGAACATTTATATTTAAAAAATTAAAAATATTGAAAAAAATATTTGGATAAAACTTATTATACTAAAATATTAACACATACCAAATTATGTGAATGCTATATTTAACTGGAAACTAAGATATTAACACATCCCATCAAAATCCATTAAAATATTTTACTAAAATATTTGAACAAAAATTGAACAAAGGTTGACAAACCTGCAGAAACAATATAAAACAATATACAACATAGTTGTTATTTAAGTTAAATGGAGTAGTGAATTAATATGTATACTTTTTCATTTGAAAAGCGATAAGTTATGCCTACAAAGTACTACAAAGTACGTACTAAAATTAAAACTAAATGATGTTGATTCGTTTTTTGCAGTCTGCATAACTGTGGCAATAATATTGTGGAAACTACATTATAAATCATGTTTCATTGAATTTGCATAACTGAGGCATATGGAAACTAAATTATACATATAAATAGAATCATCATAAATTTTAAGTGAATAACAGGTTTCATAGATATCATGTTGACCATAGAAATCATGTATGTCATATAAAAGAAAATTGCATTACAAAATTAGTTGAAGTCTGGTGGAACAGGTTTCTAAGGTTGTACAAAAAGATTGTTCTCCAAGGTTGTAAACATCGATACATGCCTCATAATCACAACTTCATGGTTTTAACAATGACAGCCTAAAGATGAATCACATCAACAAAAATTGCACTCCAAAATCAATGGTATGTCTTTCCGTATGGCTTATAAGGCTGCCAAGGATTCCAAGAGTAAACAGGAGTTATGTGCATGTATTGGATCTACTCAGTAGTTCCTGCATTTAAAAACTTCATTGAGACAACCCTGAGTGAAATATGCATTAGGCCAAAATCAAAAGAAAAAAAATCAGCAGTAAGAGACAAAATAGTAGCTCCAAAACAACCAATTCTATTCAGTATAGTATTGTTTGAAAGGTATTTATATACCTGTAAAAGTAGACACGATACTGATATATCAGCAGATGAATTAATGTGCTTCTACTGATTTGAAATCGATTGTCATGTGAAACATTGAAACTGAAACATCAAAAGTAAATCAAAACTAATAGCTAATAATACTAAACTTCACAAGTTCAATGTAATTCATTCGATAAAGCTGATCACCATACAATATCAGAATGTTCTTTATGCTTTTATGCACAAACTCTTTAACTCAATCCAGGTAGAATAATAAACACAAACACGATAAATGCAGTGCATAATATCAATTTTTGGAAATTTTGAATCTTCTAATTTAAAGCTTGGAAATTTTCATTAATTTACAACAACCAGCTTACTGTTATAACATAGAGAAATGAAAACATGGTGAATAAAAATGTACCTTGTGAATGGTGTGGGATCTCCGATCATGATAGTTTCACTACTTGGTCGAATAGCAAGAGAAATGTCCATGGTAATCAAATAATTAACATCACAATCTAGTCAATTCAGTAGAACTATAAAAACTATGAACAACCATTATATCTAACGCGGAAATGAGAAACATTAAATCAACGAAATTATCATTCAAAAATATGAAGCCATTATCATTCAAAGTTCATGTTTCACAAGTGCAAGTTTCATATTTAATACAACTAAAACTCCTGAATATGGAAGACAACAAAGACACTTTTAAGTTTTAATTATCAAATCTAAATGCCCTAGCTGACATAAAGTTACTCCAACTATACGGTGCTACGTCATCATCATCTGAATCGAACATAGTTGTCCTTCTTGTCCTTCTTCTTGATCTTCTTATTCTCCTCATGATTTGTCTTCTTTGCAAGGAGACCGCCTGTTGGATTTGGACTGCTTCTTCGGCCTGGACAACTTGTTAGACCTCTATAGCCTCTTGGACCTGGACAACTTGTTGGACCTCTACAGCTTCTTTAACCTGGAAAACTTGTTGGACATCTACAGTTTGTTGGACCTGGACAGCATTGTTGGAACTCATTTTGATTATTCTTCTTGAATGATGCTGCTTGTGTGATGGTAAGAAGAGGAATAACGTTTTTATAATGGTTTCTCTGATTCTTCGTCTTCTCTCTACATTGAAAATCTAAAATTTTTTGTTGAAAGTCATTATTTCTTCTTTAATTCAAAAACCATTGTTGGTAATTGAATAGTGGTGGTCAAGTTTATCATTCATTTTTTAATACATTGTTATTTAAGATGGGACATTGGAAATAAAAACATTAAATAAAGAAATAATGGGCCCAAATTCTATTTACATAAGAAATGGTAATGTGTGTTTAAGGAATAATGAGCCTTAAGATGTCACACCATGATGTTGTTGTAAACTATTATAGGACTTTCCTATAAATTTTCGTTATGTATAAAAGTTAAGTATCTTTTTTTCACAATTGTATAAAAGTATTAAATGCATACCTAGTAATATTTCTTAGCCCATCATAATGAGAAGTGTGAGCCACACCAAAGGCTTTTAAAACAACTTACATCATCTGAAAGAAAGAAATAACAAATGAAAAAAGTATAATAAGAACATTGGTCAAGAAACGTATAGGTATAATAATTGCAAATGTAATAGTACAACTGAGTCATTTACCTCTGATAATTGCACAAAACATTGGTCAAAAAATGAATATATGGAATATGTTCCTCTTTAAAGGTAACCTGCAACATTAAACACAAATTTATCAAGTAGTAAAATGAAAATTTCCATTTTTTTACAATTTGCGGAGCATTATGCATAACAATTCACAACAATTTTTTAAAGATTACCTCAAAAATACTAAAATAACCTGCTTGGACTAAATCATGATTGAAGGTGTGAAAAACACAAGAAAGGGGGGGTTTGAATTGGGTTTTTAAAATAAAAACTATTCTTTAAAAATAATCCCCTTTACAAATAACCTTCACTTCTTGATAATAAAGCAAGAGAAACTGAAAAGAAAGAACACATTATGTTTATACTAGTTTACTTGAGAAACTCTCAAGTTAGTCTAGTCCACCCGCCAAGGTGATTTTGCCTCTCTCAAACGAGGTCTTAATCCACTAATCAAACTGATTAAAATAATGCACAAACTAAACTGCAAGTGACTAACAATAATCTCTAAGACACACTAGTCCTAGACTTCTTAAGAATTCTGACCTAACCGGTCTCTTAAGGAAATCAAACAATTGTTTGAGTATACAATGCATAAGCCAAACTGCAAGTGACTAACAACACTAAACTCGCTGTCTTAGTCTTCCTAAAGCTTCTGACCTACCCGGTCCTTTAGGGAACACAAATCTTCCTAAAGCTTCAGACCTAACCGGTCCTTTAGGAATCACAAACAACTGTTTGTTACAAAGGTTTGTTTACAATAATGATGCTTCTACACAAGCAGAGTAAACACAGTTTCTAGCTCAATTTAACTTAGAGCGAATCTACATAGTAAGAACAATCTTCTTCTTTGTATTGTGGTGCTTTACTGTTCACTCATAAATTCCTCTATTTCTTCAGTTCTTTCTTCATATGAATCAGTGTCTTTTATATTTCTCTTTTTCACACTGAGTGTTACACTTGTTATCACCACCGATTCGTTGAATGATCAAGTCTATATATATAGCCAGAAAAAGACCCGTTGAAGGGTATATCAGTAATATCAGAAAAGTACTGGTGACTTGAAATAATGTCGTTATGCTGGGGTGAAAATCGTACGCTGAAATTGTCCTTTGTATCACCAAATCAGGGTAGTGGAATGGTAGTGGAAAAGAACGTGTTTGATCGGTACTATGTACTATTTTCCCTCGCAAATGTTTCATCTTCTTATATCCATCAGAGGTTTCTGAGTTGATATGATTGAAGCATATTCAGAAGAATGAATCATTGGGTCTTCAGAGTTTTGAGTCTTTAGAGTCTTCAGAACTTGTTCAACAGAACCTTGTCATCAGAGTCTTTAGCACTCCTTCTTCAGAACCCTTGGTTATCAAAAACATAAGTCTTCAGAACCTTAAGTATTAGAATTAAATTCAGAGCCAGAATCCAAGAGAACATTGCAGCAGCAACATAGTGTCTTCTTAGAGTCTTTCTGACGCACAGTAGATCAGAAGCAATCTTGATTCTTTATGTAAAAGCGACCATTGAGAATTTCAGAGTGACGTAGCACATGGTCTTTATTAGAGTCAGAACTTTCTTTATCAGAGTCGGAACCTGTTTGTCAAAACCATCAGAATAACAAACGTTGGAGTGCCTGAGTTGTTCTCACACAAATACTCCATTGTTATCATCAAAACATAGAGATAAGATGCAGAACCAAATCTTGTTCTTGCAATCTCCCCCTTTTTGATGATGACAAAACCATGTATTTTGATAGAACAATTTATACAGGGTAATCAGCACCGCCGAAAAATTCAGAGTTTAAGCTCTCAGCTCCCCCTGAATCTGTTAATCTCAAAATTTCATTTATGCTTGTGCAGAGTCTCCCCCTGATCCCAAGACTCACAAAATAAAATTTGAGTTCTTCAGAACATAACAATCGAGAAGGAATACTTCCCTACAACAACTCATCAGAGTCTGACTAGAACATTAGGTCTTCATCTCAGAACCTGGTTACTATCAGAACTTTGATGAAAAATCAAAACTTAATTTTGAGTCTGATTGGATGATGACGCGCATCTCGTATCAGAGCTTCTTATCAGATCTTGAAGAAGAGTCACAACTTCTTAAGTATCAGAGTTTGATTAGAAATGACTTTTCTTTTGTCAATCTTTTCTTGGATTCACCAATCTTATCAAATTCGGAGCCTGGTTGGTTTTATCAGAATATCATCTGTTGCAGAGCGTATCTTCTGAATAGTATCTTTGAATAAGAGAATTGACTTGACTTGTTTTCAAGGAGATTTCTGCTTCTGACGCTTTGAGTCTGAATTTCATACTTTCAGAAAGTTTACAACTTCTGAACACTATGATATCAAACAAGATTTCTTAACTTTCAGAAAGTTCACAACTTCTGAACAGTATTGGAACATCTGTTTGAATAAACATATATTCTTGAACTGTACAACTTCTTAACCATGAATTATCAGAGTTAAAATTATCCATAAGATTTTCAATCTTTAGAGAGTAGGATCTTTATATTCAACTTGTCTAGAATACTAAGTGAACTTTTTCTAAGTTCCTTAATTGAAACATCAAACAAACGGTTAGTTGCAAAAGCATTATGTAATGTTTGAGTTCGAGATTCTGAGAATGAGTACTATCAAAATCATTTTACTTTCTCCCCTTTTTTGTCATAATAAAAAAGGGTAATCAAAATTTTAACTAAATCATTTTGATTTGAAAGAATTTAGATAAGTTAAATTTAGTCATTTTCTTCCTTTTTATGGTAATCATTATGGAATGCAGTAAGACAAGATAAAGAAAATAAGGAAAGTACTTCATTGATAGAACAACAAAACGTCGGAGCACTGTACAGGAACAGAATCATAAAACAGGAAAACAAACAACAACAAGGACAACGGATAGGAAAAGCAATGATAAACGGAAGAAAGACCAAGCAACCAAAAGATCAAACAGTGATGAAACGCACGCCAACCAGCTATCTCATTCCCTGATGATGGTTTCAGAATAGTTCATGGAAGAACACCATTCAGTATCGAGTTTCTCATTCATTCCGATTTGTCTTAAGTGAGCAACAACTCCTTGGAGATCAAGAATGTGAGAAATAATTCTACTACAAGGAATCTGAAACGATAACTCTGTTCTTGACGAAAGAATTTCTCCTTTCAAGAAGTTGAATATGGATTGAGGCAGATTAATCTTAATCTTGAAGATTAAGAAGAAAATGAAAAGCCTATCCATAGCAGAGAGTCGTCCTGTTCCCTTTTCCCTGGGTCTAAGATTTGTTCTCATGATTTGGTACCATATTTTAGCCTCAGGATTGAGAGAAGAGGGACTGTCAGCAGGTCCTTCTTAAAGATAGATGATGTGAATATGTTTAGCAAACTAGTTATTTCCTCTGTAGTATTCAACACATTCACCATCTTCTTTGCATTCAATAGCTTGAGAGATGATTGAAGAGTTGATCATGATAGGAAATCCATATACAGTAGACAAAATGCAACAAGCATCAGATTCATATGCAAGGATGCGTGCATTGGCCCATAATTCTTTTACAAGAGCTGGATAGATAAGTCCGTTGAGAATTTCAAGATATTTGTCCCAGTTTTGGTAGATGATGTCTGAGAGAATGTTGATATGACCATTTTCAACAAGATCATTAAGATCTATAGAGTATTCTTTCAAGAGATCCAAATCAGAGATTTCTCCTCTAATGATTTTAGAAGACATCTTGAAAGTAAGAAGGATAGGAGGAAAAAGCAAGTTTAGAAACGGATGACTGGTTATGTGGCATATAAAGAGAACAAAGAGTGATAGCAATAAATAGCAATAAAGACTGGATGAATTGAGACAAGAAATTCATCATTTCCAATACACGGGATACAAACAAGAACAAAGAATGATGAAATAGTGTATCAGTCTCCAAACGATTATGGAATCAGTCAATAAATATAAATAAATGTATACTCGAAAATGAGAGGACATAGTCTGACAAAGAATAAAGGAAGGAAGACAAGTGTTAAGTCCCAAGAAATATTTGTCTTACATACATCTTTATGAATGACTAAAGAGGAAGAAAGACGTAAAGATTTAAACAATTATCAAGTAAATTTTCAAATCCAATGTGTTAAACATGATATTAAGGAGTAATAGGTAATAATTACTTGAATCCTAGTCTCACGAAATCACAATGCTCGAGGTGTCTCTTCAACAGTATATATGATTTGATTTTAGACACACTTTGATATCCTTAGAGTCTGGAAAACCAAAAGGCTTCCGTCTGATCAGAGACGCTTTTGACAAAAGTATCTTCTGATGACTAAGGTTAAAAACAAATGATTCTTAGTTTAAATGAAAATCTGTTATCTCGAAGAGATAATGCAATATAATGATAAATATGTGAGAAAGAGATTTCTAAAATAGGCCATAACACTCATATATATAAAAACACTTTCATTAATAAAGGATCGAAATACATTTGCATAACTCGAACACGATCGAACACAGAGCATCCTAGAGACGAGACAGAAAACACAAGATACAACATGCTAAAGATTAACCATTAAAGAGTTCACAATTTTTCTTCAATAGACCGTTTTCTAGACCATCTGTCTTGACAAATTCAACAATTCCTTCTTTAAAGAAGATTTCAGATAGAACTCTTCCAAAAGGTATGCAGGGCTTGATGAAATCACCATTTCTGGAGTCAGTAATGGATTTTTGCAGAAAATTGAAGATAGTCTGAGGTAGATTTATCCGTATCTGAGCCATCAGGAGAAAGATGAAAACTCGATCATCATGAAACATGATATTTTTGTTTTCTTCTCGAGGACAAAAATTGGTCAGCAAAAGCTTAAACCAAGCTTTGGGAATGGGAAGAAGGTTTACAGGATTGAGAGGTTCATATTTGGACGATGTGTTATGAAGAGAGTCGAGTTTCCTCAGAAATAAGATACCTAGACTTAAGATGTTCAACAGTAAAGCCAATGTTCTCACAGCCAATTGCTAGAGCAATGGTGAAGGGAGTGATGTTTATGGGGACATAAAAAACACGAGAAGAAATTGAGCGACCTTCATGATTAATGTAGGCATGTTTCCAAAAATCTTTTACAAGATTTAAGTATACTGGTTTATCCAAAATGATGAAGTATTTTGTCCATTCTTGATAGTGCATGATTGAGGTGATACTGCTAGCAACTTCTCTGTTTCCAAGATGAAGAAGGTTTATATGGTCTTCTAATATAACCTCAAGAAGGTTCTCATCTCCTTGGAAGGTGATTAGAGACATGATGAGAAAATTTAGACAGTAAGGTAATTTTGAACTAGTAAGATCAAACACGACAGATCATGAGAGGAGGAATATATATATATATATATATATATATATATATATATATAGGAAATGAGAGACGTGACTGACTGAGAAAATGACATTGGTCAAGATGCGTATCACGCATAAGGTATGCCAAGCACACACTGGCAGAGTAAGAGACAAAGAATATCAAGGAATAGGAAAGGAGTATAGCAGTCTCTTAAAATGGAATATCCAATAGGTCACAAATAAGGATACGTTATTTAAGTTTTGACAGGAGTCAATAACTATAAATAAATGTATACATATAAGTGGCAATTGAAAAATGACACATAGTAAAGACAGAAGAGAGTATAGCTTATTTTCAAGAAAAACTTAACTCACATACGTCTTATCATTTATGAATGCACTGTCATATGGGAATGCGTAAAGATTTTAGCCTATTCTCAAGAAGTTTACGAAACCCAATGTGTCAATTTATGATTACGCATGTTTATCAAATGAGACAGTTGTCACCATTATAGTTCACACGTTATCAGACGAAAGGACAACATTTTTCTGACTACACAAGTTTCTGATAAAAACATCTTCTAACTTGTAGAAATATTTAGGCAAATTGCAGCTTTGTTATCATGAAAATCTGATTTCTTCAGACTTTGAGTAAACACATCTGATTCTGATGGAATCTTACTCTGGACAGTAGTCCATTTTCAGATGCTTCAGAATAAATAGAAATCTATCTTCAGCCAAGGGTTTTGTAAAAATATCAGCCCATTGATGGTATGTATCTATAAATTTTAAACATAAGATTCCCTTCTGAGCATAGTCTCTAATAAAATGATGTTTAATTTCTATGTGCTTAGCCCTAGAATGTAAGATTGGATTCTTACTTAAACAAATAGCAACAGTATTATCACAAAAGATAGGAATATTACTCTCATGTATCTGATAATCTTCTAGCTGGTTCTTCATCCATAGCATCTACGTATTGTATATAGACTTGGATATGTACTCTGCTTCTGTTGTTGAGAGAGCAATTGTTGATTGCCTCTTGCTTGACCATGAGATTAGATTCTTCCTGAGAAACTGAAAGTTTCCAGAGGTGCTCTTTCTTTCCAATCTGTCTCCTGCGTAATCTGCATCACAATAACTAGAAAGAGAGTACTCTTTTCCTTTTCCAGAATACATGTTGGATGCATTGGAGTCTTAACTGGTGTACAATCCGTCATGTTGAATTTCTTCAGAAGTTCTTTGGTGTACTTACTTTGATGAATGTAAGTAGCCTCTGATTTTTGGTCAATTTGAATTCTCAGAAAGAACTTCAATTCACCCATCAGACTCATCTCGAATTCTGCCTGCATTAGCTTAGAAAACTCTTCACAAAGAGAGGGATTAGCAGAACCAAAAATAATATCATCAACGTAAATCTGAACTATAAGCATATCATTTTTGAACATTTTACAAAAGAGGGTGGTGTCAACCTTACCTCTGGTGAAGTTATTTTCTAAAAGAAAATTACTCAATATGTCATACCAAGCTCTGGGAGCTTGTTTCAGACCATAGAGAGATTTTTTAAGTTTAAAAACAAAATCTAACTTCTCAGAATTTTCAAATCCAGGAGGTTGTTTGACATAAACTTCTTCTAAATATAACCATTCAAAAATGCACTCTTAACATCCATCTGATATAAGATGATGTTATAATTTACAAAAAAGGAAATTAATAGGAGTATGGCTTCTAACCTGGCGACTGGAGCAAAGGTTTCTGTATAGCCTATTCCTTCTTGTTGACTATAACCTTGTGCTCGTGCCTTGTTTCTTACAACCTCACCCTTCTCATTGAGCTTGTTTCTAAATACCCATTTAGTTCCAATAACGTGGACACCTTCAGGCTTCTGAACAAGATCCCAAACATCGTTCTTGGAAAACTGGTTAAGTTCTTCTTCCATCGCCAGAATCCAGTCTTTGTCCAGTTGGCTCGATCAAAGACACCAAACCCAGAAGTGTTTCTTCAGAAGGTTTGAAGGCTGATCTGGTTCTGATATGAGCGTCCTTATTTCCCAGAATCAATTCTTCAGGGTGTGAAGTTGCAACTCTGATTTTCTTTTGTTGTGGAGGATCAGTGGGAGCAACAACAATATCAGAAGTAGGAGCTTCTGAATCTTTGATTTCTTCTGCCTTTTCCTTAGGCTCTGAAAAAAAACTGATCTTTAAATCTCTTTGTCATCATCAGAGTCTGATTCTTCATCAAGTGTCAGTTCATCCTCTGATGAGGCTTCGCTTATGCTGGTCTTTGCCATGAGTACCACGTTGGCATGTTCTTCATCAGAATCTTCTTCTTCGGACTCTGAATCATCCCATGTTGCCATAAGACCCTTTTTAGCTTTGAAACCCCTCTTAGGTTTTCTATCTTTCTTGAGCTTTGGACACTCGTTCTTATAATGTCCAGGCTCCTTGTATTCGTAACAAGTAACTTCCTTTTCAGAAGCTTTTCTTTGACCAGATGTAGACTCAGGTCTACCTTTTCTTCTTGGCCCTCTGAACTTGCTCTGTCTGTGTTTCCACAGATGATTTATCTTTCTTGATATGAGAGACAGTTCATCTTCGTCTGAATCTTCTTCAGTTTCTTCTGAGTTCTCTTCTACTCGGTAAGTCTTTGTCTTTTCAGACTTAGACTTCAGAGCAACAGACTTACCTCTTCTCTGAGGTTTATCTTCTTGAAGTTCTATCTCATGACTTCTTAAAGAACTAATAAGTTCCTCAAGACTCGTGTTGTTTAGATCCTTTTCCAATTTCAAAGCAGCTACCATTGGTCTCCATTTTACAGGCAGACTCCTGATAATCTTCTTGACATGATCAACAGTAGAATAACCTTTGTCCAGAACTCTGAGTCCTGCAACAAGCATCTGGAATCTTGAAAACAAAGTTTCCACAGATTCGTTGTCTTCCATTCTGAAAGCCTCATACTTCTGGATTAGGGCCAGAGCCTTTGTCTCTTTGACTTGAGCGTTGCCTTCATGAGTCATCTGAAGAGAGTCAAAGATAGACTTTTCAGTCTCTCTATCTGTAATCTTTTCATACTCTGTATATGAAATAACATTTAGCAAAATCGTTCTCGCTATGTGATGATTCTTTTAGGTTTTCTTTTGAGCCTCTGTAAATGAGCTTCTGGCAATCTTTTTACCTTCAGGGTCTACTGGATATTTGTAGCTATTAACTACCAAATGCCATAGATCCAAATCAAATCCCAGAAAGTAACTTTCGATTCTGTCTTTCCAATTGTCAAATTTCTTGCCATCAAAGATAGGAGGTTTTGCACTATATGAGTCTCTTTCATTATTATCAGAAGTGACATTAAAAGTACTTGCGGCACACATTGTTTTTTACACTTTGGATCTATACTGAACACTGTTAGGTGCTTGATAAAAATTCAAACTTTTTATCTTCTCAGAACCGGAGCTCTGATGCCAATTGAAGGTGTGAAAAACACAAGAAATGGGGGGTTTGAATTGGGTTTTTAAAATAAAAACTATTCTTTAAAAATAATCCCTTTTACAAATAACCTTCACTCCGTGATAATAAAGCAAGAGAAACTGAAAAGAAAGAACACATTATGTTTATACTAGTTCACTTGAGAAACTCTCAAGTTAGTCTAGTCCACCCGCCAAGGTGATTTTGCCTCTCTCAAACGAGGTCTTAATCCACTAATCAAACTGATTAATACAATGCACAAGCTAAACTGCAAGTGACTAACAACAATCTCTAAGACACACTAGTCCTAGACTTCTTAAGAATTCTGACCTAACCGGTCTCTTAAGGAAATCAAACAACTGTTTGAGTATACAATGCACAAGCCAAATTGCAAGTGACTAACAACACTAAAACTCACTGTCTTAGTCTTCCTAAAGCTTCCGACTTACCCGGTCCTTTAGGGAACACAAATTTTCCTAAAGCTTCAGACCTAACCGGTCCTTTAGGAATCACAAACAATTGTTTGTTACAAAGGTTTATTTACAATAATGATGCTTCTACACAAGTAGAGTAAACACAGTTTCTAGCTCAATTTAACTTAGACCGAATCCACACAATAAGAACAATCTTCTTCTTTGTATTGTGGTGCTTTACTGTTCACTCATAAATTCCTCTATTTCTTCAGCTCTTTCTTCATATGAATCAGTGTCTTTTATATTTCTCTTTTTCATACTGAGTGTTACACTTGTTATCACCACCGATTCGTTGAATGATCAAGTCTATATATATAGCCAGAAAAAGATCTGTTGAAGGGCATATCAATAATATCAGAAAAGTACTGGCGACTTGAAATAATGTCGTTATGCTGGGGGTGAAAATCGTACGCTGAAATTGTCCTTTGTATCACCAAATCAGGGTAGTGGAATGGTAGTGGAAAAGAATGTGTTTGATCGATACTATGTACTATTTTCCCTCGTAAACGTTTCATCTTCTTCTATCCATTAGAGGCTTCTGAATTGATATGATTGAAGCATGATCAAAAGAATGAATCATTGGGTCTTCAGAGTCTTGAGTCTTCAGAGTCTTCAGAACTTGTTCAGCAGAACCTTGTCATCAGAGTCTTCAGCACTCCTTCTTCAGAACCCTTGGTTATCAGAAACATAAGTCTTCAGAACCTTAAGTATTAGAATTAAATTCAGAGCCAGAATCCAAGAGAACATTCCAGCAGCAACATAGTGTCTTCTTAGAGTCTTTCTGACGCACAGTAGATCAAAAGCAATCTTGCTTCTTTACGCAAAAGCGACCATTGAAAATTTTAGAGTGACGTAGCACATGATCTTTAACAGAGTCAGAACTTTATTTATCAGAGTCGGAACCTGTTTGTCAAAACCATCAGAATAACAAACGTTAGAGTACCAGAATTATTCTCACACAAATACTCCATTGTTATCATCAAAACATAGAGATAAGATGCATAACCAAATCTTGTTCTTACAATGATCTTCTCAAATTTCCTTCTCTCTACAATAGTGAAGACAACTGCTTAATTAATGGACTTGATTACACTCCTGTCACAATTCACAACAAAAATTTCAGAAATGGGTGAGATTCCAGACAAAAAGGACTAATGTAATCTAAGATTTAAAAATTTTTATTAATCATTTTGAAACTCCTTCACCTCTGATACCAAACTGCTCTACACCCATAAATTCAAAGACTAAATTTGTGTTTATATTATATGGTTGATACTTTAGCATAAATTCCTTCCATTTCAACAAACTTGGATATCAACATCCTATAACTCTAGAGTGTTTTTCTACAAACATGAAACTTACATCATGAAATTAACAGCAGAGTTATTCCACACTAGTTACAGCATTGACATAGTCAAATCATGACTAACTAAGATACTTACAGAAGCATGTTGAATACTTTGAAGGTTTTTGGCCATGACCTTCCTTAATAAATTTCTTGGTAACCTTCTGATGAAGAACCTCAACTTCAAAATCAACTTTTAGGGGACTACTCAATAACTCTTCTGGTTTTTCACCTTTATCATTTGCAGAACTTTTATCAAACACTTCATCTGCATTTTCTTGACCTTCAAAACATTAAATAATGATGATATAAAAACATTCATTGATGATGCATGTACATGGTTACGATGAAAAAAATTTAGATTAGAAGTTTTAGTACCCAAACATCAAACTGGACCAAATTACAAATAAATTAAGTTCGGAGTAGAAGAAATATAACTCACATGCTTATTTCCGGGACTGCTACCCAAAAAGGACGCACGGTCTACTTGGAGCTCATTGTTCCATTCAATCCCTGAATAGCTTCCTCAACATTCTTTCTGTTACAGAAACACCTAAAGGCATTAAAACATAGCGTATATAGCAAGCGAGTCATAAATAACACACTACTAATGATATTGCCAATACCACAAGTGTTACCTAACACCAAGTTGAACAAATCCACATCCTTTACAAATTGAAATTTTCACGGAGACAACATCGCCATATAGCAAAGACAACAGAAGCATCATGGCTACCAGATTTTTCGCACAACTTTGCAGAACCCTATTCTATATACTTGTAACTTTCACAAGAGAAATCAAAATTATGTCTATGAAAACCAACAAATGTCATATCATAGCCAATGAACTCAGATTACCATAGTATGTATTAAAAATTGGTAACTTATACCAAAGTACAGTCCATCAGACAATCAGCCATCAAGTTTTCACTAATCCATTCATTACTAACCAAATCAATAGAATTGAAACAATGATTAGGAAAATCTGACTGATTGTCTTGCTAACTTCAATTTTCCTATTTAGTTGTTGCAACAACTTACCTTTGGCATCCATATTCTTTGAGGTGACCAAATCAATAAAAGCAAATGGAAATCACTAATCAAAATAAAATAGACATTTAATTAATAGAAAAAGCATCTAATTTACTTCCTTTGGTTACTGCACTTATTAGAAACTTTTCATGCAAGTCCAAATATGTAGCAGGTTTAACATGTCCATTTTCTACATAAATAAATAGAACAACAAAGTTTTCACACTCAAATCAAGTTAACAGAATAAACATATCTATACTTATAAAACAAATTGTAAATTTCTAACCATGTGTAAGCTTTCCAATAATAGGAAATTTAAATTCAATGTGAAAATAAACAATACCAAATATTGACCATTAAAGCCGACAAACTCAATGGACCCTTCGAACTTAGGACACACTCTCCACATACCATCCATAACAACTTGTATCCACAACAACGAAATAGAAAATGAACCAGAGGCATCTCATTTGCTCCAGAAAATAGCTCATTGTAGAAACCTTAAACCTTTAAAAATATCACAATTATGAACAAACAAAAATAGTTTCCTTATCTACACATAACAAAAAGTAATTGCAGAGTTGAATGCTTTAGGTTGAACAAAAAGAACACAATACAGAAAAAATTAAACTTTGAAACAAACATAGTGAGAAGAAGATTGTCGAAGAACTAACCTTCAGAAGAAAACCATTTCCGATCTCAGAAGAAGCATAAAAGCATAAAAGATTTAGCAAAGAGTAACCCAAAACAGACAAGAACACATAAATTAAAATCGTTACCACAACCCAATTTCATATCTCCATCTTTTTCGCTTGAGATTGAATCCATAACTTAAAACCAGATCTACATATTTTTGTTCACTTCCAATCGAAACAACATTCTCTAAACAGATTCATTGCACTCTGCTTATGATGATTTCGGTTACATAGAAACCCATTTCAGATCCGACAGAAGAGATAAGATAATGATAAGATAGAGTAAAGTAGAAAGAGGATGAGAGAAAAGACTGAAGAAGATGGAGAGAAGAAAGAGAAGAAAGAGAAATGAAAAACATTTCACGCATAAAGAGGAGAGAAGATAGAGGAAAAATGACTAAAGCTAAATGTTGGAAAGAATATCATTGCAATAGAACCATATGACATCATCAATTGATCAAAAGCTAACTATCAAAGGCATAATACAATAAGTATATAGTTGGAATTTAACAATGTGACATCATTAGTTGGAAAAAGTATTATTTAGACATAAAATGCCCCAAAAGTGATGAAGTGGCAATTTCTAAGGCAAGGGCAAGGATGGTATTTCCAGAACATCAACTTTTCTTATATTATAGATTATTGTCAAACCACTTTTTCCTAAAGCTCCTTTCCTCCTTCTCTAGCAATTGCAAATCTCTCCACCACAAGGAGGTAAATTTATCAGCCTTAGTTCCACCATTTACACTCCCCCATACTTACTCTCCAAGACTCTAGCCCTTTACCTATTTTTCTCCTAAAGTAACATCCACTTCCACTTTCATAACATTGCGAGATTAAAAGAATTTAAATTTTTTACTCCCACGTCTCCTTTTTCCTTTTCCCGGCAAATCTTACCCCACTGAATCCAATTTACTTTCCTCCGATCCAGTCCCCAGCCCTATACAAAATTCTTAAATATAGATTCGAATTTTAAAATAATACCTGACAGAGCCTTAAAAATAGAAAGATAGTAGACTAGGAGCACACATAAAACTAACTTTAGTAGAATAATACGCCCGCCAATTGAGAGGTGTTTGTTGTTCCATGACGCCAATCTACCTCTCACTATATCAATCATTGATTTCTAAGCGCCATCCCTTCGATGATTACCACCGACATGGAGCCCTAAATATTTGAATGGAGTTCCTCCCACCTTACAGTTAAGCATCGATGCCGCCTGTAGCGCTTGTCGCATCTGCGAAAATGAACCGACGGAAAAGACAGAAGAGTCGCCACCGAACGTTATTTATCCCGACGCGGGGAAAGGAAACGATCGAAGAAAACCTGAAGAAGGGAAAGACATGGTCGTCGCAACCATAGTCTGGGTTCGGGAGTCGGTTACGTGAGAGGAAGGTATTAGCACCCCCTCGCGTCCATCATACTCGATGGGATCCATGCTTGTTGTTCTGATCAAAGGGTGTAGGTATCTGAAGCTCAACTGCTAACTAGAAAGGAATAGAATGAGAAACAGGGAAAGAAAAGAGGAAGTCAGAGCAGTCGTAGTTCGACTTACAGGGTCTTTGTTTGTTTTGTGTTTTTTAAGTGGATGACGCTAACATTCGCATTCTAGCAGTTTAGGTGTTGTCGCTCGTTGCGTGGAGTCTTACGCGTTTACCTGTATGTGGTAGAACGGAAATAACGTATCCTTACGATTAGAGTGAGTGAGATGAGAAGAGAATCCCGAAGGAAAATGATTGATTTGTTTTGTTTTTTAGAAGAAATTGTTTTGATTTGTATTGTTTGTGATATGTATCGTGCTAAAGACTATGACATAGGATCGAATGCGTTGCAAATCGACCCAAGACAGGACGTATGCAAAACATATAAGGTAAGGAGGGACACCCGCTTATCACTTCCCATGTGCTTAAGGCTCGTGGCTCACTCCACATATAATATTTATTAAGTGTTTTTTGCTTTTTTTTAGAAGAGAAAAGAGAAACTCTAATGGGTGAAAGAAAACTCTAAAAGGAACTCCATCCTAGACGTTGTCATGCAAAGGTTGATCCTATAGTTAAGGTTAGGAGGGGATCTCTACCTATGTTAGCATGTTTGAATTGATAATCTAATGTCTCTTCCTACTTTGAACCTAATCCAAAATTAGATTCAAGCTAGGAATCCTAAGGGAACATGTGATCATCACAAGTAAACATTAGATGATTCAATCACAATAGAGAGAAGTAAAGAAGAAGTGAGATGAAAGAGAAGTCATGTAAGTGTAAGCATCAAGTTAAAGTAACACAAGTACTTACCAACTCCAAGCCAAGCTCAACTATTAAATAGTTGAAAGCAAAATGCAAAACTAAGCACTAATGCACAAGCAAATGTCCTAATTCTAATCTAGGAGTAATGCCAAACAATAAGAAAAATGGAATGAGTCATAAAGGTGTATGGACCTAAGAGGAGCAGTAGCTAAACCTACTGTATCACATCTATGTTAGTGTCCTAAAATTAGTCAAAAGAAATCAAGTTATGTAGCATATCTTAACTCAAACAAATGTCCTCACAAAATTCATGTAAGTTGCACTTTAAAAGCTCAAACAAGTTAACTCAAAGGGGGAAACCACATGGAGGAAATAGCATTTCATGTCATAATCAATACAAAGTAATGTTTGAAATGTCAAGGAATGATCATTAAGTCCACATCAAGTCATGTTCAAAAGATTATGCAATTCTACACAAAGATGTCATACTTATGATACATCAATCACTTATGAACATACAAGGACCAAGCAAGCATGAGAAGGACTTGTAAATGATCTAAGTCAGAAGCTAAAGCATATTGTGAATGTCTAAAAGTGTCTCAAATTGTCACAAAAGTTCATGTCAAACACGTTTTCAAAAGTTAAGGTAAGCACATGTCAAAACAAACACCTAAACACTTCCATAAAGGAATGTTAATTGTCAAGCAAGTAAAGGATGATCCAAGTTAAGTCAAATGGGTATCCAAGCATACAAGGCAGTAGCAAATGACATGTAATATTCCACATTTGGGTCATGCAAACATCAACCAAAGAATGACACACAAAAGCACTCAAAGGAATTGTCAAAGTTAGCAAGTAAGCATGCACAAATGCAACTTCAATTAGGAATATGTAAAAGCTCTACAAAATAGGATAGGAAGACTTTAATTCAAGTCTAAAACAATGTATACATGTGGTTAACATTTAAAATGAACATTAATACCTCACAAAGTTACCATGGTAACAGATTTCCAAAAGTTAGTGTAAGTAGGGAACAAAAGCTATCCTAAGTGTCCTCTAAAAGCATATGAACTTCAATCATGTAAAAGAGGGAGAAAATTCATGTCAAGTAAGTGTTGAACCACATAAGGCAATACCAAATGACCTCTAATATATCCCAATTAGGTCACAAAAACATTGAGCAAAAATGGCCTGCAAAAGCTCAAGCAAAAAGTGGGCAAAGTGAACAAGTTAGCATGTACAAGTTCACACAAAAGTAGCATCAATTAGAGGTCATCCAAAGGACCTATAAAGTGGAATGGAAGAGCTTTACATCATGTTATAACAATTATTAATCAATGATTAAAATATCCCAAATGGATTGCATAAGGGCATCATCAAACATCCTAAAGATTTACACTAAAAACTCAAGTATAAGGGCATGATTTAGGACTCAAAACAAGCATCCAAATCATGATCAAAAAAACCAATGTCAAGTTATTACAAAGGTATAAAAAATGTCATCATAAATGTGCTTAACCAAGTCAAGAAAGTTAGGTCAAGAGAGGTCACATATGGTCATCAAGTTTGGCCCTAATCCTAGCATACATCAAAATGTTAAGCATGAAATGGAATATTCATGAAAAATGGATGAAAGCTTTGGAAAATTGTGTAAATTTATTCATGTAATGGTAAGGTCAGTATCTAATCATGTTAAAAATATTGGACCAAAAATATGCACCAAGGGTGCTCAAACAATTGCAAACATTAAGCAAGATATCCATCAATGATCATTCAAAACAAGCATAAAAAAGGCTTTCAAAGATGAACTAAAAATCATGGAAAAAATCCAAAGTGATGATAAATATGTCATAAAATCATGTGATTAATGGTATACAAAAATTCAGATCAATATCCATTGGAAAAAATTAGTTTTGAGTCATTATGTAAAGATTAGGTCCATTTGAACACATTTACACAAAAATTTCAAGAAAAATATCAAGAATATTTAAAATTGAAATTAAAAAATACAAAAATTTAATTAAAGTGTCAAGGAATGTCCATGAATTAATTTGAAATATTTTGATGATTTCACTATTTTTAAAACAGAAAAAAGCAAACGTGTATCAAAAGAAAATTAAAAAAACACAAAAGAGCAAGGGAGGTGTATCCTAAGCAAAAAATCAGTGCAATACTGTTGGGCCTAAAAAGAAAGGTGCGGATATCAATTAGAGTGGCCCACATCCTAGGTTATGCTCACTAAATATTCATTTCCCTTTTACAGTAAATGCAAAAAAAAAACGTTACACCATGTTATGTTGCATCAATTGGTCACAGCTTGTTTAAGTTAAATAAGACAAAAACGAAACCATGCCCTCTCAGGAGATGACACGTGGTCGTCTTCCTCCTCCATCCCATGCAAATCGTGAAATGCCCTAGCTCAAGCATGAAGAACACGACGTAAGAAAGGATGATTTGCACACACTTCTTCATCAAATTTCATCATCAATTCTTGACCAAAATAAACAAAATAATATATCAAATTGAAGCCCCAAATGAGTAGAACAACAATACACCATTAATTTTCACAAACAAGCATTTAATCACAGAGAAAAATGCTCATGAACATGAAGATCCAAGTATGTAAACCAACACACCTTCAAAATTAACATGAAATATTTGAGCCTAGCTCTAATGCCTTCTTGAAAAGGACTTTAGATGCAAGATGTGGATGCTTCTACCATACATTTAAACCCTAAAATGAGAGAGATGAAGATGAAGCAACTTACCAAATGGAGAATTGTTCACTTCCTCTTGTGGTGTTTAGAGATTAAGAAACCCAGAAAACTTCAATGCAATGCCTTGAGATCTCCCTTTAGCAAAATAAATGCTTAAACCTCTTCAAATCTTGAATGAATTGCAAGTTGGTGATGGAAGAAGATGAACACGTAGGTGATGGTACAATGGTTCCATGTGAAAATAGATTTAAACAGTAACTTCTACTCCATGAGGTGATGAAGATGATGAAAGAATTCCAGAGAAAAACCTCAAGATGAGAGAGATTTTGGTGATTGAAGTTGTGGGTGTGAAAAATGGTTTTTGGATCTATCTTCCTCTAATGGTGTAACTAACTTTTGTTAGAGAGAGAATGGGACTTTATATGGGTGGTTAGAGTGTGGTTAAGAGCTAATCCTAGTTAAAAAGTTAGTTACAAGTGGATTAGTGAAAGTTGAATAAAATGAGGGGTTATGGTGGTGTACGAATTTTCTCATGTGTGTGGTGTATTATTGTTACTATGGAGTGCATTATGATGATATTAAGGATATATGATGATGGTTAGTACAGCCAAAACAACTTGCTCACCAAGTTTTGCAATTTATCTCTTTTTGACATAAGAGGAAAATGTGTTTAAAATGTGTGTGTGGGAGAGAAATTGTGTGGCTTAAAAAGGTAATTGTGATGTGTGTGTAGTGTATAACATGCTGCAACAAAAAGTAATGCAAAACTCTTGCAATTTGAAATGAAGTTTTATGGTTTATGATATAAAAAAAATGTCCATGGAGGTGACTTTGTAAGCTTATAATTTGGTGATTAATGGACCATTTGGTGTGGTTTTTATTGCTTTGGAAAGGTAACATTTGATACAACATGTTTGATGTGAAAAAGAATTGGATTTGAAGTCTAAAATCTCATGGAAAATGGCATTGAATTCGTGGGCACAAAAGTGAGTTTTGGGACTTAGAAAAAATTCTAAGTTTTTTTCAATTGAACAACTTGATGATCCCAACTTTGATGGATCATAACTTTTGATCTAGAAATCCAAATGGAACATTCTTTATATGGATGGAAAGCTTGGTTCCATACTACAACTTTCATGTTTAACAAAAGTTCAAATGAAGCTTGCATCATGCTGAAAATGGCTTGGAATATGGCTGTATGGCATAAAGAACTTTTTATAAATGGAAAGTTTCTAAAACCCTAATTTACCAAAAATGGCAACTTTCCATAATTCTTGATTTTTGATGATTCCTTTGACATTTCTTGGTAAAATCTCACCCATTGATCACATTTGACTTGATGAACTCAAATTTGACCTCAAAAAGTCAAGAGTTGACTTTTTCCTTGATCAGTTGACTTGATTCCCAATTTGTCTGATTTTCAACCATCTGGCCAATTGAAAACATTCTGAATGAATTTGATGGTCCATAATCCACCTCTAGATACTTGAGAACATATACAAAGCCATGGAATAAAGTCTTGCCCAAAGAATCAGAAATAAACTGATTTTAGGCAAAACCCTGGTTTTGGCCTTGAAGGTTAGAAGATATTGACCAATGGTCAAAACCCTAATTCCTCTGGAGTGAGTGAAGATCCTCTTAAACCAAGATGTTGTATGTGATAAGATGGTGTCAAAGCTTCAAGATTCTTTCTCAATGGAGTTGTCATATGCTCTTATGACTAAAACCCTAATTAGAGGATCAAAAGCTAGGAGAGGGTGATTCTCTTCAAGTTTCTTGCCAATCTCAATCTCTTGATGAAATGGTGAACCAAATGAAATGTCTTAAGTATTGAGGAGCCTTTGTGGCTTGAGTGATTGAGCATATCCCATTCTCTTTGCTTTGATCAATCAATGATGAAGGAACCCTTGATATCATGCCTTGGGAAGACCAATGATGCATGTGTAATGCTTATGACCTAAATGCATATGAAATATGAAGCATAAACCATTTATTGGGTATAAATATGAGGGCAAATTTTGGGGTGTTACAGCGCCCCGACTCATTTTATTTATTTTTTGTAATTTAATTATGTGATAATTGTGATTTAATGATGTGTTACATAAGCCATTTAATGATATTAGCAAATATTATTTAGAATAAATATATATTATTATTGTTATTATTTAATTAGTGGGATTAATAGTAATAATAATAATATAATAAAATAAGAATTAAGAGAATAAGAGAAGGAAATTAGGGATAAATTTTCAGAACATCTTTTGGAGAAAAAGAGAAAAAAGAGGCTAGGGCAAGAAAGAGAGAAGAATCACCATTATTGTGAAGCTTTTGCAAGAACTCTAAGGTAATGGTGGGGTTCTAATTATCTAAGAGTTAACATGATGATGGTGGGTAGATCATGTATGTGCTTAGGTTGTATTTTTCTTCCCTCTATGCATGATCATTGTTGAAGTTGGTATTGGAATGGATTGAATCCTTGATTTTTGAATTATGTGTGGTATGTTGATGTTGTGAATGATGTTGGAATGATGAATTATTGTACTTATTGTTGTTGGAATCTCATGATTGATAGAGTTGTATGATGTTGATGTTGTTTGTTGTGTGTGATCGCGAGTTAGATTCGGAACTAAGTTATGAGTAGTTTTAGTGAAAATAATTTGGGGTTTGAAACTTTAGAAAAGTGTTTTTCTGTGTTAAAATATAGTGCAAACGATTGGTAAGGAAAATGGAGTTTTGGGATGGGTTAAAAGTGATTTTCGTGTGAAAAGCTGCAGAAAAAATGATTCTGCAAACAGTGTAATCGATTACCATGATTGGCGTAACCGGTTACACTGCTCTTAAAACGTGTTTTGGGGCATTTTGGGAAGGGTGTAATCGGTTACCTGAAAGGTGGTAACCGGTTACACTGAGTGTGTTTTGTGTTGTGTGGCTGGTTATAGGGGGTGTAACTGGTTACCTCATTTGGGGTAACCGATTACATTGGGACCATTTTTGAAAAATATTTAAAAATTCATAACTTTAGTTTCGGGAGTCCGATTCAAGTTCCGTTCCAAGTGTCGGGAAGCTGGTGTGACGAACTTTATCCTAGAAATGGGTTCTATACTAGAAACTCATAAATTTGTTGTATGATGATGTTAAATGCATTTTTATCGTTATGTTTTGGTATGACATAATCGTAAATGTATTTGTTGTTTCTTGCCTTGCTGTATGTCAATGTTGCTGGACTATTATGGCATATTGTGTTGTGGCCTGTAGGGGCGTGATACACTGATTAAATGAAGGTCATTGTATGTTTTTGTTGTCATGCATTTGATAAGTTGCATGAGTTGTGAGATAAGTCGTGTGCCCATGTAGGGTGTGAGCTTCTTATCCGGATTCTAGTTGTAGAATAGTGTTGTTGTTGAGGTGATCGTGTGCCCGGTGGGGTGTGAGCGATCATGGAGGTCGTGTGTCCGATGGAGTGTGAGCGACGTAATGGAAATTCTAACGGGAATTGTGATTCTGAAATAGGAATCGAGTTCTGATATAGGAACCAAATGGTACCACATGCATTGAGCTAAGTTGTAAGTCTTAATGCATTTTTTCTTGATTGTATTTGTTGTGTGCTTGGATCTTGGTTGTGTGGATGTATATTATAGAATGGGTGATGTGCACGTAATAATTTGATGCTTGCTTATTACCTTGTTTTCCTTTATATAATTATGATATCTCATCACTTTTGTTTGAATGTTGCCTTTACATGGGCATCGTGCAGATAACTCGCAGTAGAGGAGTTGACGTGAGTGGAAGCTGGAGTCTTCTGCTTATTTTTAGTGTCGGTGTTTCCTCTGATGTGTAACACCGGGGTTATGGAACGCTTATGTATTTTCTGTTTTGTTGGAGATTTTTGGATATCTCTTGAGTTGTGGCCACTTATATTTATTTTTAAAACATGATTATGTTCTGAATAATTAGTTGATGTTGATTTTCTGCTGCTTTAAATAAAGTTGAATTTTCAGACACCTTTTATTATTATTATTACTGTAAATAATTTTTAAAAGTAGTATGTGTTACATATCTAAATATATAAGCAGGTGTTTGTTGAATCTAGCATCCTAAATGCCTTATGTTTTTATTTTACTATAATATTTTATTTAAAAATTATGCGGAGGTTTTTAGGGTGTTACATAGTGGTATCAGAGCAGGCCGGTCTGTCCGGCCAAGTTGTTGAGTCGGTGTGGTGTGACAGTTGAATATTGTTGATGTTGTCTTCTAACCATTGTTGTTGTTGCTGGTGTAAAATAGAGAATGGCTGGAAGGAATGATGTCGCTATTGATGCTGCTTTGTAGGCTGTTGGTCAGGCTATGCAGAATCAGTCTAATGCTGGTGGGAACGATGAGTTCCATCACTTGGGGGAGTTCCAAAGGAGAAAACCACCTACTTTCAAAGGTATATATCATCCTGATGGAGCACAGGCTTGGCTCAAGGAGATTGAGAGGATCATTCGTGTGATCGATTGTTCTGAAGAGCAGAAGGTACGGTTTGGTACTCATATGCTAACCAAGGAGGTTGATGATTGGTGGATCAACACTCGTCAGGTGTTGGGGACTTCAAGCGAAGTTGTTACCTGGACTGTGTTTCGTAGGGAGTTCCTGAGGCAGTACTTTCCTGAGGATGTTCGTGGGAAGAAGGAGGTTGAGTTTCTGGAGCTAAAGCAGGGTAATTTGGTTGTTGCTGAGTATGCTACCAGATTTGTGGAACTTACTAAATTATATCTGCATTACAGTGAGGTGACTGATGAGTTCTCAAAGTGTATCAAGTTTGAGAATGGCTTGCGTCCTGAGATTAAGCAGGCGATTGGATACCAACAAATTAGGAGGTTCCAGAGTTGGTGAATAGCTGTAGAATTTTTAAGGAGTATAGTAAAGCTCAGTCAACTTATTACAAGAGTATGAGTGAGAAGAGAGGAAAGCAGAAGGTGAACCGTGGGAAGCCATATAGTGCTCTAGCTGATAAAGGTAAACAAAGGGTGGCTGATGGTAAGAGGCTAAGTGGGGAAGGTGTTCCTGCTCCTTTTAAGTGTTACAAGTGTGGGCCGTCAGGACATCTGATTGTTGATTGCAAGGTTAATGTGGTGACTTGCTAAAATTATGGGGAACCTGGACATATCAGAACTCGTTGTCAAAAGCCGAAGCAAGCTTCAACTAGAGGAAAGGTGTTTGCTCTTTTGGGAACTCATACTTCCAGTGATGACTGGTTGATCAGAGGTATATGTTATATTAATAGTACACCTTTGATTACTATTATTAATACTCGTGCAACTCATTCTTTTATTGCAACTTTATTTGGATGGGGAGAAGAGTCTTGGCCTTTGATTCATATGCAGTTAGATATTTAAGTTTATCAACAACATCAAATGTATTCCAATTTGTTCTATGACACGGTACCAGAAGTTATGAGTGCATTTCAAGTTGATGCCTTTGGTGTGCAAGGTCGTGAGAAATGGATGATGATTCCAGATATGGTTTACCCTATTGCTTCTAGATACAGTGATATATTTATCTCGTTGTCCAGGAACCTCAACATCACATTCTTCCCATTAGTGATAGCTCGATGTATAGCTTCAATTAGACAAAAAATAATTGCAGTTGGTTTTATTGACAACAATCATTGAGTGCAAGTGAAGTTGAAACCCAATTGTTTTTTTTTCCTCCCGTCACAAACTGATGGAGACAGAATTGTAGTGGAGTGGCAAGAACATGGAAATCAGCATATGCGGGACGTATTAGGCACTGGGAAGAAGTCGCAAAGAAGACGACATAATTTTTTTAATGATGATATGATAACACTTTTGCATTATATGTATAAGTTTTATCCACTTAACTTTGTTAAAAAGGTCCAAAAAAATATTTTTCAAAAATTTCATTACTGCCTACTGGACTTTTCAAATTTATGGAACTTTTGGTTCGTACCAAATTTTTCAAAAAATTCGATAGATTTATTCTATTTTCGAGTTTTTTCAAATATCTGGTAACTATTTTCCGGATTTTTTAATTATCCGGAAGTTCTTCAAAAAAATTCAAAAAATCTTAATTTTTAACTGGCAATTTTGCAAATGTCCGACATTTCTGCATACACTACTATGAAAAACCCCTCTCACAATGGTTGGTAAAGGGATACCATCACGGATGATCAACCATTGTAAGGTTAGGTGTGATTGTAAGTGTGTAGTTTACAATAACGGTCTATTTCCCGTTGTATTAAATAGGATATCGCGCTACATATAACAACAGTTGTTATAAAAATTTGCTGTGAAATAATTTATAGGTCCTGAGTTCGATGCCTAACAACACCATTTTGGAATTTATTATTCTGGATAGCGTTATGCTTATAACAACGATTTTATTAAACAACCATTGTGAAATCTTTGTTATTTTAATATTTTTTTTAATTTTACAGAATTCCCAATTTATTAATCTGAATCGTATTAGACCAGAAACAACAACACACCCTTTTGTTAATTGGTTTAGACCAAAAATTGTATTACCTCAAAGACAAAATTCAATTAAGAACCAAAAATTGTATATTACATCAAAACCAAAATGACACAAAACAACCTACAATTTACACATCATTACATCGAATAATAGTGTCTTGTCTCTTAGTGTCTTGACTTTAAACACCTATAATTTTGAATAATAATACTTGTTAGTAAATAAACTTAGAAGTTATCACTTGCAATAAATTATGAATGAAAAATATAAAATACTTACTTATTCATTTTCTCGAATGCCTTCTTGATGATCGTTACGAATAGCATGCACATTATCTCTATCAACTTCTTCATATGAAGTAGGCACATGTGTTGCGTAAGAAGGAGTGGAAGGAATTTTAAAATTTTCATCACTATGAGGATCATATTTTCCTTGGAGAAAATTGACCATCTACTTGATAAGTCCGAAGGGTCTGTCACATAAAAAACATGTTTTGTTTGAGTAGCCATGATGAATGGTTTGGTCATATAAGTTGCCTTGCCAAGGTCATCCCGTGTGAATCTCAACTCATCAGTTTATACATCACCCAAAGGACGGGTGTAGGACCGAGCAAAGGTCGTGACCTAAAGGACGGGTGTAGGACCGAGCAAAGGTCGTGACCCAAAGGACGGGTGTAGGACCGAGCAAAGGCCGTGACCCAAAGGACGGGTGTAGGACCGAGCAAAGATCGTGACCCAAAGGACGGGTGTAGGACCGACCAAAGGTCATGACCCAAAGGACGGGTGTAGGACCAAGCAAAGGTCGTGACCCAAAGGACGGGTCTAGGACCGAGTAAAGATCGTGCCCCAAAGGACGAGTGTAGGACCGAGCAAAGGTCGTGACCCAAAGGACGGGTGTAGGACCGAGCAAAGGTCGTGACCCAAAGGACGGGTGTAGCACCGAGCAAAATTCGTGACCCAAAGGAGTTTGGTACACAGACTGAACAAGCATTACCTGACCGAAGAAAGGGTATTCTAAGCAAAGAAAGGTTACTAACCCAAAGATGTAAGTATTCGAACCAAGAGGAGGTTTCCACCTGCTGGGGATTCGATGTTTACAGACGGACTGTGATTAACCGAAAGGAGTGAGTGATTAACCAAGAGAAGGTGATTAACTCGAAAAAGGTTCAGTATTTTGACAGACGGATTATGGTTAACTGAAGAAAAGGGTGATTAACCAAGAAAGGTGATTAACCCAAAAGGAATTCAGTGTTTTAACAGACGGACTGTGTTTAACTGAAGAGACGGGTGATGAACCAAGAGAAGGTGATTAACCCAAGAGGAACTCAGTGTTTTAACAGATAGACTGTGGTTAATTGAGAAGAAAGGGTGATTAACCGAGAGAAGGTGATTAACCCAAGAATATACTCAGTGTGTTAACAGATAGACTATGGTTAACTAAGAAGAAAGGGTGATTAACCGAGAGAAGGTTATTAACCCAAGAATAAACTCAGTGTGTTAACAGATAGACTGTGATTAACTGAGAAGAAAGGGTGATTTACCAAAAAAAGGTGATTAACCCAAGAATAAACTCAGTGTGTTAACAGATAGACTGTGATTAACTGAGAAGACGTGCAAATTGGTGTTTTAACTGACAGACAGTGGTTAACCAAACAAAGGGAGAGGAACCAAGAGAAGGTTGCGAACTTCGCTAGGGTTTCGGTGTTTAACAGGAAAACTAAGATTAACCGAAGAAAAGGGTTTGAGGCTCTTCAGGGGAATCAAAACAGTAATTATTGGCCACAAGAAAAGAATGTTGAGACAAAGGAAAAGAATGCTAAATCAAGACAATGATCTTAACCAAGAAAGATGGTGATTGATCAAAAGAGAGATTGAAAGGTGCAAGAATGATCAAGGATCGACCCGACTGGGGAAAGAGAAACACTATAGCTAGGGGATAGAGGTGACTATTCTCGAGGAGAGGACAAGATGCCCTTACCAAAGAAATAGATAGAATGAGGGTAGAAAAACTCCATCCTCATTCCTTCTCTAGTACCCAAAAATATAGTGTGGAAATTGAAACGGACAGCGTAACAGCTCCAATTTGTACAGTGCTCCAGTGTCGTGCATCGGTCGTCGTATGAATCTTCAACTCTGCGGGAGGAAAAGAGAGAAAGAGCTCTAAAGGAAGCCTAAAGAGAGGGAAAGGGAAGGATCAATTAATCGAAACATGGTTTCGATTAACTAATCAAAAGGGAATGCTATGCTAACAACTTTCCAAAGAGAATGGAAAATCATTAAAGCAAAAGGTGTAAATTATTGATTATGCAAGATTAAGTTCATCCATGAAGAATAAACTTAATTCAAAGAAAAGAGAGGGAGTGCAAAACAGTACCACATGACATTGAAAATGCAACACAAATCATGTATCATGTAGTCAAAGAAAGTTCAAGAATTAGCATGTTCAAACAAATATCAAGAACACACATAATTGCAAGAATTGATAAATCAATCATTGAATTAATGTAAAAATGCCTTAAACAGAGGTTAGCAACACTTAAAACATCCATAAATATCAAGCATATCAATTCATGGAAGTTAGACGAAGAAAGAATGTCAAACAAACTTGAAAAAGCTCAAAATTGGCCATTCTTTACAGTGGTAACCGGTTACAGCATATCTGCTAATCGGTTACTTGCTTGAAAATCAGCGTTTTTGGTGAAATTTACACTGAGTAACCGGTTAGCATATATGCTGTAACCGGTTACCACTGAGACAGTGGCAAAAATAACAGCAAAAACAGCTTTTCAAAAGTGGTTTTCAACACTTAATCACTTATGCCAACCACCACATACTAGGGCGTGAATTTGTGCACGAAAATTGAACTTGAAAACAACAAATAAGTAATGATAGAATCAATTAACACATCAAGATCATGGATCAAATAATGCAAAATCAATTCACACGCAAAATTATCGACTACATCGCGAATGATGTGAAAATGCTCGAAACAGTAAAATTAGTGAGATCCACCAGCATGTGGATTTGTGATTTTTCCGACCTCTTGTGAGGGATAGGATGTGGTTGATCCTCAGCATGTGGTACTCCTCTTTTGAAATTTGAACGCATGGTCAAACTAGTTGAAGACTACCCTGCCCCTAGTTAAGATTGAGGGTTTTTTGTGTACAGAAAGAAACTCCTACTTCAAGGCCCAAAGGGGTTGACTAGGGATTATCTTCCTTATACCTCCGGTGTTTGGGAATGGAACCAATGCCTTACATCGTCAGCAAGGTTTTATTCAAAAGCATACAGACAGTGATCTCATGTCTTTTTGATTTCATCATTCTCTTTTTTATTTTGCTTGATCAAATGTGTGATACAGATAAAAAGTATGAGTGAACACGAATGAATTTATTCAAAACATGCATATTCATTTCATTATTATTATCATCTGAAAACAAACAAGTTTTACAAGTGAACAATGCTTGACAAACAAAAAGATTACAAAATGGAAAAGATGTAGTGACATGATGATTGACGATGTTGAGGAAGTGCTCACAGGCTTATTCAAGGGATTCTTTTGCGATCTTGGCTCTTACACGGGCAAGGGATTTCCGTTCACCCATAGATTCTCATCTTGAATGGTTAAGTGCTTCTTGTCAATCAACTGTTGGACCTTAGCTTTGAAAGCGTTACAATCTTCAGTCGAATGTCCAGCCAACCCAGCATGATATCCACATCGCACATTGGGATCATACCCAGGTGGGAATGGTTTTGGTGGAGGCTTCAGAGCTTTAGGAACCACCAGTGAGTTCTGAACCAGATGTGGGAGAAGCTGACTGTATGCCATAGGAATCAGATCTAGAGAAGCATTCCTTTGTTCTAGATTATTCTGGGGCTTGTGCTGGTTCTGAAGCTTTCGGCCTTGAGCTTGCTGATTATGAGCTTGAGGAGGCTGTTGATACGGTGGTTGTTGGTATTGGGCAGTAGCAACATATGGGAATGAATAATGCGGTGTAAGAGCCCGAGGTGCTTGAGGATGAACCGGATGAGTATCATATTGCGGGAATAGTTGAGCAGGGTGCATCAAACCAGGATTAATCATCCGATTAACAGTCTGACCAAATTGGATCCCATACGGAGCGTAGGATGCCCCAGGATAAACAACTGGATGTGCAACAGCAGAGGGTTACCTAGGATAGGTAAAAGGAATTCCAGAGTTAGCAGACTGAAAACCTTGGTAGGGGTATTGCCCAACAGGTTGAATAGTTGGAGGAATCTGCACATGAACAGGGGGACCTCTATTCTCAGCTTCGGCAGATGTTTCAGTAATCATAGGTGCAAAATTCTGGCAAGGCTTCTTTGTAAAGCAAAGCAACTTCTGATCGAGGAGCTCTTGGACTTTGTCCTTAATAACAGCACGGGTTTCTGTAGAATGCCCCACATATCCAGCATGGTATCCACATGTGGCACTAGGATCATGCTTAGGATGATAAGGAAACTTGGCCGGCTTGATTTCTTTAGGAACAATTGCCCCAGCATGAATCAAAACAGACAATAGATTCGTGTAAGTCACGGGAATTGGATCGAGGCGGGGACGTCTCCTCCCTTGATTGTTGTTCCCTTTGCTGATTTGCTTATGGTGTTGTTTTTATTTGCCTCTAGTGGTCTTCTGATTAGACAAGGGGTGAACAGGCAGATTGCTTGCATCCACATTCATGATCTTATCCACTTTTGGTCCATTCTAGGCTTGCTCATCAATCCCAACCTGATCCAAAGAGCTCATTGTCAAACTGTCCAGAAGTAGTTCTGCAATCATGTCAATCTTGCCTTCCTTGTACATTGTGTTCTCATACCCAATATGTTCCATGATCCTTTGGCTTTCGGCGTCGGAGAATCGTTGTCTTTGGGCTGATGAAGGGAAGAAAATGATCTTTTCTGGTTTGGATGTATGCAAAGGCAAATGTATGTATGCATATGTTGGTTATGCAGATGGAATGTAAATGAGAGGTGCAACACCCCATGATGCAAAGGTTAGATGATGCAAAAGTCCAACATACATATGATGATGCAATAACTCAGGTTCAAAAGTTCGGCATACATGATGATGCAATAACATTATGCAATAATGTAAGTTAGGGATGCAACATCTTCTGGATAATCTACAGCTGTAGCTCTGTATAGGTGCGAGGAACTGACGTGCGTGATAGAACAAAGGTATGAAGTGGCTTGGTTTCTTGCAAAAACCCATCCCCCTCACAGGTATGATCTAGCCAAGAATGGTCATTCTATAGCAAGTTCTCAGCTTTGAGTCCTCGGATCAAGAAGCATAATGGGTTTGCCATTTCTGGCATGCCATTATCGCTCCTTGGGAGGAGTGCCTCAACTGAGTCCTCGGGAATGGTCGCCAGAGTTGATAGCTCTCTAGATCAACACCCCGAAATACGCAAGACACGCACGTCAAAATATCTCCCAAGAAAGCCTCGTCTGGATGTGAATTTCGTGAACACCAAACATACCAAGATGGCACGTAGGTCCTACTACTTTCCACTCTAGTCCTATGTGTGCACTCAAGCCTGTGTATTGGGCTTATCTCTCAAGTAGCAACCCAACCGACAACAGCGAAGAAAATAGCATATGTCCAGAATATACAGCATATGAACATTTAAAGCAGTAAAGAAATGCAGTAAAGAAATGCAGTAAATAAACATAAAGCTAAAGCATAAAGATAAAGCGAGTAAAGCGCAAAAGATAAACACCCAAGCAAGCAAGAAAACAAACAAAACTAGGCGAGACCCCAACCTGCAAGCGCAAGGACTCCGCAGTAGAGTCGCCAGCTGAAGATGGGGAGTCCCGCCTAGCCAGGAGATAAGCAAAAGGAGTCGAAGCTCAGGAGCAAGAACTCCCCAGCAGATTCGCCAGCTGAAGATGGCTGGTTTATACCTGAATGAATTGCACACTCAAAGATAACACAGAGTCGCCATCGAACTTTATTTAGTCCTGAAGGATAGGGAAAATGTCGATAAAACCCAAGGGGAAGAGAAACGGGAACGGGGGTCGGTTATGCGAAAGGAAGGTACTAGCACCTTACGCATTTGTCGTACTCGAAGGAAACCATTTCGCTTGCTTCTAGGCTTGGATGGGTTATCTACCTAAAGGCTTCTAGCTAAAAGAAAAGGAGAGAGAAGAAAGGGGAAATAGAAAGAAAAGAAAGAAAGTGCTCGCGGAGGATTGGGGCGCTCGTGCCTACGTACCCTCATAGTACAATGAGGAAATCAGAGCGTCGTAGTTCATGGAACCAGGGGACATAGAGGAATGAGGAAACGGAGAAGGAAAGAAAGGTGGAAGTGTGCTCACCAAGATCATCGTGATCTCGTGCCTACGTATCATACATTCGGATTAATGCAGAATCAGAGCTTCCGTAGTTCGTGGAACCAAGACGGAAAAGGAAAAGGAAAGGAAAGTGGTGTCAAAACCAAGAGCAAAAAAAAGAAGGAAATTCCACTGGGGATTCCAAAGAAATGGTGTCAAAACCAAGAGAGAAGAGCAAAAGGCAAAAAAGAGTATTCCACTGAAGGGTAAGAGACTAAAGTGACTGGGTAAGGAACAAAAGAGAAATGGTGTCAAAACCAAGAGAAAAAGAGATAGAGAAAGATCCGCTGGGGATGCAAAAGAGAAATGGTGTCATAACCAAGAAAGAAGTGCAAAGGAAAGATAATAAATGTGCTAAGAGTAAAGTGCAATAGTGGGGTCGAAACCAAGAGAGAAAAAGGAATAAAGAGACTCCACTGGGGAGTAAGATAACAAAGAAACCGTGACTGAGAATCAGAAGGTAGCGGCCCTACTGAGGAAACAAACAAAGGAATGATGTTAAAACCAAAAGAAAAGAGGACTCGGTATGTTAACTGCCTGGCAGTAGTTAACCGAAGGAAGGGATTAAGACTCTGTGGGGAAAAGAAGTTTTAACAGATAAGAATTGCGATCAACCAAAGAACAGGTGTAGGACAGAGCGAGGGTCGTGACTCAAAGGACAGGTGTAGGACCGAGCAAAGGTCGTGACCCCAAAGGACGGGTGTAGGACCGAGCAAAGGTCGTGACCCAAAGGACAGGTGTAGGACCGAGCAAAGGTCGTGACCCAAAAGACAGGTGTAGGACCGAGCAAAGGTCGTGACCCAAAGGACGGGTGTAGGACTGAGCAAAGGTCGTGACCCAAAAGAGTTTGCTACACTGACTGAACAAGCAGTACCTGACTGAAGAAAGGGTATTCGAACCAAAGAAAGGTTACTAACCCAAAGATGCAAGTATTCAAACCAAGAAGAGGTTGCCAACTGCTGGGGATTCAGTGTTTACAGACGGACTGTGATTAACCGAAAGGAGCGAGTGATTAATCAAGAGAAGGTGATTAACTCGAAAAAGGTTCAGTATTTTAATAGACGGACTGTGGTTAACTGAAGAAAAGGGTGATTAACCAAGAAAAGGTGATTAACCCAAAAGGAATTCATTGTTTTAACAGACGGATTGTGTTTAACTGAAGAGATGGGTGATGAACTAAGAGAAGGTGATTAACCTAAGAGGAACTCAGTGTTTTAACAGATAGACTGTGGTTAACTGAGAAGAAAGGGTGATTGACCGAGAGAAGGTGATTAACCCAAGAATAAACTCAGTGTGTTAGCAGATAGACTGTGGTTAACTGAGAAGAAAGGGTGATTAACCGAGAGAATGTGATTAACCCAAGAATAAACGCAGTGTGTTAACAGATAGATTGTGATTAACTGAGAAGAAAGGGTGACTAACCAAGAAAAGGTGATTAACCCAAGAATAAACTCAGTGTGTTAACAGATAGACTGTGATTAACTGAGAAGACGTGTAAATTGGTGTTTTAACTGACAGGCAGTGGTTAACCAAACAAAGGGAGGGAAACCAAGAGAAGGTTGCGAACTTCGCTAGGGTTTCGGTGTTTAACAGGAAAATTGTGATTAACCGAAGAAAAGGGTTTGAGGCTCTTCAGGGGAATCAAAACTGTAATGACTGGCCACAAGAAAAGAATGTTGAGACAAAGGAAAAGAATGCTAAATCAAGACAATGATCTTAACCAAGAAAGATGGTGATTGATCAAAAGAGAGATTGAAAGGTGCAAGAGTGATCAAGGATCGACCCGACTGGGGAATGAGAAACACTATAGCTTGGGGATAGAGGTGAATATTCTCGAGGAGAGGACAAGACGCCCTTACCAAAGAAATAGCTAGAATGAGGGTAGAAAAACTCCATCCTCATTCCTTCTCTAGCACCCAAAAATATAGTGTGGAAATTGAAATGAACAACGTAACAGCTCCAATTTGTACAGTGCTCCAGTGTCGTGCATCGGTCGTCGTATGAATCTTCAACTCCGCGGGAGGAAAAGAGAGAAAGAGCTCTAAATGAAGCCTAAAGAGAGGGAAAGGGAAGGATCAATTAATCGAAACATGGTTTCGATTAACTAATCAAAAGGGAATGCTATGCTAACAACTTTCCAAAGAGAATGGAAAATCATTAAAGCAAAAGGTGTAAATTATTGATTATGCAAGATTAAGTTCATCCATGAAGAATAAACTTAATGCAAAGAAAAGAGAGGGAGTGCAAAACAGTGCCACATGACATTGAAAATACAACACAAATCATGTATCATGTAGTCAAAGAAAGTGCAAGAATTAGCATGTTCAAACAAATATCAAGAACACACATAATTGTAAGAGTTGATAAATCAATCATTGAATTAATGTAAAAATGCCTTAAACAGAGGTTAGCAACACTTAAAACATCCATAAATATCAAGCATATCAATTCATGGAAGTTAGATGAAGAAAGAATGTCAAACAAACTTGAAAAAGCTCAAAATTGGCCATTCTGTACAGTGGTAACCGGTTACAGCATATATGTTATCCGGTTACTGGCTTGAAAATCTGCGTTTTTGGTGAAATTTACACTGAGTAACCGGTTAGCAGATATGCTGTAACCGGTTACCACTGAGACAGTGGCAAAAATAACAGCAAAAACAACTTTTCAAAAGTGGTTTTCAACACTTAATCACTTATGCCAACCACCACATGCTAGGGCATGAATTTGTGCACGAAAATTGAACTTGAAAACAGCAAATAAGCAGTGATAGAATCAATTAACACATCAAGATCATGGATCAAATAATGTAAAATCAATTCACACGCAAAATTATCGACTACATCGCGAATGATGCGAAAATGCTCGAAACAGTAAAATTAGTGAGATCCACCAACCTACAAGGCGGACATGTGCCTTGGTAATTGTTGCAAAGTATTCTTGATGCAGAAAATCAAAGAAAACCAGAGGAATCTTCAATTAGTAGATGAAACGTATCGAAACCGAGCAAAATACGTCGAAACTCCGAAATGCGAATTCGAACCGTTGAATGTTGAAGCAAATACTTGAGATTAATCCACAAGCCACGATAACTCCAGAAATCCAAGTAGAATAGCAAGAAGGATGAAGGTTGAGCTCAAGAAATAATCACTTATGATGTAAAAGTGATTATCCTTCAAAGTAGAAATGAGCTTTTGTGAGGTTTTAGAAGAGAATTGAGATGAAGATGAAGATGTAGTAGAAAAAATCAGAGAGAATGTGAGAGAATTGAGAGTGAAATTGTGAAAGATTTGTGTCAGAACTATGGGAAATGATGGAGTGTGTGTGTGTATGAAATGGTGGAGAGATTGAAAAGTGAGTGAAGGTGTGCTTATATAGATTTTTGGTTTGGAGTGTGAGAGGTTTGGACTTAGCTTTGGACTTAGCTTTGGGTGGTTTGGAGTTAGGGTTGGAGTTAGTTGAGCTTGACTCACTGAGTCAAGGTGGTTAACTCGGTTAGTTAGAACCAACTCGATAACAATCCCAATGTGAGCTCCCTCATCCAAAGGTTGGCATGCTTGTAAAACAAGGAACATGGTGCACTTAATTTAGAGTGAAACATTAGAGTAAATGCACTTGGATTGAATTGAGTAGTATTGAAATGTCTAGAGATGTCTAGAATGTTCCACATGCAGCTAAAATCAAGTAGAAACAAAGACCAAAGAGAGTGCATAACTGCTGTCCCAAAAATACAGCAGAATCTGCAACTTTGTACAGAGTAACCAGTTGCTGCATATCTGCTAACCGATTACTTGCTTGAAAAACTGCGTTTCTGGAGAAAAATACACTGAGTAACCGGTTAGTAGATATGCTGTAACCAGTTACTTCAGCCAAACTCCCACAAATTTGCCAAAAAATGATGCTGAAGTCCCGTTATTGATTTTCCAACTCTTGTCTTGATGACTAAACATGGAAACCTTTATTTTAAGCTTGTTTTGGTGATGAAAATAATCTTGAGAGGACGCAATTAATCGGGCTTAAAAAACCTGCAGATCCTGCAACAAGAAACACACAAAGAAAAGTGTGAATGTGTATGCCGACGATGCTAATGCACATGCTTATGCAAAAAACACAAAAGGAGGTCAAATTTCGGGTTACGACAGCATGTACGACAACTATTTAATTATCTTGGATGCACTGTTATCATTAGAAATCCTCTTATTAAACCAACTTATGAATTTCTTGTATGTTCTATCAACAACCACTTGTCATTCATTCAGGGATATTTTTTCTTTATAAATGTTTTGTGAGTAGCTATGTAAGGTTCAACTTCACTACGATTATTCAATATATAGAAATGTGGTTCAAGAACTACATCCCGAGCCATTGACTTAACATTTAAACCTTAATTACCTCTACCTCCAAATCTGTCAGCATGACGAGACTTTGGAATTCCTATAGACTATGTTTCCGACAAATAGTTTCAACAAAACTCAACAGCTTCATTTGTGACCTACCTTTCAACGATCGAGGCTTTCGGTCGGTAATGATTCTTCGTATATCCTTTAAAGCATGTATCTCTCTATTGGATACATCAACCTTAAATAAACTGGACCATAAAATATGATTTCTCTTACTAGATGAATAAGTAAGGGAACTATAATGTCAAAAAATGATGGAGGAAAATATATCTCCAATTGACACAAGATTATTGCAGCCTCATCTTTTAATTCAAATACTTTTTTGAAATCAATAACTTTATTATATATAGAATTGAAGAATAAGCACAATCTGATTATAGTTACTCTTACATTTTTTGGAAGGATGTCATGGATAGCCACTGGTAGAAGTTGTTGCGTCAAGACATGACAATCATGAGATTTTAAGCCAATTAACTTGAGATCTTTCATTGATACAAATTTCTTGATGTTTGATGAGTAACCTCGGGGAACTTTAAAACGATGCAAACACTCACACAAACTTTTATTTTCCTTTTTAGATAGAGTGTGACATGATGGAGGCAAATAAGTTCTTTTTCCTTTATCTTCTAAATCCAACTGTTGTCGTATACCAGTCTCCAACATATCTAAACGGGAATTCTTATTAGCTTTAGTCTTGCCTAGAATATTTAGGAGAGTTCCTATCAAACTATCACACACATTTTTCTCCACCTACATCACATCAAGACAATGTCTTACATCGAGACTTAACCAATATGGAAGTTCAAAGAACACCGATCTCTTTTTTTAAATATTACTCTTAACGAGACCTTTTTTATTATTTCCAAAGACAACAGTAAGGTGTTCTTGTCGTTGATAAACTTCATCGCCAGTTAAAGGTTTAGGAGTGATTTCAAACTTCTGTTCTCCATTAAAAGCCTTCCACAATCTACGATAAGGATGATTGGATTTAAGAAATTTTTTATGCCCAGGGTAAACAGTTTTTTTTCAAACTCAAGCGGATGAAAACAGGTATTAGATTCACATATAGGACATGCCTTATGTCCTTTGACACTGTATCCAGCCAAATTACCATATGAAGGAAAGTCGTTGATTGTCCAAAATAACATTATACGCATCTTAAACTTTTCACCAGAATATGCATCATCAATGTCAGTGCCTTCCTCCAACTAAAGTCTTAAATCTTCAATTAATGGACTTAGATAAACATTTATGTTGTTTCCAGGTTGTCTTGGTCCAGAAATCATCATACTTAACAAAATATACTTACACTTCATGCTCAACCATGGAGATAGGTTATAAATTGTGAGAAGAACAGGCCACAAAGAATGGTTAGTACTCAAATTACCAAAGGGGTTCATTCCATCTGTGGCAAACCCAATCCTAAGGTTTCTTGGTTCGAGGCCAAAATTCGAAAACAACAAATCAATTTTCTTCCATTGCAAAGAATCAGCTACACGACGAATGTTTCCATCATATTTTCTTTCATCTGTATGCCATCTAATATTCTTTGCATTGTTCGCATTAACAAAAAGTCTCTTGAACCTTGAAATTATTGGCAAGTACCATAACATTTTAGCAAGAGGACGCTTCTTACTAACATTGACATTGTCATCACCATTGTTTTCCTTCAACTTGTAGTGCGACTCACCATATTCCGAACATTGATCCAAATTTTCATACTTTTTCCTGTATAATATGCAATCATTAGGGCATGCATGTATTTTGATATACTCCAAACCCATTGGACACAATATCTTCTTGACCTCATTACAATGATCAGACAAATTGTTGTCATCTTGTAGCATTTGTTTCAACAAATCAAGCAATTATGTGAAACTTTTATCTGACCACCCACTTTTTCCCTTCAGATTAAACAATTTTAACAAAGCAGACAATCGTGTAAAACCTATGCACCCCTTATATAAAGGTGTATTTTTATCACTACATAAAGTATCATAAATATGGACTTTCATATAAGACGAGTCTCCAATATCACGCATCATATCTCCTAGTCGATCATCCATATCTTCGTCATCTTCATCCATTTGTGATGTCGTATTTTGATTTTTATCCATTTCTCAATGCCACATCCATGTTGTATAATTTTGACACATTCCATCAAAATATAGGTGATGTGATATTTCTTTTTTTGACCATTTGTTTGATATTCCCGCAATTAACACAAGGACAACAAAATACACCATTATTGTCGGGAAGTTTTTGTTCGGCGAATTCAATGAATTCAAGAACTCATTTCTCATACACAAGACCTAATCTATCAGCTTTCATTCAACTACGATCCATAACAAATTCTGAAATTATATCAAAAGATAATGTGAATGACACATTAATGCTACATACACAGCACACTAATATGGTTATATGCATATGCATATCCATCACAACAATATAACACCAAAACCTAAAGCACATTCATAACCACCTTTATTTCTTCATTTGCAATAGAGTTATAATGCCAAAACGAAAAACAACGAAAACATCACAAAATCATTTCAACGAAAACATTACAATGCCAGAACAGGACATATGACAACAACACATAGCTTTGAAACAACGAAAACATCATAAAATATTAATAAACCTAAAACACAAAGTAATCCAATTGCAAAAAAAAAACAGAAATCCACACCACAATGCACGAGAGAGACCAAGAAATGAACAATGAACAACGAACACAGAAAGGTAACCTATAGTATTTTCTAGAGGAGGAAGAAACCAAGAAATTATATTCGTTCCAAGAAATGAATGAAGATGGTGAAGAATTCGCTACCCTACTGTCTCACTTACTATGGCACCCTTGTGTGTTATGAACAAAATAAAAAACCTGTTATGTTTAAATTTTGTAGGAAATAATTTCACAACGGTTGCAAACAAGAACCGTAGTGAAATATGGAAAATATAACCACAGATGATTGAAAGAATCGTAGTTATTCTAATTTTAATTTTTATATAACACTAAATGTTAAGGGATATACACTTAATTTTATTGAAAAAATGGAAAAATGTTGATGTTAGGATTCGAAACTTGTTATCCATCTTCTATGACTACAGTTGTTATTATGAATCGTGATGAAAAGTGTTTTACTAAAATAAAAAACAAAACATGCGTTTTAAAAATTAGATATTACTAAGGTTGACAAAATTGTCAAAATAATGTTGTGTTATTATATGTATATTTTGTAGTAGTGATACTTTTTCAAAATATCTGGTAATTTTTCAATAAATTCGATAATTCTATTTTCAAATGGAAAATAAAGCAAAATTGTAATCACAAGTCCTTTAAAAACTAAAAAGTATCAAATATAATTTGGAAGGTCGCAGAAAAATTCTTCGTTTCATAGTTCTACTTGGAATAACAATTCCCTCTTTTTGGATTTTTAAAGAACAATAATTTATTCTACGTACATAGAATGTTAGTTTGTTGTCATCCTCATACATGTTAGTTTGTTGTCATCCTCACATAACTTTAGCATCTCTCCCAAATAAAACTGTTGGTTCTAACAAACAATTAAAAAGCTCTCAAAAAATTCTCTACACAAATTTGTACACTTTTTTTTATTTAATATTCAGTCTAATTTATCTTGCAAAATGAGTTTGTACAGTAAATAATGTGACTATTTAAAACAATAACAAACCAATTCACACCAAGAAATAACATGACCCAGAGGCACACGCAAAACAGGTTCATGTACAAAACCAGAATTTGCAAGAGCATTTCTTAGCACACCATCCTTATTTTTTATGCACCATCTGAATTTTCGGTTTTGCCCCCTAATTTCGGATGTACACATCCGGACGAACCATTTTTTTTAAAAACGCTGATATGTTCCAGAAGTGCACATCCAGAAACATTCCTGATCTGCAGATCCGGAAAACAGCAAAATTTTATTTTTTTTAAAAAATCGGTTTTTTTGCTTGGTCGCATATGTTAATAAATCGCCGCAACTTAATATACATTTGAAAACATCCATATATAAAATAAAATGATATATATATATATATATATATATATATATATATATATATATATATATATATATATATATAAATAATAAACTTCTGTCAAAATACAGTGCATACATGTAATATAAATATGATACATAAAAAAAACTACTGCGTATGGCGAAGGATCTCTCCTGGCTCCCCTGCTCCTCTGCCCCTACCCCCTAACCTGGATCGATGTCTACGGTACTGAAGTACCCCCCAGCAATCGCAATCATCCTATCCACGGCAAGTCTGGCACCAGAGCCCTTAGGGAGGTGATCGTCCGCAATGGTCTGCTGCCCTATCTGTACTATCTGACGACAGCGTGGTAGGACATCCTGAGTATGGTCCAGCTGAGACTGCCGCTCCTCTAATATCTCCTGATGAGCAGGTCTGGGTGGAGATCCCTCAGCAGTGGGAACCATGCATAGGTGTGAGACGGTGTAGAACCACACGATGTACCCGGCAGCAACGCTCCAGTCTGTCTCCGCTCTGGTCGCCCGAGCCTCCTCCGGTACCAAGTGGGACTGGTAGTCAGCATATAGCTCATCTATCTGCATGTGGGTCAAGCCTAGAGGAGCAGACTCATGAGGCATCCTGGGGATCGTCTGCGTATAACCGAACTGACGCAAGACGCGCTCCGGGAGGTATCGGGCAGTAACGGTCTGTTTACTGTGAATTTTGGTAAACAACCTCTGGTCTATCAATCTTAAACAAGAATTGACTAACTTGCAGGATCGACCACACAAATCCTAGGACATGTGCTAAATTTAAGAGACAAGTGTAAATGACAAATGAAAATTAAAGAGAATGTAAATTGAACTCCACGTTCGACGATGCTGAAATAAAATCTAACTGAACTCCACGTTCGACTACTTGCAACAAGGTAAAGTAAAGGCTTGAAATTTAAAGGGCTGTAAATAAAGGATGCAGAAATTAAGGCGTCGAAAGGAAATGACAATAAGTAAAAAGCTTTGAAAGCAAAATGCGACGAACTCCACGTTCTTGAAAAGTAAAGGCTGGAATGATAAAAGTGTTGTCGAAGGTAAAGCGCAGGAAAATAAAGGACTTTGAAAATAGATGCAATGGATTAAAGGTGAACTCCACGTTCTTGAAAATAAAAGACTTTGAAAAGTAAATGCTTGAAGATTAAATGCTTGAATGTAACAGTGCAGTCGAAGGTAAATGCAGAAAGTTTAAATGACTCTGAAAGTAACTTTGGCATGAAAGATAAAGTTCAAGAAATTGTAAAGGCATGAAAAGTAAATGGCTGAATCTTAAACATGATGAAGATAAATTGTATTAATGAAGAAAATGGTGTTACATTACGTACATTCTCACCAACTCGTTTCTCTACGCGCGGGTACTTTGAGTTTCTTTGAGTAACTTGTACAGAAATATGAACACACCTATTACATAGAACTAACTCCTATTTATAATGCTAGGAAATAACTACTAAGTGGTGGTTACTGCTTCGAACATGTGGATTTTGGCGCCTTTCTCCTTGGTCTCAACTGTTCCCACGTTCACAACTGCTCTTATTTAAATTTCAAACATTGGAAATTCCCTCCAGCCTTAGCATAACAACTTCAGCGCGCTTTTCCATATTCCCATGGTCGAACCTTTCCCAACACTTAGCCATTTTTGAGGTTTCCAAAACCTATATTCGACTCAGGCTTCACCAAGCTGGGTCGAAGCCTTCTTTACATTAAAAATAATTTTTTAACTTAACTTAAAATAGCTTTGATTCTTTCTAGCGTCGAAAATAAGGGTTAACAAATTGCCCCCAAGGAATGTCCTTTCGCCAGAATTGGTAGGAAGGTCATTTCTTGATATAATAACCATTTCGACGCTTGTTAGCATAGCCTTAACTGAATAATCTACTAATTACTTAGTGGCTGAATTGTTCAGTTCCTTTAACCCACGCTTATGACATCATACCATCATGATAAATCCTTAAACGTCTTTTCAGCCGTATTCATCATGACCCTTTTCTTGAAAATAGACGTTTGCAGTCTGACCATAACTGCTACTTTTCATCACGTCTTCAAGAGAAGGACACGCGTCCCACTAACTCCTCAGCTTCAACGATAGATCCAAGTCTCTTGGGATTTTCAAATGTCTATATATACCCATTTCCGCCACTTTGTGAACTTTCCACACTTTTCATACTCTCAAGCAACCTCTTCTTCTCTTCAGTTTCTCTCACGCAAACCCAGCAAAAAACACCATCTTTTCATCTTCTTCAACAATGGTGTCTTCCCAAACTAATCCTCAAACAAAAAAAACTCAAAGAGGCAAGGCCACTCCATTTAAGCAAACCATTCCTCCGTTCGCTAATATCCCAGGCCCCCAACTAGTAGATAATCGTCATTGCATGCCGGAACCCACCTCTGAAGAATCAAGAGCCATATACAAATCTCAGGTAATGATTCCTATAGTTGTTTCTGATAAATCCTATGCGCTATCTGGTCCTTTAGCTGAGGTTGATATTTCTAACGAGAGGCTAAGTGAGTTTCTCCCTTCGTACCGGAAAACAAGGCCGTTAGGGCAAAAGAGTTTTCCCAAAATCAACGCTGCTGCTGGAACTTCTCCTGAAGAAACCCCCTTGCCCAAAATCAACGTTGGCTATCTCACTGATGGCACCAGGCTGGTGAGAGCTGTCAACCCCTTAAAGTAATTCGACTAATGGATGGCGAAGATGGAGAAGGTCAAAGCTGACCATTGGAAGGATATAGGGATTTATGACCTTCTTATGCTGTCGAAGACCAGCATACCATATTGTCTGAACATGTTGGCGGCATCCTTATATTTTTGGGACAGCACCCATTATACCTTCCATCTGCCATGTTGAATGGTTACTCCAACCTTATTCGACGTAGCTGCCATCACAGGGCTTCGCCCAGATGGCCTTACTTATAACCCTGATGTTGATGTTAACGACACCATCAATATTTCAGGCTCCAAACTTACATACACTCTCTTCATCAAACACCACTTTAAACCAGAAGATGACAACGTGTCTGATGAAGAACACATTGCTTTTCTCACAATCTGGCTGTCGAGATATGTTTTTTGTACCAAGTCTTTGCAGGTAGCTAAGAAGTACTTGCCCCTGGCGAATCAGCTTCACCACAACAGAGGAACCTGCTTGAGTGAACTCATTCTGGCGAACCTTTACGAGTCTATCAGTGAAGGGGCTTCTCAACTTAGAAATATGGAGACCCAAGGTCCTATGCACTTGAGTGGTCCTCTTTGGCTGCTTCAATTGTGGCTTAATGCTACATTTGAGGCTAGCCTCCCCAGAAAAGGCCTAGTTGATGAAGCCTCTACTGAAATAAGGGAAAGGAGTATCGAAGGGACGCGTCTGGCTAAACTCACTCCCAATGATGATGGTGAAAACCTTCAAAGGGGTTTTACCAGTTATATTATGATGTTTGCCAATGATGAGTTCACTCCTTGCATGGCACCTTTTGCTCGACGAAGCTATGGCCCTGTGTGGTTTAAAAGGCCATTTCCAAATCCTCATCAAACTTTGGATCAAGAATCTGTTGCTATCTGGGAAGCCTTCTTGATTCCCAGATTCTTTATTCACAGGCTGAACTTAGGGAGAGGTTTATCAGCATTGATTGCCTATCAACCCAACCTTGTCTCTCGACAATTTGGGCTGACCCAGAGCTTCCCTCAGTGCTTGTATGAGAGAAAGGGCCAAGTAATTCTTCACACCGCCTGTTTCGACGAGGAAAATGTCTCCCACACACTCGACAACCGGAATGAGAAAAGAAGAATCCTCTCTCCTGTGTTTTTTGAACCTTCTTTTCTATGCACTTCATCATTCCACCAATGGTGGTCGAAGCACTATAGTGAGCACTTTCTTGATGTGGCTACATTTTCTTCGCTACTTGACCAAGCTTTTCTCCATGTGCAGGACAAGACGAAAAAGAGTAAGTTCACTCACATCGAAGAAATACAGGCTTTTCAAAAATACTTTGAAATTATCTATCGACCGGATGATCTTAGTCGAACCATTCATGAGGCTGTTGTCACTCTAAAGAGAAAATTTCTAGAAAAGCTGGATCAACTAAAAATTCCTCCCAACGTCCCTCGTGAGAAACATTATGAGGTAGCTTTTAAACTTTTTCCTCCAAAGTTCCCTCGACTGCCTAACGCTGATTTTGGAGTGGCGCTTGCCCCTCCATTTCCAGATTGGTTTGTCTGTGGGGAGCATTTAAAACTTCTTCGACAGCAGTCTCAGCCAAAGGCTCAACGAGTGGTTTCGACTAAACATACGTTAGACAGTTTTAAAGGGCACCTTCATATAGGAATTCAGGACGTTCGTGTCGAATCTGAAATATATGAAGGTTTGAAATCCTTAATCCATGGCTTTATAACTAACCATGCAATCATTAACTTGTAACAATTGTGTACTGTCTTTCAGCTATGCCTAGGAAAGCTGCTTCGACTAGGGCTGCTACCTTACAAAGTGGCAAAGAACCAGAGAGCACACAAATATATTTCACATCCCCCGCTTACGCTTTTACTATATGAATTCCTTTCTTATATTTGCATTGCCTCTTAAGACTGGTCGAAAACCCCCAACACCTTCCAAGAAAGGTAAAAAGGATACCCCAGCTGTGGTTATAGCTTCAGAGGCCTCAGATGAATCTCCTGAGGAGGTTCTCACAAGGAAAAGAAGAAACCCCCTAAAGGCTTCTGGACCTACTGGCCCACCTCCTTCGAAGGTGGCCAAAATACTCGAAAAGGCACCCACCACAAGTGGTGTCGAGAAGGAACCTTCCAAGGTGGCCTTGAGAACCCCTCTTGGTGACCATGGGAGTGATAAATCAAGTCCTGCTGTTGAACAAACTCAAGTATGTGCACCATCTTTTTTATTATGCTGACATCTTTCGCCTATTATTTCATTCTCATTTTCTCCACTTGTGTTCTTTAGGCACCCATAATCAGTAATCCTGATCCCCAACCAACTCCAAGCAACTTCGTCACCACCATAACTGACGACCCTGTTCCTCAACCAACTTTAGGAAGCTTCACCACCACGTTCCTTAATAGCCAAGGTGAGCCAACTTATCACCCATCTTCTGATATTGGCTCTGGTTTGAGTGAGATTAATCAATATACTCGACATGCTGCAGCACACACCACACTGCCAGTTCAAACCACTACTCAAAACGCACAAGCTGATGGCGCCAACTCTGATGATGATGATGCCTCAAGTCCCCCACCTTTCAACCTTTCCAACTTCATGGATGATGATCACTTGGTTGAAGAAGAAAGGAATGAACCTGAAGTTCAAACACACAACGACAATCCTGGTCAAGTTGCGCCTGAGGAGACCAACGAACCACGTCCTACACCAGCTGATGATCAGGAGAATATCCAACCAACTACTGAAGAGCCTGACGAAGAGATGGTAGTCGAAGAAGAAAAAGATGAAGAAGGAGAAGAATCAGAAGAAGAGGAAGAAGAACAGACTGATCCTAATCCCCACCATACTCCTTCGCCTGTGGTCCTTCCACCGCCTGGAGACTCACTGACAGCGCTCAAGTGGTCGAACCCACGTGAGTTTACCAAATTAATTCTTGGGCAGAGGTATGGTTCTTCTTCTTCTGTTTCTCCAACTCCAGCATCAGATAACTTCGCCCAACCAATTCTTCAGGCCATCAAGGAAAAATTCTTCAGGGGGTATATTCACAGAGTTTTGGCCTCAGACCCATTTGCAACTGCTTATTTGAAGGATACCCTTAGAAAGCTGGAACTCACCACTCTTAATCCAGACGTTTCTGGTTTTCTGATAGAATTAACTGCTGTGGTGAACCAAATAGCTGCAGAGATAAAGCTGCTTCCATCTATCAGGAATACCCTAGAGGAAACATCTGGTCTTGATAGTGCAGCTTGGTGTGGTGCAAAGGAGTCATATGAGAAGGTCGAAAGTATAGAGGCTGACCAAAAGAAAACACAAGACAAAATAGCCTCCAATCAGAAGAACATTGAAGCCTGGAAGCAGCAAATCACTGAGTTACAAGCTGAAATTGAGGATGCTGAAAAACGCAACCGTGATTTGCAGAACTTCGACACCACTAAGATGGCTAGGGAAATGAAACATGCCATAGATCGTATTAAGGCAGCTCAAAAACTTGAGAAACAGCTTGCTACAGCCAAGCTTGATGAGTCCTTGTGCAATGCTCGCCTCAAACATCACATCGAAACCTTTGCCCAGTTGGAGTCGAGGCTTCCCTTCTGATGCTTTCAAGACCTTTATTTGTTTAACTAATCATTTGTTTCTTGGCCTTTTCAGGCCCTTATGTAATGACAATTTTATTCCATTTGGCATTGATTAATCAATCATTATTATTTTGCCCTTAACTGCTTTCGACCCATATTATATTACGATGCACTTTATTTGTTGCCTCTTATCAGTCAAATTTGCAATTAAGGCATTCTATCTTTTTCTTGGAAAGTCAACCTTTCCAGCTTTAAATTCCAAGGCATACGCCTCTAGCTTTTAAAGTAACATTTATAGCATAGCCCTCAGGCCTACTTCCAAGAATAACTCACGTGTTTCCACCGTTTGACTGGCCAATCCAATCAGTACTTCGCCTCTATAAATTTCTTCCACCTGACCACGTTTTGCGTAGAAGCAAACATGAATAATTCAGAGAAATCATCAGCCAAGAAAATGGCTGGAAAGGCAAAGGCAGTTGAGGAAACAACAAAAAAGATGGAGGCAACCAAGCAACCTGAAGCCTCCATTGGAGCAACCTCTCAAGCCAAGAAGAGAGAAACTAAAATGAAGATCTCTAAGAAAGGGCGCTCCAGCACCCAAGACTCTGATGATGAGCCAGATGCAGATTATATAGATTTCCTCAAATCCATAGATTGGAGAGATTATGAATAACCTTTCCTTGATTAAAAATTGTTGTATTGGTTTTTCTTTGCTTTGTATGCCATATTAGCCTGACTTGGCCTATTTTGGCTTTCTTTTTATTAAATAAAGCTTATGTTTTAATATGAATCTCTTGCAGCATAGGCTTATATTTTTTCAAATACTTGCCATTTAATTTCAAGATTCTTTTGTCTTTGTCTAACTCTTCCACTTCAAAAGTGTCGCTCCCAGGATTTTCATCGAGGTACAAACGCGAGAGTGGCGCGGAAAAAACAGAGTCGCCAGCCGTGTAAATTTATCCCAAGAGAGGGAAAGGGAACACCGCATAAACCTTAGGGAGAGGGAAAGGAATGGTCATCGCAACCATAGCCCGGGTTCGGGAGTCGGTTACGTGAGGGGAAGGTGCTAGCACCCCACGCGTCCATCGTACTCGATGGGATCCACGCTTGTTGTCTAATCTAAGGGTGAGTCATACTATCATCTAGGGCTGTACTAAAACGGAGGGGAAGACAAAGACAGACTCGGTAGGACGTCGACGTCCTAGGCCTACGTACCCCCCTTGTGCAATGGGGAATTCAGAGTCAACGTAGTTCGGACCAAGTTCTTTTTGTGTTTTTTATGAGCGATGTTAAGTTCGCGTCCGGAATTTTGATATCGAACTCAACGTGTTCTCCAAGTATTACCAAGTCAGAGAATTTTAATACAGTAATCAACTTATCGAAGTACGGCCCTTGCAAAGTATCCTTGAACATATTAACCAATTCTCTTTCCAAAAGTGGTGGTTGAACGCGAGCAGCTAACTCTCTGCATCTCTGAGCATACTCTCTGAATGATTCGTTATCCGCTTTAGATAAACCTTGCAACTGCAGGCGGCTGAGAGCCATGTCAAGATTATAACTGTAATACTTTACAAAGGCATTGGCTAGATCTGACCATGATCGGATGCTACCACTTTCCAACTGCATATACCAATTCAATGATGCCCCACTCAGACTGTCCTGGAAACAGTGAATCATAAGCTCGTCATTATAGACATGTGAGGTCATTCTTCGGCTAAACATCACCAAATGTAGCTTCGGACAGCTATCCCCTTTGTATTTCTCAAAATTCGGCATCTCAAATTTCGGAGGTAACACAAGGTCGGGCACCAAACACATGCTCGCAGCATTCAGATCAAGAGTATCACACTTCACTAGGGCATCCAGCTTCTCTTCCAACACACGACATCTTTCATCAAACTGAACAGCCCGTGGGTCCTCGGGCTTCGCCTTTGGGATTACCCCTTGGAAATTTGGCACAGAGAAGGCAAAGCGCTGATAGTCTGTGGCATCAAGAGAAGAAGAATGTCCATCTCGGCCGATGGTACACTCGTGTATAATATGATTCCCAACAGGGACTTGCACAGGCTGAGCTTGAGTAACATTGCTCACTGGAGGTGGAATGTTATTCTCAGTAACTGAAGTCCCCTGAACATTAGCCTCTCCCCTATTCATGGTTGTCATAGCTTCCACAAGTTGATCCAACTGACTTTTCATCAATTCAACATCGGCCCTAGTTATAAACTGATTTTGTTCCCCTGAATCCATGATGGTCTCCCCAAAAGCTGATTCAAGTCTGATACGAACGTCTAGAGATCAACTGCGGTTCAGACAAAGGATTGATGAGCTCTCTGATCAGGCCGGAGACAGATATGCAAAAATGATGCAATGCAAAATGATTATGAATATGCGAATGCAAACAAACATGTTTAAACTCGGAGGGCGATCCACCCCTTGATTCCAATTTAACAGCAAGGTAGAATGGAACTTCTGCGCATATATTAAGAAAACCAGAGGAAAACCAAATGTCAACCATCACAATCCAAGGTAACAAGCCTGAGCACAATAATCATGGATCCCAACCAACAAGCCTGGTGGTGATCCAGAGAGGACAAGAACTACGTCATGTCATCAAAGTCCACAAGTGCCCCAGGTTCTGCCATAGAAATAATCTTGTGAACAGGATCCAAAATAAATGATGGGAACTTGTACGCTATGATATCCTTCTTCTCCTCGGTACTCATCCTTAATAGTCTTCAGAAACCGGAATCAAAGCTAGGATGCAACCCTGCAAATGAACAAACATGTTAGGATGCAAGATGATGATGCAAATGCACACATGGGGTCAAGGCGCCACAGCTGGATGTGATGTGCTGTTAACTAAATGGTAACCGCAACCCAGAAAACCAAAATTCCAGAATACCAAACCACTGAGACAACCAGAAACCCATATAATCAAGCGCTGATGAGAAATCCAGAAAACCGGGTAGGTTGAAAGTTTCGGTTACCTGCAAACCTGCAAACGCCCATCCCCTCTCACGTGTGGGTACTAGGATGTTCAGTATCCCAGGATCTTAGGTCGAGAAATGATGGTACGTTCACCATTTCTGGTTTGGCATCATCATCAATCGAGGAGGCCTCAACTGATTCTCCAAAGCGGAAGGTCCTCAGCTTTGGCACTGAGGTCGAGAAACAATAGTACATTCGTCCCTCGGGGTACAGTACTAAAGTCAATCGAGGAGTGCCTCCACTGATTCTCTTCAAAACGTAGGGGCCATCCTATGCGAGTTCCAAAGCGGGTCCTCGGGTGCGAATGGGTTTGCCACAGGATGTGGTCTGCCACTGTCACCACTAAAGAGGGATGTTTCCACTAAGGCCCTCAATGATCGGTCACCAGAGTCGACAGCTCTCTAGATCAACACCCCAACATGCGCAAGACACACATGTTAGAATGCGTCCCAAGATAGCCTCGTCTGGTTGTGAATTTCGTGAACACACAAACGTACCAAGCGGGCACGTAGGTCCCACTACTTTCTACTCTAGTCCTAAGGTATTCTCAAGCCTTGGTATTGGGCTTATCTCTCAGACCCACCCAACCTGCAAAACAAAGACAGCCAGCACAGCACAGCAGCATGACAGTAATAAAAAATGAAATGCGGAAAATGCGGTAAAAATAACATAAAATACAACACATAAAGCAAAACAAACACAAAACACCCAAAGAAAACAAAGACAAGCAAGCGCTAGGATTGACTCGCTTAGGGATGGACCAGCGTAGGTCAACCAGAGTCCCCAGCAGAGTCGCCAGCTGTCGCTCCCAGGATTTTCATCTAGGTACAAACGCGAGAGTGGCGCGGAAAAAACAGAGTCGCCAACCGTCTAAATTTATCCCAAGAGAGGGAAAGGGAACACCGCATAAACCTTAGGGAGAGGGAAAGGAATGGTCATCGCAACCATAGCCCGGGTTCGGGAGTCGGTTACGCGAGGGGAAGGTGCTAGCACCCCACGCGTCCATCGTACTCGATGGGATCCACGCTTGTTGTCTAATCTAAGGGTGAGTCATACTATCATCTAGGGCTGTACTAAAACGGAGGGGAAGACAAAGACAGACTCGGTAGGACGTCGATGTCCTAGGCCTACGTACCCCCTTGTGCAATGGGGAATTCAGAGTCAACGTAGTTCGGACCAAGTTCTTTTTGTGTTTTTTATGTGCGACGTTAAGTTCGCGTCCGGCAGTTAGGGTCGATGCCTGTTTGCGACTCAGACGGAAGGTAACGTGCCCTTTTTGAAAATAGCCTTTAGTTTGAAGATCCCGAAGGACAAAAAGGTTTGAAGTTGGTTTGTGTTTTTTTAGGACAGAAATGGCTTAAGTTAGTTCCTAAGTTGCATTGCACCAAAGTCTAGGGCACAGGGGCGAATACTTAACGCATTGTCCCAAGACAGGACGCTCGCTAAGCACTCTAGAAAGATGAGAGGAAGCCCCTCATTTCTCATTCCCCATACTTAAGGCTCGTGCGCAATACACCTTATTCTTATTAAGTGTTTTAAAGAAATTTGAGATGAGAAGAGAGAAGACACAAGGGTAACTCTAAAGGGGGACTATAGATCCTAAAGTCATCATGCATGGGTGACCTATGGTTAGTGAGGTTTGACGGCAACCTAAATCCTAAAGGAAAGAGATGAGGGAAGGACAAAGTAAGGGTTACCATGGATATTTATCCATACCCTTAAGGAATTTACCTTAGTTCCTGCATAAAAGGTTAGTACGAAACGGACGTAAATACTATCAAGGCAAGTGAAACTTAAACAATGGCGAACAAAAGTGATTATCATCCAAACATGAATCAAAGAAACAAAGAAACAGCCCCAAAGCAAATGGCACAAGTGCCTTTTCAAACAGATAATCATACAAGGTCAAAGATGCGCCTGCAAGAAAATCTCAAGTGAAAACAAATCAGATAATTAGAAAAATAACTCCTAAAATTCCCAAATTAAACATTAAGGTTCCTCAACCAGAGGCAAACAACATATCCAAAGTCCCTACAAAAAAAAATCAAGATATTAGTCATTCAAATAATTAGGCAGAGTTCAGGTGGGAATTAGGGCTCAGTGTGCCAAAGAGAAGGATCAAAATGCAATATGAAATAAATTTAAAAATGAAATAAAAATGTTTTAATGAATTTTGGGATGTTATCTAATAGATGCAACAAGAACGGATTAAAAATGTATTATAGATGAGGAGAATTAAAATAAAGAAATTTATGTATGCATGAGATGTGTAATGCAAAAAGAAGTTGAATTAAACAATTAATTTAAATGATAAAAAATAAAATAAAAATAAAAATAAAATTTGTGAAAATTTTATAAGATGATAAAAATGATGTATGAACTATATGATGATTTTTTAATGCAATAATGTATTTTTAATAATTAAAATATGAAAATGTTATGAATTAAATAAAATAAGATATGAAAATAGTATGGGGGTGCATTTAGTGAAAAAATGAAGTGGAAATGTTAAATGGGCTGAAGGTGGAGGGTGCGAATAGCAACCCAACCCACCAGCGCAAAAAATAAAATAAAAAAAGCTACCATGCAACTCAGTCAACTCAGTTGACCTCTACCTGCTCTTGGATTGATCACACGCTCCTCCTTAGTCAACCCAAAATCATAGTATTCATGATGGACGTTCCAGATTGCAAGACACACGAGACAACTCATGTGCGCGTGCACACCAAACACTCAGACTACCCATGGAATCCCACGTGAGGGGCACGTGAGATTTTTAATGTGCTGTCCCAGTCATGGCCACATGATTTGATCAACGGATACGGTTAAGTCAACTAAACAAAAAGTAAGCCAAAGAAAATAACCTGGTTGGTGGAACACGATAACTATCATGGGGTAAATAAGACACGATCAATAACTTAAAATCAGAAAAAATAAAATAAAATAAAATAAAACGTGGCAGCGCGATGGCCATTGGATGGAAAACTTGAATGGCTGGGATTTTGTCACCTTCATAAAACCCTTGGACGGCCGGAGACGTTACCAGACGCCGGAGCCCTAGCTCCGGTCGTCATCTCCGGAAACCCCCCACCCCGAAATTTCCCAGAAAGGGCATGCGAATACACTGCTTTAATCAGAAAAATGTCAGGAGTTCAAATATCCAATCAAAACAAGCAAATAACCAATGACTAATGAGGTTCGAATGAAAACAAGTAAGGTTCAAAATTTTAAAACTCACCAAGCAACCGATGTACACGTCCAAACACGAAACAAAATATATCAGATTCATCAGTGGCAATCACACAACAATATGCACGTAAAAAAAGAGAGTTTCATGATCACGAAAAAAACCACCAACCTGAGATGGTATGATCTGAATCCTTGCCTTTGGCTGCGAATGATGGATGATTTCTACTCTTTGGATCACCAGGAAGAGGTTTGTGGAAGTACTTTTGGGAGAACTCCTCTTGGCCGTGAGTTTGAATAAAAAATCTCTTTTAGGGTTTTCTTGAGAACTCCTCCAACCTCACGTCCTTGAACCCTAACCAATGCATGAGTAGGCTTAAATACTTAGGATTATTTCATATCTGATCATTTGGGCTTGGGTAATTGTTTGTTTCATGAGTTTTTGAATTATTTGGAATTTTTGCATTATGTGAATTACACCTTTCTCCTTGCATGGATACTTGAGAATTATTTGATGGATCACCTTCATTTGGATTGCTAATCACACCATATTTAAATTGGGCCTTGAAAACAAATGATTCATGAGTTTTTTGATGACTTGGCTTTTTTTGAATAATAAAAAATAAGTGAAGAATAAACCATGGAATCACTTGATTAAAAGGCCAAAAATGCTTCTTAGGAATTGTTTTTGGATGTTGGAACATGTCTTGAATCAATGAAATTGACCATAGGTCATTATGCCCAAAGTTGTGAAAATGGCATCATGAGAAACCCTAAAAACCACCTTGCCTTCTTTTGATCATAACTGGAGTTTCACAAACGATATGGAGACCCACTAATACTTGTTGGAAAGAGGACAAAAATACCTTCAACTTTCATGTTGGGGAAAAATTCATCTGAAGCTTCCTTGATGGTGTAAAGTCATGTTGAAGGTAGTGTAGAAATTTGCCAAAAATGGAAACTTTTCATTATAGGTCACTTTCCAAATTTGGAAACTTTGCACCAACTCCTGATTCCTGATAAATATGTATGAAACTTGACCCCTGTAGACCATATGAGGATGTGAGACCTTGAAATCCCTGAAGAGAACTTCAAAATTCCACAGTTGACTTTTCTCCTTTGACTGTTGACTTTTACCCAATTCAACTGATTTTCAATCCATTGGCCAATTGAACTTCTCCTGAACCAAACTGATGGACAACCTCCTATCCCTAGGTGCATAGGGACCCAAGGAATACCATAGAATCAAGTCTTGCCCAAAAAATCAGAAATAAACTGACTTTATAGCAAACCCTAGTTTTGGTACCCTCAGTCTAGAAGGAAATATCACGGTCTCCAAATCCAAATTCCTCTGAATATGATGTGTATCCTCTCCAACAAAGATAAGATATGCCATTTGATGATGATAAAAACCCAAGGAGCTCAAGAATTTCAAAACCCTAATTCATGCACTGGTTAGGAGAGAGTGATCCCTTGAGATCCCTTGCCACTTGTGAACTCTTGATGATGGGATAGACCAGATAGGACCTTCTTGAACTACCTCACGCACCTTGACCCCATGCTAATGATATGCATACATGATAATGCAAAAAATGAAATGAAACATAAGCCAGTTAGTACTAAAGTAGGGAGAGCAAATTTTGGGGTGCAACAGCTGCCCCTATTCAATCTTCTTGGACCTGAAAGGATGATAGCAACGACTTTCAGACATTCACAGTAGAAGGTGATTGAATACAAAAAGAACCACGAAATTTGCAAACTGTGGGGAGAAAAGATGATTGGAGTCCAGCCACACCTCGTCAAAAAGATTTGACGGAAAGACAACATACCCAAGAAAGAAAAGTGAACCCCAGAACCACATCGTCAAAGAATTGACGGAGAGAAAACATGAAACCCATGAAACACCTCGTCAAAGGGTTGACGGGAAGAAAAGATACCTAACGGACCACATCATCAAAGAATTGACGGAAAGACAGCCCGAACACCCGACCAAAGGGCCACATCGTCAAAGAATTGACGGAAAGAAAATCTGAACGAAGATAACACATTGTCATAGGGATGACAGAAAGAAGATGAACCCCAAGGAACACATCGTCATAGGGATGACAGAAAGAAGACCTGAACGAATGAGACACATTGTCATAGGGATGACAGAAAGAAAATCTGAACAAAGATAACACATTGTCATAGGGATGACAGAAAGAAGATGAACCCCAAGGAACACATCGTCATAGGGATGACAGAAAGAAGACCTGAATGAATGAGACACATTGTCATAGGGATGACAGAAAGAAAATCTGAACGAAGATAACACATTGTCATAGGGATGACAGAAAGAAGATGAACCCCAAGGAACACATCGTCATAGGGATGACAGAAAGAAGACCTGAACGAATGAGACACATTGTCATAGGGATGACAGAAAGAAAATCTGAACGAAGATAACACATTGTCATAGGGATGATAGAAAGAAGATGAACCCCAAGGAACACATCGTCATAGGGATGACAGAAAGAAGACCTGAACGAATGAGACACATTGTCATAGGGATGACAGAAAGAAAATCTGAACGAAGATAACACATTGTCATAGGGATGACAGAAAGAAGATTCTACCATAGAAAACACATTGTCATGGGGATGACAGAAAGAAAATCTGCACGAAGGAAACACATTGTCAGAAAGAAAACCTGGCCGAGGAAACACATCGTCAAAGGGGTTTGACGGAAAGAAAGCTGAAAAGGGAACATGTCGTCAAAAGGGTTTGACGGAAAGAGAACCTGACCGAAGGAACACATCGTCAAAGGGGTTTGACGGAAAGAAAACCTGACCAAAATGTCGTCATCAAGGGGTTGATGGACAAAGACTGGTTGAGGGTAAGATCGACGTATGACCTACGACCCAAAAGAAAGGTAAAAAGAGGGGTTAATTGTAATGTCTGCTGGGGATATGTCACCGTCCTGATTGGAAGTTGATTCGGGCTTTCACGCAAGGTACCAAATCTGGCTTATGCTTCGCATGCATATGTTTGAATTTCTTTCTATGGCGTAATGCTTCATACGAAATGGAAATGCTACACGTTTGAGGATACAATGCAAATGTGCTTATTATATGCAAAAGGACCCCTCCAGCAAAATAAATGCTGAAGAGAAGAGGCCAAATCTGCTGGGGATGGCGAACTGAACTGTCTCCGAGGTTACAAACTCTGCCGAGGAAATCAAACTGACCGGCCTTCTTGATATAACCACTGCTGAAGATGAAACCCGAAGAAAATTCCCACTCCATTGGAGATTACGAATAAACCTTGAAAATGGACCCCAAAGATCTGTTACGGAAGAGGTGTCAATAACCATTGGACTTTGAATCTGGTGGGGATGTCAACCACTGTTGATCAAACCATTGAGATGACTATCACCTGCTTGGAGAATGAAGTCAATAACAGCGAACTTGCTGGAGAATATCATTGAACTTAGCCTGTAGTCGGGGAAACACCCTTAACCTGCTGGGGAATACCAGCCATCACCAACAACTCTGCTCGGGAAACGACGGTTGATGATATCCACTCTGCTAGGGGACAACATCAAGCTTACTCCTCTGCTGGAGACTTACTTTCTACCCTTACTCTGTTGGGGAGAGAAACTCTACTGGGGACGTCACGTGTTGACCATCAACATAAACCCTGCAGATGTGATATGACCAAAAGATGCCCTGATACAGCATAGCCCATAAAGGAACCTGTCTTCGAGAGGTCTCATGAAGATCTTATATATCTTGCCCCATGATCTTGATTAACCGTTCTCCTGAGAAAAACCCTTTTTGCTTTTGGGGTGACCTGCCCCAGCCTTGAAGTAATTTTGCCCTCGACTGGCTGATCTGTGAAGGAGTACCTCAGACTGACTGACCTTCGAGAGATTTGTCGAATCTCGACCTGATTTCCCCAGATTGGCTGAATCTTGGAATGAATTACCCATTAGATATGACCATTTGATGGCTTGCCCCTGCTCAACGGAGTACTTAGGCACTCTGCACTTATATCGATCAATCTTTTCATTGCAGAAACTTCCCTGATCAAGCACTTACTCGCAAGTAAAACAATTTGTTTTGAAAATGACAATTTTAATGCAATGCATATGACAATTTTGAAATCCAAGTCTGTTCACTGGAAAAAAGTTGTGAGATATAGTGAATGAATCACTAATCAAAGTGCCGCTGATACCAACATGAATGGTAAGAAGATCCTTTTAGGAGTCAGGTTCGACGCGATCTTTACCGAAGTATGCTTTCGAAACAACCTTGCTTCAATTAGGTCTTTTAAAGGTTGTAACGTGGCTTGGTTCACGGTTTGAGAAAGAAAGGATGTAAGGCTCAAAGTTTTGTTTTAACCCACCCATTCTTCTTGATGTTCTCCAGTCCTACGTTCAGCTAACTCGACATAAGCGCTCACCTCTCAACAAGGTTAATGAATAATATGAGGATAGAAAGAACCCACATGGTTTTTGGAGTGACAGCCACCCCTTTTGCCTTTGGTGTCTGTAAACACACGACTTGTTCTTTATTTGAGGATTTTTCTTTTTCGCTTTTTGCTTTTTATTCTTTTGTTTTTCCCTGATTTTGCCTGGACGAATTCTTTTGATTTTTCGATTCATGAAGTCCAGCGGGATGCCCTACTTTTGCCTAAGTCATTTGTTTTCAAGTTTCAACTTAGCGGGCTTTCTCTTTTCTTTCAATTCCTTTTTTCCTCTTTTTTTTTTGAACAAATCGTGTGACACTGGCTTGTCTGACTTGTTTGAAAGGGATGTGACTGCCTCACTCTTTGGTTGGTGAGGGATAATCATAGACTTGATCCTTGAATTGAACGCTCGGTCAAATTAATTGACACTTACCCTGCCCCAGGTTAAGATTGAGGGTTTTTTCGTTTTCAGAAAGAAACTCCTACTTCTAGGCTCAAAGGGGTTGACAAGGGATTATCTTCCTTATATCTCCGGTGTTTAGGGATTTGAAACAATGCTTGTACATCATCAGCAAGGTTTTGTCCCAAAAGCATACCATCAGAAGTTCTGTGTCTTTGAATTTCATCATCCTCCCCCAAATCCTGCTTAAACAAGGGTTAGGTATCAATAAAGAAAATATGAGTGAACACAGATGGATTTAATCAAAACATGCATATTCATTTCATTATCATTATCAACTGAAAACAGACGAGTTTTACAAATGAGTTTGCCCTTTAACAGAAAAGAAACTACAAATGCAAAGAAATGATATGATCTAAAAGATTGTCAGCTTTGGGGAACTGGGCTTTCCAAGCTTGACTTGCTGTTGAACTAGCCATCTTCAGAATTGCTCATCGAAGTCAGTCTGATAAAAACTTGCACCACTGCTCTCGGTGTCTTCTTCCATAACCTGAACTGATGAACCCACATGACTGGATGAAGGAAAATTATTGATCTGAATACCCTGAGGCGTGAATGAGAACATATTGGAGTCAAGCAGAGTCTGAATCTTGCTCCTAAGCACCTTACAGTCTTCAGTTGAATGCCCCTGTGCCCCAGCATGGTAATCACAATGGGCGTTGACATCAAAACCTGGTGGATACGAAAAAGGCACTGGCTTCAGTTCCGTCGGCACTATAAGTCCACCTCTGATTAAATCTGGCAACATCTGACTAAACGACATTGCCAACTGAGTGAAATGCCTCTCTGGCTTCCTAGGTCTTTGTCGAGCATGCTGACGCGGCTGACGGCGGTATGACAGTTGATTCTTAGGGGATCCCTGATACGAAAGCCCAGAAGATTGTTGACTCTGAACCGTTGAAACACCTTAACACTGAGGTGGGGGATATTCTTGGACGAAATTGCCTTCTTCCACCCATTCTTCTTGAGAACTGACAACTGATCCACTTTCACTAGCCGGGAAGTACGAGGCGCTTTGGATTTTTCCCCTCTTGATATCGAACTCAACGTGTTATCCAAGTATTACCAAGTCAGAGAATTTTAATACAGTAATCAACTTATCGAAGTACGGCCCTAACAAAGTATCCTTGAACATATTAACCAATTCTCTTTCCAAAAGTGGTGGTTGAACGCGAGCAGCTAACTCTCTGCATCTCTGAGCATACTCTCTGAATGATTCGTTATCCGCTTTAGATAAACCTTGCAACTGCAGGCGGCTGGGAGCCATGTCAAGATTATAACTGTACTGCTTTACAAAGGCATTGGCTAGATCTGACCATGATCGGATGCTACCACTTTCCAACTGCATATACCAATTCAATGATGCCCCACTCAGACTGTCCTGGAAACAGTGAATCATAAGCTCGTCATTATAGACATGTGAGGTCATTCTTCGGCTAAACATCACCAAATGTAACTTCGGACAGCTATCCCCTTTGTATTTCTCAAAATTCGGCATCTCAAATTTCGGAGGTAACACAAGGTCGGGCACCAAACACATGCTCGCAGCATTCAGATCAAGAGTATCACACTTCACTAGGGCATCCAGCTTCTCTTCCAACACACGACATCTTTCATCAAACTGAACAGCCCGTGGGTCCTCGGGCTTCGCCTTTGGGATTACCCCTTGGAAATTTGGCACAGAGAAGGCAAAACGCTGATAGTCTGTGGCATCAAGAGAAGAAGAATGTCCATCTCGGCCGATGGTACACTCGTGTATAATATGATTCCCAACAGGGACTTGCACAGGCTGAGCTTGAGTAACATTGCTCACTGGAGGTGGAATGTTATTCCCAGTAACTGAAGTTCCCTGAACATTGGCCTCTCCCCTATTCATGGTTGTCATAGCTTCCACAAGTTGATCCAACTGACTCTTCATCAATTCAACATCGGCCCTAGTTATAAACTGATTTTGTTCCCCTGAATCCATGATGGTCTCCCCAAAAGCTGATTCAAGTCCGATGCGAACGTCTAGAGATCAACTGCGGTTCAGACAAAGGATTGATGAGCTCTCTGATCAGGCCGGAGACAGATATGCAAAAATGATGCAATGTAAAATGATTATGAATATGCGAATGCAAACAAACATGTTTAAACTCGGAGGGCGATCCACCCCTTGATTCCAATTTAACAGCAAGGTAGAATGGAACTTCTGCTCATATATTAAGAAAACCAGAGGAAAACCAAATGTCAACCATCACAATCCAAGGTAACAAGCCTGAGCACAATAATCATGGATCCCAACCAACAAGCCTGGTGGTGATCCAGAGAGGACAAGAACTACGTCATGTCATCAAAGTCCACAAGTGCCCCAGGTTCTGCCATAGAAATAATCTTGTGAACAGGATCCAAAATAAATGATGGGAACTTGTACACTATGATATCCTTCTTCTCCTCGGTACTCATCCTTAATAGTCTTCAGAAATCGGAATCAAAGCTAGGATGCAACCCTGCAAATGAACAAACATGTTAGGATGCAAGATGATGATGCAAATGCACACATGGGGTCAAGGCGCCACAGCTGGATGTGCTGTGCTGTTAACTGAATGGTAACCGCAACCCAGAAAACCAAAATTCCAGAATACCAAACCACTGAGACAACCAGAAACCCATATAATCAAGCGCTGATGAGAAATCCAGAAAACCGGGTAGGTTGAAAGTTTCGGTTACCTGCAAACCTGCAAACGCCCATCCCCTCTCACGTGTGGGTGCTAGGATGTTCAGTATCCCAGGCTCTCAGGTCAAGAAATGATGGTACGTTCACCATTTCTGGTTTGGCATCATCATCAATCGAGGAGGCCTCAACTGATTCTCCAAAGCGGAAGGTCCTCAGCTTTAGCACTGAGGTCGAGAAACAATAGTACATTCATCCCTCGGGGTACAGTACTAAAGTCAATCGAGGAGTGCCTCCACTGATTCTCTTCAAAACGTAGGGGCCATCCTATGCGAGTTCCAAAGCGGGTCCTCAGGTGCGAATGGGTTTGCCACAGGATGTGGTCTGTCACTGTCACCACTAAAGAGGGATGTTTCCACTAAGGCCCTCAATGATCGGTCACCAGAGTCGACAGCTCTCTAGATCAACACCCCAACATGCGCAAGACACACACGTTAGAATGCGTCCCAAGATAGCCTCGTCTGGTTGTGAATTTCGTGAACACACAAACGTACCAAGCGGGCACGTAGGTCCCACTACTTTCTACTCTAGTCCTAAGGTATTCTCAAGCCTTGGTATTGGGCTTATCTCTCAGACCCACCCAACCTGCAAAACAAAGACAGCCAGCACAGCACAGCAGCATGACAGTAATAAAAAATGAAATGCGGAAAATGCGGTAAAAATAACATAAAATACAACACATAAAGCAAAACAAACACAAAACACCCAAAGAAAACAAAGACAAGCAAGCGCTAGGATTGACTCGCTTAGGGATGGACCAGCGTAGGTCAACCAGAGTCCCCAGCAGAGTCGCCAGCTGTCGCTCCCAGGATTTTCATCTAGGTACAAACGCGAGAGTGGCGCGGAAAAAACAGAGTCGCCAACCGTCTAAATTTATCCCAAGAGAGGGAAAGGGAACACCGCATAAACCTTAGGGAGAGGGAAATGAATGGTCATCGCAACCATAGCCCGGGTTCGGGAGTCGGTTACGCGAGGGGAAGGTGCTAGCACCCCACGCGTCCATCGTACTCGATGGGATCCACGCTTGTTGTCTAATCTATGGGTGAGTCATACTATCATCTAGGGCTGTACTAAAACGGAGGGGAAGACAAAGACAGACTCGGTAGGACGTCGATGTCCTAGGCCTACGTACCCCCTTGTGCAATGGGGAATTCAGAGTCAACGTAGTTCGGACCAAGTTCTTTTTGTGTTTTTTATGAGCGACGTTAAGTTCGCGTCCGGCAGTTAGGGTCGATGCCTGTTTGCGACTCAGACGGAAGGTAACGTGCCCTTTTTGAAAATAGCCTTTAGTTTGAAGATCCCGAAGGACAAAAAGGTTTGAAGTTGGTTTGTGTTTTTTTAGGACAGAAATGGCTTAAGTTAGTTCCTAAGTTGCATTGCACCAAAGTCTAGGGCACAGGGGCGAATACTTAACGCATTGTCCCAAGACAGGACGCTCGCTAAGCACTCTAGAAAGATGAGAGGAAGCCCCTCATTTCTCATTCCCCATACTTAAGGCTCGTGCGCAATACACCTTATTCTTATTAAGTGTTTTAAAGAAATTTGAGATGAGAAGAGAGAAGACACAAGGGTAACTCTAAAGGGGGACTATAGATCCTAAAGTCATCATGCATGGGTGACCTATGGTTAGTGAGGTTTGACGGCAACCTAAATCCTAAAGGAAAGAGATGAGGGAAGGACAAAGTAAGGGTTACCATGGATATTTATCCATACCCTTAAGGAATTTACCTTAGTTCCTGCATAAAAGGTTAGTACGAAACGGACGTAAATACTATCAAGGCAAGTGAAACTTAAACAATGGCGAACAAAAGTGATTATCATCCAAACATGAATCAAAGAAACAAAGAAACAGCCCCAAAGCAAATGGCACAAGTGCCTTTTCAAACAGATAATCATACAAGGTCAAAGATGCGCCTGCAAGAAAATCTCAAGTGAAAACAAATCAGATAATTAGAAAAATAACTCCTAAAATTCCCAAATTAAACATTAAGGTTCCTCAACCAGAGGCAAACAACATATCCAAAGTCCCTACAAAAAAAATCAAGATATTAGTCATTCAAATAATTAGGCAGAGTTCAGGTGGGAATTAGGGCTCAGTGTGCCAAAGAGAAGGATCAAAATGCAATATGAAATAAATTTAAAAATGAAATAAAAATGTTTTAATGAATTTTGGGATGTTATCTAATAGATGCAACAAGAACGGATTAAAAATGTATTATAGATGAGGAGAATTAAAATAAAGAAATTTATGTATGCATGAGATGTGTAATGCAAAAAGAAGTTGAATTAAACAATTAATTTAAATGATAAAAAATAAAATAAAAATAAAAATAAAATTTGTGAAAATTTTATAAGATGATAAAAATGATGTATGAACTATATGATGATTTTTTAATGCAATAATGTATTTTTAATAATTAAAATATGAAAATGTTATGAATTAAATAAAATAAGATATGAAAATAGTATGGGGGTGCATTTAGTGAGAAAATGAAGTGGAAATGTTAAATGGGCTGAAGGTGGAGGGTGCGAATAGCAACCCAACCCACCAGCGAAAAAAATAAAATAAAAAAAGCTACCATGCAACTCAGTCAACTCAGTTGACCTCTACCTGCTCTTGGATTGATCACACGCTCCTCCTTAGTCAACCCAAAATCATAGTATTCATGATGGACGTTCCAGATTGCAAGACACACGAGACAACTCATGTGCGCGTGCACACCAAACACTCAGACTACCCATGGAATCCCACGTGAGGGGCACGTGAGATTTTTAATGTGCTGTCCCAGTCATGGCCACATGATTTGATCAATGGATACGGTTAAGTCAACTAAACAAAAAGTAAGCCAAAGAAAATAACCTGGTTGGTGGAACACGATAACTATCATGGGGTAAATAAGACACGATCAATAACTTAAAATCAGAAAAAAAAAAAAAAAAAAACGTGGCAGCGCGATGGCCATTGGATGGAAAACTTGAACGGCTGGGATTTTGTCACCTTCATAAAACCCTTGGCCGGCCGGAGACATTACCAGACGCCGGAGCCCTAGCTCCGGTCGTCATCTCCGGCAACCCCCACCCCCAAATTTCCCAGAAAGGGCATGCGAATACACTGCTTTAATTAGAAAAATATCAGGAGTTCAAATATCCAATCAAAACAAGCAAATAACCAATTACTAATGAGGTTCGAATGAAAACAAGTAAGCTTCAAAATTTTAAAACTCACCAAGCAACCGATGTACACGTCCAAACACGAAACAAAATATATCAGATTCATCAGTGGCAATCACACAACAATATGCACGTAAAAAAAAGAGTTTCATGATCACGAAAAAAACCACCAACCTGAGATGGTATGATCTGAATCCTTGCCCTTGGCTGCGAATGATGGATGATTTCTACTCTTTGGATCACCAGGAAGAGGTTTGTGGAAGTACTTTTGGGAGAACTCCTCTTGGCCGTGAGTTTGAATAAAAAATCTCTTTTAGGGTTTTCTTGAGAACTCCTCCAACCTCACGTCCTTGAACCCTAACCAATGCATGAGTAGGCTTAAATACTTAGGGTTATTTCATATCTGATCATTTGGGCTTAGGTAATTGTTTGTTTCATGAGTTTTTGAATTATTTGGAATTTTTGCATTATGTGAATTACACCTTTCTCCTTGCATGGATACTTGAGAATTATTTGATGGATCACCTTCATTTGGACTGCTAATCACACCATATTTAAATTGGGCCTTGAAAACAAATGATTCATGAGTTTTTTTATGACTTGGATTTTTTTGAATAATAAAAAATAAGTGAAGAATAAACCATGGAATCACTTGATTAAAAGGCCAAAAATGCTTCTTAGGAATTGTTTTTGGATGTTGGAACATGTCTTGAATCAATGAAATTGACCATAGGTCATTATGCCCAAAGTTGTGAAAATGGCATCATGAGAAACCCTAAAAACCACCTTGCCTTCTTTTGATCATAACTGGAGTTTCACAAACGATATGGAGACCCACTAGTACTTGTTGGAAAGAGGACAAAAAGACCTTCAACTTTCATGTTGGGGAAAAATTCATCTGAAGCTTCCTTGATGGTGTAAAGTCATGTTGAAGGTAGTGTAGAAATTTGCCAAAAATGGAAACTTTTCATTATAGGTCACTTTCCAAATTTGGAAACTTTGCACCAACTCCTGATTCCTGATAAATATGTATGAAACTTGACCCCTGTAGACCATATGAGGATGTGAGACCTTGAAATCCCTGAAGAGAACTTCAAAATTCCACAGTTGACTTTTCTCCTTTGACTGTTGACTTTTACCCAATTCAACTGATTTTTAATCCATTGGCCAATTGAACTTCTCCTGAACCAAACTGATGGACAACCTCCTATCCCTAGGTGCATAGGGACCCAAGGAATACCATTGAATCAAGTCTTGCCCAAAAAATTAGAAATAAACTGACTTTATAGCAAACCCTAGTTTTGGTACCCTCAGTCTAGGAGGAAATAACACGGTCTCCAAATCCAAATTCCTCTGAATATGATGTGTATCCTCTCCAACAAAGATAAGATATGCCATTTGATGATGATAAAAACCCAAGGAGCTCAAGAATTTCAAAACCCTAATTCATGCACTGGTTAGGAGAGAGTGATCCCTTGAGATCCCTTGCCACTTGTGAACTCTTGATGATGGGATAGACCAGATAGGACCTTCTTGAACTACCTCACGCACCTTGACCCCATGCTAATCATATGCATACATGATAATGCAAAAAATGAAATGAAACATAAGCCAGTTAGTACTAAAGTAGGGAGAGCAAATTTTGGGGTGCAACAATAAGCTCCATTAGAGAAAACTTGTATAACTTGGAATGGGCCTTCCCACTTAGGGGACCATTTGCCCAATGTTCTGTCCTTTCGATCCATAGGCAAAATCACTTTCCAAACCAATTCCCCACATGCAAAAGATTTAAACTTAACCTTTTTGTTGTAGGATTCTTCGACCCTCTTCTTTTGTCTTCTTAACAACTCCAAGGCTCTGAGCCTTTCTTCATCCAAATCCACTAGTTCATTCATCATCATTTCCCAATAATTCTCAGAGGGAATCTCATGATGTCTTTGAATTCTTACAGACTGTAAATAAATCTCAACAGGCAATACTGCATCATGACCAAAAGTAAGTCGAAATGGGGTAGTGTTGATAGCCTCTTTAGGGGATGTTCGACATGCCCAAAGAACTTGGTCTAACGTCTTGTGCCAATTTTTAGGCCTCTTTCCCACATGCTTCTTAATTAGTCCAATTACTACCTTATTGGCAGCTTTGACTTGCCCATTGGCCTGAGCATAATAAGGTGTAGAAGTTAATAACTTAAAACCTATTTCTTTGGCAAACTCCTGCATCTTTCGACCAGTGAACACTGACCCTTGATCTGTAGTGATTGTTTCAGGAATCCCAAATCTATAAATAATGTGATTTTGAATGAATTCAATAACATTTTCTTGACCTATATTCACCAGTGGTATTGCCTCAATCCACTTGGTGAAATAATCAATTCCCACCAAAATATATCTTTGGTTCTTTGAAGATGGTTGTCGAATCTCTCCCACTATATCCAAAGCCCATCCTCTGAAAGGCCACGGTTTCACTATGGAGTGTAATTCACTTGCTGGGATATGCTGTACGCCAGCATGAATTTGGCATTCTTGGCAACCCTTAGCAAATTCTATGCAATCTTTCAGCATAGTAGGCCAATACATGCCTTGTCGAAACAACAGCCATTTCATCTTCTGGCCAACTTGGTGTGCTCCACATGCCCCACTGTGTACTGTCTAAAGAGCCAAATATGCCTCTGCTTCACTAAGGCATTTCAATAGGACTCCCTCAGGGGTCTTTTTAAACAGTTCATTACCCAAAAGCACATAGCTTAAGGCTTGATACCTGATTTTTCGCTCTGTCGAAGCCGTTGGATTTTGTAAATATTCAACTATGGGCTTTCTCCAATCTTCATATGTTAAATTATCTATGGCAAAAATTTCAAAATTTTCGCCATCTATGCACCCAAGCTTAGTTATTTCTAAGTTTGATGGGCACAATCCAACAACCACCACTTTACCTCTTGCTTCAATTACTTCTTGAAGGTTTTCCTTCGACACCTTGTATCCAGAGGCAATTTGAGCCAAGTCGTTAGCAACTTGGTTCTCTATTCTAGGTATGTGTTGGATGGCCACTACCTCAAATTTCTTTAATAATCTATTGGCCATCACAAAGTACATAATGAGATTTTCTTTAACACACTTATACTCCTTTGTGATTTGTTTTATAACCAATTCTGAGTCTCCCATTATTTCGACTCTAGTTGCCCCCAATTCTAACAAAATTTCAAGGCCAGCGATTAATGCTTCATATTCAGCCTCATTGTTAGAGCAAGGTCCTTCAACCTTATACTTGAATTTTGTTGGAATTTTTTCAGGAGAAATAATGTATATTCCTACTCCTGTTCCATTTTTATGACTTGATCCATCAAAGTATAACTTCCAGGATTTTAATTCAACATAATTCAAATCATTTTCATTTATAGAGTGATCAACTATAAAATCTGCAACTACTTGCACTTTCACAGCTTTTAAAGGTTGATATGTTAGGGAAAATTCTGTTAATGCTAATGCCCATTTGCCAATTCGACTATGCAAAATAGGTTTAGATAACATATGTTTTACAACATCAAAGTGAGAAGAAACATACACATCAACTGGCTTTATATATTGCTTCAATTTAGTACAAGAGAAATACAAGCATAAACATAACTTCTCAATCATGCTATACCTAGTTTCTGCATCATTTAAGACTCGACTAAGATAATAAATGGCTCTTTCGACTCCATGTTCATCCTCCTGAGCTAACATGCTCCCTGGAGTTTTATCTGATGCAGCTATGTACAATCTCATACTCTTGTTTCTACAAGGTGGTGACAGAATTGGAGGATGGCTTAGGTATTCCTTGATCTTGTCAAAGGCTTCCTGTTATAATTGCCCCCACTCAAAACTATCTTTGTTGAAACGAAGCAATGGCGAAAAAGCTTGTGTTTTGCCACTCAGGTTGGATATGAACCTTCTTAAGAAGTTGATCTTGCCCAGCAACGACTGCAACTCCTTTTTAGTTGATGGCGCTTTCGCCTCCATTATGGCTTTGGTTTTATTCTGATTTATCTCAATCCCTTTCTTGTGGACCACAAAGCCTAGGAAATCCCCTGCCTGCACACAAAAAGCATATTTGAGAGGATTCATTTTAAGACCATACTTTCTCATCCTTTCAAAGGACTGTCGAAGATGGTCAATGTGACTTTTCCCAGAAATAGATTTTATAACAATATCATCAATATAAATTTGCATGAATGTGTCTATAAAATCGTGGAAAATTGAATTCATTGCCCTTTGATAAATGGCACCAGCATTTTTGAGACCAAAAGGCATCACTACCCATTCATAGGTACCTAAGGCTCCAGGGCATCTAAAAGCAGTTTTATGAACATCTTCCTCAGCAATGAATATTTGGTTGTAGCCAGAATATCCATCCAGCATACTAAGATATTCATGTCCTGCTGCAGAATCTATTAACATTTCTACTACTGGCATTGAATATTCATCTTTAGAAGTTGCAGAGTTTAAATCTCTAAAATCAATGCAAACTCTCAAAGACCCATTCTTTTTAATAACAGGTACTATATTAGCCAACCATTCGACATACCTTGCAGTGCGAATGAATTTGCAACGAAGCAGTCTTTCGACTTCCTCTTTGATCTTTGACAATATCTCTGGTGCAAACCGTCTTGGATTTTGCTTGACCAGTTTTTTCCCAGGCGTCATAGGCAACCTGTGTTCGACCAACTCCCTGCTCAAACCAGGCATCTCATCATAATCCCAAGCGAAGCAGTCCTTGAACTCTTTCAACAACTGAACCACTTCAACTTTCAACTGGGGATCAAGATTGGCACTGATGTAGGTAGGCCTTTTGGTTGCCCCCTCACTGAGGTCAACTTCTTCTAAAGGATCTTGTGCTAGCATTTTTATATTATTTGCCAACGGATCCTTCTCAAATCCCAAAGGCTCATCTTCATAGATGGCGTCGAGCCTCTGGCTTTGCTCTCCAGTTTCAACCTTATCTGGAGGTTTTGGGTCGAAGTCCTTACCAGGACCTTCTTGATATAATTCATAAATGGCTTCGCCAGCCATATAGTCATTGGCGGCTTCCAAAACCGCTTGTAGTTTTGTTTCGGCCACATAGGCCGAAATTCTTTTTAAAGCGTCGAACTCAGTCATGATCACTGAATTCATCTCCCCATCCTGTGGGCTCTATTGGAGGTGAGCCTAAGCATGGCAACCTTCCTCCTGGCACCTCCCTGTCCCATCTGAAAACTTCGACAGGGTGTAAATACAATGAATAAAACTTTTCTACATCAGGCGTAAACTCAAAATCAGCTGGAGGACATGGAGCAATGTTCGCCAGATGTTTCTCAAATTGCCTACTATCCACATGATTAATAGGCACCTTGAAGTACCCTTGATCAGCTTCGATATTTTCAACTATCCCATCTGGTCTCCAAATGGTGATTCTTTGATGCATAGATGAGGGCACGACTCCTATTCCATGAATCCACTCCCTACCCAAGAGTAGATTGTAGTTAGCTTTTGTCTCAACGACCATAAACACTGTTGGTCTGGTAATAGTTCCCACAGTGAGATCCACTTGAATCACTCCTAGAGTGGAACCAACTTTTCCTTCATAGTTCGACAGAACCATGTTGTGGGGTTTGGTATCAGTCTCAAACTTCCCAATCTTGCTCAACAAAAATCTTGGCATTAAATTAACAGTTGCAACACAATCCACCAAAATTTTGTTGACAGGGACGTTTTCTACTTTGCCAGTAATGTAAAGAGGCTTCAAATGACCCTTCATTGCATCTGTGGGGCGTTCAAAGAAAGCATTCTGTTCTTCGACGCACCCATTGTTCATGATGTAATAACACACAGGCTTGTGTGCCAACATTTCCAATTCAGCAGTTCGATCCAAGTCTTCGACCTCTGAGACTTGACCAAATTCTTTTGGCATTACTGACACCACATTCACCAGAATATCTAGAGAAGCTGCTGACTCATTGTCGAAATTATCAGTCATATTCTCATCATCTTCAACCTTCTTCTCTGGCTGAACATTGAACAGCTTTCGCCTTATGGGCATCTTCTCACTTGCCCCAGCTTGATGATCAACATTGGTACTTGATTCTCCTTGCACCTGAGCCTCCCTGACAGCCTTTCGCCTGCGTTGCTCTCTTCGCCATTGTGATCTAGACATGGGGTTTTTACCCTTGTAATTCTGAGAAATGTATGCTGATTTATTGGTGGTGTGGTTCTCTTTTCTATACTCAAATGAAGAACCTTTTTCCACATCAAATTTATCCCAATTTTTCTTCTGTCCTCTCCCTTCGATAGGCTTAATCCAACTACCTGTTGGCACATTCGCAGCTGGTTTGAATGTACCTGGCCTAACTCCTGGTGCTTGGTTTTTTAGTCCTGTCGAAAGTCGCCTATGGTCCAAACCTCTGGGCCCTTTGTTCACCTTCTGCCTCCAGCTTTCACCAGCCTTTTTGACACCTTCTAACTCGTGGGCAGCTTTTTCATCAAAAATGGCGTTGCATCTAGGACATAGCATTACTCCAGAGCCTTTCTTCTGGCAACGGTGCAAGAAATCCACAATTGTCTCTTCTTGCTTAGGATAAGCTATTTTGTTGCGCTTCTCTTGTTCGTCTGCCTTACTTACTTGTTCAGCTTTTCGATCTGTAATTTCGACCATATTGACATCCATTATGTCCTTTAAGTGCATCTTGGAGAAATGGGCTTCCAGACTTTCAGTGATCTTCGCCAGACAACCACCACTTGTTGCTGCTTTTGCAGCTTTTTGGGAAGCTTCTCGCCAAGCATCTTTTTCAGCTTCGACCATTTCCTCAGCATTGAATTTTTGAACATCAGGAGATGTCTTGAAGAACTTTTCAGCAGCCATACATATCCAGTTTTCCACCAAACAACCATCCATGTCTATCATCTCTCCTACCAACAGTAAGTCATCTTCCAATTCCTTAACAACTTGGACTTTGGGGGCATTTCTGCCCATAGCCTCATTAGTGCTGATGCTATCTGAGTTAGAATAAGATTCTTCAGCCAATTCGACCATGTTAATGCCTTCATTGGCATTTATCTTCAATCCACTCACGGCCATATCCAAAACCTTGGCAGCATTATCCATTTCAACAAACTTATCAGCAGTTTCTTTGGTCACCAATATTAGACTGGTACTATCAACATTCAGGCCATTTGCAGCCTTACTAAAACCTTCAATTATCACAGAATTGGTGGCGAAGTCTTCAGTAACCTCCACCATGTTGATTGACTTATTAAATCCCTCTGTGACTTCGACCATCTGAACCTCATGAGGCTCTGTATAGTTAGCCTCTGCAACTTGCAATGGGTCAGAGTCAATCTTCATCTAGGCTTTGCCCTTGTCACCAAACTTCAGCCTTCCTTCTTGGATAGCATTTTGCACCAAATCCCTGAAAAGAAAACATTAAGAAGTTTTATGACCCAAAAAATTATGGTACTTACAAAAACCTCTTTTCTTTCTTTGTTCTAAAGGTGGCATCTTAGCACCAGCAGGCACTATCATTTGCCCATCTTTAACTAACAAATAAAAAATTTCGTCACATTTAGTGACGTCGAAAGTGTATGTTTTCTTAGGAAATTTGTCGTTAGATTCGACAGGATTTTTTCCTTCTGAAGGAGTTAATAATTTGCAGGCATAAGGTGGACCTTGCTTTAACTCAGCAACGTCAACCTCATTTCCATCGAAATAAGATGTCTCACCATACAGACTCTCCACATCTTCATTGTATTCGACAAAGGCTACTTTTTTACCCCTGCTGAATTTAGCATTCTCTTCTTTCAGCCTTTCTAGCTGTCGAACCCTATCAGCCAACTGGGCCATATCTCTAAGATATTGGGTATCTAATTTCTTCCTAATGGAATAATCAAGACCCCCAGCAGCCATTTCGACCAACTCATGTTCTGGCACTTGTGTAAAGCACCTGGCTTTAAGAAGTCGAAACCTATTCAGGTAATCATCAATTGGCTCAGTAACTTTGCGTTTGATGCTAGCCAATTCTATCAAACTAATCTTAGTTTGCCCCATGTAGAACTGTTCATGAAACAAACGTTCTAGTTGGGTCCAATTGTATATGGAATTTGGAGGTAAAGTAGTAAACCATGTGAAGGCATTCTTGGTAAGGGAACTTGGGAAGTATTTGATTCTGAGGCTTTCATCAGCTGCAATTTCGCCTGCTTCAATCAAATATATAGCTACATGTTCGACAGTAGATTCAGTAGTATCTCCTGAAAACTTGCTGAACTTTGGAACCTTTGTCCTAGGGGGTAGTTCTGCTTGGAGAATATAATCCACTATAGGCGAAGTATAATTTGGCCTTGTGAAGCCAAAATTCACACCATTTCTGGTCATTATCCTTTCAACCATGGCTGCAAGATTATTTTCTTCTGCTTGATTTTGGTGTCGAACCTGTCTAAGTAGCTGATCTGCATTTTGGTTCCTGTTCACCATCACTATTGGCTCTTCCTCCATCTGGTATAGCATCTGGTTTCTTGGTGGTTCGACTCTAAAAGGATCAATCATCTCTTGATCTTCCAAGTCCGCCTCAGGTATCTGGCGTGGATGACGTCTTGGGATATCTTCGACAACAGTTGCTCTTCGATCCACCGCTGGTACTCCCATGAAATCAGCCATGCGTGCCACTTGTGCAGCCAATTGTGGGTTAGTTTGAGTCATATTCTGAATCAAGGGTTGAAAAACTTCTCCCATTGTCTGAGACAACGTATGCACCATTTGCATGTTACTTTCATCCATCTGTTGTCTCAAACAATTTATGGATGTATTTGTAAGGCTAGGCGTTTAAACAAAGTAACCAACACCTATATTCTGGTTGTTTCGACCTCCTGATCCTGACCCTTGTAATGGTGAAGACACAACAGTTTCTGAAAATACAGGTGGAGCATTATGCAGATTTTGCATCATTGATGTAGGCATACCATAGGGTTGACTCCTTGACCCTAGATGTGGAAAACCTGGAGGAGGAACGTGCCTGTACATTAAATTTCCTCCTGGGGTGTTGGTGAATTAGGACTTTGTGGTCCTATGTATTCCAACACAGGTTGAGTATATGACTTTGTATATGTTGATCCTGGTTCAGACACTACTAATGGAAGTGACGCCTGTCCTCCTGTCGAAGACACTGGTGATGGTGTGCTTTGAGACCCCATACTGCTACTTGACTGAGTGTTTGAAAGACTCCCTTGAGGATCAACTTGTTGGTTGGCATTGGTTGCCATTTTCTTAGTGTATCTTCTCTTTGGTATTCCTTCGTTTGTTGTGGCTAACTTCCCACTTCTCAATAACATACAACGAGAGTACTTCTTCACTAAGAAGGATAAGGTTGACAAAAAGTGTAAACTTAGCACTGGGTCCCACCAGGTGTGCTAATTTGTTTACTGTGAATTTTGGTAAACAACCTCTGGTCTATCAATCTTAAACGAGAATTGACTAACTTGCAGGATCGACCACACAAATCCTAGGACATGTGCTAAATTTAAGAGACAAGTGTAAATGACAAATGAAAATTAAAGAGAATGTAAATTGAACTCCACGTTCGACGATGCTGAAATAAAATCTAACTAAACTCCACGTTCGACTACTTGCAACAAGGTAAAGTAAAGGCTTGAAATTTAAAGGGCTGTAAATAAAGGATGCAGAAATTAAGGCGTCGAAAGGAAATGACAATAAGTAAAAAGCTTTGAAAGCAAAATGCGACGAACTCCACGTTCTTGAAAAGTAAAGGCTGGAATGATAAAAGTGTTGTCGAAGGTAAAGCGCAGAAAAATAAAGGACTTTGAAAATAGATGCAATGGATTAAAGGTGAACTCCACGTTCTTGAAAATAAAAGACTTTGAAAAGTAAATGCTTGAAGATTAAATGCTTGAATGTAACAGTGCAGTCAAAGGTAAATGCAGAAAGTTTAAATGACTCTGAAAGTAACTTTGGCATGAAAGATAAAGTTCAAGAAATTGTAAAGGCATGAAAAGTAAATGACTGAATCTTAAACATGATGAAGATAAATTGTATTAATGAAGAAAATGGTGTTACATTACGTACATTCTCACGAACTCGTTTCTCTACACGCGGGTACTTTGAGTTTCTTTGAGTAACTTGTACAGAAATATGAACACACCTATTACATAGAACTAAATCCTATTTATAATGCTAGGAAATAACTACTAAGTGGTGGTTACTGCTTCGAACGTGTGGATTTTGGCGCCTTTCTCCTTGGTCTCAACTGTTCCCACGTTCACAACTGCTCTTATTTAAATTTCAAACATTGGAAATTCCCTCCAGCCTTAGCATAACAACTTCAGCGCGCTTTTCCATATTCCCATGGTCGAACCTTTCCCAACACTTAGCCATTTTTGAGGTTTCCAAAACCTATATTCGACTCAGGCTTCACCAAGCTGGGTCGAAGCCTTCTTTACATTAAAAATAATTTTTTAACTTAACTTAAAATAACTTTGATTCTTTCTAGCGTCGAAAATAAGGGTTAACATGGTCGAACTGCATGCCAACCATCCTGAGAACAAACAAACCTCATCGAACGGATGCGTCACACGATGAGCGGCATAGGGGCAATACAAAACGTCCTCAGCAGCCATCCGATCTAGATACACTCTGAAGGGGTTCGACGCCTGGTTCCCTCTGAGCAGGACAAATGCAGCAGCACGTGGCATATCCTCAGTGTACCCCTGGACACTCCCCCAACCAGTAATGTAGGGAAAGTGCTGTAAAATCCACGCCTGAAATGGAAAACATAACATGGGTGTCAAACATTATAATGAATACAGAAAGAAAAGAAATGAAAAAATCACTTAGAATATTAGATTGTTACCACGTATAGCGCACAACTGCCTGCCACAGTCTTGGCTGCCCAGCGGCAACCATCAGAGAGCCTGAAATAGGTGAATGCCAGCGCAGCCGCCCCCAGTTGTACCCATGGATCTCTGTTTGATCCGAAAGGTACATGAGGTAGACGATATCAACATAATAGGCGCTGGTGTCCACAAACACCTGCGTGCCCAGCAAAAACAAGTAGTAGCATCTCAGGGCACGCGTCCTGTGGATCGCCACCTCAGCTGGATCACCAGCTGTCCGTCCTACCTCTGCAAGCGCCTCAACAAATCTATCCATCAGAAACGAGAATCGGACGTGTGCGCCCCTCAACTGGTGCACCTCCGCATGTGCCTTCTCTGGGCTAGCCCCAAGCTCTGTAACCAGCAACTCCATGTCGTCCGCCTTCGTCATCCTACCGTGACGGAGAAGGATACCCGTGATCGGTAGATGTAAGAGGCACGAGATATCGTCCAGCGTGATCGTGATCTCGCCGTACGGTAGATGGAATGAGGATGTCTCAGGGTGCCATCTTTCAACAAATGCCATCAGGATACCGTACTGGATCTGGGAATACCCAATCATAGACAGGCCTCCAAGACCAAACTCCACAAGTGCAGACGTGAACCACTCAGCCTCTGGCAGCATCTCAATCGTGTCCATAACCTTGCCCCCATGGTTATAGAACTTATGTGAATCCTTCTCCTGAAAATTTCCAAATAAAACAATGTTACAAATGACCATATTTTCAACGAATACAATTCTATAAATAAAACGAGAAAGGTTACCTGTCCTAGCCAGACATATCTGGCAGTATGCTCAGAGTACCCCACGATTAGGGACATATCAGACGGTCCCCCGGGGTAACCGCCCAGCTCATCGAAATCGTCATCAGCGTTAACACCCTCATGTGCTGGGTGATCACCCTCTGGAACAGGAACAGGAACAGGGGAACGAGGAGGAGCAGCTGATGGAGCTGGAGTCTCCCGACGACGCCTGCGTGCGGACTGGGACCCTGATGAACTAGCAGTAGAATCACGACGCCTCCGAGATGTAGAATCGGCGGCTGACGGGGGAGTGGCCTGAACCTGTGATGTGGATGGCTGTGGTGTAGGATGTCCCTCAGCTGTAGGGGCTACCCCAACTCCCTCTGCGCCGGAAGCCTCGGCTGTAGACTGCATCCGCTCACGTCGGACAGATGCGTGCTGAGCTGTCCGTCCATGTATGGTACGATCGTGTCTGCCAGCCATCTAATCTGCAAAGCATAATAAATAAATTAAATTTTGTTTAAAAATAATTAAACAAAAACAAACAAATAAAAATAAAAAAATAGTCTTCCGGATGTGCACATCCGGAAGGACACAGAATTTTTAACGTTGGGTATTTCTAGATGTGCACATCCGGAAACACTCAGAAAACTAAACGTTACAATCTTTTCGGATCTGCACATCCGGTACGTATTTTGAAGTTTAAAAATGGCAGCCATGGCCACTGTAACATACAAAAGGGCATTTTAATGCCCTGATCGTCCGTTTGAAGCAGTAAAAATGACCTACATTATCTCTAACATATGTTATTCATACAACCTAATAATTTCTACACCTAAATGTCTACTCTAAATCGATTACTCGAAAATTACTCCGAAACTCTAAAATTTAAAAACTTCCCGATTAAAATGAGATACGGAGGATTTGGAGTGTGTTGATCATTGTAGAAGTTGCTCTGCGCCGAACTCGAGTGGAAAAAATCGAGATTTGTGGTGATTGAAAATTTGAGAGTTTGAGAGATTTTGGACATGGAAAAGTGAAGAATGAGGGAGAGGAATAACGTCTGGCGCGAATTAATAAGAAATCATTTCGGAAGTGCACATCAGAATTGTTTTCGGATATGCATATCCGAAAAAGCTCTGCGTTTTTTTAAAATTTGGTGCGTCCGGATATGCACATCCGGAATAAAGAGACAAAAAAATAATTTCACGTGATATCTAAAAAATTTGAATGGTACATTAAAAAATGCTCATTTGCAATTATTCCATTATTATGAATATATGGAGAACAAGTCAAAATTCAAAATACAATGCACCATAACATCGAATTTGAGAAAACTCTTAAGATAAAGTGTCACATCGAACTTGAAAAAACTCTAGAGTCAGTGTATATAAAGCGTTGGGTATCCAAATGTCACTGTATAAATAATGTGCCACTCTATTTTAATTATTTTTAAAAATAAAATTAATATTTAGGCGATTATCGAATAAGAAGTCGCGGATAAAAAATGTTTATCGTTTTATATATTTTTTAAGGTTAAATAAATTTTTAGTCCCTATAAAATTTAAAATTTCATTTTTAGTCCCTCTTAGGTTTTGGCAACGGTTTTACCTGATTTTGGCAACGATTTTTTTATAAAAATTATTGCCAAAAGATAGGGAAGGACTAAAAATAAAATTTCAAATTTTATAAGGATTAAAAACTTATTTAACCCTATTTTTTAATAGAAAATTAGCTCACGAGTCTAACTCACCACTTTGTTGTGACCTATAAATTATTTACGTTATTTGAGTTTGTTTCAGAACAAAAAAATAACATTTTACTATATTACACAATTTTCTATTTTATTTATGTTTTAGATTAAAAAGTCAATTAAAATTTATTTAAATTCATTTGGAGTAGACTCAGAATTACTTTTTTTTTAATAATAATATTTTATAGTTTTTAATATAATAAATTTTAGGATTTTACCTGATCGGTTTATTGTTTGCAATTAAGGATGAAAATAGGTTAGGTTGAGCTAGACTTTATCAAGTTTAGGTTTGATCTACTCAAAAAATCTAAGTCTAAGTCTGACATGTATTCTGTTATAAACTTATTTTTAGACATGAGTTTGACATTTTCGAATATCTGATTAGTCCATTAGCCTACATAAAAACATACTTATTTTAGACATATGTAAATAAACAATTCAAATAATGTTTAAATAGACTAAAAAACTAAAAGATCAAAGAAACTAAAAATTTGTTTGCATTGACTTATTTTAATTTAATTATTAGCATAAATTTTGTGAGACTATTTATTTAAGAAAACTTATGAAAACAACTTATGACATCGTTCCTAAGATATTTTTATCTTATTTTCATAAATTTTTCAAGATAACCAAAATTTATTTATATATTTTAATTCAACATACAAAACATAATATAATGATAATAAAAAATTATTCATATTTATTTAAATAGATCGGTCAGATAAATTTAAAATATTTTTTTATGGTCTGAGACCTACTATTTTTAACTAAATAGCTTATATAAAATCTATGTTCTTTTTATTTATTTAAAATATCTTGAGTTTCAACAAATATTGTTTTTTTATGAGTTTCTAGAGTGCCAAGATACTTGGAATATTTAGTCACTATTTGATGATGCTCTTAATTTAGAAAAGTGTTTTTAATATTATGTTTTTTTTCATTTTTTAATAATCTTTTTAATAATTTATAAATTATATCGATTTATTCTCATTACAACAAACTAGCGTTCAGACGGACACTCGCGTACCCGTCTGTCCGCCATTTTAATGCGCATGAATGAAAATATAAATGATAGTTTTTATTTAAATACAATTTAAAAAAAAAACATTATGTAAAAGTTAATAATAGGAAGTTGTGGGAGTTAATAATAGAAATTATGTGAAAGTTAATAATAAGAAGTTATTAAGTAAATTACAAAATAAATTAAGGGTTAAAATGATAGAAAAAATGGCTACACCAAAACAAAGTATTCCCTTTATATATTGTATATATAATTAATAAGATGACTCTCTAATTCCAACTCATTGTCATCATTTTATATTAAAACTTCTTCCCTTCTATACTATACTGAGTAATCCAAAAAAAAATACATAATTAGATGACTAATTTGTTTTTAATAGACGTGGGTGCTATTAATAACCCTTTCAAGCTTTATTTTTTACATTTGATAAAAAAAAAGCTTTATATTTTTACTAAAATACAGAGAAAACAGAGTAAGACTAAGGATCTAAATGGATATCCATGAGGACGGGAACTATGATATCCATATCCGTCCCGTTAGATAAATATGATATCCATACCCTCCTCATATCCATGCAGATATCCGTTAAGCGGGTAATCCGCGAGTTTTACGGTATCCACGGATATTTACATATATCCATGGATAATATTTTTTTATAAAAATTATTTTTTGAAAAAAATATTTTAAACTTCTTTTAAAGACACAAAAAGTTATTATCACATAACATCCATACAATTCACTCTTAATTTAATAATAAAATTTCATCGCATTCATTTTCTTATTCACCAAAACATAATTAGATCCAAACATAATATCAATACATTTCATTTTTAACCAAACAGATAAAAAATATTGTGATTGTGAGTTATGATGGAAGATATGACGACAGAGGAGTAGGAAGGGAGACACTGGTTCGACAGAGGAATGACGATATTAGTTGGTTGGACTGTGAAATACATGAAGTGAGGTATGAAGTATCGATGAGTTTAAATATGAAATGACTAATAGAATTTGAATGAAAAGTGAAAAGTTTTCTTCAAAGATTTTTTTTTTAAAAGAAAGAATTACGAGAAGACTAATTTTTTAGAAGATGAAAAGATAAGGTATAATAAACTAATGATATTTAAATCATTTTTATAATTTATAAACGGATATGGATATCCGCGGGTATGGATATCATTAAACTCATATCCATATCCATTAACAAATAGATATTTAAATATCCATTTATTTTACCCGTGGATATCTATTAAGCTACCCACCCCATATCCGTGACGGATTTTATCCACGGATATCCGCGGGTACGGATTTTTTTGCCATCCCTAAACAAGACTCTGTTTTGTGTTTTTAAAAGCACAAGCAGATAAAAAATAGAAGCCTGAGCTCTATTACAATTCACTTTTCACTATTTACACCCTACCACAGATCGATTTTTCATCATCAACTAGTATTCCCCAATATAACCCTGCTTCATTGAAAATAATTATTCCCGAAGCGATAGAGGAACCTAGGGCTTCCATGTAATTGCCCCGTGTAACATCCACCTTTCACCGCTGCATTTCGAACACCAATCAGAAACCCTAGAGAAACCGGCGAGCAATTCAGCCGATTCACAGCCGCATACGGTGGTGATTCCGCAGACGCGTAAAGCGAACCAGATGGAGAGTATGTTGCACTGGACGAAGAAGATTGTGGAGGAGAAACTTTCTTGAGAGATTTGGGAGGTGACAGAATAGCTCTGATCTTCAATGGATGAGGTAGCGACGAAGAAGCTCAATCGTATTCCTCGACTGCCATAATGCCCAACAAGAGGAAAACCAAATCAAACAAGCAGATTCGATAGAACAAACAGTCCTAACCCGGATGAACCACTCCATCACGAAGTCGATGCAATCGCCGTGAATGAAAGGCTTCAATCCTATCCAATTACCAACGCGTTTCCAAACCAAACTAGCTTTCTCACAGTGACATAAAACATGGTTAGAATCCTCCATGACGAGAAAGCAAAAAACGCACACACAGTTGTGAGGATTACTAATAATGTTACGGCTAAACAAGTTGGATCTAGTCGGTAATCTATCAATCAATAATCGCCACCCAAAGATCTTCCCTTTCAAAGGAATGACCGTTTTCCATAACACCTCTAAAGTAATACCCGTGTTATGGTTCCATAATAAAGATGAATCTACATCCATGTACCTGCGGTAAAAAGATTCGATGGTGAAAATCTTGAACTCACTCCAAGGTCAGCTGATACCGTCTTCGCCTTCCTTAATGGGCTGCACTTTAACCAGGAATGTTGTCAACACCGGCCATTCTTTCGCCTCCAAATCAGACATGTTGGAATGGCCTGCAAAAAACTTAAACAGATTCCAAGACCAGACCGAATCCTTCCAGCCACCAGCTTGATTCACCACCAAATTCTTAACAACAGACGCCTCAAACAGATGCGGGAAAGCAGACATCAAAGAAACCTTACCAACCCAAGAATGCTTCCAAAAAAGAAATGAATCCCCCTGCCCAACTCGAACGAAATTCCCTCCAAGAAACTTCCTATGTGATTGTCATCCCTCAACCTGAGCAGGTCACGCCACCAAAGAGAATGAAACTTGTTTCCCGTCGTAGCGTCCCTAACCAACAGATCCGAACAGACATCGCCGTATTTTCTCTGATAATTCCACCCCAAATTACATCATTTTCCTTCAAAATTCGCCAAAGCCACTTCGTAACCAACGCCTTGTTAAAAACACTAATGTCTCGAATACCAAGGCCCTATTTTTCTTTCGCGCAGCAGACGGATTTCCAGCTCACCCATGCCAATGACGTTTTATCCGTTGTTCCTGCCCATAAGAAATTACGCTGAATCGAACAAATCTCCTTGATCACAGCTGTCGACGCCCAAAAAAACAAAAACAAGTGTATTGGCAGATTATCCAACACCGAATTGATGAGAGTGACCCTCCCCCCAATCGACAACAACCTTCCTTTCCAAGCAGCAAGTCTGGCCTTGAAAACATTAATCACAAGCTTCCAAAAAGATCCAACTCTATGATTTCCCCCCACTATTATACCAAGAAACTTGAAAGGAGTAGAACCCACCCTGTAAGCAAGGAACTGGGACGAAGCAGAAAGGAAGTATGAGCTCACACCAAGACCTATGATACTACTCTTCCAAGCAATTAACCTTAAGGCCCGATACCATTTCAAAACCACGCAGAATAGTTTTTAGACCCCAAAGTTTAGCCCAAGTAGTGTCACACATTAACATCGTATCATCCGCAAACTGCAATAAGTTGTAACAAACATCGTTACTAAGGGTGATACCTGTCAGTTTTCCCAAACTGCTACTTTTGCGAACCAACAGGGCAAGCCCCTCCACAACCAAGGAAAAAATAAACGGCAACAACGGATCCCCTTGACGCAACCCCTTCGAAGCACTAAAATAAGCCGTTGTACCCCCATTCACCAGAACCGAAAGATTACTGTTGAGCACGCTACCCTTCATCCAACTAATCCACTTGGAACCAAAACTCGTGGCTTGAAGCTACGAAATCAAATACTCCCAATCGACGCAATCATAAGCTTGCTCGAAATCCAGCTTAAGCATTAAGCAACACTTATTTTGACGCTTGGCAAAATCCAGCAGCTCGTTTAGAACAACAAAGCCGTTAAGAATATTTCTACCAGGAATAAATAATGTCTGCGTATGAGAAACAACTTTTCCAATGACTTTCTTCTGACGGGCAGCTAAGAGTTTCGATAGGATTTTGTAGACACATCCAATCAAACAAATAGGCCTATAATCTCTAAGCCATTGCAGATTCTCCACTTTCAAAATCAGAGCAATAAAGGATGATGACATAGTTTTAGACAGCTTAGCAGTAGTATGAAATTCAATGATACAATTCACCACATCCGTTCCAATTATGTCCTAACAACTTTTGACAAACTCAAGGCTAAAACCGTTTGGTCCTAAACTTTTCAAACCGTCACATTTGAAAACAACTTCACGAATTTCCTCAGCAGAAAAACATCTCTCCAAATTCCTTATGTCTTCATCATTAATTTTAGGTAACTCCTCTGCCTTCAGCCTTGGACGCAACATAACCACTTTAGAAAACCTGGATTGAAAAAAGTCCCTGATAAACTCTTTGACCTCCTAAACCTCTTCAAGAATACTAGTTTATGTCTGCACTAAAGAGATGACATTCCTACGACTGCGAGCTTTCAATAAGGCATGAAAATATCTTGAGTTAATGTCTCTGTTTCTAATCCAATTCACTCTAGCCTTTTGCTTCAAAATACTTTCCTGCATAACCAACTTATTCCACAATTCTTCCTGAGCAATCCTATAATCCTCTACAATTCTCAGCACATCAGTACCACCACTCGAGTCACCTTCTTCATCCAATTTTTCGATAACTTGAATTTTCTCATCAATAGCCAGCTCCACGTATCCAAAAATGGCCTTGTTCCACCATCTTAGTCTTCCTCTTAAAAATTTCAGTTTCTCACTCAAAATTAAAGCAGCTGAACTAGTCACTTTGAAAGCCTCTCTTTCGATCCTAATAAACTCAAAGAATCCAGGGTGCTCAAGCCAACAAGAAAAGAACTTGAAAGGCTTAGCCCCCCAATTCCTTGAATTTGCTCTGATCCATATCGCTCTATGGTCAGACACGTCTCTCTTACCCACCTGCTGCGCAACTAAAAACCACCTATCAATTAACCCACCAGAAAAAAGGAATCTGTCCAGTCTGCTTTTGCACAACCCATTATCTTTGAACCAGGTGAAGTTGTTGCCAACCACCGGCAAATCGATCAAATCCATATCTTCAATAAACACACAAAAATCGTCCAACTCAGACCAATTCATCCTACCCTTCCCTTTTTTTTTCTTCTGGAAGTTTAATCGCGTTAAAATCCCCCGCGACAAGCCAGTCTCCACCAGGAAGACTGTTTTCTAAAGCTTATAAGTCAGACCATAACTTCTGTTTACCAACTACATCACACGGAGCATAAATGTTTATATATATATATATATATACATATTTTTAGGGGTGGTCAATGTTTTAAAACCTAAACCGATCATCGACTCGGTCAAATTATTGAATCACTGGGTTAGTGATTGGACCAATAGGTCACTGGTCAGACCGCATAACTTCTAATTCAATTTATATAAATTTAAAAAAAAATCATTAAATAACATTCTTAACATAAATTTTAGTAGTTATTACTCTTCCCGTTTTTATCACAAGTCACCTTATATATATATATATATATATATATATATATATATATATATATTAAATTATAAATTGTTCTACGATAACAATAAATTATTAAATTATTAGTATATATATATATATATATATATATATATATATATATATATATAGAGAGAGAGAGAGAGAGAGAAAGTTACGTTAGAGAGAGGGAAACAAAGTGAATGAGGGTGGGGGACTCGTTTTCCCCTTTTGTTATTTCCATTGCCACGCAAGACAAGTGAGAGTGAGTGGATGAAATTCTAGCATAGCAGATAGCAGATGTCCTAACACATGTCAAGATATTGTTCTGCATAATTATTAAACAAGAAGCAAAACATCAGACTGATTTCCAAAACATCAGTAACTGCAGAAAGACAGATGTTTCGACATCTGTTCCAACATGTTTATCAAGAACACCAACAGAATAAGTAAATCTGTAGAAAGATAAAAAAAAACACAGAATATGTTAACCCAGTTCGGTGCAACTCACCTACTCTGGGGGATACCAATCCAGGAAGAAGACTCCACTATCTGTAGTATTACCATAACGCTAAACTCCCATGTTTACAACTTTATCTCCTAATCACTACCCAATGAAATCTTTATCAAAGACATCTTCTTTGATATGAGAATCACTACTCACTTCCCCTAATCACAAACTGTGATATATACACCATCCCTGTCAATACAGAATTCTATCAAGCATACTTGACCAAAAAGCTAACTCGGATTTGCTTAAAAGCTTCATCCAAGAACAATACACAATTCATTACCTAAAGGCTTCTGAATCTGTGTGATATCTATGTCGTTCACAATGCATCAAACGACACAAAGGAATACTTACAAAGCCTAGAAAGCCAACGACTCTCAAAACCCTAAACCCTTATATTACATACAAGAACTAGGTTACAGAAGGTATATCAAAACCCTATATCTAAGTCCTCTTATATAGGCTTCGGCAGTCTTGGGCTTCATATCTTTGGTCCTTGATCCATTCCTAAAAAGTGCATCAATTCTTGGGCAGATTTGTTACAGATTTAAAACTTGCTAAATCAGTGTATTAGTCCAGGATGTCGTGTCTTCAGGTTGGGAAATCTTCTTCGACATCTTTGTTCATGGCCAGATTTCTTCATCTTTATCAATAATATGTTTTACCGAAATTCTGTCAAACCATAGGAGCTTCCAATCTCCCCTTTTTGACAAATTTTGGCTAAAACTCCTTTTGAACAATAAATCCAAGAGGCTCCTGAATTTATTTTGATCTTTAGTCTGAGTGGCGATTATGATTGGAATACTGTGCATACAGGATTCATGTTGGTGTACACGAGGAGGAAGATAACATAAACTCCCTCTTTCCCATTAGTCCATATAACCCCACCAGAGAGGAAGAATTATCCCAGGGTGAGTGAAGTTGAAAAAGGTCCAGAAGTTGGGACTCCTAAAGTAACAAGAAGGAAGTCTGGAACATAAGAACACTGGACACTCCTATCAAACACACTCCCCTCTAGAGATCAGTTGTAGACTTCGTAGTTCTGAGTACATAAAGCATGTAACTTGGGTCACAAGACACAACCTGGTCTTTAACTAAAATCACAAGACACAAGGGAAACATAGACAAGATGATAAAGCAAACACCCTGTTCAATGTTTGTTCAACTGCAAAAACAACACACACATCCCCTGTACCAGTGACCCACACTCCCCCTTTTTAGCCAAAAATTGGCAAAGGTAGCCAAGACATTCCCATACCCAGCCAATACTTAACAAGACACTCCCTTTTTTCACGTTTCTGGTCAAATTTCAACTGAGTAACCGATTACTCAAAGTGAGTAATCGATTACCACTGCTGTAGAGTGATATTTTCTTGCATTTTCTTGGTTGATTGAGATTCGATGCATGCCTAAACTTTGTGGATTGATATGTTGATGATTTGTGGATTATTCTTGAGCTGTTGCACCTCACACTATGGCATGAACACGATTTTTCGACACGCGAGCCTTGGTTTTCGTCGATAAATGTTTATGTTTGCGTTGTTGAGTAATTGATGCGATGAACACATAACACACACTTCTTAAGCATGTTGATTGTGGCTCGTTGTTGATGTTGCTGGAGTTGTTTGTTTGAACTTGATTGCGTGCATTTAATTTCATGAGGTACATGCTTGTTTTCAACTTTGTTCATATGCTTAATGTTGTGCATCCTTTCATGATGTGGTCAATTCTTTCATGTTGTCTCCAAGTGTTGTTTACCATGATATATGATGTATTTGTAATCATAATGCATGACGTTTGATGCGTGTTTGCTTTGCCATGCTTGATTGTCTTCAAATGTATCGCATGCTGCCTTGTTTCTACAGCTGTCTAAGTGTATGGGTGTTGTTGTATGTGTTGCTGGCTGACATTTTACACCCTTTCTTGTGCTGAATTGTATGTTGTTATAAGCTGTGTTGCTTGTGTGCTGCTTTTTACCGCTGTTTTGGAGTAGGGTGTAGCGAGCGATTTTGGACGCGGTTGCGAAGCGCTATCGCTCTTTGGTGCCTACAGCTCGATTCATTTTTTATCCTATTAAAGCTGATGAAGGAAGGGAAATAGATGTCTCAAATTAACCCTGCTTGCAAACTGAGTTTAAACAGCGGTCTGTTAGGTTACAGATGCTACAAAGATTCGGGGTCTCTATCGGGTTTATTTTTTTAAAAGTGGCGGGAGGTTTAGATGTTAGGACAGATGCTTCTTGATAGATATGTGAGAGTATGGGATTTTGGGTTTTTGTTTAGTGTGCTCGCTAAGATTTTCCTTTCAATCTTATGCCTACGTATTCCCGTTTACCGAAACAGGGAAATCAGAGCGTTCGTAGTTCCTCCTATTCTATGGGAGGAAATGGTTGTTTTGGTGTCTTGTTCAAAGCCCAAGACGTGAAGTGAAAGGTGGTTTGTATCTTGTTCAAAGCCCAAGATGTGAAGCTAAAAGTGTGTTGACTTTAGAGAGAATTTGTCATCTCTAAAGAGGGGGTTGTATGTCACAACTATTTATAAAGGAGAATTACTTTAACCGGGATGTGTGAATCCGGCAATGCCATAATTTCCTTTATAAGGGATTTTAACCTAAAGGAGAAGACTTTAACTTAGTGTAGAGCAATGTTATCTTTCCTTAGGAATTTCTCATGCTAAAAGAGGGACAGTGGCATGGATATAGATGATCCAGAGGCTTGCCGCTTACAGCGATTAGATGAAGGGGAAGGAGTTGTTGATGTTTGTGTACTGTGAACGAGGCACAACTTTGATGCTAAAAGGTTAATTGGATCAACCAGTGATTTTCTTATCCAAAGCCTAAGAGGAGGCTAATATGTGTCTCGTACAAAGCCCGAGAGAGAGGCTAAAAGGTTTTGATCCTGCAAGAGGATCTTTTATACTCAACAAGAGAGTTTTTGTATCTCGTACAAAACCCGAGATGGAGGCTAAAGGTTTGTTTGGCTCAATAAGAACCTTTTTGTATCTTGTATAAAGCTCGAGATGGAGGCGGAAGGGGTGATTGACTCAACGAGGAAGTCTCTTATGTGTCTCGTACAAAGCCCGAGAGAGTGGCTAAACGTTGTTTGACTCCGCTGGGGAGAATCATTGTACAAAGCCCAAGAGGAGGCTATAGTGACTGTTTTAGTTGAGTGACAGGTCCAGTATACTGATTTTGAAAGAGAAAATCAGTTCTTATATGAGCAATGTTGTACTCAAGGCTTTGATTCGAGGGTCAGGGTTGTTCCCGTTCTTTAAGGAAGTGGGAAATCCGAAGGGTATTGAGACTGTCCGAATCTACGGGTTTTCTTCCTATTTAACGAAGGGGTCACTTGACAATGTCTTTGAGACTCAAGGAGATGAGACTGTCCAAGTCTAGAGTTTCATCTTTTGTACTATGCTTTGAGAAACAGTAGTAGACTCTTTGAAAGGACTGTTCTATGCAGATGATTAAGTTCTGTTCCTATACCTCTAGGAGGTCGTCGGGGCAATTTGTATGTAGCCCAAGAGGAGACTGGAAGCTTTTAAGAAGCCGACGGGTCCTTGTACTAAGCCCAAGAGGAGACTATCATTCCCGGAGGAAGAGATCATTATACGAAGCCTAAGAGGAGGTTGTGAATACTTCTAAGAAGCCGAGAGGTCCTTGTACTAAGCCCAAGAGGAGGCGGGGTTGCTTTTAGGAAGCCTGTGGGTCCTTGTATAATGCCCAAGAGGAGGCCGATGCTTTTAAGAAGCCCGTGGGTCCCCAAACCCCGAGAAATTCAAGACAGGCTATTCACAAAGAATAGATCAAGTCAGGAAAGTTCGAGAATTTGGAAGAAACTCAAGAGATACCATTCATGGAGAAAAGATCATCTCTGGGGAGTAGAGTTTCTTTGACAACTTCTACGAGTGACAGTCTATGAAAGGGTTCACCGAGAATGCTGCCTTTTATATCTCCATATTGTTTAACCCCAAGAGGAGGGAAGATTGTGTCTGGTAATCCTATGGGGATCTAGTTTTGACTATTTCTAAGAGTGATCAACGGGCTTAATGCTAGACGTAGTTGCCGGGGAAACTCTAAATATTTATACTAGTATTACACAGTTGATATGAGTTTATGAAAGAAGACTTACAGCGAAACAGCCCCACAATACAGTTATATGTATATGAAAGCGGTAAATGAAAGTGTATAAACACTTACTCGGTTGTAGAGCTTCCATGTTGTTTGGTTAGTTGTTCGACAAAGAAAGATTGAAAACAACAGTATATTTCAAAATCAAAGGAGAAAGTGCTTTGAAAAAGAAAGATTTGGGGCTTACAGCTCAAGGAGAGGCCCAGGGTTTTATCAGTGAGCGCACTGTTTGAATTTGTACAAAGGGACTTATACAAGTGACTGAGGCCCAAAAATTGTTTTCTGTACAAAAGGATGGGTCTTACACTCTCTCAAGAGGCCCAAAAAGTTTTAAAAGAGCTAGAGTGGGGCTTATAACACGAGGGTAGGCCCAGTTGACTTTTCGTTTGAAATGGCGATCGCGCCGAGGTTTTCTTTTAACGCAGAGGGACTTATACAATAAGTGAGACCCAAAAATATTTTGGTTAAAAGGGGGTTGGGTCTTACACTCTATTAGAGGCCCAAAAGTTTTGAATGGGTCTTATAGCTCAAGGAGAGGCCCAAAAGGTTATTTTTCAAAAGGCGACGGTCGCGCCGTTTGTTTTTGACGGTATCGGGACTTATACAATGCACTGAGGCCCAAAAATGATTTGGTAAAAAAAAAAGGATTGGGTCTTACACTCTATTAGAAGCCCAAAATGTTTTGAAAATGATTTATGAGGGTTGAATTAATCCAAAAACCCTAATTTGTTTTCAAAATGTGTTTTAATTGAATAAAAATTCAATTAAAATTATCAAAATTGTTTAACATATGAAAAACAAATTGTGATCTTGGATTAATGCTTCAAAAATTTAGTATTGACCTACGAAATAATTAGAAGGCATTAAAAGTTGCAAAATCAAGGTGGAAAAAATATTTTAAAAGTCAAAAACAATTAAAACATTAATTCTTTGCAAAAATATCAATTATACCAAATAAATAATATTTTTGGGATTTTTTGGGAAAATAAAATATTTTAACATTTTTGTGAATTATTAAAAAAAGAATCAACTCAAAATCATTAAAACTCAGAGAGAAATTAATTTTTGAATCAATTAAATAAAATAACAAAATTCAAATATTTGAATTTTCAAAAAATGGCGCCAAGAACAGCTGAAGAACACGCGCGTGTTCTGGGTTTGGCTGATTTGCATTTTCTCTCCAATCTCACTGAATACTTGATTATATCATGCAATCCACATACCAATCAACTCGTTTCAACCTCACGATCATGTCTATGATAATTAATTTCATTTAAATTAAGCATAAAACAAGAAATCACGAAAAATCCTCAAGAACCCTAATTTCTGCATGAAGGCTAGGATTTTTTATACACGATTCAAACAATGCAATTAATTGAGGGGAAACATTCCATGCATGATTATGAACATATGGCCAAGTTATTGTGCAGCAAAAATTTCATGGATCATAGAGTTAGAAGAGCTCATGCTTACCACTTGCAGATGGTGATCGTGATTTGTGTTGGAGGTGTTACAGCTAGGTTCCAATGATCTGGATAGCTTCCCTAGGTGCCATGGAGTGTGTATGAATGCTTGGAATGGATTGAAATGATCTGGAACTTGAGATGGTACCCCAACTGCAAATCTGTCAAGAACTTGAGCAATTGGCTAGTGATTTTGTGAAATCTGTGTTCCAGATGTTATGTGAGTGTTTGGATCACTTCTATATGATGTATATGAGGTGTGTGTGTGATTGGTTTGATTGGAAAAGCTCTCAAACTCAAAACCCGATAGTGACTTGCCTTAGAAGGCAAAATTGGAGTGAAAGAAGAGATTTTGAGGAAAGCATCTGTTTGATGGCTTTGGTGTACTCAAACTGATCACAATTGAGCTCTATTTATAGTAGAGAAAGTTTGTTTTGCAAGGAATAGTGAATGGCAACTGCTGAGTAGGTTTGGCCAATGTTGGCAAATGAAAATCCAAGTCTCCTCTGGCCATTGACTAGAGGTTAGGGCACAGGCTGCTGGTTCCCTTGGTCTTGGATAAGTCTTGACTGAATTCAGTTGAGAATGGCTCAGTCCATGCCACATTTATGCTTCCATTGCATGCTCAAATCCAAAATTGGAGTCTTGTCCCTATTTTGGCAATTCTAGGTTCAACATGCTATTTCTTGTTCCAAAGACTTTGGAGGCTTGGCTCAGTGATTGTCCCCTTTAGATTCAATCCTCAGTGGTGTCCAAGTGGATAGGAGCATTTGGATTTGGCTGATTTTGGAAAATCGACCAAAGTGCAAAAATCTTCCTTGCCTTGGCAGATTTCAGCAAGGCAACTTGCCAATGTCATATCTCATGGCTCAAGTTGAATTTGGTAATGTTCTTGGCCATTTTGGAAAGCCCTTACATGATACAACAACTGTTTGAACATGTTTGGTTTTGATCTCTTTTGAATCCAAGTGAAAAATCCCCCTACATTTGGCAAAAAGTAAGGTAAAATCTGACTTAGTGAAATTTTCACTAAGTGTTGGAACAAAGTGACTTTTCTTGATTTTGATCACTCCATAACTCAAAATCCATGAGGAATTTGGACATAGGTCAGTATGAAGCTTTTGTAGAGGGCAATGAGATCTACAAATCAAGTTTTGAATGGGGAACAATGGCCTTGTGGTTTAGGAGTTATGGTCCTCCAAAGTTGGCACATTAGTGTCACTTTTTCCATAACTTAGAAATTCTTCTAAGTTTTTATGGTTACCCCTTTTACAAGTTATCCCACTTTCTTTGATTTTTCTTGATGAATGATGATTCAAATCATACATTATCATCATTTTAGGGATAAAAATACATTTTGGTGAAAAATCTCAAAAAGTCAAAGTTGACTTTTGTGCACAGTTGACTTTTTATCAGATGAATTCCAAACTGTGCAATTCTTCATGAAATCATGTCCTTGACCTAAATCAAACTTGATGGACATGTTCCATGGGTGTCATAGGGTATATTGAATCATGGCTTAGGGATTGGGAGCATGTCCTGGTCAAAAGTCAAAGTTACAGTTGACTTTCCTCGCGAAACCCTAATTGTGGTGCAGATGAAATTGAGACTTGTTGCTCAAGCTTCTTGGATTAATCCATTGTTCCAAATGGATCAATATAGTTCATTAGAGACCCTCAAACCCTCTCTTGAGGTCTTGGCTCATGATTTTTCCTAAAAGTCAACTTAGGGGTAAATTAGGTCAAGAAACCCTAATTCCTGATTTTTGATGAATGCATCCCCTGAGGCAAAATTGACTTGATGATTGGGTCCATGAGGTCCCATGAAGTATATTAGGTTATGTTTTGGATCATTGGCTTGTGCCCAGATAAAAAATTTCATCTGGAGGCCCTGGTCGACCAAAACCCTAATTTGGTGACACTGTCGATCTTGAGACTTGATCCACCTAGAAGGGAGCAGCCTTGTGCTTGATCCTTGAAGTGGGATTCCTTTTGATCCATTGTGGATGTTTGAGAGGTTAGACAAGTTGAAGATCATGTCATTCCTTGATTGATCCTTTGTCTAAGGCTCTGAGAGGGCTTAAAACCCTAATTTTGATTATAGTGGATGCTCACCCATCTTTGGGGAGACTGATGAAGTATGATGGTTCCTCCATATTGTGATGATGATTTTCACAATGATGGGAAATCTTAGTGGTCAAAATTTGGGGTATGACAGATGCCCCTATTTAATCTTCTTGGACCCGAAGGTGTGAATGACGAAAGTATTCGGGCATTCGGGGTGCAAGAGGATTAAATATCGGAATACCCGAAATTTTGATGGTGATCCTGAATGGTAGCTTATGCATTCATCTTCTTTAGCTAAGCGATGATGCTTAGAAAAGGTAAACTTCCCCTCGATCCTGGTCTTCAGCCAAGGAGCTGGTCTCAGTTTCCTTTTGGGATAAACCTCCCCTCGTTCCTGGTTTCCTACCAAGGAACTGGTCTTAGTTTCTCTTGTTAACTTCCCCTCGATCCTGGTTTCCTACCGAGGAACTGGTCTATGTTTCTGATTTAAACTTCCCCTCGATCCTGGTTTCCAACCAAGGAACTGGTCTCAGTTTCTGATGTAAACTTTCCCTCGATCCTGGTTTCCTACCAAGGAACTGGTCTCAGTTTCTTTTGTCAATAAGCTTTATTGACAAGGGACGCTATTCATAGCGGTTTTCCTCAAACTTCTCGCCGAATTTTCCTGGGGAGATGCCATTTGATGGAGAAAAACAAAAAATTTGATGTCAGACCTGCTGGTGAACCCAACCGTCTAAGTTGTAGAGTTGCACAAACTTCTCTGTTGGAGACGCCATTTGTTTCTACTGGGGGAAGCAGGTCTCTATAGAGGCTACTTCTGCGTGGGATCTTACATCATACTTTTCTCGGGATCTTCCCGGAGAAATGCCATATGATGGGGTCCAATTTTGAGGTACCGAGGACCTTTTCATCAGCGATCTTTTCGGAGCGAAACTGGCATGCTGCCGAATCTCTGATTACGAGGCTTTCTCTGTGGATTTTCCTTAATCCGGGAAAGCAAGGATATCATCTTCAATGGCGAAGAGTGATGATGACTGAAAGTTCCTCTGGTTTTTCAGAGGTTCAGTTATCAAAGTGGTCAAGGGCCAACTTCCTTCCAGAAATAAACTGGAGGCGAGGTTGTTCAAACGCAGCGTTTCCTGACGAGGCAAGAACTGACAACTCGATTGAGAGAACTTCTATCACTAGGGGACAAGACCGACTAGAGTGATAGTGATGCAATATGAAATGTGAATGCAAATCAATAATGCATGATGTATGTTTGTATATGCTGACAAAACTGACGCGACACACCAACTAAAAGATGAACATGACTGGATACGCGGCCATCGCGGGGCGAAAAAGTATCGCTGGTTCAAGATAGCAATTCCAACTTGCTTAGGAAAGATAGTCCCTGTTGGGAGCTATGTTGGTCGGGCTTTAGGAGATAAGAACTCGGTCGAGGCGTGTCAGACGAAACAAGGTCTCTGACACAGTTGATCCCTTCATTCAAGCGTATTGGGTTAGAAGGAGTACTTTGATTCTGCACTTTGAGGTTTGATTACTTCTGGAGAAGCGACTGATGTTCTTCTGATGTTCGACAGTCAAAAGAAATTGCCGTCTTTATTAAAAAGCAGAAAAAGTTTTAACATGTAAATTCATTTTTGTTTTATTTCAAGAATCGTTAATCGTGTTAAAATGTCGTTCTGTAAAGCTAAAACAAATAAGAATTACAAACAAAAGCACAAGGGCTTAAATTTTATTGATAAGATGGAGATCAGCCAAACGCGTGATTCCAAAGAGTATTTACAAAGTTAGGAAATGGTAATTTACAGGGAAAAGGGCTACTTTGAAACATAACGACCGCTATCCTTCTACCAACTTTGAATTCGGGGCATCCTGAGCTTCTGTTGAAGATGACCTTGACTGGAGTTTTCTGACGGATGATGTAACTGCTGCTGCTGAGGGACTCGCCTCCGTTGAACATAGTTACTTGCCATTATCCCTAATTTTTTCCTGGACTGTACTATGATGTTTCCAATCCATCGGGATGATTTTTTTTATGTCTCTAACTTTTGCCTGGACCGCCCTTTCGGGTTTTCAATCCACCGAGACATTCTTTTTTTAGTTTAGGCGAAGTATTTCTTGACTACATCAACATTTGTGGGGTAGGCAAATTCCTCTCCGGCCATGGTTGCAAGTCTCAAGGCGCCGCCTGAGAAAGCTTTCGTGACCACATAGGGGCCATCATAATTTGGGGTCCATTTGCCCCGAGAATCAGTGAGAAATGATTGTATCTTCTTGAGCACAAGGTCTCCTTTCCTGAAGATGCGGGGTCGAACCTTTTTGTCGAACGCCTTCTTCATTCTCTGTTGATATAATTGACCATGGCATAGTGCCGTTATTCTCTTTTCTTCTATCAGATTCAGTTCGTCGTGTCGGCTTTGACACCATTCAGCTTCAGTGAGCTTAGCTTCCATCAATACTCGAATTGATGGGATCTCTACTTCTATGGGGAGCACTGCTTCCATGCCATATACTAGAGAGAAAGGGGTTGTCCCTGTTGAAGTACAGACAGATGTGCGATAACCGTGAAGAGCAAAGGGTAGCATCTCGTGCCAGTCTTTGTAGGTTACAACCATCTTTTGAACGATCTTCTTGATGTTCTTATTGGTTGCTTCTACCGCTCCGTTCATCTTTGGTCGGTAGGGAGATGAGTTATGATGTTCGATCTTGAACTCTGCGCACAACTCTTTCATCATCTTGTTGTTCAAGTTAGATCCATTATCAGTAATAATCTCGTTTGGAACACCATAACGGCAGATGATATTGTTTTTGATAAATCGGACTACCACTTGTCGGGTTACATTGGCGAATGACGCTGCTTCGACCCACTTGGTGAAGTAGTCAATGGCTACTAGGGTGAACCGATGTCCGTTTGAAGCTTTGGGCTCAATCATGCCAATCATGTCGATTCCCCATATCGAGAATGGCCATGGGGAAGAGAGAACTTTGAGATGTGATAGCGGTACATGAATTTTGTCGAAGTATATCTGACACTTGTGACACCTCCTCATGTACTTGTAGCAGTCGGATTCCATTGTCAACCAATAGTACCCTGCTCTTAGGATTTTTCTCGCCATTGTGTGTCCGTTGGCATGAGTGCCAAAGGATCCTTCATGAATTTCTTTCATAAGCATGTCTGCTTCTGGTCTGTCTACGCATCGGAGCAAGACCATGTCAAAATTTCTCTTATAGAGAGTGTCACCGCTCAGGAAGAAGTTTCCAGCCAATCTTCTGAGGGTTTTTCTATCTTTTCTGGATGCCCCAGGTGGGTACTCTTGTTTCTGAAGGAAGCATTTGATATCATGATACCAAGGTCTGTCGTCTAGGACTGCTTCAATTGTGAAGATGTAAGCGGGCCGTTCAAGGCATATTATGTCGATTTTAGGTAGGTCGTTCCATTGACCTACACTAATCATGGAAGAGATAATGGCTAATGCATCAGCCATGTAATTCTTATCACGAGGGATGTGGTGAAACTCAACTCTGTTGAAGAAGGGTAACAACCTTCTTGCATAGTCCTTGTAAGGAATCAGTCCTGATTGGTATGTATTCTAACCTCCTTTAATCTGATTGACAAGCAGGGCTGAGTCGCCATATATGTCCAAGTTTTTGATCCTTAAATCAATCGCTTCTTCGAGACCCATGATACATGCTTCGTATTCGGCCTCGTTGTTCGTACATTTGAACGTAAGTCGAGCGGTGAAAGGAATGTGGGTACCCTGAGGGGTAACAATGATTGCCCCAATTCCGTTTCCATAATGATTAACTGCTCCGTCAAAGATAAGTCTCCAATGGGAACCTGGTTCTGGCCCTTCACTAGGTAACGGTTCATCGCAATCTTTCATTTTTAAATACATGACATCTTCGTCTGGGAAATCAAACCCGATTGGTTCTTGATCGTCAATCGGTTGATGAGCCAAATGATCGGCTAAAACACTCCCTTAACAGCTTTCTGAGCATGGTACTCTATGTCATATTCTGATAGCAACATCTGCCAACGGGCAATCCTTCCCGTGAGAGCAGGTTTTTCGAAGACGTACTTGATTGGATCCATCTCGGAAACCAACCAAGTAGTATGACGAATCATGTATTGGCGAAGACGTTTGGCTGCCCAAGCCAAAACGCAACAAGTTTTCTCGAGCATCGTGTACCGAGTCTCGCAGTCGGTGAATTTCTTGCTCAGATAGTAAATGGCAGACTCCTTCCGTTTGGTTTCGTCTTGTTGGCGAAGTACACATCCCATTGAGTCCTCTAGGACTGTGAGGTAAATGATCAGTGGTCTTCCTTCCACTGGAGGTGATAGAATCGGCGGATTCAATAGGTATTCCTCAATACTGTCGAAGGCGGTTTGGCAATCTTCTGACCAAACGCAATCCTGGTTCTTTTTGAGTAATTTGAAAATCGGCGCACATGTGGCGGTCATAAGGAATATGAATCTGGAGATGTAGTTCAAACGTCCCAAGAATCCTCTGACTTGTTTTTCAGTTTTCGGAGAAAGCATTTCTCGAATGGCCTTGACTTTGTCAGGATCAACCTCAATTCCTTTCTGGCTGACGATGAACCCTAAGAGTTTCCCCGAACGGACACCGAAGGTGCACTTGTTGGGATTCAAGTGGATTTTGTATTTTCTCAAACGCTTGAATAGTTTTGACAGGTGGGTCACATGCTCCTCTTCTGTCTTAGATTTTGCAATCATATCATCGACATATACCTCGATTTCTTTGTGTATCATGCCATGAAAAAGAGTAGTCATGGCCCTTTGATAGGCTGCCCCGACGTTCTTCAAACTGAACGGCATTACCTTGTAACAAAAGGTACCCCATGGGGTAATGAATGAAGTTTTCTCCATGTCTTTCGGCGCCATTTTGATCTGGTTATAGCCCGAGAATCCATCCATGAAGGAGAAAATTTTGAACTTTGCTGTGCTGTCTACCAGCATGTCAATGTGTGGTAAAGGAAATTCGTCCTTTGGACTTGCCTTGTTCAGATCCCTGTAATCAACACACATTCTGACCTTTCCGTCCTTTTTGGGAACGGGTACGATGTTGGCTAACCATTGAGGATATTCAGATGTAGCGAGGAAACCTGCGTCGATCTGTTTCTGTACCTCCTGCTCTTTGATTTTGATGGCCATGTTCGGGTGAGTCCGTCTCAACTTTTGCTTTACTGGCGGACATTCCGATCTTAACGGTAAGTGATGTTCCACGATGCTGGTATCCAACCCTGGCATATCCTGATAGGACCAAGCGAATACATCGGGGAATTCTTTGAGAAGCTTTATCAAACTCTCTCTGGCAGTTGGATTGAGCAGTGCCCCAATCCTGATTTCTTTTTTCTCTTTTTCCGAACCCAAGTTTACCGTTTCCAACGGCTCTTTGTGAGGTTCAATGGACCTTTCCTCTTGTCTGAGTAGTCAGGAGATCTCTTCTGGAAATTCGTTGTCAACTTCTTCTTCAGCCCCAAATACCGGGAACTCAAAGTCGGGAGAAGGCGTCGGATCGTATGTTTCAACGAGGTTTAAAACAAGCAATCTGCATGACGTGATGATTTGTGTTTAGAAGAGATAGAGAAAATGCAAAAGTGTGCAGTATTTTGTTTTACTGCTTGTTTTTATTTTTAAATTGTTTTTTAGGATTACCATTTTCTGAAAAAAGCAAAAAGAGAAAACAGCGATTAATGCGGAAATTACAGAACGACGTTATTTTATTAATGAACAAGTCGATCCTTGAAACTACAGCCCTATAATATAAAACTCTGTCGCTTTGGGCAAAGCGAAGAGGGAAATTTACAGAAAGCGAGCCCTATCAAAACATCCGTTTCACCTGGGCAGGGTGAAAGGTTAAAAGATGGCAATTACTTTGACTGGTGAACGACCTTCGGAACATCGACAGCAACCCATTGGCGGCGAACTCCTTGGTGAATCACAAAGTCTGGTACTTTCCTTGATTTGTCTTCAGAAATAACGCTGATTTCTGGCGGATCAGGATCATTGGAATCTGTCTCCCAGGAAGAGTTGTCGTAGGAGAATTCCTCAGTTGTATTTTGCAGAGCATTGGTGCTCTTAGCTGTATCTCCCCATCCAGTAGGCTGGATGTTTTCGAACCTGATACTAGAGCTTTCGGGCGCAGTGTACTTGACCATATAGTCGTATTTTCCACTTGGTTCTCCCAGAGTGTCCCAAACTTCTTTGGAACTGGAGGAGTCATCTCTCTCGATGACGTTAACCTCAGGAAAAGCATAGTTGATGAATTCAAGTCTTGCAAAAACGTTGTGAATTCATCTTCATGTTGAGTAGCTTCAGGATAACCTGAGTGTTGATCCCATGACATGGTGGGGACACAGGTATTCTGTTCAATGAGACTCAGCTGATTTTCATTACTCGGCTGACTTTCTTGCCCCAAGTCTCCTGGGTAAGGTTGCCACATTGGCAGACCATCCATTGGGCCATAGTAGGTGTAGTCAAATTGGTCATTCATCAGAGTGTCCTCCTCTAATGAATTTGGCAGAGCACGACATCCTTCCGGATCACAGTCTCCGTACATCTGACCATGGTATAAATCTTGGACTCTGTGCGGGATAGCAAAATGGTATAGGCACCTCTTCCTGAGACATATAACCGTCCTCGTTAAGGTAGGACTTCCATTCTTCATCTGTGTCTGAGGGATCTTCCTTATTGATAGCATGTACTACTTGAGACACTGGGTGAAGGAAACCTCCACCGTGGAAAAAGTTTTGAAGGGGATGAAGACTTTCATCGTTGGTAGTTGTTCGGGTACAGGTTGCAGAAAAACCAAGACCCTTCTTTGTTTTATTGTCAGTAGGAATGACAAGCTGTCCCCATCCGGTTGTATCGGTACTCTCGACTGCTTTGATAGCATCGTTGTATGAAGAAATGGAAGTTCCTTCTTTGAACTGATTGTTCTTGCTCACCGACAGTGCTTAGAACTGAGTTCCAATAACCTCCTCGGGTTCTATACCAGTAGATGATGACAAGTTACTTACAAGCAAGTCTTGTTCCCCACAAACTGTGACAAGTTGATCATTCTTGACGAACTTTAGCTTTTGGTGAAGGGTTGAATTAACCGATCCAGCCTGATGTATCCAAGGTCTTCCTAATAAATAACTGTACGTTGCCCGGATGTCCATGACCTGGAAAGTGACTTGGAAAATGTGAGGACCAATAGTTATGGGAAGATCAACTTCGCCGATAACTATTTTTCTGGATCCGTCGAACGCTTTGACGACGACCTCGCTGATTCTCATCGGAGGGCCTTTGAATGATAATTGCATCAAAGTGGACTTCGGCATAACATTCAGGGCTGACCCTGTGTCTACCAGTACGCTGGCTAAAGCATCGTCCTGGCAGTTGACTGTGATATTGAGCGCCATGTTATGACGACGACCCTCTTCAGGTAATTCCCATCACTAAATCCCAAATTGTTGCAGGAAGTGATGTTAGAGACAATGCTATCGAACTGTCTGATTGTTACATCCTGTTCCACAAAGGCTTGCTCCAAGACTTTCTGTAGAGCCTCCCTATGCACTTCTGAACTGAGTAACAGTGATAACACAGAGATCTTTGAAGGAGTCTATAACAGCTGATCAACAATGTTATATTCACTCCTTTGGATGAGCTTCAACATCTCATCATTATTTTTCGAAAGGTCGGGATTACTGGATTGACCGATTGATGGATCAGGACTTCTGTCTGAAGTTACTTTTCCTTGTTAGGTTCTCCAACTCCTCGGTTAAAGATTCGACCGCTCCGTGTTACACGACTGATGTCTGCAATATTCACGACGGAGGGTAATGGAATTTCCTTTCCATTTTCAACTGTCATTCCACCGTATTTGTAAGGGATAGCCTTAGTTAATTCATACGGTGTTGGTCCCGACAGATAGATGACTATGGGAACCTTCTGATTTTTCTGACCATCGTAAGTAATCTCGATCTGTTCCCGGTTGGGAACTCTCGATTCGTCAAGTAGAGGGATAATGGCAAAAACATCCCTGGTCCTATGATGACCAGAGATTGTGAAAACGTCCTCGACCTGATCGGCAAGGTAGTTCGGCGTCCAGTTGATGGGTCCATAACCCGGATATGGACGAATTTCTCCAGATCCACCTGACCCTGAAGAGCTGCTCTCACAAGGTAACACCCTTGGTTACTTTCCGAACAGACGCTACAACAGTCATAATTATGTGGTGGCACCTGGCCACGCCCACTTTGAATGCAATGTAACCTCACTAGGTTAGCTTCCATTGATCGGACATCCTGACTCTGACGCCGAGTAGGATTCCTGTTACTGATACTAATTTGCCGAGTATCTTCATCCATATAAATTGGCATCCACCAGTGATTTAACAAGTGCTGAAGTGTCTCCTGGACAAGGGTACAACCTCAATCATTTTCGCAACCCGCTTTACAGCTTTGATAGTCATGTGATATCAGGAATCTGAGTCGGACCTGTTCAGCATGTAACTCTACTAAGTTGTTATTCATCACGCGAATATCAAAGATCTGAACCATGTTGATCTGATAAGGGTTCCTATCATGGTAGTCTTGGATCCATCCAAGATCCATCTGACACTGGAGGGCCTCCTGTATGAAAGAGCATCCCTGTTTGTTTACCGAGCAAGTCAGACAAGAATTGTAATCATGCCACGGCAGATTATGATACTGGCTTTGCCTTGAGTGCATCGCCACCAGGTTGGCATTCATCGCACGGATGTCGTGGTTTTGAATGACGTTAGAATTCGCGTAGACCATGTTAACCCCACGAACTCGGTGCTCTTGGATTTATCCGAGATCCATTTGTTCCTGTAGAGCTGCTTGCACCACAGAACACCCCTGGTTGTCTTTAGAGCAGATATCACACTGGTGATAGTTATGAGGTGGCACATGGCCATATCCACTCAGTCTACAATGCATCTTGACCATATTGGTCTTCAACAAGAGTACATCATGAATTTGATAGACATTGTTAGATTCTCCTTCTATCAAATTGACTGCAGCCTTCTCGTGTTGAGGCAGCGGGTTCGTAAGAACATTAGGATTTGTATCCTTGAAGGATAAAACCCCGCTCCTAACAAGCTTTTGCACGTCGGATTTGAAATTGAGACAATTCTCAATGTTATGCCCTGGACCTCCTTGATGATAAGGGCAAGTTTGATCCACCTTAAACCAGAAAGGCGGATTTTCCGGTACTGTAAGAGGGGACTTAGTCTGAATGTGCCCCTTAGCCAGTAGTAATGGAAATAGTCCTGCGTACAACAGGGTATAGGATCAAAACCTGATGGTCGTGTTGTACGGTTGTTGTTATATGGAGGACGAGCCTGCTGAAGAGACTGTTGTGTCCTTTGCTGATCAGGTTGGCTTTGTGCAACCTGAGGTTGATACGTAGGCGTAGGCGCAGGACTGATAGCAGGAGTTACAGCTGCTACCGGCTGATAACGTCGCCTTTGCTTTCCGAGAGAGATATTCCCAATATCTTGCTCTTTTTTCTTAGGGAGAACACTACCGTATTTTTTAGTACCGCTCGTCGATCCAGTGTCTTTTACCAAACGTCCTTCTCGGACGGCTTCCTCAAGACGTACGCCCATGCCGACCATTTCGGTGAAGTCACTGGGCGCACTGGCAACCATTCGGTCATAGTAAAATGAGCTTAAGGTCTTTAGGAAGATCTTTGTCATCTCTTTTTTCCTCAAGAGGTGGACAAATTTGAGCAGCGATTTCACGCCACCTTTGAGCATACTCCTTAAAGGTTTCCTTGTCCTTTTGCGACATTGATCTGAGTTAATCTCTGTCGGGTGCCATGTCCAAATTGTATTTGTATTGTTGGACGAAGGCAGTGCCAAGAGCTCTGAATGTGCTGATTGTAGTACGGTTTAAACCCATGTACCATTTTAATGCGGCACCGGTTAAACTATCCTGAAAGTAGTGAATCAGTAGGTCCTGATTCTCCGTCTGAGCTGACATTCGCCGAGCGTACATCACCAGATGGCTTTGAGGGAAAGAGTTACCCTTGTACTTTTCAAAGTCGGGTACTTGAAATTTATGCGGAACTTTCACATTGGGGACCAAGCAGAGGTCTGCGGCGTCCTTTCCGAATAAATCCTGACCGTGAATGGCTTGCAGTTCTTTCTGCATTTCCAGGAACTGTTCCTGGAATTCATCCATTCGGTCAAACATAGTTTCCTTTTTACCAGCAGGTATTAGCGGAATTTGTCCTTCCGGGACAGCGTGCACCACAGGGGGTGGTACCGTGACTACGGTAGCGAATCTTGGCGTTTCCCGAAGTTTGTAACCTTCAGGAGTCTTCAGTATGCCCCTGGCATCTTCGCTTTCCCGAAGTTTGTAACCTTCAGGCCCAGCGACTTCTGTTATGATTCCCTGATCTTCAGTGATCGGCGGAACATATCCTTCTAGGATATAGGTAACAGGCATGCCCCAAGGACGATCTTTCGACATTTGATACCTAGGATCATACTTCTCCACTATGGGCGTTGAGGTGATCTCTGAGATCACAGTCCTTTGTAGCTGAGCTTCTGCCATGGCTTGCATGTCGTTACGAAGCTTTCTCATATCCTCTCTCAGAGCGTCGATTTCTTCTTTCAACTCTCTGTTTTCTTCCTCAAGATCATCCATCTTTTTCTGACGATTGGCCCGAGTATTATACGAATGAGACAGTTTGACTCTAGAATCGAGACACAAACGTGAGATTCGTAGGTAAGAAGAATACCTGATGTGAGAATGATGAATGCAATGATTATATTAATTGTTTTTTTGTTTAATCAAAATAAACTTCGACAATTAGATTGCAAATATCAAACAGTGGGGAAACCCCTTTTTATTGAAATTCACAGGATTACAGAAATGGAAATACAGTAGATTACAAGGTGCAGAAACAGAAACCTAAGCTAATGGGTCCCGAGAGAACTCGGGTGCTGATTCTGGTAGTTTCCTTTTCTTTGACCGGGGCTCTTGGGCCGTTTTCGGGTTGTCATTCCTTTGCCAAGTGAAAGGAGCGAGCAAATTCCTTTGGTCATCTTGATTCTCTACAGCATGTTGCTCCAAAATTTTAATCAGAGCGTCTTTCTCTTTTAGTAGTTGCTGTATTTTGATGCACTCTACATTGAGGGTGCGGTACTTGTTCTTCCAAGACCTTCTCTCCTTTTGAATTTTGTTGAGAGTAACCTGAAGCTTTTCAGTTTCCGTCATGAAGTACATGACAGATTCCCTCGGTGGAAGAATTCCTTAACGAGGATAAGGCATTTTTAGCTTGAGAGCTCTAGTTTGTACCCAATGGAGATAAGGCTCCACCGAGACACAGTCTGGTTTTCCCAGAGACTCTCGTCCTTTCTTATGAACGTGTTTCCAAGCGTGCACTATTTCCATCTTTAGTGCTCTGTCATTTTCTCCTTCCTTGAAGAAAAGACCTTCCAGATGAACACCCAGTGGGACGTGTCTCATCGGGTATCCAAATTGATGACGAACGAGAACTGGATGGTAATTGATTCCTCCCTTAGTTCCTATAAGGGGTACGTTGGGGAAGTTTCCACAATGATCAATGATTATGATTCCATCATGGATCCTATTACACCAATCTATATCAGAGTTGGTGAGGGACATGATCTTCTGCGACCAACGTAAGGCACTCTTGCAATCCCAAAAAGCAGCAGACTTGGGCAAGTGGAAGATAAACCATTTGTAAAGCAAAGGTACACATCATGTGATCTCCCCTCCGCTGTACAAATTTCCTAAGTGTACAAAATGATACGCATCTGCGAGCAAAGTCGGCACAGGGTTTCCAATGAGAAAAACCTTAATGGAGTTGATATCGACGAAGTTATTGATGTTGGGAAACAAAAATAACCCGTAGGTGAGCAAGACAAAGATGCTTTCAAAAGCAGTCACGTTTCCTATACTGGAAAAATACAGGGCTTTCTTTGTCAAGAACTGGGCTGGCAAACCTTGGATGCCACCCTTAGCGGTCATGTGAGTCCTGACCTCAGACTCGTCCAAATGAATTGCTCTTGCAATGGTCTGATTCTTTGGAATTTCTTCCAGTCCAGAAAATGGAGCTCGATCAGTGATATGTAAATCGATCAGATGAGAATACTCCTCCAGCGTTGGTGCGAGCTGGTAATCCGGGAATGTGAAACAGTGATAAACCGGATCATAAAACTGAATGAGCGCATCCATGATTCCCTCAATCACATGGACTCTTAACAGTGGTAGCAAACCTCCGTGCTTGGCTCTGAAAGCCTCTTGGTTTGTGATCATCCTCGCCAAACCTCTCAAATCCTCTAGTTTTGAAATCCTGAGGGTGTACTTATGAGTTCTCCTTCTACCGAAATCCATTAGCACAATCCTTTTCTCTGATATTTGCAATCACAGTCTTAGTTTAATTTGAAAAACAGAGAGACTAGAAGAAATTTTGTTTTTTTTAATGTTTTTTTTAAATGAATGCATGAATGCAGCACACAAAAACATAGAAAAAACATGGGGTCAAAGGGTCGTTGTCATGAAGTCAAGGCTCTACCCATCCCCAAAGGTTTATACTAAGGTGATTTTTGTACCTGTACTCATTATCATCAGCTCCTCCCAGGAAAGCAAAACAACAAACGGATTGCCAGCGAGTTGTAGAGCAATCTTAGAGTAAGTGCCATTCACCGAGAATAGATCACCAGCCTCAAATGAGGGTAGTATCGCGTGACAACTATTTCCGATAGTTTCCGCACTACAAAAGGGTTTGGCTCCTCAGCTTCTCAGACATCACAATCGGCCCATTGCCTAGGAGAGGGAATGGGTTGCATTGGTCAGCCTCCACTGAGGTTGATGGTCGACCTCGTCGCCATCACTTATCTTAAGTGTATACTCAATCTTTCCACATGCGGCATCACACGCATTCCCATTAGCAGAAAAATAAACAGGTATAGCAATTAGGAAAAGTAGTATATATATTTGTCTTAAACATCCTAGACCTTTAAAGCTATGAATCCTAAGTTCCTGACAGAAAATGGGTTCCCCGGCGGAAGCCCGAATCTGTGGTATTCACACAAGTGAAGAGAAAAAAGGTTAGAGGGGCCCCATGGTGGGCGCCACTTTTAAATTTTCCACCTGATAGATGGGAAGAGAACAAGATCTCGCTACAAAGGTGAGATAGATCCTAATGACATCCCCAGTGAAGTCACCATTTTTCTGTAGCGAGCGATTTTGGACGCGGTTGCGAAGCGCTATCGCTCTTTGGTGCCTACAGCTCGATTCATTTTTTATCCTACTAAAGCTGATGAAGGAAGGGAAATAGATGTCTCAAATTAACCCTGCTTGCAAACTGAGTTTAAACAGCGGTCTGTTAGGTTATAGATGCTACAAAGATTCAGGGTCTCTATCGGGTTTATTTTTTTAAAAGTGGTGGGAGGTTTAGATGTTAGGACGGATGCTTCTTGATAGATATGTGAGAGTATGGGATTTTGGGTTTTTGTTTAGTGTGCTCGCTAAGATTTTCCTTTCAATTTTATGCCTACGTATTCCCGTTTACCGAAACAGGGAAATCAGAGCGTTCGTAGAATAGGAGGAAATGGTTGTTTTGGTGTCTTGTTCAAAGCCCAAGACGTGAAGCGAAAGGTGGTTTGTATCTTGTTCAAAGCCCAAGATGTGAAGCTAAAAGTGTGTTGACTTTAGAGAGAATTTGTCATCTCTAAAGAGGGGCTTGTATGTCACAACTGTTTATAAAGGAGAATTACTTTAACCGGGATGTGTGAATCTGGCAATGCCATAATTTCCTTTATAGGGGATTTTAACCTGAAGGAGAAAACTTTAACTCAGTGTAGAGAAATGATATCTTTCCTTAGGAATTTCTCATGCTAAAAGAGGGACAGTGGCATGGATATAGATGATCTAGAGGCTTGCCGCTTACAGCGATTAGATGAAGGGGAAGGAGTTGTTGATGTTTGTGTACTGTGAACGAGGCACAACTTTGATGCTAAAAGGTTAATTGGATCAACCAGTGATTTTCTTATACAAAGCCTAAGAGGAGGCTAATATGTGTCTCATACAAAGCCCGAGAGAGAGGCTAAAAGGTTTTGATCCTGCAAGAGGATCTTTTATACTCAACAAGAGAGTTTTTGTATCTCGTACAAAGCCCGAGATGGAGGCTAAAGGTTTGTTTGGCTCAATAAGAACCTTTTTGTATCTCGTATAAAGCCCGAGATGGAGGCGGAAGGGGTGATTGACTCAACGAGGGAGTCTCTTATGTGTCTCGTATAAAGCCCGAGAGAGAGGCTAAACGTTGTTTGACTCCGCTGGGGAGAATCATTGTACAAAGCCCAAGAGGAAGCTATAGTGACTGTTTTAGTTGAGTGACAGGTCCAGTATACTGATTTTGAAAGAGAAAATCAGTTCTTATATGAGCAATGCTGTACTCAAGGCTTTGATTCGAGGGTCAGGGTTGTTCCTGTTCTTTAAGGAAGTGGGAAATCCGAAGGGTATTGAGACTGTCCGAGTCTACGGGTTTTCTTCCTATTTAACGAAGGGGTCACTTGACAATGTCTTTGAGACTCAAGGAGATGAGACTGTCCAAGTCTAGAGTTTCATCTTTTGTACTATGCTTTGAGAAATAGTAGTAGACTCTTTGAAAGGACTGTTCTTTGCAGATGATTAAGATCTGTTCCTATACCTCTAGGAGGTCATCGGGACAATTTGTATGTAGCCCAAGAGGAGGATGGAAGCTTTTAAGAAGCCGACGGGTCCTTGTACTAAGCCCAAGAGGAGGCTATCATTCCCGGAGGAAGAGATCATTATACGAAGCCTAAGAGGAGGCTGTGAATACTTCTAAGAAGCTGAGAGGTCCTTGTACTAAGCCCAAGAGGAGGCGGGGTTGCTTTTAGGAAGCCTGTGGGTCCTTGTACGATGCCCAAGAGGAGGTCGATGCTTTTAAGAAGCCCGTGGGTCCCCAAACCCCAAGAAATTCAAGACAGGCTATTCACAAAGAATAGATCAAGCCAGGAAAGTTCGAGAATTTGGAAGAAACTCAAGAGATGCCATTCACGGAGAAAAGATCATCTCTGGGGAGTAGAGCTTCTTTGACAACTTCTACGAGTGACAGTCTATGAAAGGGTTCACTGAGAATGCTGCCTTTCATATCTCCATATTGTTTAACCCCAAGAGGAGGGAAGACTGTGTCTGGTAATCCTATGGGGATCTAGTTTTGACTATTTCTAAGAGTGATCAACGGGCTTAATGCTAGACGTAGTTGCCGGGGAAACTCTAAATATCTATACTAGTATTACACAGTTGATATGAGTTTATGAAAGAAGACTTACAGCGAAACAGCCCCACAATACAGTTATATGTATATGAAAGCGGTAAATGAAAGCGTATAAACACTTACTCGGTTGTAGAGCTTCCATGCTGTTTGGTTAGTTGTTCGACAAAGAAAGATTGAAAACAACAGTATATTTCAAAATCAAAGGAGAAAGTGCTTTGAAAAAGAAAGATTTGGGGCTTACAGCTCAAGGAGAGGCCCAGGGTTTTATCAGTGAGCGCACTGTTTGAATTTGTACAGAGGGACTTATACAAGTGACTGAGGCCCAAAAATTGTTTTCTGTACAAAGGGATGGGTCTTACACTCTCTCAAGAGGCCCAAAAAGTTTTAAAAGAGTGAGAATTGGGCTTATAACACGAGGGTAGGCCCAGTTGACTTTTCGTTTGAAATGGCGATCGCGTCGAGGTTTCCTTTTAACGCAGATGGACTTATACAATAAGTGAGGCCCAAAAATGTTTTGGTTAAAAGGGGGTTGGGTCTTACACTTTATTAGAGGCCCAAAAGTTTTGAATGGGTCTTATAGCTCAAGGAGAGGCCCAAAAGGTTATTTTTCAAAAGGTGACGGTCGCGCCGTTTGTTTTTGACGGTATCGGGACTTATACAATGCACTGAGGCCCAAAAATGATTTGGTAAAAAAAAAGGATTGAGTCTTACACTCTATTAGAGGCCCAAAATGTTTTGAAAATGATTTATGAGGGTTGAATTAATCCAAAAACCCTAATTTGTTTTCAAAATGTGTTTTAATTGAATAAAAATTCAATTAAAATGATCAAAATTCTTTAACATATGAAAAACAAATTGTGATCTTAGATTAATGCTTCAAAAATTTAGTATTGACATACAAAATAATTAGAAGGCATTAAAAGTTGCAAAATCAAGGTGGAAAAAATATTTTAATTGTCAAAAACAATTAAAACATTAATTCTTTGCAAAAATATCAATTATACCAAATAAATAATATTTTTGGGATTTTTTGGGAAAATAAAATATTTTAACATTTTTGTGAATTATTAAAAAAAGAATCAACTCAAAATCATTAAAACTCGGAGAGAAATTAATTTTTGAATCAATTAAATAAAATCACAAAATTCAAATATTTTAATTTTCAACAAATGGCGCCAAGAACAGCTGAAGAACACGCGCGTGTTCTGGGTTTGGCTGATTTGCATTTTCTCTCCAATCTCACTGAATACTTGATTATATCATGCAATCCACATACCAATCAACTCGTTTCAACCTCACGATCATGTCTATGACAATTAATTTCATTTAAATTAAGCATAAAACAAGAAATCACGAAAAATCCTCAAGAACCCTAATTTCTGCATGAAGGCTAGGATTTTTGATACACGAATCAAACAATGCAATTAATTGAGGGGAAACATTCCATGCATGATTATGAACATATGGCCAAATTATTGTGCAGCAAAAATTTCATGGATCATAGAGTTAGAAGAGCTCATGCTTACCACTTGCAGCTGGTGATCCTGATTTGTGTTGGAGGTGTTACAGCTAGGTTCCAATGATCTGGATAGCTTCCCTAGGTGCCATGGAGTGTGTATGAATGCTTGGAATGGATTGAAATGATCTGGAACTTGAGATGGTACCCCAACTGTAAATCTGTCAAGAACTTGAGCAATTGGCTGGTGATTTTGTGAAATCTGTGTTCTAGATGTTATGTGAGTGTTTGGATCACTTCTATATGATGTATATGAGGTGTGTGTGTGTGATTGGTTTGATTGGCAAAGCTCTCAAACTCAAAACCCGATAGTGACTTGCCTTAGAAGGCAAAATTGGAGTGAAATAAGAGATTTTGAGGAAAACATCTGTTTGATGGCTTTGGTGTACTCAAACTGATCACAATTGAGCTCTATTTATAGTAAAGCAAGTTTGTTTTGCAAGGAATAGTGAATGGCAACTGCTGAGTAGGTTTGGCCAATGTTGGCAAATGAAAATCCAAGTCTCCTATAGCAGTTGAGAATGGCTCAGTCCATGCCACCTTGATGCTTCCATTGAATGCTCCAATCCAAAATTGGAGTCTTGTCCCTATTTTGGCAATTCTAGGTTCAACATGCTATTTCTTGTTCCAAAGACTTTGGAGGCTTGGCTCAGTGATTGTCCCCTTTAGATTCAATCCTCAGAGGTGTCCAAGTGGATAGGAGCATTTGGATTTGGCTGATTTTGGCAAATCGACAAAAAGTGCAAAAATCTACCTTGCCTTCGCAGATTTCAGCAAGGCAACTTGCCAATGTCATATCTCATGGCTCAAGTTGAATTTGGTAATGTTCTTGGCCATTTTGGAAAGCCCTTACATGATACAACAACTGTTTGAACATGTTTGGTTTTGATCTCTTTTGAATCCAAGTGAAAAATCCCCCTACATTTGGCAAAAAGTAAGGTAAAATCTGACTTAGTGAAATTTTCACTAAGTGTTGGAACAAAGTGACTTTTCTTGATTTTGATCACTCCATAACTCAAAATCCATGAGGAATTTGGACATAGGTCAGTATGAAGCTTTTGTAGAGGGTAATGAGATCTACAAATCAAGCTTTGAATGGGGAACAATGGCCTTGTGGTTTAGGAGTTATGGTCCTCCAAAGTTGGCACATTAGTGTCACTTTTTCCATAACTTAGAAATTTTTCTAAGTTTTTATGGTTACCCCTTTTACAAGTTATCCCACTTTCTTTGATTTTTCTTGATGAATGATGATTTAAATCATACATTAACATCATTTTAGGGTTAAAAATCCATTTTGGTGAAAAATCTCAAAAAGTCAAAGTTGACTTTTGTGCACAGTTGACTTTTTATCAGATGAATTCCAAACTGTGCAATTCTTCATGAAATCATGTCCTTGACCTAAATAAAACTTGATGGACATGTTCCATGGGTGTCATTGGGTATATTGAATCATGTCTTAGGGCTTGGGAGCATGTCCTGGTCAAAAGTCAAAGTTACAGTTGACTTTCCTCGCGAAACCCTAATTGTGGTGCAGATGAAATTGAGACTTGTTGCTCAAGCTTCTTGGATTAATCCATTGTTCCAAATGGATCAATATAGTTCATTAGAGACCCTCAAACCCTCTCTTGAGGTCTTGGCTCATGATTTGCCCTAAAAGTCAACTTAGGGGTAAATTAGGTCAAGAAACCCTAATTCTTGATTTTTGATGAATGCATCCCCTGAGGCAAAATTGACTTGATGATTGGGTCCATGAGGTCCCATGAAGTATATTAGGTTATGTTTTGGATCATTGGCTTGTGCCCAGATAAAAATTTTCATCTGGAGGCCCTGGTCGACCAAAACCCTAATTTGGTGACACTGTCGATCTTGAGACTTGATCCACCTAGAAGGGAGCAGCCTTGTGCTTGATCCTTGAAGTGGGAGTCCTTTTGATCCATTGTGGATGTTTGAGAGGTTAGACAAGTTGAAGATCATGTCATTCCTTGATTGATCCTTTGTCTAAGGCTCTGAGAGGGCTTGAAACCCTAATTTTGATTGTAGTGGATGCTCATCCATCTTTGGGGAGACTGATAAAGTATGATGGTTCCTCCATATTGTGATGATGATTTTCACAATGATGGGAAATCTTAGTGGTCAAAATTTGGGGTATGACACAGGGGCGTTGTGGTAGCTGCTGTTTTTATTTGTTCGTCTCTCTTTCTTCTTCATCTCTTTCACTCCTTCTCTTCCCTCGAGTCTTAAGACTTGTTTAAGTCTTGGATTCACTCCCTTAGAGCTACCTAGTCCAACTTAATTTTTGACTAAGCTTGGAGTAGGATTAGTATTAGGCTTCCCTTTGCTTGCTAACTTAAGTAGAAGTTCCCCTTTCAACCTCAACTATAGGGCCACCTTTGCATGACAACATTAGGAACAATTTAGTTTCCCCTTAGTGTTTTCTTTTCCTTTGAGTTTTCTCTTCTCATCTCATAACACTTCTAAAACACTTAATAAAATTAACGTGTATTGCGCATGAGCCTTGCATGTGGGAAGTGAGGAATGAGGGGTTTCCTCTCATTTTTCTAGAGTGTTTCGTGGACGTTCCATCTTGGAACGATTTGCTAAGCATTCGTTCCTACATCATAGACTTCGGTGCAATGCAAGTTATGAACTAACTTCAATCCACTTCTGTCTAAAAAACACAAAAACAAACTCAAACCTTTTTCATCCTTCAGGATCGTTAATCTCAAATCATTTTCAGAAAGGGCACGTTACTTCCATCTCGTCGCAAACAGGCATCGACCCTAACTGCCGGGCGCGAATCTAACGTCGCTCATAAAAAACACTAACCGACCTCGTTAGGTCGAACTACGACTGCTCTGATTTCCTCTCTCTAGTCCGATTGAGGATACGTAGGCACAAGATGGCGATGTCTTGGCGAGCAACCTCCCCCCTTAGTTCGTGTCCGAACTACGTTGACTCTGACTTTCCCATTGCACGAGGGAGTACGTAGGCATAGGACGAGCGATGTCCTATCGAGTCACTTCTTCTTTTTCTTTTCTTCGTCATTTCTTCGTTCCTTTCCGTTCCCGTTTCTTCCCTTTTCCAGTAGCAGCGGAGCTCCAGATGACGACACCCTTTGATCGAGACAACAAGCGTGGATCACGTCGAGTACGATGGACGTGTGGGGTGCTAACACCTTCCCTTCGTGTAACCGACTCCTTTACCCGTTTCTCTTGGTCGTGAGACCATGTTCTTTCCTCTTCCCTCAGGTTTACGCAGTGTTTCCTTCCCCTCTCTTGGGAAAATACACATTGCTGGCGACTCTGTGTTTTTCCGCGCCACTTTCGCGTTTGTACCATGGATGCAAATCCTCGGGAGCGACAACGCACAATTTTTTTGCAAGTATCCCCTATTTACGCACGATTTTTCTGCTTCAAATGCACGAAACAGATCTAAAAAAGGAGACGATTTTCCCTAAAATTGATTTTTTGAAGAGAAAGACCTAAAATTAAACTATAGGCTATAATGACGGTTGAAAACATAACCGTGGTGAAAGGCTATGGGCATTTTGAAAAAATATGTAAAAAACCATAAATGTTGGTGCTGGGAATTGAACCCATGACCAGACGTTACCTATAATGACGGTTTTTTAAATACCCGTGGTGAAAGGCCTCACATTTCACTACGGTTGGAATATTAACCGTCATTAAAATCCTTTTAATGAGATTAAAAAAATGCGCGCATCTATTACAACGGTGTATAGGCAAGCCATTGTAAACCTGACGTTGTTGTATGTGCGTTTTGTAGTAGTGAAATTTTTTTAAGACTCGATCTTCGTGGATCTCCGATTCTCCATAGGGATCTGTGGGGATGAGAATGGGGAAAAATATTGCCCTGTGGTAGGGATTAGGGATGGGGATAAGGAAAAAATTTGGGGGCGGGGCGGGGAATGGGGAAGTATTGTCCGCACATTCCCTGCCCCGTTGACATCCTGCATACACTAAAAATTAGTAAACAACCACTAGTCTCTGATTAAAGGTTACTTGAAGGATCAACTAGAGAATCCTAAGACATTGTTATAAAAGTTTTCTTTTATGATTTTGATAGAAATGAAAGAGATTTTGACTTAGTCAAAATTGTTATATAAAGATAAGAAGGTAACTTCGACAGCAAAGAAAAGCAAGAATTTGGTGAAAACAAAAGGTAAAATGACAAGACAATTAAAGTAAAGATAAAAGTAACTGGGCAGAAATTGTAAATTGAAATGAAAAGCTTTGCATTAAAGTAAAAGTGGTGTTTCAAGGTTCATAAATTCTCTCAGTGAAAACTCATTTCTCTAACGCTGGTACTTTAGTGTGAGTGAGATTTTGTAATGAGATGAACACCCCCAAATCCTAACAATAGAATCCTTATTTATACTAGTATGAAATAACTGCTCCCTAATGTTCACATCTTCATCTTTCATCACGTAGAAGTCTACATGCACTTCGCTTCTGCATTCCCTCCACGTGTCCTTCAGAATGAAACTAAGAAGTAGTTACTTGTATTTGAACAGAACACCTGGGCGCTCAAATAACTGCCAATTCGATGCGCCTGATGCCTTCGAAAATTTTGATGTTGAAATGTCTCCAACATATTCATAAAAAGTGCTAAGTCTTATTTCCCATCTTGAGACTTCAGCAATGTACATGTCATCAAAGGTCTATATAACTTTAACTTTGACTCATGCTGAGGTTTTTGCCCTTGTCGAAAATTCCAGCTAACACATCCCCACTTGATTTTGTGACTTGAAGAGGTTATGAATTGGTAAATTAGAGGTTTGATCTTGAAATCGTAAGAATCTAGTTCTAGAACTTTTAGCTTCACATGATGAGGTTGGAGAAAGAACGTGAATTTGTGGAAATCGTGGGACAAAAGACGCCAATATTCTATCTAGGAATAAAAAATGGATGTAGTTAGATAACTGATGTTCTTAAGCGGTGACTCTGATATCTTTTTACAATGGCACGAGGTGGACTTGTATAGTTAGCACTCCAACGTCCAAGCTAGCTCAAGATTCAAGACGAATGTAGTGAGAAATGGAGGTCATAGAATTTACCTTGCTATATGTGTGTGCACTAATTTATATTTTGGGTTAAGTGGAGTAGATTTGAGATGGAATGAGTCTTCGTTATTTAAACGTTTAGCCGGTTAAGAATATATATTTAGAAAATATAGTTGAGTTGTTTCAATAATTTAAAAATATAATATAATATAAAAAAATAGGGTTCATTTAAATAACTAAAGTGTGTATGATGAATATTGATGCTCTTAATAGTATTAGTTAAAAGATATAATTGAAAAATAAAAATTCTCATAGAAATATTTAGCGAGGTTCACTAAATTATGTGATTAATGATATTTGTAAATTGGAGGTCCTTATTTAAAAAAGAATAAATAGAATAACTCATGGCATAAAAACAAGTCAAAGTAAAATATAATGGAAAAACTGATATGCTCCCTTGATCTTTATTTGTCTCGAACCCCACACCGTTATAATAATGATAAAGTAAGGGGTGGCCCCAAAACAGAATTTATCGATCGTAGTTTGGTCAAAGCTCAAGTAGATAGCCATTCCCTTCTCAGAGAACTGTACATAAGACTTCCACATTATACGACTTCGTCCCAAGCTTTTGTTATTAGTTTTATCATTAGACCACTATTTATGCATGTATATCATGTTTGGACTCTTGAATCTTTTGCTTCTCGAGTGGTGGCGAACAATAAAACTTGCATTGTGAGAGATGCTCGCCTGTAGGGCCCGACCCACTTCTCGTCTGAAAGAATATTTTTATAAATGTGACATTTATTTTATAACGAAGAAGATATTATTTATTTTATTCTATTCTTAGGTATTTGTTATTTTCTCTACTTTTAATTTTTAAATTTCTCTTTTTTTATACAATCAAGAAAAATAATTTTATAATTTTTTTAATATAATTTTTCATTTTCATTAAATAATTATATGAAAATATCAAAACTATTTATAATAAAAGAAATTGAGAAAATAAGTAATAGAAAATAGGTAATAGAGAATCAAACACGTTTATGGAATTTTTTTTTAAAATAACATGTATTTTCAAAAAAAATTACCAAAAAAAACCAAATTTTGAAACAATTTACCAAAGTGACATATTTTGGAAATCTCCCATCAGGGTGGCGCCATATGGGATGGCGCCTCAGTTAGAGGCAAGGAGCCAAACCATATGGCGCCTCAAGTGTCTACCAAACATAAATTTTGTTTTGAAAATCAACTTAGAGTCGCCATCCCAGATGGCGCCTCGGTTGAGATGTTTTTTTTTTAATTTTTAAATATTTACTATTCATTCGCATGCCTCTAGACTGATGAATCTACATACCTATACTCTGCGTCTACTATTCATTCACATGCCTCTGCACCATTACTTTTGTTTCAGGCCACTGTTGACATGACAATACAAGCATGCCTACACATGGCAGACTGCAAAGGCTAAGAAGCATGCAAGAGAACATATGCCTACTCATGTGACTCCCCCTTTACACCATCATAAAAACCATCTCAGCATGTCACAATTTTCATCTCATCCCAAACTCTTCTTCTTCTTCTCTTATTTTTTGTTCAAACCTTTGCATCCATTCCATTATCTCACAACCAGTTACGAAAATGTCTTTACTCACGATGGGAAGCAACCACCGAGGAACGCCGGAAAACATTGAAGAATTCGTAAGTTTTTTTGTATTATTTTGTTTTACAATATTAAACCTTGATGTATTTTATTGTCTTAGTAATGTTGCTGGTTTTTTTTGTTCAGGATGTTTCAAGGTTCCGTTGCCGTGGACAATCATACTTCCCTCACGACCCTATCACTGAACCATATCTAACAAGATGTGGATTTGGAGATGTGATTAAAATCCCATCATACCATGTAGACCCAAAGTTCATTCTGGCCTTGCTAGAAAGATGGAGGCCGGAGATCCACACATTTCACCTTCCTTTTGGTGAATGCATGGTCACCTTCCAAGACATGTATATGTTACTGGGCCTTCGCATAGATGGCATGTCTGTCAACGGCCCCGTAAATATAAATAGCCAAGTATGCTTCGATTTGTTGGGCACCCCCTAGAGATTGAAGAAGCAGAGCCTTCACCCAACGGTAAACCTAGGGGGCAAGGTATTAACTTAAAACGCCTTAGGGAATACCATTACTCCATCGTATTAGACGAGGATTCCCTCCCCTTACACATGATACAAAAAACTAGATGTTATTCGTTGCTATTGTTCGGTCATTTTTTGTTTCCAGAAAGCACTGGAAATAGTGTAAATATTATGTATCTCCCGTTGTTGTTTAACATTAACAGTGTTCACGAATATACACTACTACGAAAAACCCATTTAACAACGGTTGGGAATGACATATAATGACGCGGGCGAAGGTGTTGTTATGTAGATTGTTGTTGTAAGTTCGCCGTTTCTACAGCGGTCTGGAAACCGTTGTTGTATTCTAGAAGCGCGCGATATATTGCAACGGTTAGGTATTTCAACCGTTGTAATATATATTAACTATCACAACGGTTATCAGTATGAACCGTTGTCATATATGTTAACTATCACAACGGTTATTTGTCTCAACCGTTGTAGAATGTATCCTTAGTTTATTAAATACAAATGTATATTGCTTGTTTTACCATCCACCTTATTAAAGAAATACAACCATTAAAATTGGTAAAGAACTATATAATCTGAAAATTAAAATGTTCTTGAAAACCAACTTAAACACACCACTGTTTTCCGAATTGCATCCATTTCATTCCGCACATTTTATGTTCCTTAACATAAAATTTATGGTTCGATGGTCGGTTTCCTTCAATCCATCGATATATTTTGTTATAGTTTACCTCATCATCGCCAAAAATCGCCACGATTTTATCATCATAACAATGATCATGATCTTAACAACCACGACAATTAGTGATAGCGATGAGGTAAATTATAATAAAAGATATCGATGGATTGAAGGAAACCGACCATCGAACCATAAATTTTATGTTAAGGAACATAAAATGTGCTGAATAAAATGGATGCAATTCGGAAAACATTGACATGATAAAGGTTGGTTTTCAAATACATCCTAATTTTCAGATTATAATGTTCTATAGCAATTTAACTGATTGCATTTTCAATAAAAGGATAGTGAAACAAACGATATACATAGTATATAATAAACTAAATTTCATATACAATATTAGAATGAATTCATATATATATGTACCTTATCAGAATGGATTCATATATAGGTACCACCATCATCATCACCATGTGAAACAAATCCTAAGAAGTGGGAAGCAATGATGAAAATTAGTTAGTATTAAATTTAACTATATACAATATACATAGTATATATATAATAAACTAATGTTCTATATCAATTAACTTATTGCATTTTCAATAAAAGGATAGTAAAACAAACAATGTACATAGTATAAAATAAACTAAATTTCATATACAATATAAGAATGAATTCATATATATGTACCTTATCAGAATGAATTCATATATATATGTACCACCATCATCATCACCATGTGAAACAAACCCTAAGAAGTGGGAAGCAATGAAGAAAATTAGTTAGTATTCAAAACAAAACAACCAAAAGTTGAAACAAAACCCTAAGAAGTGGGACTGTACCATTACAATGAAGTTCACCTTGCTTGTGAAGCATTGAAGTCGAATCTGCACAAAATGAGAACAATCAACAAAAACAACATGAAGCAAACGAGATAATAGGAACTATTTAACAAAAAGATTGAAGTAGAAGACTACCTTATTTTCCATAAACAATATGTACATTACGCTTGCTACCGCCAGCATCATCACCATGTTCATCTAGTTTTAGATTCTGCAGGAAGAACTACAAGGAGGAAGAAGCTTAAATCAAAAGCTTCATACTTCTTGTATTTCTTCTCGCAGATTCTAAAAAAAGATGAAATTTGGGTGCTAGGGTTTCGCTGTGAAGGAAACGGCGCGACTGTCAAAAAGGGAAAGTTAATTCCCTTATATAGGTAAATGTTTCACAACAGTTTTCTTAAATAACCGTTATGATAGATTATATATTAATTTAATAATATCACAACGGTTAGTTATAATAACCGTAGCGATACCCCTTATACGTGGTACAAGGTTCGACACCAGACAACAACATTTTCCTAAAATTACGCCTGGATTATAAGTGATATCGCTACGGTCATTACTTATAACCGTCGTGATATTATTAACCATTGCACTTCCCAACATATGAACGGTTTACAAGAAAATATAGTTCTAGAATATGAACGGTTTACAAGTTATCATCATTACAAGCATTAAACTATTAGTCTTTTCATCTTCAACCTCATCTATAAATAGACAATTTTACATATCTAAATAATATATTCTTCGTAACAATGAGTTCAACAAATGAGAATCCTAGAAACCTCAATGAGGAACGTCAGGCGCCAATCCAGGAGGTTGTCCAACCAGCAACTGCCAACTTCAAGGATGCCTTAAGGGTAAGGAAGGATAAGAAGAAGAAGAAGAAGAAGCCGAAGAAGAAGAAGATAAAGAAGAAAAGGAGGCCTGTATATTATGATTCCGATGAGGGGAGTGAGGAGAGATGTCTAGATTATGAAGATGCATTTTATGCTATGGGCTCTGACAATGATCTTGATATGTAATATGTTTATCAATGTACTCTCAATGGAATATTAAAATAAAATTATGTGTATATATGTTCATCTCTTACAGTTTTTTTTAAAGTTATATATATACTCTATTGCACTTAAAAATACTAAAGAATACATTGTTGTGAATCGAAGCGTGATACATGTAGTACAACAGTCTTCTAATACAAGCGTGTTAAAATGTAAAAATATGGAGAAAAAAATATAGAGCTGGGAATCGAAGCTTGTTACACAACTTGTATTACAACGGTTATGTAATACAACCGTCGTTAAATATGGCATTATAAATTTTTAATCCTGTTACAACGGTGGGATACGAAACCGTGGTAAAGCTGGCGTCGTTAAATGGGGTTTTCGTAGTAGTGATAGTTGGGGTTCAGCTGTCCTGGCACATCTGTATAGTGCACTCTGCAAAAATTCCAAAAAAAAAAGCGTGTACATTTTATGGTTGCGCCTATCTCCTTCAGGCGTGGGGTTGGTCGAGAATGCCAACACTAGCTCCAATAAACCGGAACCCCTTCATATTCCCCTACGCATTAAGGTAAGTCTATACATATCCCTACGCCTATGGCCTATACTGATATGTAAGGAAGGATAAGAAGAAGAAGAAGAAGAAGCCGAAGAAGAAGAAGATAAAGAAGAAAAGGAGGCCTGTATATTATGATTCCGATGAGGGGAGTGAGGAGAGATGTCTAGATTATGAAGATGCATTTTATGCTATGGGCTCTGACAATGATCTTGATATGTAATATGTTTATCAATGTACTCTCAATGGAATATTAAAATAAAATTATGTGTATATATGTTCATCTCTTACAGTTTTTTTTAAAGTTATATATATACTCTATTGCACTTAAAAATACTAAAGAATACATTGTTGTGAATCGAAGCGTGATACATGTAGTACAACAGTCTTCTAATACAAGCGTGTTAAAATGTAAAAATATGGAGAAAAAAATATAGAGCTGGGAATCGAAGCTTGTTACACAACTTGTATTACAACGGTTATGTAATACAACCGTCGTTAAATATGGCATTATAAATTTTTAATCCTGTTACAACGGTGGGATACGAAACCGTGGTAAAGCTGGCGTCGTTAAATGGGGTTTTCGTAGTAGTGATAGTTGGGGTTCAGCTGTCCTGGCACATCTGTATAGTGCACTCTGCAAAAATTCCAAAAAAAAAAGCGTGTACATTTTATGGTTGCGCCTATCTCCTTCAGGCGTGGGGTTGGTCGAGAATGCCAACACTAGCTCCAATAAACCGGAACCCCTTCATATTCCCCTACGCATTAAGGTAAGTCTATACATATCCCTACGCCTATGGCCTATACTGATATGTTCAGGTGTAACTAATTCATTTTCTAACTACATTTTCAGGTGGGCAGTTCCGAAAATGAGCTACAATAGAAACCCCAGGAACGCCATAACAGTATACCGCAACCTGCTAGACCACATTGGCCCTGACGATGTATATTTTCCTACAACTTTTGTAACATTTCTTCCATAGATATTTCTTACATTTTGTATACTTACTCATTAAACAATTTTTTCTTGTAGTTTGTCTGGAGGCCTTACGACGATCTCGACCACCAACCCAACGCAAATGATGCTGCTGTGTGGACTTCTAAAACACCAATAATTCTGTTCACAACTGTTGAGATGCACCAAAGCGACCGAGTGAAACTACAATTCGGTATGCATCAGGACATTCCGGTGGATCCTACTAATTTGGGAAAGTGGCACCTGCGCAGAGTCGACACGCAGTGGAAGGATGGTGTGTGGACAAACTTTGCAGCAGCGTTGTGTCGCCAGTGGGAGATGCGACACCAGCTCGTCTTAACAGACCCTGTTGTACATGTTCCTCGACCAACGGAACTATATATGAGCTGGTTTAGGTCTGTTGCCACACCACAATCTTTCCTCTCTTAGCCGACGTATCTAGTTGACCCCCGCCAACGTGCGTCTTCCTCCCAGCAATATGCCCAACATCATTCACCAACCTCTCCACCACAACAACAAAACCCTTACTATAGCCCTGACGAGTCTTTCGAACCTACCGACACACACCCAAGCCCTCCACAAATGATGACCCCATCTTCCTACCACTCAGAACCACAATTATCATACACCCAACAAACCTCCATCTTTTCAACTATCAAACCCCACATCAACCACTGCATCAATACCAACACCCATCAATGCATCATTTTGGCCAACCATACCGTATGGAACCAACCCAACCCCCCATACAAATTACATAAACATGGGCATGCAGTTGGATTATGGAAGTGTTGTCGGCGGCAACCCCCCGGCTATTGGGGACAGATGCTGCAGAATTTGTCTCATGCTCTGGGGCCATCGTCTGATGCGCCGGGGCCATCTCAACAAATACAGAGACCAGCCACGCCTCAACATCCTCGTGGTGCTAGACAGAGACGTCAAACAAGAGTCCATGATTGTGGGACCGGTGGTCGTTTAAATAAGCACAATCATTCATTTTTTTTTGTATCCAACTATTGTACTATTGTACTAAATATTAACAAAAATTAATATTGTTTTTTTTATTTTCCCATGTTAAAATAAAAAAAATACACTAAGGCGCCATCTGGGATGGGGCCACCCTTTAAAAATTTGGAAAAATAATAGGACATCTCCTTGTACTGAGGCGCCATATGGTTTGGCTCCTCGTCTTTAACTGAGGCGCCATCTCATATGACGCCACCCTTAAAGGGTTTTCAAAAACATGTCAGTTTTGTAAATATTTTGAAAAGACGGTTTTTTTGGTAATTTTTTTGAAAAAACAAGTTACATTAAAAAAAATGAATTTTTTACGTAAATACCCCTAATTTTGGAAAAAATTCCCTAAATAACCCATGTTTCAAAAATATTCCCAAAATGCCCCCATTAGGGTTTTGGTTTGAACTATGTCGCCAATGGAATTGGCGACTCCCTTGTAGAGGTTGAACCATGTCGTCAATTCAACTGGAGACACCCTTCCAAGTCGCCAGTTCAATTGGCGACACAGTGTAAAACTTAAACCAAGTCACCAATCCAAGTGGAGACACAGTGTAAAGCTTAAACCAAGTCGCCAATCCAAGTGGAGACATGGTGTGTTTTGTGTTTTTTTTAAATATTGGAATATTATATTGATTTTGTTTGCACAATGATATAAAATTTTCATTAATTCAATAAAATATTACATTAATTAATCTTCGTGACCAGGTGCATCCAACCGGCCACCAGTTCCACATCCCCTAGGGACCCTCACTCGTTGCACTTGTTGCAGCCGGTGTACTCGTTGTACTCGCCCCCCTTGTTCCCCTTGTTGTTGATTTACGCCCGGTGTTTAAGGGGTCGAAGTCTCAGGAGCAGTCCTAGATGGTTCCCTTAGGATGTCTTGCATTCCCGTGAAGTCTTGGGGACTGAAACTGAGCGTGCGACCCATGCCATTATAGTTTGAGGGGGTGATTGGTGTGCGGGCAGCCCGATTGAAGGGAGACATTGGTGTGAAGGATTCGTTGATGAAAGGTTGAAATGGTGTTTGAAAGCCATAAGGATGTTGAGAAGGTTGGCTAGGGTATGATGTTTGGGCTATGAAAAGATGTTGCCCAATTTGGCTATGGTATGATGTACCCTCGTTTTGGCTGTATCTTTGTGACATGTTGGGGGCATAGCCATATTGAGTCTCTTGATAATAATCATTTTGTTGAAGATGATATGGGGGACGCTCTTGGTATTGTGGTTGGGTGTATGGCATGTTTGGATGGATAATGGGTTGGTAATTTTGCTGGGTAGGGGGTTGTGAGTAACATGGCCTTGGAGGTGGGTTAGAAGTTGAGGCTTCTTGTGTGTAGGTGGTTTGGCGCGGGTCGTATAAATACCTGTCTTCGGAGACAAACCCAGTTGCAACCGATCTGTACCAAGCCATGTAATTATTTGTTGGTATAGATGGGGTTGGCATCACCGGCTCACGTAAGACATAGTTGCTGCGGTGCATCCATTTACGACGCTCAGTCTTTGCAAAATCCTTCCAGCTGTCACACTCTCATTGATCATTAACTCTTTTTAGATGCCATTTACTGATGTCAGCAGGCAGATCTGGGATGTCTTGATGCATTCCAAATTGCAGTTTGACACGGTAACTGTTGTGCAGCTCCACAATTGTGAATTTGATGATCGGGACACATGCAGTCCAAATGGCAGCATCTTCGTCGCTGACTTCATGTAGGTCTTCCATGCCTAGGTATGGACGCCATATGAACTGCAGAATAGAAAAATATTAGATAGTAAAATATATGAAATAAAAGAAGAGAAATGTTTGGGACATCTATTGTAACTCATTCCCTTAGCCGACCATCTAAAAAAAAATTAATTTTTTAGTTGAGAATGTTAGACACAATTATTTTTAAGGATAAAAAAATTAAGTTAATAACTTACTTTTGTGCAAACGGGAAGGAAAAGTCGTTGTCGTTGACAGGCGCTAGGGATGGCAATCTAGACCAGCCCCAGGCTTGTAGCAAAACAGCACATCCAAAAAAAGTCGATCGGTGGCTTGTTTCGCGAAAAAATAACTTTACCCCAACGACGACGATACATTTTATGAGTAAAACAAAGTTGTGAAAAGAGATGTGGAACAAACCAAGCTTAACACCCCTATTTATAGTGAAAAATTTCAATTTGAAGGGTGTCTCCACTTGGATTGGCGACTTGGTTCAAGCTTTACACTGTGTCGCCAATTGCACTAGCGACTTGGAAGAGTGTCTCCAGTTGAATTGGCGACATGGTTCAACCTCTACAAGGAAGTCGCCAATTCTATTGGCGACATAGTTCAAACCAAAACCCTAATGGAGGCATTTTAGGAATATTTTTGAAACATGGATTATTTAGGGAATTTTTTTCAAAATTAGGGGTATTTACGTAAAAAAATTAAAAAAAAAATCACGTTTATGTATGTCATTCTGCTTTGTAGTAATAAAAAAATTTATTGACAGAGATATTATTTATTTTCTAAAAAGAAAACAGAGAAACCAAGATTTAATATTTCCATTAGCAACAATTTCAAGCTTAATATTTTTACATTGTAAGTAAAAAAAAAAACAGAGAAAACAGACAACAGAGCAAGACTCTGATTTGTTTTCTAAAAAGCTCAAGCAGATAAAAAAAACATAGAAGCCCAAGCTCTATTACAATCACTTTTCGCTATTTACACTCTACAACAGATCAAGACGGATCTTTCAAATTTTCATCATCATCATCAACTAACATATTCTATTCTCCAACATAACTCTGCATCATTGACAGTAATTATTCCCGAAGCCATAAACGAATCTAGGGCTTCCATGTAATTGCCCTGTGTAACACCCACCTTTCACCGCCCCATTTCGAACACCAATTGGAAACCCTAGTGAAACCGGGGAGCAACTCAGCCGATTCACGGCCGCATACGGCAGTGATTCCGAGGACGCGTAAAACGAACCAGACGGCGAGTACGTTGCGCTCGACGAAGAAGATTGTGGAGGAGATACTTTCTTGAGAGATTTAGGAGGTGATAGAATAGCTCTGATCTTCAATGGATGAGGTAACAATGAAGAAGCTCGATTATATTCTTCGATTATATTTGCCAGATCTTCGTCGCTGGTGATTGAAATCAACGTCTCTAAATCCCCGTTCGGTAAAGAACACTTCAGTGTAACAGATGAACCGCATAATTCCACAAACTTCACCATCAACTCTGCAAAAGATAAATGAATCAAACAAATAAATACCCTTGCAGAATGAAATAACAAAAGCCATTAAATTAAAAGTTTAATGAATGAGAAATGAACCTGAGAAAGAAATAGGGAGAGACAGCGCGAGGACTCTGGTGTGGCCCCCGGTGTAGCGGAGCTTGCCGTCTGTATGGCGGGGGAGGATTTTACCGCCGTAGCTAAAGAGGAACTTGGTTGTATTTTTGGGATTTGATTCCATGACTGCTTTATTTGGAGTGAAGAGTTATTTGGGAATTAGTTTATTGTTGTGGTTTGAAAACCCATGTTGTGATTTACTATATTATCCGAGAGGGTTTTTATTTGGAAGAAGCGACAGAGGGTTTGGAGGTTATTTATAGGAAAAAGGCTACGTCACGCTAGGATAAAGCTCATGTGGATAATATAGTAAATTACACAGCGCGACAACACGACAACACGACAACACGGAGGTATCTATCAAAGAACAAGAATAAAATCCAGGATAAAATTTAATAATGAAGTCATATTATCATATTATAAAAAGTGATGTTTTCTTATTTATAATAGTTAATTTGTTTTTTTTTCTTCTAATAATTAATTTGTTAGTAAAGTTTAGCTCACCGGTCATATAATTAAGTTGAAGATTTTCATTTGTATTTGAATTTTAAAATTTTTACGATTGTATACGTGATTTAAGTCATTATTACTCCTTTTATTTTACTATACATCCTCTAAGAAATTTTTTTAAAAAAATGTACAAAATTATAAGTAGTGTTTTAATACTAATAAATTATTAGTAATTTTTTAATATATTCATATATATTTATTAGTCTCTCTTTTTAAATTTTTTTCCATATTTATAATAAATAATAATTTTGTAAAATCTTTTTTTTAATTCTCTTTTTTTTCATAATATGATGTTACTTTTCTTAATTCGTTTGAAAAAATTAAAACGACTTATCACAAAAAAAAAAGAAGATAAATATCATTTATTTATAGAAAAATATGTGATGTGTTTAATTTTTTGTAATAAAAATATTGAAAAGGAATTTTATGAGCTAAACTTAGGAATATTATTTTGTCACGAAAATATTGAAAAGGTATGTTTTGAGTTGAACTTAGGAATACTATTTTGTCAAGAAAATAAAATAATATTAGCTTTTTTTAAATGTTGGATGAATAAAATTAAAATATATAATTTTTAAACATGAGAAATTAAAAATAAATAAAATTAAGCATCTAAATATTAAAAATTGAATTTATTTTTATGGAATAATTTTTAAATGTTCTAAATAAAACTACAAAAGAAATATAATTATATATTGACTTAATAATTTTTTTAATAGAGATAAATTATTAAATAAAAAAGGAAAAACAAAAAGGATGAGACATAAAATCTAACCCATCAAATAGCTAGCAAAATCGATAGTTCGATATGGCCAATCTATCCCTAAAAAACTTTCAAAAACACAAATAGGATGTGAATGCCACAAAATATCATAGTCAACAAAAAAATATGCATTGACTAATCTATTTACACATGCATTTTTTTTCTCTAAAAATGTGAAATATCTTGAATGTAAAGGTGTGTTAAGTATACTTTTCATTTAGTTAAAAGATGTCAAGGGACAAAATTTACATTAGCAAATGCACAAATGGCCAATGATCGCGAAGGCTGGATCAGATCCTGTAGAATTGGATCGTCAAGTGCGTCAGGGATGCTGGTCGTATGGAGATGAGGGGGTGTACCTGCAAGGCACTCCGACGCTCAAGTAAGAAAGGGTCAGAGAAAAGGGGCAAGTACAAAGTATGAGTTCTTAGGGTGAATATTGGATACCTGACCCTCTCAAGCGAGAGGGTTTATATAGAGCTCCCAGCGCGTGGCCAACGGTCCTATTTTCGGGGCGAAATAACCGTTTTTCCCAAAGAATAGGTAACTACCCAAACTAGTCGTTATGTCGGGCAGGGTGCCCAAAACTAACCGTTATGTCGGGCATATGCATGGTTCCGGGCACTTGCCCACAGCTGTTCGGGGAGTAATGAAGTCGTGCGTAACAGGCAGTAATTTCGGGGAAGAATGTTGCATTCCTTGCTCGGTTGGAGGGGCAGAAAGGTAACTTTCGCCCCTCTGTGGATTGGACTTAGGCAATTTGGGCCGCTCTGGAGCAGAAGCGGATTGGGCCATGTCTAGTGTAACGCCCCAGTTTTTGTTAGATTTGTTTAATCGAGTCGATTTAATTATTTTTATTATTATATTATTTTATTCTTGACTTTTATTTGATAATATATTATTTTTCATTGTTGATATGTTTTATCGCGTTTTGAGAGCGTTTGCGAGATATTTGAGTGTAGGGGTATTTGGTCTTTTGGCTTGGTTAGTTATGTTTTTCATAAAAATAGAAAGAGAGAAAAATAGAGAGAAAGAAAAAGAGAAGAAGGAAAAGGGAAAGAAAAGAGAAAGAAAGAAGAAAAGAGGGAAAACTTGGAGAGGAAGAAATCGAATCAACCGACTATTGAAAACACGATTAAACCGGGTAAGGGTTCGAAACTCGATTATCTTATACTTGTGTATGATTATGTAGGTATGTATTTGGTTGTTGTTGGGTTGAAATTGGATATAGAACAAAAACCATAATATGTTGAGATTGTTAGAATTCGATTAAATTGTGTCAGAAATCATGTTTTTAGGTTCCTTATTATTGATACATGTTAGATATATGTTGTTGTGCAATCTATTGGTAATTTTCTGGTGTTTAGGTGAGATTTGGGAGTGATTTTGGTGGAATTTCGGAACAGAAATTCTGCTGAAAAATTCTGGGTTTTCTCTGCCCATACGCGTAACATGCAGGGCAATACGCGTATTGGGTTGGGCAATACGCGTATGGCAGATGCAAATTGAGGCAATACGTGTATGGAAATCCATTTTTCTCGGCCATCTGCTGAAATGTGTAATGTTACGTGTATGGGGCTGGGCAATACGCGTATGGCTCAGGGCAATACGCGTATGGCCAGCGAGGGTGCAGAATTTTGCTATTTCGCGATTCCGTTTCTTTTTACTTCCATAACTTATGTTCCGATTATCCGTTTTGAACATACTTGGTATCGTTAGAAAGCTATTGAGATGTACTTTCTTATTAAAATGGTTTTGAGATTGTTGGCTGATTTAATTATGTCGAGAATTTGGAAATGTGTCATTTTGTCGACTTTTACCGTTTTAGTGGTGTGTATTTGATGTGTTATCATGCAATATGCTTTTAATATATGTCGTATGACTTGTGTGATGTTATATGATGTGAATGCATGTGATGAAATGTTGTGATGATGGTTTGTGTCCTAAGGGCAAGAAAATGCATTGTGTTGTGTTTGATTATATATGCATGATTATGGATGTGTATATGTGTGCATTTGAATGTCATGAGTCATTGTATGCCAAGCATCATGATATGCATTCTTGTGATGTCGTGTGCCCTAGTGGGTGTGAGTGACGAAACGGTTCCAGAGGGAATCCGCTATAACATCGTGTGCCTTATGCAAAGAGGACCTAAAGCGATGATTATAGACGATCGTGTGCCTTATACAAAGAGGACCTAAAGCGATCGGATCGTGTGCCTTATACAAAGATGACCTAAAGCGATCCATAAACGCCATGTGCCTTATACAAAGAGGACCTAAAGCGACGGGGAACATCGTTTGCCCGACGGGGAGTTACACTAAGTAACAAGCGATGATTCCAATAGTTCCTAAGTGAACTAATGATGAGATTGATGGATGGAATAGTACCGCATTTGCATAGAGTCGTTGTGTCGGTCTCTTTGCATTTGCATAAATCATGAATGGATTGATTTTGGGTGGAATTGTGAATGGAATTGATGAGTTGAGATATATATATATATATATATATATATATATATATATATATATATATATATATATATATATATATATATATATATATATATATATATATATATATATATATATATATATGTTGTGGATAAATGCATTGAGCATGATTGATATGCCTTGGTGATGGATATATGAGATATGCATTGTGTTGTTTTGTATTTGAATTCTGGTATAAGTTATGGTGAGAATATTTTATATGTGTATTTTGGTGTTATTATATAATTGTATGCAATTATATTATGATTGTGTTTCTCACCCTTCTGCTGTTTTGAATGCTCTATGAGGCATTGCAGATTAGATGCTGGAGGTCTTTTTGTGAAGCTTAGGTGTTCATTCTTTTGTCGGTTGGCTCTGATATGTAGCACCGGGTAGTCGGGGAGATCGTTTGTGCTTATGTGTATATGTATATGTTCTTTTTGGATTGTACACGTATGACTCTGTATATGACAGACAAACTTTTATGGTATATATATATATATATATATATATATATGAGATTTCAGTTGCAGATTTTCCGCTTTTATTCTATACCTGAATTGTGGGTGTTAGGAACTGAGTTCCTCTGTTATTTGCTACCTGATTGTTGCATATCTTTATGAGCAGGTTGTTGTATTTTGTCCCAATTGATGTGACGCCTCCGTCTATGCCATGAATGTTTAATTATACTCTGATTATTTGTTATCGCTTTAATTAATTAGGGGTATAGATGGGGGGTGTTACATTAAGTGGTATCAGAGCCAGTCCGTGTCAGTTTATGTCAGTCCTTGTTGGTCTTTGTGTTTGGGTGAGCTGTTTGTTTAACCATAGTTGCTGTTATTGGATATGAACAGAATATGGCTGGTAGAAATGATGCTGCTTTGGCTGCTGCTATGCAAGTTATGGCCCAGGCTGTGCAAGGTGCACCTAATGCTGGTGGGAATGATGAGTTCAGGAAGAACAAACCGTCTGTCTTCAAAGGGAGGCATGATCCTGATGGTGCACAGATTTGGCTTAAGGAGATTGAAAGAATCTTTCGAGTGATGGACTGTGCGGAGGAACATAAGGTGAGACTGGGTACTCACATGTTGCAGGAAGAGGCTAATGATTGGTGGGTTAGTGTGCGTCATGTTTGGGAAGCTACAGGTGAAGAGGTCACTTGGGCTTTGTTTAGCAGGGAGCACTACTATAAAATGCGTAAACAACGACGCCATGCTCACAACGTTTCATCCCTACACCGTTGTGACATATCTAAACTATGGCGCTGTTGTATTTTATTTGTTTATTGAATAAAACTTATCTGTATATAACAACGGTTGATAAACCAACCGTGGTGATTATCTGTATATAACAACGGTTGATAAATCAACCTAGTGATACCTTCATGCTTTCATGTGTTCGAACCTCAGCGCATTCATATATATTATTCCTTTTATGTTAAAGCGCACCTTTACGTTTTTATTTACTTCTAATTAAAAAAATTAAAAGTTATGACTACGGTTGTTTATATACACCGTTGTGATATATTTTGTATGTTTTTTTAATTTTTAATTCTAAAAATAACTCTGGTGCTTTAATATAAAATTTCATTATGTAAATAATATATCATAACGGTGTAAATTCTTGACCGTCGCAGTAGTGTTTCAATAGTCTCCAAACTAGGTAGTCTCATTGTCTCTTCAGTATCCTTATTTCGATTCCATTGAAAATAGAAACCAGACGAAACATTACACGATTTCAACCCTAAACCCTAACCTTCAATACTGTGAAACAATACACGATTCCACCAAAGCTTGCATCATCAGTATCCATTTGTTGTCATTTTCGTCATCATCGTCACGATAGTGAAGAAAATAGAAGATTACGCACATACCAACACCGTCGTCATCATCGTCACCGTCGTTGTCGTAAGGAAGGAAGACAACAACAACACCAACACCAACATCGTTTACTTCGTCGTCACGTTTAGGGTACGTAAAATATTTTCCCCATGCATCTACAGTAAACTCTTTTGCCATTGTTGTTCATGTTGTTGTTGTTGTTTTTGAACTTAGATGTTGACCTTGTCGAGTTCTTCATCAGAAACCAGCGAAGAAACTCAAACAAATGAAAGGTTAGCCAATGAAACTCAAACAACTTAAAGTCAAACGAAAAGATCACAAAGAGGTGTCACAATGATGCCCCAATTCACATCACTCCGCAACTCATCTGGTGAAAAAATTCCGATCGAGTTTGATTCGTACTACAGATTAGTGGATTGTCCACATTACGCTACTTTTAGGAGTTATGTTGCGTTCCTTGCACGTAGCAAAGTCAGTATACTGATTGATGATTGGAGAGAAGTGGATGGTAATGTCAAAGACAGCATATGGACAGACGTTAAGGTATTTCATACTATAATTTTCATATATTTGATATCACTACCTATAGTTTCTAATTCATACTTATATATTGATTTAATGTAGTTGAATTTTGAGTTTACCGATGACTCAAAATTGAAAAGAAAGTGGATAACTTATTCCGGTGTTCGTTGGAGGGGATTTAAGTCATGGCTCACGGCTGACTACATTACGAAGCCTAACAGCGGTCTTCAACCTCCATGATTCGGTATAGTTTTTTATCGAAGAAGGTGTGGCACAAGTTTGCGAAGAAACGTCGTTCCGAGGAATTCAAGGTTAGTACTAGTCTTATGTAACCTATAATGTTATGCTAATGAGTTATAGATATTAATCATACACATTTTTCACTATGTTAATAACAGGCTAAAAGCGAAGTGGGAATTCAGAACAAGGCGAAAAACATGTACCCCCATAGATTGTCTCGTGGGGGTTACAGGAAACTTGAGAAGAGGACCATGCAGGAAAAACTACAAGAGGGAGGAGATTGTGACATTCCATCTCCACCTTCAAGACATGAGAAATGGAAGAGGGTTCGATTAAGACCTAATGGAGAGTACACCTCTGAGGCTTCAAGAGTAGTTGCTGAGAAAATTGTAAGTATATGTTTTGTTTAAATGTGTTTGCTTATGTAAATTGCTCATGATGAGTTGTTATTTAAATGCGTTTGCTTATGTAAGTTGCTCATGTTGTGTAGGATAACTTGGTTGTGGCAGCCCGTGAAGGCACATTTGTTCCGGAAGCACGACATGACTTATTAGTCGAAGCTATCGGAACAGCTGAGCATGGAGGTCGTGTCCGTGGTGTTGGAGATGGTGTCGGCTTGAGGTCATACTTTGGATCTCAAAGAAGAAGCACCGAAACCGCTGAATTTCTTGCTCAACGACAAAAGATTGATAATGTTGAGAAGCAATTGGCGGAGCAAAGGAGGCTGTTTGAGGAGGAGAGGGAAAAAAGGGAGAAAGAAGTGGAAAGGTTACAAGAGATGTATTCGGTATGTGTCGTAAATCGCGCTTATTTTTGTATGATATATATTATATGTTCTAATTGAATATATTGTGCTTATTTTTGTTTTATGTTCTAATTGAATGTTATGATGTAGAGATTAAGTGAAAGTCTCGAACAACGAACTAATGAAGATCGTCGTTGCGTTGGTGATGATCAAACTCCAAGTAGAAGTGTCGTAAATCACGCTTCTACAAAAGGGAGTAATTGTACAGCCCCTCCCCCACCTGTAGATAACCGCAATGGGATATTGGACCCTAGTCCAAATGAAATAACAAGTTTATACTACTACATTTCAACAACAGACCTTGCGCGGCCCCTCACGCTAGAACCTTGCCCAAAATTGGATTTACTGTATTACACTCCTGAAGATGTGAGGGATTTTCTCGCAGGATATAAGTGGCTTGACTTATCTATTTTGCAATTTTGGTGCACGTAAGTATATAGTCGAATATACATGTCATTATAGAACATTATAATTTTTTGTATTTTCTCCCTTAATTTATTCATTTTCTTTGACCATTTAGGTACATTCACCGTGTTTGTATAGAATTGAATAAATCAAGTACATATGGAATCTTGGACCCAAGTTTTATTGCTTGGGCGTATAATGATAAAACTATCAGAGAAAAGTACTTGAAAAGCCGGCTAAATGACGGAGGAAAAGAATGTTACCTTGCACCATTCCTATGTAGGTTAGTATTGTTGTAATTTATTTCTATATTCTATATTTAGTTTTGTTTTAGTAACAACTAATAATATATATATATATATATATATATATATATATATATATATATATATATATATATATATTCTCGTGTTCATTCAGTGGTCATTGGCAATTGATCGTAATATCGTTTAGGACAAATACGGTGACATTACTGTATTCCTTGCACGATCCACTCCATAAACCAATGAAAGATCTTGTATTAACGTAAGTGTCTTTGTTTAATATCATTTTCTTTGGCATTAATTGTAATTAGTTTATCATGTAATATGTTTAATTCAATTTTCAATGTGCAGTATTGTGGAGCAAGTTAATATATTGAGGAATGTTAGAGAAAAGCCCACATACCTTGCTCCTAAAGTAAGTGGACCGATTACCTATTTATTTCATTTACATTCATGCATGTGTGGTTGCATTCATGTTTTTATACTCATGTAATTTGTAGACGAGGAAACAACGCGGGAGTTACGAGTGTGGGTATTTTATCATGAAACATATGTTAAACATCGTCCTTGCCGGCACTGTTGATTCATGGGATACGGTAATATATGCCATAAAATGTTTACATATATTAATATATAAGTTGACTATTGAATTATTATCATGCATGATGTATCTTCAATTTTTGCTCTTATGTAGATGTTTAACGACGAAACCCCATTCCCCCTTGAGGACTTTGTGGATCTTCGTAAACGTTGGGCGTATATCCACAATCAGCTTAAGGGTTCTGCTCCTGTTGTATGATATATCAGCAACATTTTTTGATGCACATATTTTTTGCTTTTGATGCACATAATGTGAACAATAGTTTTGGCTTTTGATGCACATAATGAAATCAATAATATTGGCTTTTGATTTAAACAATGTTAGCAGTTTAATTCTCTGATTCATTTAGCTTTTGATGTAAATTTCTTTTGATGTAAATTCTCTGATTCATTTATAAGGATACAATATAGGAAGAATTGTGTTTGATGCACATATTGTGTTTGCATGTAAACAGAAGCTGTTTTAACAGGATAAATTATGGGAGTAATTTGATACGCAGATAAATTTTATATTTAAAACAGTCTGTTTTTGGAAGCGGTTATAAACCTATTCGTAGTTGTATGTCAAACGCTAATATAAATAAAAAATGTTGTTGCTGAGAATCGAACCAGATCACAGTTTAGTATATCACAACGATTGACTAAACTAACTATCGTGAAATGGTGCGCGCAAACTGGAATACAACAACGGTTCCCGAACCGTCATTTTACGTACCTCATATACAACAACACTCTACATAACAACACCTTCGCCCCCGTCATTATATGTCATTTCCAACCGTTGTTAAATGGGTTTTTCGTAGTAGTGGAGTTTTTGAGGAAGTATTTTCCTGAAGATGTTAGAGGAAAGAAAGAGATAGAGTTCTTGGAATTGAAACAAGGTAATATGTCTGTTATTGATTACACTGCTAAGTTTGTGGAGCTTGTTCAGTTTTATCCACATTATGCTGAAGCGACTGCGGAGTTTTCCAAGTGTGTGAAGTTTGAGAACGGATTGCGTCCTGAGATCAAGCAGGCAATCGGTTATCAAAGGATTAGAAGGTTTTCGGACTTGGTGGATTGTTGTAGAATTTATGAGGAGGATAGCAAAGCTCGTTCTACTCATTACAAAAGTGTGAACGAAAGGAAAGGAAAGCAACCGTTTCGTGGTGTTCCTTATGTGACACCAGCTGACAAGGGTAAGCAAAGGGGTAGTTTTGAGAAAAGGCCAAGTGGGGGAGGTATGTCTAATCCTCCGAGATGTTTTAGGTATGGTGACTTAGGACATCGTCAGTTTGAATGTAGGAAGGATATGAGAAAGTGTTCCAATTGTGGAGGTTTAGGACATATCACAGCTAATTGTAAGAGGAATGTGGTGAAGTGTTTCAACTGTGGTGAACCTGGTCATGTTAGTACGAAGTGTCCAAAACTAAAGCAAGCTCAGGATGGAGGGAAAGTATTTGCATTGGCAGGAACTCAGACTACTAGTGCAGACCGTCTGATCAGAGGTACTTGTTTTATTAATAGTACGCCTTTAGTTGCTATTATTGATACCGGAGCGACTCATTCGTTTATTTCGTCTGAGTGCGCGAAGCGTTTGAATCTTTTGTTGTCTTCGATGGGTGGAGAGATGGTTATTGATACTCCAGCAATGGGGTCGGTAACTACTTCTTTGGTTTGTTTAAGTTATCCTTTGACCATTTATGGTAAAGATTTTGAGATGGATTTGGTGTGTTTGTCGTTGGAGGGTTTAGATGTGGTTCTGGGAATGAATTGGTAGCAGTTCAATCGGGTTCATATTGATTGTTATCATAAGCTGGTAAGATTTCCTTCTCTTGAGGAAGACGAGGAATCGAGTTTCTTATCTACCAAAGAGTTGAAGAAACTTTTGGCGGATGAAGCTCAGTTGTTCGGGTTGTTTGCATCGTTAACAGTGGATAGTCAAGTTGCACTTGATGTGTTTCCAGTTGTGTGTGAATTTCCAGAGGTGTTTCCAGAGAATATTTCAGATGTGCCACCAGAGAGAGAGGTGGAGTTTTCTATAGATCTAGTTCCTGGTACTAGACCTGTGTCTATGGAACCTTATCGTATGTCGGCATCTGAGTTAGTTGAGTTGAAGAAGCAGTTAAATGAATTGTTAGAAAAGAGGTTTGTGAGGCCGAGTGTATCGCCTTGGGGTGCTCCAGTTCTTTTGGTGAAAAAGAAAGATGGAAGTATGCGATTGTGTATTGATTATCGCCAGCTGAATAAGGTGACGATTAAGAATAAGTATCCCCTTCCGAGAATTGATGATTTGATGGACCAGTTGGTAGGTGCGTGTGTGTTTAGTAAGATTGATTTGAGGTCAGGGTATCATCAGATTAGAGTGAAAGAGGAAGATATTTAGAAGACAGCTTTTAGGACACGCTACGGACATTACAAATATTCTGTGACGTCGTTCGGGGTTTCTAATGCGCCGGGTGTATTTATGGAGTATATGAATCGTATTTTCCATGGGCATTTGGATCGATTTGTTGTTGTGTCTATTAATGACATCTTGATTTATTCTAAGTCCCGAGAGGAGCATGCGGAGCATTTGCGTATTGTGTTGCAAATTTTGAAGGAGAAGAGGCTTTTTGCCAAGTTGTCCAAGTGTGAGTTCTGGTTGTCAGAAGTGAGTTTTCATGGGCACGTGATTTCAGGTAATGGTATTGGTGTGGATCCATCTAACGTAGATGCAGTTCTACAATGGGAGGCTCCTAGATCTGTTACTGAAATTAGAAGCTTTTTGGGTTTAGCTGGTTATTATCGAAGGTTCATTGAAGGTTTTTCTAAGTTAGCACTTCCTTTGACCCAGTTGACTTGTAAAGGTAAAGCGTTCATTTGGGATATTCAGTGTGAGGAAAGTTTTAGTGAGCTGAAGAGAAGATTGACTACAGCTCCGATTTTGGTCTTACCGAATCCTACTGAACTGTTTGTGGTGTATTGTGATGCGTCTTTAATTGGTTTAGGTGGAGTGTTGATGCAAGGAGGTAAGGTTGTGGCTTATGCTTTGAGGCAATTGAGGATTCATGAGAAGAATTACCCTACTCATGATTTGGAATTAGCGGTTGTGGTGTTTGTGTTGAAAATTTGGAGGCATTATCTATATGGTGCAAGATTCAAAGTCTTTAGTGATCATAAAAGTTGAAATACTTGTTTGATTAGAAAGAGTTGAATATGAGGCAACAGAGATGGTTGGAATTTTTGAAGGACTACGATTTTGGCTTGAATTACCATCCTGGTAAAGCTAATGTGGTAGCCGATGCGTTGAGCCGAAAATCTTTGCTTATGTCCGCTTTGATGGTTAAAGAGTGGGAACTTTTGGAAGCATTTAGAGATTTTAGTTTGGTGTGTGAATTGACATCTGATAGCGTGAGGCTTGGTATGTTAAAGGTTACTAATGATTTTCTGTTGACCGTTAGCGAGAAACAGAAGTTGGATGTGAAATTTTTTTATTTGATGACGGTTGGAGATCAAAGTGTGAATGGTGACTTTAAAGTGGATGATAAGGGTGTTTTGAGATTCTGTGGCAGAATTTGTATTCCTGATGATTCAGACTTGAAAAAGATGATTTTAGAGGAAGGACACCGGAGTAATTTGAGTATACATCCGGGAGCTAATAAGATGTATCAGGATTTGAAGAAGATCTTTTGGTGGTCCGGATTGAAGATGGATGTGGCTCAGTTTGTTTATGCATGTTTGACGTGTAAGAAGTCTAAGGTAGAGCATCAGAAGCCTAGTGGATTATTGCAACTGTTGGATATTCCCGAGTGGAAATGGGACAACATTTCTATGGATTTTGTGACATGGTTGCCGAATACACAGAGGGGACATAATGCCATTTGGGTAGTTGAGGATAGGCTGACTAAATCGGCGCATTTCATTCCGATTGACATCAGTTTTTCTTTGGAGAGGTTGGCTGAGATTTATATCCGTGTGATTGTGAAGCTACATGGTGTTCCGTTGTGTATTGTTTCAGCTCGAGATCTGAGATTTACTTCCAAATTTTGGGAAAGATTGCAAAAGGCGTTAGGTTCCAAGTTGAGATTGAGTTCGGCTTATCATCCACAGACGGATGGTCAGACCGAGAGAACTATTCATTCGTTGGAAGATTTGCTGAGAGCTTATGTTCTTGAGCAAGGTGGTGCTTGGGATAGTTATCTTTCGTTGGTGGAATTCATGTATAACAACAGTTTCCATTCGAGTATTGGAATGGCACTATTTGAAGCGTTGTATGGAAGAAAATGTCGAACACCTTTGTGTTGGCATGAATCTGGTGAGAGTTCGGTGGTTGGACCAGAGTTAGTGCAACAGACTACAGAAAAGGTGAAACTTATTCGTGAGAAAATGAAGGCTTCTCAGAGTAGGCAAAAGAGTTATCATGATCGAAGGAGGAAAGATCTTGAATTTCAAGAAGGTGATAATGTATTTTTGAGAGTTACACCGGTGACGGGTGTTGGTCGTGCATTGAAGTCGAAAAAGCTTACTTCTCGGTTTATTGGTCCTTATCAGATATCCGCGAGAGTGGGTACTGTGGCTTATCGGGTGGCGTTGCTGCCGAGTCTTTCAAATTTGCACGATGTGTTCCATGTTTCACAGCTTCGGAAGTATGTTCCGGATCCGTCGCATGTGATTCCGATGGATGAGGTTGAGGTAAGGGAGAACCTTACGGTTGAGGCATTACCAATGAGAATTTTGGATCGCGAGTTGAAGCGGTTAAGAGGCAAGGATATTGCGCTTGTGAAAGTAGCGTGGGAGGCGCTGCTAAGGGCAATTTGACTTGGGAGTTGGGGAGTCGGATGCGGGAGTCGTATCCGGAGTTGTTCGTCTCAGGTAATATTTTCGAGGACGAAAATTTCTAAGTGGGGGAGAGTTGTAACGCCCCAGTTTTTGTTAGATTTGTTTAATCGAGTAGATTTAATTATTTTTATTATTATATTATTTTATTCTTGACTTTTATTTGATAATATATTATTTTTCATTATTGTTATGTTTTATCGCGTTTTGAGAGCGTTTGCGAGATATTTGAGTGTAGGGGTATTTTGGTCTTTTGGCTTGGTTAGTTATGTTTTTCATAAAAATAGAAAGAGAGAAAAATAAAGAGAAAGAAAAAGAGAAGAAGGAAAAGGGAAAGAAAGAAGAAAAGAGGGAAAACTTGGAGAGGAAGAAATCGAATCAACCGACTATTGAAAACACGATTAAATCGGGTAAGGGTGTGAAAATCGATTATCTTATACTTGTGTATGATTATGTAGGTATGCATTTGGTTGTTGTTGGGTTGAAATTGGATATAGAACAAAAACCATAATATGTTGAGATTGTTAGAATTCGATTAAATTGTGTCGGAAATCGTGTTTTCAGGTTCCTTATTGTTGATACATGTTAGATATATGTTGTTGTGCAATCTATTGGTAATTTTCTGGTGTTTAGGTGAGATTTGAGAGTGATTTTGGTGGAATTTCGCAACAGAAATTCTGCTGAAAAATTCTGGGTTTTCTCTGCCCATACGCGTAACATGCAGGGCAATACGCGTATTGGGTTGGGCAATACGCGAATGACAGGTGCAATTTGGGCAATACGCGTATGACTCAGGGCAATACGCGTATGGCCAGCGAGGGTGCAGAATTTTACCATTTCGCGATTCCGTTTCTTTTTACTTCCATAACTTGTGTTCCGATTATCCGTTTTGAACATACTTGGTATCGTTAGAAAGCTATTGAGATGTACTTTCTTATTAAAATGGTTTTCAGATTGTTGGCCGATTTAATTATGTCGGGAATTTGGAAATGTGTCATTTTGTCGACTTTTACCGTTTTAATGGTGTGTATTTGATGTGTTATCATGCAATATGCTTTTGATATATGTCGTATACCTTGTGTGCTGTTATATAATGTGAATGCATGCGATGAAATGCTGTGATGATGGTTTGTGGCCTAAGGGCAAGAAAATGCATTGTGTTGTGTTTGATTATATATGCATGATTATGGATGTGTATATGTGTGCATTTGGATGTCATGAGTCATTGTATGCCAAGCATCATGATATGCATTCTTGTGATGTCGTGTGGCCTAGTGGGTGTGAGCGACGAAACGGTTCCAGAGGGAATCCGCTATAACATCGTGTGCCTTATGCAAAGAGGACCTAAAGCGATGATTATAGATGATCGTGTTCCTTATACGAAGAGGACCTAAAGCGATCGGATCGTGTGCCTTATACAAAGAGGACCTAAAGCGATCAGATGAGTTTTATTTCCAGTTTTATCTTCAGGTTCATTTACTTTTACGCTTTTATTTTCTGCCATTTATATTTATGCTTTATCTTTCTGCCATTGTTATCATTTCAAGCTTTTACCATTTTTCTTCAAGCATCACATTAAATCATTTTAAACCGCTTGCTATGTGTTCGCCTAATTCAAAAACCCAAAATTGTTTATTTGTTTCTATCACTATGTTCGGCTATATAGTTTAGAGTCCGGTGTATGAGGGCCGTCGTTACCGACGGGACTCGGTAGAAAATAATAGGTGCGAACTTATGATTAAAAATCCTGTTTTGGTTTTAATTTCCAAGTCTAATTTAAATAACTTTGTCACGAGAGTGAGAGGTTATTTAACACGATTTTTTCACGAGAGTGAGAAATTAATTAAGGTTAGAGCCGGCACAGCGAGAGCGTGGGGGTCGAACCGGATAGTGGAAATTAGGCAACAAGTCTAAATACAACGAGAGCGCTTTAGATGCGTTTAGGATATTATTGGCTTTCAAAATATATTTCCTAGTTACCGGGCGAGCGAGACCAAAATCTTGGGATTAGGGAACATGACTTTAGTTAATACCGCGAGAGCGTGAGGCGAAGTCTTTAAGTTGGTATATTCTACGGAACTAAGTTATAGTTATAATTAGTGCCCGAATTCTACAAAGTCCTTTAGGAACGCGGAATCCATATTCCGACCTCTCTTTATTATCATATTTTCTAAGTTCATTTTTAGTTTAGTTCTAGTTTCCTCTTAATTAAATATTCATCAGCCTTAGCTTTACAAAGTAACGATAGATTACAGTAGGTTGACATTGGTCTCTGTGGGTTCGACAATCTTTTATATTACTTCGATAAATCTGTGCGCTTGCGAACGCGTCATTTTACAATGTATGAATATGCCTTTAAGGAGTTGGGCCTGAGGTTGCCGTTCACTAAATTTCAACAGTCAGTGTTCGTTCATTTGAGATTGGCCCCCACGCAACTGCTGTGACGCCCCCAATCTATACCCCAAAACAGTTAAAGTAATAAAAGAAAAATTCAAAATTTCGTCAGAGTATATCTAAAAACACGGCATAGACCGAAGGGGTCACATCAATAGAAAACAAAATACAGATAACATACAACACCTGCTCATAAAGATATGCAACGGTGGGGTAGCAATCAAACAGAGGAAACTCAGTTCCTTACACCCATTTTTCAGAAATTAGAATAAAATCGAAAAATCTAAAATCTGAATAACATATATACATATCATATAAAAAGTATGTCATACATCAAGTTATACACGTACAATTCCAAAAGATATCATCACATATACAAAATAATCACAAACGGCCACCCTAGCTACCCGGTGTCACATATCAGAGCCGACCGACAAAAGAATGAAGACGGAAAGCTTCACATAAAGAATACCTCCAGCGACTCTAATCTGCAATGTCTCATAGAGCATTATAAAACAGCAGAAGGGTGAGAAAAACAACCATAATATAATTGCGTAAAATTATATATTAACACAAAAATACTCAAGCAGGCATATTCTCACCACCATTGCACAACAATCAAACATAACACAATACGGTACAATTTTTACGTATCAAATACCACTGCACTTCAATCATTCACAATTCAATTACACATATTCCATCTCATCAATCACAATCACAAATCCATGCACAATTAATTCATGATTTATGCAAATGCACAGAGACCGACACAACAACTCTATGCACATGCTATGCGGTACCGACTTCCAATGTCTCATCATCAGTTCACTCAGGAACTACTGGAACCATCGCTCGTTACTGAGGATCGCTCAATAACTCCCCGTCGGGCCTACGATGTTCACCCATCGCTTTAGGTCTCCACATGAGCACACGACGTTATGGATTGCTTTAGGTCTCCACATGAGCACACAATCCGATCGCTTTAGGTCCCCACATGGGCACACGATCGTCTATAACCATCGCTTTAGGTCCTCACATAGGCACACGATGTTATAGCGGATTCCCTCTGGAACCAAACCGTCACTCAGGACGTCACAACAATGCATATCATGATGCTTGGCATACAAATGACTCATGACAATCCAAGGCATACATATATACAACCATGTGAACCATTTCAACATCAATAATCATGCATTGAAAATCAATTCAAACAATGCATTCATCATTAACCACAAATCACAACAACAAGCATATTATCATATGCATTCACACCAATTCACATCAATTACACCAAACGGCAACGAACTCTTTCACAATTAACATGCATATACATTTAATTTAAACAATGCATTTATTTGCCAAAAGGCCACAATTCACAATAATTTCCACAATCTAGGATTCACGCCATAAGGCTACCCACAACACATCGTATAACAGTACACACAAGCTATACGTTATATAACCAAAGCATATTGCACGATAACACCTCAATCGCACGCATTCACGACGGTAAAAATTAACACAACAATACGGTTTCAATTTTCTGCTATAATTGAACCATATACAGACCCCAAAACTATTTTTCCTAGAAAGAGCATCTCGTTAGCTTTCCAACGCTTCGAACGGGGGTCAAAACCGACTTACGGTTCAAGAGTTATGAATTTTTGAAGTTTTGCAAAAACCAAAATTTTTCTGCTAACAGCCCTACGGGTTCATGCAATTTCGTCTGAAAATCCGACCGATTCAATTATTTTCTTCGAAACAAACACATACTCATTCATACCAAACATATAGTAGTGATTTGGAACCATTAAACGTGAATTCTACGACTTTCGATTTCACTCCGAATCTTAAACTCTCAATTCTCCAAAAATGCAAAAACTTACAAACTCAACCAAATTCGATAAAACAAGCATACTCGATCACGGCCTAACATTACTCGACACATCTACACAATTTATTCCGACTTTCGTCCGTAAAAACATTGGTTTCTATCGATTTCTACTGTTTCGACCTAAAAGTGAAAACTATGGAAAACAAGCAAACATTCCAAGAAAACATACATAATCTTACACAAGCATAAGATAATCGAGTTTCGCACCCTTACCCGATTAATTCGCGTTTGAAAAGTCGGTTGAATCGGTTCCTAAATCCACAAGTTTTTCCTCTTTTTTTCTTCTTTTTCCTCTTCTCTTTCTCTTCTCCTTTTCTTTTTCTTCTTTCTTTCTCTCTTTCTTACTACTTTTCTATTTTTATAAAAAATCAAAATATCTAACCCCAAAAAGACCAAAATACCCCTCAGCTCAAATATCTCTCAAACGCTCTCAAAATACGATAAAACATAAACATACCGATGAAATATATTTCGGGAAATAAAAGTTGAAAAGAAATTATAATTTATTGCAAATATTTTACTTATCAGAGAAATTATCCAATTAACAGGTAAAACTCATTTAATTTACACAATTCAAAAAAAGGCAAAAAACTCACTAACTTCCACCAGTGGATGTTAGTTCAAAATGTGACACATTTATGCCACAAAACTCTCAATGCCCAAACATGATGCATTAACATGAAACACAATAAATCACACAATTCACAAAATTTCACATAAATGGAATAATTAAATACGGTTAAATAAATCGGGGCGTTACAACTCTCCCCCACTTAGAAATTTTCGTCCTCGAAAATATTACCTGAGACGAACAACTCTGGATACGACTCCCGCATCCTACTCTCCAACTCCCACGTCAAATTGCCCTCAGCAGCGCCTCCCCACGCCACTTTCACAAGTGCAATATCTTTGCCCCTCAACCGCTTCACCTCGCGATCCAAAATACTAGCTGGTAAAGCCTCGACCGTAAGGTTCTCCCTTACCTCAACCTCGTCCATCAGAATCACATGTGAAGGATCCGGAACATACTTCCGAAGTTGTGAAACATGAAACACATCATGCAAATTCGACAGATTCGGCGGTAACGCCACCCGATACGCCACATCACCCACTCTCTCAGATATCTGGTAAGGACCAATAAATCGAGAAGTAAGCTTCTTAGATTTCAATGCACGACCAACACCCGTTACCGAAGTAACTCTAAAAAATACATGGTCACCCTCTTGAAACTCAAGATTCTTCCGTCTCCGATCATGATAACTCTTTTGTCTACTCTGAGAAGCCTTCATTTTCTCACGAATAAACTTTACCTTTTCTGTCGTCTGTTGCACCAACTCCGGTCCAACCACCGAACTTTCACCAGATTCGTGCCAACACAACGGTGTTCGACATCTCCATCCATATAAAGCCTCAAAAGGTGGCATTCCAATACTAGAATGGAAACTATTATTATACGTGAACTCAACCAATGCAAGATAACTATCCCACGCACCACCTTGTTCAAGAACACAAGCCCTCAACAAATCTTCCAACGACTGAATGGTTCTTTCGGTCTGACCATCCGTCTGCGGATGATAAGCCGAACTCAACCTCAATCTAGAACCCAAAGCCTTCTGTAAACTTTCCCAAAATCTCGAAGTAAACCTCGGATCACGATCTGAAACAATACTCAATGGAACACCATGTAACTTCACAATCACACTGATATAAATCTTAGCTAACCTCTCCAAAGAAAAACTGATGTCAATCGGAATGAAATGTGCCGATTTAGTCAGCCTATCCACAATCACCCAAATAGCATTATGCCCTCGCTGAGTATTTGGCAACCCTGTCACAAAATCCATAGAAATGCTATCCCATTTCCACTCCGGAATATCCAACGGTTGCAACAAACCACTAGGCCTCAGATGTTCCACCTTCGACTTCTGACAAGTCAAACATGCATACACAAACTGAGCCACATCTCTTTTCAAACCAGACCACCAGAAAATCTACTTCAAATCTTGGTACATCTTATTCGCTCCCGGATGTATACTCAATTTACTCCGGTGTCCTTCCTCCAAAATCATTCTTTTCAACTCCGCATCATCAGGAATGCAAATTCTACCTCGGAACCTCAAAACACCATTAACATCCACTTTAAAGTCCTCATTCACACTTTCCTCTCCCACCGTCATCAAGTCCACAAATTTCACATCCAACTTTTATTTTTCACTAACCGTCAATAAAAATTCATTAGTGACTTTCAACATTCCAAGTCTCACACTAACCGACGTCACTTCACAAACCAAACTCAAATCTCTAAACGATTCCAAAAGTTCCCACTCCTTAACCATCAATGCGGACATATGCAAAGATTTCCGGCTCAATGCATCGGCTACCACATTAGCTTTACCAGGATGGTAATTCAAGCCAAAGTCGTAGTCTTTCAAGAATTCCAACCATCTCCGTTGCCTCATGTTCAACTCTTTCTGATCAAATAAATATTTCAAGCTTTTATGATCACTAAAGACTTCGAACCTTGCACCATAGAGATAATGCCTCCAAATCTTCAACACAAAAACCATAGCCGCTAATTCCAGATCATGAGTAGGATAATTTTTCTCATGAACCCTTAATTGCCTTGAAGCATAAGCCACAACCTTACCTTCCTATATCAACACACCACCTAAACCAATCAGAGACGCATCACAATACACCACAAATGGTTCATTAGGATTCGGTAAAATCAGGATTGGAGCTGTCGTCAATCTTCTCTTCAGCTCACAAAACCTTTCTTCACACTGAATATCCCAAATGAACGCTTTGCCCTTACAAGTCAACTGAGTCAAAGGAAGAGCTAGCTTAGAAAAACCTTCAATGAACCTCCGATAATAACCAGCCAAACCCAAAAAGCTTCGAATTTCAGTAACGGATCTAGGAGCCTCCCATTGTAGAACTGCTTCTACTTTAGATGGATCCACAACAATACCATTACCTGAAATTACGTGCCCAAGAAACTCACCTCCGACAACCAGAATTCACACTTGGACAATTTGGTAAAAAGCTTCCTTTCCTTCAAAACCTGCAAAACAATACGCAAATGCTCTGCATGCTCCTCACGAGACTTAGAATAAATTAAAATGTCATCAATAAACACCACGACAAAACGATCCAAATGCTCGTGGAAAATACGATTCATGTATTCCATAAACACACCAGGCGCGTTAGAAACCCCGAACGGCATCACAGAATATTCATAATGACCGTAACGTGTTCTAAAGGCCGTCTTCTGAATATCCTCTTCTTTCACTCTTATCTGATGATACCCCGATCTCAAATCAATCTTACTAAATACACAAGCACCAACCAACTGATCCATCAGATCATCAATCCTTGGAAGCGGATACTTATTCTTAATCGTCACCTTATTCAACTGGCGATAATAAATACATAATCGCATACTCCCATCTTTCTTTTTCACCAACAAAACTGGAGCACCCCAAGGAGAAACACTTGGTCTCACAAACCTCTTTTCCAATAAGTCATTCAACTGCCTTTTCAACTCCACCAGCTCAGATGCCGACATTCGATAAGGTGCCATAGAAACAGGTCTAGTACCAGGAACTAGATCTATAGAAAACTCCACCTCTCTCTCTGGCGGTACATCTGAAATATCCTCAGGAAACACTTCAGGAAAATCACACACAACAGGAAACACATCAAGTGAAACTTGACTATCTACAGTTAATGATGCAAACAAACCAAACAACTGAGCTTCATCCGCCAAAAGTTTCTTCAACTCTTTGGTAGATAAGAAACTCAAGTCTTCGTCTTCCTCAAGAAAAGGAAACCTTACTAGCTTATGATAACAATCAATGTGAACCCGATTAAATTGCAACCAATTCATTCCTAATACCACATCTAAACCTTCCAACGGTAAACACACCAAATCCACCACAAAGTCTTTACCATAAATGGTCAAAGAACAACTTAGACAGACCAAAGAAGTAGTTACTGACCCCATCGCTGGAGTATCAATAACCATCCCAAAACCCATCACAGACAACACAAGATTCAAACGCTTCGCGCACTCAGACGAAATAAACGAATGAGTCGCTCCAGTATCAATAATAGCAATTAAAGGCGTATTATTAATAAAGCAAGTACCTCTTATCAGACGATATGCACTTGAAGTCTGAGTTCCCGCCAATGAAAACACTTTACCATTAGCTGTAGCTTTCTTCGGATTAGGACACTTCGTGCTAATGTGACCAGGTTCCCCACAACTGTAACACTTCACCACATTCTTCCTTTTACAATCAGCTAAGACATGTCCGATACCACCACAATTAGAACACTTATCCAACTTCTTCCTACATTCTGTCTGACGATGACCCAATTCGCCACACCTAAAACACCTAGGAGAATTAGACATACCTCCTCCACCTGACCTTCGATCAAAAGTACCCCTTTGTTTACCCTTATCAGCCGGTGACACATACGGACCACCACGGAATTGTTGCTTCCCTTTCCTGTCACTTACACTTTTATAGTGAGCAGAACGAGCCTTACTATCTTTATCATAAATCCTACAGCATTCCACCAAATCAGCAAACCTTTGAATCCTTTGATAACCGATAGCCTGCTTAATCTCCGGACGCAATCCACTTTCATACTTCACACACTTAGAAAATTCAGCAGTTGCCTCCGCATAATGAGGATAAAACTGCACAAGTTCCACAAATTTAGCAGTATAGTCAACAACAGACATATTACCTTGTTTTAACTCCAAAAACTCTATCTCTTTCTTTCCTCGGACATCCTCAGGAAAATACTTCCTTAGAAACTCTCGGCTAAACATTTCCCAAGTGATCTCTTCTTCCTCCGCAGCTTCCAACACCTGACGAGTACCGACCCACCAGTCATCAGCCTCTTCATGTAACATATGAGTACCTAGCCTCACTTATGATCATCTTCACAATCCATCACCCTGAAAATCCTTTCAATCTCTTTCAACCAAATCTGTGCACCATCCAGATCATGTTTCCCTTTAAAGACCGGCGGCTTATTCTTTCTGAACTCATCATTTTCGGCAGCATTCGGTGCACCCTGTACAGCTCGTGCCATAGCTTGCATCGCAGCAGCCAAAGCAGCATCATTTCGACCAGCCATATTCTGTTCGTTTCCAATAACAGAAACTATGGTTAAACAATAACTCACCCGAACACAACTGCCTCACAACAACAACTCGCCCAAAATGCCAGACGCAACAGACACAACTGACACAACTGACACGGACTGGCTCTGATACCACTTAATGTGACGCCCCTAATCTATACCCCAAAACAGTTAAAGCAATAAAAGAAAAATTCAAAATTTCGTCAGAGTATATCTAAAAACACGGCATAGACCGAAGGGGTCACATCAATAGAAAACAAAATACAGATAACATATAACACCTGCTCATAAAGATATGCAACGGTGGGGTAGCAATCAAACAGAGGAAACTCAGTTCCTTACACCCACTTTTCAGAAATTAGAATAAAAGCGGAAAATCTAAAATCTGAATAACATATATACATATCATATAAAAAGTCTATCATACATTAAGTTATACACGTACAATTCCAAAAGATATCATCACATATACAAAATAATCACAAACGGCCACCCTAGCTACCCGGTGTCACATATCAGAGCCGACCGACAAAAGAATGAAGACGCAAAGCTTCACAAAAAGAATACCTCCAGCGACTCTAATCTGCAATGCCTCATAGAGCATTATAAAACAGCAGAAGGGTGAGAAAAACAACCATAATATAATTGCGTAAAATTATATATTAACACAAAAATACTCAAGTAGGCATATTCTCACCACCATTGCACAACAATCAAACATAACACAATACGGTACAATTTTCACGTATCAAATACCACTACACTTCAATCATTCACAATTCAATTACACATATTACATCTCATCAATCACAATCACAAATCCATGCACAATTAATTCATGATTTATGCAAATGCACAAAGACCGACACAACGACTCTATGCACATGCTATGCGGTACCGACTTCCAATGTCTCATCATCAGTTCACTCAGGAACTACTGGAACCATCGCTCGTTACTGAGGATCGCTCAATAACTCCTCGTCGGGCCTACGATGTTCACCCCGTCGCTTTAGGTCTCCACATGAGCACACGACGTTATGGATTGCTTTAGGTCTCCACATGAGCACACAATCCGATCGCTTTAGGTCCCCACATGGGCACACGATCGTCTATAACCATCGCTTTAGGTCCTCACATAGGCACACGATGTTATAGCGGATTCCCTCTGAAACCAAACCGTCACTCAGGACGTCACAACAATGCATATCATGATGCTTGGCATACAAATGACTCATGACAATCCAAGGCATACATATATACAACCATGTGAACCATTTCAACATCAATAATCATGCATTGAAAATCAATTCAAACAATGCATTCATCATTAACCACAAATCACAACAACAAACATATTATCATATGCATTCACACCAATTCACATCAATTACACCAAACGGCAACGAACTCTTTCACAATTAACATGCATATACATTTAATTTAAACAATGTATTTATTTGCCAAAAGGCCATAATTCACAATAATTTCCACAATCTAGGATTCACGCCATAAGGCTACCCACAACACATCGTATAACAGTACACACAAGCTATATGTTATATAACCAAAGCATATTGCACGATAACACCTCAATCGCACGCATTCACGACGGTAAAAATTAACACAACAATACGGTTTCAATTTTCTGCTATAATTGAACCATATACAGACCTCAAAACTATTTTTCCTAGAAAGAGCATCTCGTTAGCTTTCCAACGCTTCGAACGGGGGTCAAAACCGACTTACGGTTCAAGAGTTATGAATTTTTGAAGTTTTGCAAAAAGCAAAATTTTTCTGCTAACAGCCCTACGGGTTCATGCAATTTCGTCCGAAAATCCGACCGATTCAATTATTTTCTTCGAAACAAACACATACTCATTTATACCAAACATATAGTAGTGATTTGGAACCATTAAACGTGAATTCTACGACTTTCGATTTCACTCCGAATCTTAAACTCTCAATTCTCCAAAAATGCAAAAACTTACAAACTCAACCAAATTCGATAAAACAAGCATACTCGATCACGACCTAACATTACTCGACACATCTACACAATTTATTCCGACTTTCGTCCGTAAAAACATCGGTTTCTATCGATTTCTACCGTTTCGACCTAAAAGTGAAAACTAGTGAAAACAAGCAAACATTCCAAGAAAACATACATAATCTTACACAAGCATAAGATAATCGAGTTTCGCACCCTTACCCGATTAATTCGCGTTTGAAAAGTCGGTTGAATCGGTTCCTAAATCCACAAGTTTTTCCTCTTTTTTTCTTCTTTTTCCTCTTCTCTTTCTCTTCTCCTTTTCTTTTTCTTCTTTCTTTCTCTCTTTCTTACTACTTTTCTATTTTTATAAAAAATCAAAATATCTAACCCCAAAAAGACCAAAATACCCCTCAGCTCAAATATCTCCCAAACGCTCTCAAAATGCGATAAAACATAAACATACCGATGAAATATATTTCAGGAAATAAAAGTTGAAAAGAAATTATAATTTATTGCAAATATTTTACCTATCAGAGAAATTATCCAATTAACAGGTAAAACTCATTTAATTTACACAATTCAAAAAAAGGCCAAAAACTCACTAACTTCCACCAGTGGATGTTAGTTCAAAATGTGACATAACCAAAAATAACACTAACTTCCACCAGTGGATATTAGTTCAAAATGTGACACATTTATGCCACAAAACTCTCAATGCCCAAACATGATGCATTAACATGAAATACAATAAATCACACAATTCACAAAATTTCACATAAATGGAATAATTAAATACGGTTAAATAAATCGGGGCGTTACAACTGCATCCCAACTTGTTGGCCTTTATCCGGGCGTTCGAGCTGGTATGTGAGCATCTCTCCATAGGGGCTACTCTCCCTCTGTTCTTCACTGTCTTCCATCTCCAAAGGCAGCTATCAGGGAGGAAGTACGGCTGGGTTTCTTTGAAGCAGCCGCGTAAGCTGTTCAAGCCTTTCTCCGAATCGATACGGACGTTCAATGAGCGATATTATGTTGTCGATCCCCTGTCCGAAGCTGCCCAGGACAGTACATACGTCTGGGAGATTGAGGTGGACGAGGATGGGAACGACCTGCGTGACAAGGAGGGGAAATTTATTGGGCGGAGAATCTATAAGTTCCCCATCCATTGGGCACCCGATCATTTTGCCAAGAAGCCCAGCGAGTATGTCCTCCAGCCGAACGAGCTCCACGGGCAGGATGCCGTGGCATATGAGGAGTTGGTGAAGTGGGTCAACTCCTTCCGGCTTGCTGAGTGCTGGACGAGCAAGGGTAATCTGATCTTCGAGGAAGATGGGAGTCAGAAGGTTGAGCGTCGATTTATCAATATTAAGGCACTGCTGGAGTGCAAGACCCCCGAGGACGCTGAGAAGCTGCTGGGTAGTCTTAGTTATTTATGATTGTTTGCGTTATTTATTTTCCTCGTATCTAACGTGCTCGTATTTTGTTTGTGCAGGTGAGATGCCTCAGGCTCATGACCGGGTTGTGAGGAATGCTCTTCCGAGGAACAAGGCTGGTGCGGCTCCTCCGAAGTCTCGGTTTGCCGGTGCTCGTGCTCCTCCTCAGGCGCAGTCTGCTGCGGGGACCTCTTCCTCTCATACTCCTGCTCCCCGGGGGTCTCCTCTTCCTTTGACCGGTCGATCCAAGTGGCCAAGAATCACTGACACTGTGGATCTTACTCGGGCATCGGAGAAGGGGAAGTTCAAGCTTCCTCCTTGCATCCATGACAGGAAATTCTTCAAGGGGAACTCTCTGATTGTGCCTCGGGCGGAGTCTCTTTGCTTGGAAAGCATGGACCGCCCGAGCAAGAGGGCTTTGGTGGCTCAAGATGCTTCCGCCTTGGTCAGGATGCTGGAGATGGCGGCCGTTTACGCCGAAGGGGACTCTGCAACAGAGGCCGAACTTACCGCTGCTCGGGCTTCCATGGCGTCCCTCAGAGAAGAAGCTAAAGTTGCCGAAGATGCTCGGAAGAAGGCTGAGGAGGAGGTGGCTCGGTTGAAGAAGGAGAACTCCACGCTGGCGATAGAGAAGAAAGTTGTCGAGGAGCTGGTCCAGCGGCTGAGGGCGGGCAATGCCCTGGGTGATGATGTGCCGGAAGATGTGAAGGCATTGAAGACGAGATCCGAGCTGGTTGCCCGTTTGCTGACGGCCGAGGATGATGGTATTGTCGTCGCGGAGGAGTCTTTTGGGAACGCCGTGGCTCAACTACGGGTGGTGAACCCTGAGCTTGACTTTTCTGTCGAGGGCACACACTATCTGGCGCATGTTGAGGATGGCCAGATTGTCATGGCCGATGCTCTCCTTGAAGGGAATAACGAGGATCGGCATGCGGAGGACCAGGGGCCTCATTCCGAGCCTGCCGAGCACGTGGAAGAGTGAGGAGTTTGTGTTTTTGATGTTGTAATTTGTTTGGTTGCGTGCCGTGTAACCGTTGTAATTTATTTCTTGGGGGCATGGCCCCCGTTTGATGTAACCTAGTACAATCGTGGTCCTTGTGGCCACTTATCATGTTAAGTTATTATATGTTCGATTCTGTTATCTGCATGAATTTACTTGCTTTTATTTTTTGCTAAGTGTTGTACTCATGCTCGTTGTGAATGTATGTCCGCCCGTGATAGGGGGTATTTGACTTGTGCGAATAATTTGGGGGGATTGCTCGTTGTAGTTGTGTTCGGCAGTGAGGGGAACTGGTCGAACGGCTGGGGAATATCCTGGCGGGGGTGCGGAGCTCAGGTCGCGTTTGAGGCCTGAGTTCGCGGCATGAATGTCCCATCGTGAGCTGGGGTTCTGCCAGTCATAGTACTTTGACGACAGCGATGCTCGATCGAGGACCGCTATCGAGCAGTTACCCGGCTCGTTACTGAGCAAGGTTCTGCTTTATTCGTATGCGACGCTTGTACCTAGACGTGCATAGTGGTCAGTAGCTGACGTCCGTCGTTGTGACGGGTCGAACTGAGAATTTAGTTGTAGTATTGTTTTAGCTTTTCAGCGTTCCATGGTCGAGCAAGTTCTTCCCCGGTGAGATGTTCTAGGTAGTAGGCCCCATTTTCCGTTTTTGCTCGGACGCGATAGGGCCCCTCCCAGTTGGCTGCTAGTTTGCCTTCTCGAGAGTCTTTGTGGTTTCTTCTTAGAACAAGGCTTCCCACGTCGAACTCTCGTCGTATCACCTTGGCGTTGTGCCTGATGGTAATTTTTTGTTTCAGTGAGGCTTCGCGGAGGGCTGCCCCGGTTCGGATTTCCTCGACAAGGTCGAGTTCTTCTCGCAATGACTCGTCGTTCATCTCCTCGTCTAGGGGTGACTCTGTCCGCCTAGAGGGCACGTGAACTTCGACGGGAATTACAGCCTCGGTCCCGTATGCTAAACGGAAAGGTGTTTCCCCGGTCGTTGAGTGTGGAGTTGTGCGGTATGCCCAGAGTACGCTGTGCAGTTCCTCGGCCCATGCCTTCTTTGTTTCGTCTAGCCTTCGCTTGAGGCCTTGAAGGATGACTCAGTTGGCTACTTTGGCCTGCCAGTTTGTTTGAGGGTGCTCCACGGATGCGGAGTGCTGCTTCGTACCCAGTTGGGCGACGAAGTCTTGGAACTTCCTGTCCGTGAATTGCGTCCCATTGTCCGTTACTATTGCTTGGGGGATGCCTAAACGTGCAAGGATGTTTTGTTTGTAGAAACGCAGGATGTTGAGGGCAGTTATTTTGGCTAGAGCTTCTGTAACACCCCCAATCTATACCCCCAATTAAATAAAGCAGTAAAAGAAAATTCAAAATTTCATCAGAGTACATTTAAATTATCATGGCATAGACGGGGGGAATCACATTATAATGAAACAAATCATACAACACCTGCCCATAAAGATATGCAACAGTGGGGTAGCAATCAATAGAGGAACTCAGTTCCTTACACCCACATTTCAGATTTTAGAATAAAAGCAGAAAATCTAAAACTGAATATCATATATATATATATATCACACGAAAAGTTCTTCATACATCAAGTTATACATGCATAAGCCAAAAGATATATATATATATATATATATATATATATATATATATATATATATATATATATATACATAATACACAATAATCACAAACGGCCTCCCTAACTACCCGGTGTCACATATCAGAACCGACCGACAAAAGAATGAAGTCCTAAGCTTCACAAAAAGACCTCCAGCAACTCTAATCTGTAATGCCTCGTAGAGCATTATAAAACAGCAGAAGGGTGAGAAAAACAATCATAATATAATTGCATACAATTATATATAACACAAGAATACACATATATACGGTTCTCACCACAACTCACACCATAATTCAAACACAATATAACACAATGTATAATTCATATTTCCATCACCAAGGTGTACCAACCAGGCACAATACAAATATCACCAACACATATCCATATATCAATTTATCCATTTTACCCACAATTCCACACATAAACAACCATAATGATTTATGCAAATGCAAGAGACCGACACAACGACTCTTATGCATATGCACATGCGGTACCGACTTCCAATGTTTCTCATCACTAGTTCACTCAGGAACTCTGCTGGAATCATCGCTCGTTACATCACTGTAACTCCCCGTCGGGCATACGATGTCCCCCGTCGCTCACACCCCACACGGGCACACGACGTTTATGGATCGCTCACACCCCACACGGGTACACGACCCGATCGCTCACACCCCACATGGGCACACGATCGCCTATAACCATCGCTTTCGGTCCTCTTATTTTTAAGGCTATTCATACCTCTTATTTTTAAGGCTCACGATGTTATAGCAGATTCCCTCTGGAATCAAAACTGTCACTCAGGACGTCCCAACAATGCATATCATGATGCTTGGCATACAAGGACTCATGACATTCAAAATGCACACAGATACACATTCATAATCCTGCATATAATTATCAATTACCACACATTGCACTTTCTTGTCCTAAGGCCACCAATCATCATCACAATATGTATTTCATGCAATTTCATCACACAACAGTACACAGGTCATACAATATCCACACCAACAGCATATTGCATATACACATCAAGTTCACACAATTGAAACGACAAAAGTCGACAAAACAACATATTCTATAATTCCCGACCTAATTTAATCGGCCAACAATCTCAAAACCATCATCATAAGCAAGAACATTTCATAAGCTTTCCAATTATATAAAGAACGTTCAAAACGGATAACCAGATCAAAAGTTATGGAATTAAAAAGAAATTAAAAGTGTGAAAAATCCTAAGAACCGCCCGGCGAAACACCCTTCGCCGCTACATCGCCCGTCGAATCAGAGGCGTCACCATTTCTACCAAAATGACTCAATAGAGTCAGGAACTTGTAACCTCTGCGCCTCTCCAAAATCGCCCGGCGAAATCACGAATCGCCCGGCAAAAGTAGAAAACCGCTCGACGCTTTACACCAGATGCAGAAAATTCTGCTACGTGTGACACTGTTCCATAACCCCAAAAATCCCATTTTTCCCACCAAACCATTTCCAACAGCCACACAAACCTCAGCAATTATTCATACATATCCCATGATCATACTACAAGATTCGTATCAACTTTCGTCCGTGAAAACATCGATTTCTACTCGTTTACGCGTTTTCGACCTATAACCGAAAACTATGGAAAAAGGCAATACAACATGCAAACACACATACATAATCATACACAATGATAAGATAATCGAGTTTCGCACCTTTACCCGATTAAATCGCGTGTAGAAAAGTCGGGAGATTGATTTCTTCTTTCTCAAGTTTTTCTCTCTTTTCTTCTTTCTCTCCTTTTCTTCTTTTTCTCCTTTTCTTCTTTTCCTTACTATTTTCTCTCTTTTCTTTCTATTTATATTCTAACTCAACTAAAATAAATCAAAATGCCCAAAATACCCCTACACTCAAATATCTCGCAAATGTTCCCAAAACACGATAAAATATCACAACATTGAAAAATAACATATTTCCAAATAAAAGTCGAAAATAAAATAAAATAATAATAAAATAATCAAAACGACTCGATTAAATAAAAATTGACAAAACTGGGGCGTTACAACTCTCCCCCACTTAGAAATTTTCGTCCTCGAAAATATTCCTGAGACGAACAACTCTGAATACGACTCCCGCATCCGACTCTCCAACTCCCAAGTCAAATTGCCCTCAGCAGCGCCTCCCCACGCCACTTTCACCAGTGCAATATCCTTGCCTCTCAATCGCTTCACCTCGCGATCCAAAATCCTAACTGGTAATGCCTCGACCGTAAGGTTCTCCTTTACCTCAACCTCATCCATCGGAATCACATGTGACGGATCCAGAACATACTTCCGAAGCTGTGAAACATGGAACACATCGTGCAAATTCGACAGATTCGGCGGCAACGCCACCCTATAAGCCACAACATCCACTCTCGCGGATATCTGGTAAGGACCAATAAACCGAGAAGTAAGCTTCTTCGATTTCAATGCACGACCCACACCCGTTACCGGTGTAACTCTAAAAAATACATGATCGCCCTCTTGAAACTCAAGATCCTTCCGTCTCCGATCATGATAACTCTTTTGTCTGCTCTGAGAAGCCTTCATTTTCTCACGAATAAACTTCACTTTATCTGTAGTCTGTTGCACCAACTCTGGTCCAACTACCGAACTCTCACCAGATTCGTGCCAACACAACGGTGTTCGACACCTTCGTCCATACAATGCTTCAAACGGTGCCATTCCAATACTAGAATGGAAACTGTTATTATACATAAATTCAATCAATGCAAGATAACTATCCCACGCACCACCTTGTTCAAGAACACACGCTCGCAACAAATCTTCCAACGACTGAATCGTCCTCTCCGTCTGACCATTCGTCTGCGGATGATAAGCCGAACTCAATCTCAATTTAGAACCCAACGCCTTCTGTAAACTCTCCAAAAATCTCAAGGTAAACCTAGGATCTCGATCCGAAACAATACCCAATGGAACCCCATGCAACTTCACAATCACACTGATGTAAATCTCAGCTAACCTCTCCAACGAAAAATTAATGTCAATCGGGATAAAATGAGCCGATTTAGTCAGCCTATCAACAATCACCCAAATAGCATTATGCCCTCGCTGAGTATTCGGCAACCCCGTTACAAAATCCATGGAAATGCTATCCCACTTCCACTCAGGAATATCCAACGGTTGCAACAAACCACTAGGCCTCAGATGTTCCACCTTTGATTTCTGACAAGTCAAACATGCATAAACAAACTGAGCCACATCTCTTTTCAATCCCGACCACCAGAAAATCTTCTTCAAATCCTGATACATCTTATTCGCTCCTGGATGTATACTCAAATTACTCCGGTGTCCTTCCTCCAAAATCATCTTTTTCAACTCCGCATCATCAGGAATACAAATCCTACCTCGGAATCTCAAAACACCATTAACATCCACTTGAAAATCACTACTCCCATCTTTTTCCCCAACCAACATCAAATCCACAAATTTCACATCCAGCTTCTGTTTCTCACTAACAGTCATAAGAAAATCATTAGTAATCGTTAGCATTCCAAGCCTCACGCTATCCAACGTCACTTCACAAACCAAACTCAAATCTCTAAATGATTCCAAAAGTTCTCACTCCTTAACCATCAAAGCGGACATATGTAACAATTTCCGACTCAATGCATCAGCTACCACATTAGCTTTACCAGGATGGTAATTCAAGCCAAAGTCGTAGTCCTTCAAAAATTCCAACCATCTACGTTGCTTCATATTCAATTCCTTCTGATCAAATAGATATTTCAAACTTTTATGATCACTAAAGACTTCAAACCTTGCACCGTAGAGATAATGCCTCCAAATCTTCAACACAAAAACCACAGCCGCTAATTCAAGATCATGAGTAGGATAATTCTTCTCATGCACTCTCAATTTCCTCGAAGCATAAGCCACGACCTTACCTTCTTGCATCCGAACTCCACCTAGACCAATCAAAGAAGCATCACAATAAACCACAAATGGTTCATTAGGATTCGGCAAAATCAAAATCGGAGCTGTCGTCAATCATCTCTTCAGCTCATTAAAACTTTCCTCGCACCGAATATCCCAAATGAATGCTTGACCTTTGCAAGTCAACTGGGTCAAAGGAAGTGCTAGCTTAGAAAAACCTTCAATGAACCTTCGATAATAACCGGCTAATCCGAAAAAGCTTCGAATTTCAGTAACAGATCTCGGAGCCTCCCATTGTAGAACTGCTTCTACTTTAGATGGATCCACAGAAATACCATTACCTGAAATCACGTGCCCAAGAAAACTCACCTCCGACAACCAGAATTCACACTTGGACAATTTGGCAAAAAGCTTTCTTTCTTTCAAAACCTGCAAAACAATACGCAAATGCTCCGCATGCTCCTCTCGAGACTTAGAATAAACCAATATGTCATCAATAAACACCATAACAAATCGATCCAAATGCTCGTGGAAAATACGATTCATGTACTCCATGAACACACCTGGCGCATTAGAAACCCCGAACGGCATCACAGAATATTCATAATGACCGTATCGTGTCCTAAAAGCCGTCTTCTGAATATCTTCCTCTTTCACCCTTATCTGATGATACCCTGACCTCAAGTCAATCTTACTAAACACACACACACCAACCAACTGATCCATCAGATCATCGATTCTTGGAAAAGGATACTTATTCTTAATTGTCACCTTATTCAACTGGCGATAATCAATACACAACCGCATACTTCCATCTTTCTTTTTCACCAATAAAACTGGAGCACCCCAAGGCGACACACTTGGTCTCACAAACCTCTTCTCCAACAATTCATTCAACTGTGTCTTTAACTCAACCAACTCAGATGCCGACATACGATAAGGTGCCATCGATACAGGTCTAGTACCAGGAACTAGGCCTATAGAAAACTCTACCTCTTTCTCTGGCGGCAAGTCTGAAATATCCTCGGGAAACACTTCCGGAAATTCACACACAACAGGAAACACATCAAGTGAAACTTGACTGTCCACAGTCAAAGATGCAAACAACCCAAACAACTGAGCTTCATCCGCCAAAAGTCTCTTCAACTCTTTGGTAGATAAGAAACTCGAGTCTTCGTCTTCCTCAAGAGAAGGAAACCTTACCAGCTTATGATAACAATCAATATGAACTCGATTGAATTTCAATCAATTCATTCCCAGAACCACATATAAACCTTCCAACGGTAAACACACCAAATCCATCTCAAAGTCTTTACCATAAATGGTCAAAGGACAACTTAGACAAACCAAAGAAGTAGTTACTGACCCCATTGCTGGAGTATCAATAACCGTCTTACCATCCATCAAAGACAACACAAGATTCAAATGCTTCGCGCGCTCAGACGAAATAAACGAATGAGTCGCTCCAGTATCAATAATAGCAACTAAAGGAGTACTATTAATAAAACAAGTACCTCTGATCAGACGATCTGCACTTGAAGTCTGAGTCCCTGCCAAAGAAAATACCTTTCCACTAGCTGGAGCTTGCTTCGGTTTCTGACACTTCGTACTAATATGACCAGGTTCACCACAATTGAAACACGTCACCACATTCTTCCTTGCACAATCAGCTGCAACATGTCCTAAACCTCCACAATTAGTACACTTCCTCATATCTTTCCTGCACTCAAACTGACGATGCCCCAACTCACCACATTTATAACATCTCAGAGGACCAGACATTCCTCCTCCACTTGACCTTCGATCAAAAGCACCCCTTTGTTTACCCTTATCAGCTGGTGTTACATAAGGACCACCACGGAACTGTTGCTTCCCTTTCCTCTCGCTCACACTCTTATAGTGAGTAGAACGAGCCTTACTATCCTCTTCATAAATCCTACAACAATCCACCAAATCAGAAAACCTTTGAATCCTTTGATAACCAATTGCCTGCTTTATCTCAGGACGCATTCCGTTCTCAGACTTTACACACTTAGAGAATTCCGCGGTCGCTTAAGCATAATGAGGATAAAACTGCACAAGTTCCACAAACTTAGCAGTATAATCAACAACAGACATATTACCTTGTTTCAACTCCAAGAACTCAATTTCCTTCTTTCCTCTTACATCTTTAGGGAAATACCTCCTCAGAAACTCCATACTAAACACAGCCCAAGTGATCTCCTCCCCTGCAGCTTCCAACACACGACGAGTACTAACAAACCAATCATTAGCTTCTTCTAGTAACATGTGAGTACCCAGTCTCACCTTCTGATCCTCAGCACAATCCATAACCCAGAAAATCCTTTCAATCTCTTTAAGCCATACCTGTGCACAATCAGGATCATATCTTCCCTTGAAGACAGGCGGTTTGTTCTTCCTGAACTCATCATTACCTGCAGCATTAGGTGCACCCTGCACAGCACGAGCCATTGCCTGCATCGCAGCAGCCAAAGCAGCATCGTTTCTACCAGCCATATCCCGTTCATTTCCAATAACAAAAACTATGGTTAAACAAACAGCTCATTCCAACGCCACACCAACCAAGGACTGACACAAACAGGCACGAACTGACACAGACTGGCTCTGATACCACTTAATGTAACGCCCCCAATCTATACCCCCAATAAAATAAAGCAGTAAAAGAAAATTCAAAATTTCATCAGAGTACATTTAAATTATCATGGCATAGACGGGGGGAATCACATTATAATGAAACAAATCATACAACACCTGCCCATAAAGATATGCAACAGTGGGGTAGCAATCAATAGAGGAACTCAGTTCCTTACACCCACATTTCAGATTTTAGAATAAAAGCGGAAAATCTAAAACTGAATATCATATATATATATATATATCACATGAAAAGTTCGTCATACATCAAGTTATACATGTACAAGCCAAAAGATATATATATATATATATATATATATATATATATATATATATATATATATATACATAATACACAATAATCACAAACGGCCTCCCTAACTACCCGGTGTCACATATCAGAACCGACCGACAAAAGAATGAAGTCCTAAGCTTCACAAAAAGACCTCCAGCAACTCTAATCTGCAATGCCTCGTAGAGCATTATAAAACAGCAGAAGGGTGAGAAAAACAATCATAATATAATTCCATACAATTATATATAACACAAGAATACACATATATACGGTTCTCACCACAACTCACACCATAATTCAAACACAATACAACACAATGTATAATTCATATTTCCATCACCAAGGTGTACCAACTAGGCACAATACAAATATCACCAACACATATCCATATATCAATTTATCCATTTTACCCACAATTCCACACATAAACAACCATAATGATTTATGCAAATGCAAGAGACCGACACAACGACTCTTATGCATATGCACATGCGGTACCGACTTCCAATGTTTCTCATCACTAGTTCACTCAGGAACTCTGCTGGAATCATCGCATGTTACATCACTGTAACTCCCCGTCGGGCATACGATGTCCCCCGTCGCTCACACTCCACACGGGCACACGACGTTTATGGATCGCTCACACCCCACACGGGCTCACGACCCGATCACTCACACCCCACATGGGCACACGATCGTCTATAACCATCGCTTTCGGTCCTCTTATTTTTAAGGCTATTCATACCTCTTATTTTTAAGGCTCACGATGTTATAGCAGATTCCCTCTGGAATCAAAACCGTCACTCAGGACGTCCCAACAATGCATATCATGATGCTTGGCATACAAGGACTCATGACATTCAAAATGCACACAGATACACATTCATAATCCTGCATATAATTATCAATTACCACGCATTGCACTTTATTGTCCTAAGGCCACCAATCATCATCACAATATGTATTTCATGCAATTTCATCACACAACAGTACACAGGTCATACAATATCCACACCAACAGCATATTGCATATACACATCAAGTTCACACAATTGAAACGACAAAAGTCGACAAAACAACATATTCTCTAATTCCCGACCTAATTTAAATGACCCACAATCTCAAAACCATCATCATAAGCAAGAACATTTCATAAGCTTTCCAATGATATAAAGAACGTTCAAAACGGATAACCAGATCAAAAGTTATGGAATTAAAAAGAAATTAAAAGTGTGAAAAATCCTAAGAACCGCCTGGCGAAACACCCTCCGCCGCTACATCGCCCGGCAAATCAGAGGCGTCACCATTTCTACCAAAATGACTCAATAGATTCAGGAACTTGTAACCTCTGCGCCTCTCCAAAACCGCCCGGCGAAATCACGAATCGCCCGGCGAAAGTAGAAAACCGCCCGACACTTTACACCAGATGCAGAAAATTCTGCTACGTGTGACACTGTTCCATAACCCCAAAAATCCCATTTTTCCCACCAAACCATTTCCAACAGCCACACAAACCTCATCAATTATTCATACATATCCCATGATCATACTACAAGATTCGTATCAATTTTCGTCCGTGAAAACATCGATTTCTACTCGTTTACCGCGTTTTCGACCTATAACCGAAAACTATGGAAAAAGGCAATACAACATGCAAACACACATACATAATCATACACAATGATAAGATAATCGAGTTTCGCACCCTTACCCGATTAAATCGCGTGTAGAAAAGTCGGGAGATTGATTTCTTCTTTCTCAAGTTTTTCTCTCTTTTCTTCTTTCTCTCCTTTTCTTCTTTTTCTCCTTTTCTTCTTTTCCTTACTATTTTCTCTCTTTTCTTTCTATTTATATTCTAACTCAACCAAAATAAATCAAAATGCCCAAAATACCCCTACACTCAAATATCTCGCAAATGTTCCCAAAACCCGATAAAATATCACAACATTGAAAACTAACATATTTCCAAATAAAAGTCAAAAATAAAATAAAATAATAATAAAATAATCAAAACGACTCGATTAAATAAAAACTGACAAAACTGGGGCGTTACAGCTTCCGCCTTTATTCATTTTGTGAAATAGTTTACGCCCACTATTAGGTATTTGTTCTGACTTGGCCCTACCACGAAGGGTCCTAGGATGTCTAGGCCCCACCAGGCGAATGGCCACGGGGAGGACATAGCCTTGAGCTCGTTGGGCGGAGCCAGGTGCATATCCCCGTGTCGTTGGCATTTATCGCATTTCTTCACATGCTCTTTCGCGTCGTGCTGCATTGTTGACCAATAGTATCCTGCTCAGAGGGCCTTTTAGGAAAGCGACCTTCCGCCGAGATGTTAGGCGTTGATTCCTTCGTGGATTTCGCGCAGGATGTGCGTGACCATTTCCTCCTCGACACATTTGAGCAGCGGGATGGAGAATCCCCACCTATAGAGTTTATCTTCGACCAAGACATAAGAGCAGGCTCTTCGCCTGACTGTGCTGGCCTCCTTTGGGTTGGACGGAAGTTCGTCCTTGGCGAGATAGTTGTAGACGGGGCTCACCCAGCAGTTGTTGTCCCCGATCACCTACACGTCGAGTGTCGGGGAGGCTTTCTCGATGCTGGGTCGAGGGAGTACTTCCTGTATGACGGATTTGTTTCCGCCTTTCTTCTTTGTGCTGGCTAGTTTGGATAGCACGTCTACTCGCATGTTATGTTCGCGGGGAACGTGTTTCACTTCCACTGTTGTGAACTTCGCCATCTCCTTCTTGAGCAGGGCCAAGTATTCGGCCAGGTTGTCGTTTTTGGCTTGGTATTCTCCCCGGATCTGGAGGGCCACGAGTTGTGAATCAGTGCAAATGACGACTTCTTCTGCGCCCAGGTCCTTGGCTAGGCGTAGCCCAGCGAGGAAGGCCTCGTATTCAGCCTGGTTATTGGAGGTTGGGAAGGACAAGGTGAGTGAAACTTCAACAATGATTCCTTCGTCGCTCTCCAGTATGATGCCCGCGCAGCTCCCTGCCGAGCTCGAGGCACCGTCAACGAAAATGGTCTATTTGTGCGCTTCGCTCGCGGGGGAGTCTACGAATGTCATTTCCGTGACGAAGTCGGCCAGAGCTTGGGCCTTGAGGGTTTTTCTGCTTTCGTATTGGATGTAAAATTTGGACAGCTTCAGCGACCATTTGAGCATCCGACCGACCATGTCTGGTCGTCCGAGCAGTTGCTTTATGAGTTAATCTATTCGAATCACGATCGTGTGAGCCAGGAAGTAGTGTCTTAATCTTCTGGCTGCATTAATGAGGGCCAGCGCCACCTTCTCTATCTGTTGGTATCTTAACTCTGGTCCTTGTAGCACTTTGCTCGTGAAAGATATGGGCTTCTGCCCGTCAGGTGTCTCGCGGATGAGAGCGGCGCTCACTGCTTCGGTTGCTACGGCGAGGTACAGGTACAACGTTTCGCCATTGTCCGGGCGAGAGAGGACCGGTGGCTCTGAGAGTGCCCGTTTCAGATGGAGAAGGGCCTCGTCACACTCCTCGGTCCATTCGAATGCTGCCTCTTTGCGGAGGAGTTTGAAGAATGGTAGGGCATGCTGGGCGGACTTGGCCACGAAACGAGATAGTGACGCGAGCATCCCGTTGAGGGACTGGATGGATTTTTTGGACTTGGGCGTAGGAAACTCAGAGAATGCTCGGCATTTGCCGGGATTGGCTTCGATTCCTTGTTCCGTTAAGTAGAAGCCGAGGAATTTTCCTGCCCGGACACCGAATGTGCATTTCTCCGGGTTAAAACGCATTTTGTATTTTCTGGCCTGTTCGAAGACCTTTCTCAAATGGGCAGTATGATCGGTTTCCTCGTGGGATTTTACGATCATGTCGTCCATGTAGACTTCGAGCATGTTGCCTATTTCTCCTCGGAATACTTTATTCATCATTCGTTGGTACGTTGCTCCGGTGTTCTTCAGGCCGAAGGGCATTACGTTGTAATAATAGTTGCCCGACTCGGTCATGAAGGCTGTATATTTTTTGTCGGACATTACCATCAGAATTTGATTATAGTCCGAGTAGGCATCCATGAACGATAAAAGTTTAAAACCGGCGGAATTATCAACGAGTTTATCAATATTGGGGAGGGGTAGGCATCCTTCGGGCATGCCTTATTGAGATCGGTGTAATCAATGCACATGCGTCATTTTCCATTAGATTTTTTAACTAGTACAACGTTGGACAGCCAAGTGGTGTACTTGGCCTCCGAAATAAATTTGGCCTCGAGGAGGTCCTTTACAGCTTTTTCAGCAGCCTCCGTTTTCTCCGGAGACTGCTTTCTCCTACGTTGTACTACGGCCTTGATGGCCGGGTCAATTGTCAGCTGGTGGCAGGCGAAAGACGGATCCAGTTCTAGCATTTCGGCGGCGCTCCATGCGAATAGGTCGGCATTCTCACGGAGGCATGCTTTGAGCTTCTTCCTCGCAATGTCGGGTAGGTCTGCTCCAATCTTCACTCCCTGCTGAGGGTCGTCGCCAAACAGAACGATCTCGAAGTTGCCATCCGGGATCGGGCGCATCGGATGGGAGTTGCTGCTGGACGATGTGGACGAGTCGGCTGAAACTGCTCGTTCCTCCTGCCGGTCTTCTTCTTGGAAGCGACTATCGAGGTCGATGGAGTCGACCTGGGGAAGAGGCTTGGCTTCTTCGGAGCTGATTGGCAATGCTGGCTTGCCCGATGCTTTTGGCTTGGACGCAATGGCATTGAGCCCCTTTGTAGCTGCCTCGAAACACCTACGTGCAGCTTCGATGTCGCCGTGGAGGGTGGCGACCATCCCCTTTGAAGTGTAATACTTCATCTTCAGGTGGACTGTTGAAGGCACCGCTACCAACTCGGCCAGAGTTGGCCTTCCGAATATGCACTGGTAAAGCGACGGGCAGTCGATCGCTAGAAATTGTACCTTGATATATCTGGCCATCTCAGCTGATCCGAAGGTTACGATCAGTTCGACGTAGCCCCACGGCTTGGTCACTGATCCGTTGAATCCCTGTAAATCGGACCCTACATAGGGGGTAAGGTACGATTCGTCCAGCTGAAGCGTTGAGAACAGCTGGGAGTACATGATGTCGACCGAGCTGCCCTGGTCGACGAGTATTATGCGAACATCGAAGTTCGCCATTCGGGCTCTGACGAGCAAAGGTATGCTCGAGTTCGGGGATCCGCCGAGGAGCTCTTCCCGGTAGAAGGAGATGGGGACGGAGCCCTTCTGGGCCTGATCGAGCGTGGTCACTTTATTGGAGCTCGTGTTGATCAGATGCTCGAACTTGCATTTCACGGAGCCCACAGTGACTTTGTTGAAGCCCCCGCCAGAGATGACCATGGCGGAGGGAAAAGTCTCCCACAGGCTGTGGTCCGCGAAATAAGCAGGAGCGCTGAGCCCGTCCGGGACGTAGAAGTCCTCCGGTCGCGATATGGACATAACAACCTGTATGTTGGCATCTTCTGAGGATGGCACTTCCTCTTCTACCTTCTTGGACTCCTGGGCGTCCTGCCGAGGAGTGTCCTTCTTCTTCGCGAACTGTTTCAGGTGGCCCTCCCTGATCAGTATCTCAATGGCATCCTTCAGGTGGATGCAGTCCACAGTAGTGTGGCCGTGACTCTTGTGGAAATGATAGTATTTTAATTTGTCCATGTTCGGTCTGGCCGGCAGTTGTTTCGGGAAGCGGACCCTTGCCTGGTTGAACTCCGAATTGGCACATTCGGACAATATTTTCTCCCTGGAGACGGTCAGGGGGTGTAGTCATGGAAACGCCCGGAGGGTCCCTTGCTGTCGCGGGAGTCTCGTGGACGGTCCTCGCGCTTTCATTCACCCCGACGAGATGTCGAGGCTTCTTCTCCTCTGGAGGTCTGAGCGTTCTCCTGATGGTGTGATGCTCGGACGTTGCAGGCCGTAACTTTTTCTTCGTACTGAATGTGTGATTGGCCTTTGAGGAGGAGGGCGTCTAAGTTCCTCAGCGGTGGGAGGCCAATGGCTTTAGAAAACTCGGAGCCCGGGCGGACCCCTTGCTCGAGTAGAAACTTCTTCACTTTGTCCGTTGTAGGGACCTGTACTGCTTCCTTGTTAAACCTCTTGATGTACGCGCGGAGTGGCTCGTCTTTTCCTTGGATTATGGCCCCATGGGAGGCCTCGGTCTTGGGGTGACGGCGAGATGCTGTGAAGTGCCGTGAGAACATCCTGCCCAGCTGTCTCCACGAGGTAATGGACTCCTCGGGCAGTTGCTTATACCATGTCATCGCTCCCTTTCGGAGCGTGGTCGGGAACAGTCAGGATTTGATGGCGCCCCGTACACCGCGGTAGTCTAACAGCGCATCGATGTTCTCGATGTGCTCGTCGGGGTCGGTGGTTCCGTCGTACGTGCTGAGTGACAGGGGTTTCTCCAAGCCTTTTGGGAGACGGGTAGCCAGGATCTCCTGGGATAACGGGCCGCGAGGCTCGTCGTCGCTGCTAGAACTGGTGTATGATGGGGACCGAACGGAATGTTCGCGATGGCGGTTCCTCCGGGGAGAAGGGGAGCGGTTCCTTCGCGGAGAAGGTGAGCGGACCCGTCCTTTAGACTTGACCGACGGAGATTGCTTGTTCCTTCGAGTCCTCTTGTGGTCGTGAGCGTGTTAGTTACGCGGGGAGATCTGGTCATGCTTCCGGGCTGCACGAGGATCAGGCTCTTGGCGCAGTCTTCGGTCAATGTCTCTCCGGGGCTACGGGCTCCTTGACCGTTGTTGGTTCCTCCGCGGAGGAGGGGATCTTGGACGGTTGGACTCTTCTAACGCCCCGATCCTCTCATTTTGCTGCAGGATCAGGGTGTTGGTTTTGTTGATCGCCTCCAGGAGGGCTGCCACGGCCGGGTCGGCGTTGGTCGGAACAGGAACGTGCTAGACGTCAAGTGAAGGCTGACCGTTGCTGCGATCAGGAGGGGTAGGGGAAGGAGAAGCAGTGACTCTATCCCTGAGGAAATGGGCATCTCGGAGAAGAGATGACTGGCCGTCAATGTCAGATTTGTTGACGGGGAGGATGGTGGCTTAGAGAGCAACCTTGGTGCGATCTTGGGAGGCCATGATCGTGATGATGTTTGAGAATTATTTTGATCTTCGGTTTCTGAGGAAAGACAGATGGGGAGAACAATGTTTCCCACAGACGGCGCCACTGATCGTGAAGGCTGGATCAGATCCTATAGAATTGGGCCGCCAAGTGCGTCAGGGATGTTGGTCGTATGGAGAGGAGGGGGTGTACCTACAAGGCACTCTGACGCTCAAGTAAGAAAGGGTCAGAGAAAAGGGGCAAGTACAAAGTATGAGTTCTTAGGGTGAATATTGGATACCTGACCCTCTCAAGCGAGAGGGTTTATATAGATCCCACAACGCGTGGCCAACGGTCCTATTTTCGGGATGAAATAACCGTTTTCCCCAAAGAATAGGTAACTACCCAAACTAGCAGTTATGTCGGGCAGGGTGCCCAAAACTAGCCGTTATGTCAGGCATAGGCATGGTTCCGGGCACCTGCCCACAACTGTTCGGGGAGTAATGAAGTCGTGTGTAACGGGCAGTAATTCCGGGGAGGAATGTTGCATTCCTTGCCCGGTTGGAGGGGCAGAAAGGTAACTTTTGCCCCTCTGTGGATTGGACTTAGGCAATTTGGGCCGCTCTGGAGCAGAAGCGGATTGGGCCATGTCTAGCCATTGGTCCAGTCCAGAACAACCAACATTGAGTAAGTTCAAGCGAAAGATTTCTTCAATTCCTTATGTTAGCATATTCGATAGAAAACACGGTTCCATTAAATCCAGTTTGAAAGGAGGTGCAAACTTCAATCTTAGATGAGAAAACTCCCAAGAATGTTCCTAAATTATTCCTAAATATGACACCACAAGTTGATATTCCAAGATTTCCTCTTGAATTTCCATCTATGTTACACTTAATCCAATTATGACTTGCAAAACACCAATTAAGTAGTATTATTATAGATGCGGAAGGAGGTCAGTATTTGATGTCAAAACATTTAATAATTATTAAATCGTGAATTGAAGAGTACACACGTCCCTTGAAAGAAGTAGGTGTCATATAGATCAATTTTTTAGCATGAAGAATGTCTCTATTAAGGTCAATTTTACCATTTTGGAACCTGATAGCATTTCTTGTGCACCAAGTTTTTCAAAGAATTATTATGATGAAAGTCATGATTAGATTATGAATTTGAGAGCTCGAACTTTTATGAGCAAGTCTGAATAAGCTTTTATAACTAGTTCTATAGATGTTCATGCCAAACGACCGCTCTATCCAATGCTAGAAAAATAAGGTGTACATGTATCTAAGAAATAAGTGGTATGCATTTTCCACATTATGATTGTAGAGAGAGCACCTCAAAATCATATGCATTTCCCTTAGAACCAGGTTGTCTTTTGTTGTAATAACAATATGCATTATCTACCAAGTCACTAATGACTTAGAAGGTGCTATACGGAGATGTCAAGTGAATTTTGTCCAAGACGGCTCAATGTGATTTCTCTTTATACATTCGTAGACTTCTTTAAAAGATATATCATTATTTGCATATCATGTCCAGATGAGTTTATCAATCGTAGTATTATCAAATGACAAGTTAATCTTTAAAATTTTTTCAACAATTTGAGGATCCAAAATGGATAAGCCATGAGAAACGTTCCAATTAATGTCTTGGATAATTGAATTGACCTTAGGGGTTTGTATAAATTGAATATTCACTAGAAATACTATGTGTAAATCTTTAATTTTGTATCTCAACTAATTGTCAGAGAATAAATCAATATTTTTCTCATTACCAACCTGTCATATACTATGTTTGTCTAAAAAGGAAAATGAATGCTTAACGCCGAGTCATATAGAAGAAGAAATATGATGTACAATTGATTTTTTGTGCCTGAAATATCTACTAATAAGCATATAAGACAAATCAACTTTGTTTATTGTCTTAATATCTCTAAGATCAAGACCTCCTTCAAACAAAGGTGAGTAAATAATCTTTCAAGATGTAATAATCAGCTTTCTACTGTGTATTTTACATTTCCACATAAAATTAGGAAGCAAGAATCTAGCTTATTAAGAATATTGATTGGCCATTCATAAATCCTAAGACTGTACAGAAGCATCTATTGTATGACTAACTAGATCAATTTAACCCTACTCATCATAAAAAGAATGTGGCTTTTCCAAGTAGCTAGTTTGACTAATACTCTATCTGCTATGATATAAAGATGATGAGTTCTAAACTTATATTTAAATATATGAACTCCAAGATATTTAAATGGTGTCTCTTTCACAAAGAATCTAAGAATATTGCCAATATGCCTTAGCCTAGATCTAGAAGTACTTCCACCGTTACACTTACACTTAGTTGGATGGATATGTTAGATCACAATTCTGGCCATATTATTGAAGGAAATGGTTAATGACTTGAGCATTTTTCCTTGTAGATTTCACTTAATAATATTAAGTGAAATTATGTGCAAAATAATTTTGTATTTTTTAATAAAGATAAATTATTGAATAAAAAAGGAAAAAAAAATGGGGAACCTAATCCATCAAACAACTAGCAAAAATGATAGGTAGACTTGTCCAATCTATTTTAAAAAAAACTTTCAAAATCACAAATAAATGGTGAATCTTTTTGTCGCTACTCGAAAAATAGTCGACCGGAGGCGAAAAGAGGAAGAAACAGAAGAGTCGCCATCGAACTTTATTTATCCCATGAGGGGAAGGGAAAACATAGAGAAAACCCAAAGAAGGAAGGATAAGATGGTATCGCAACCAAATTACGGGTTCGGAAGCCGGTTATGCGGAGGGAAGGTATTAGCACCCTCCACATCCATCGTACTCGACGGGAACCATTTGCTTATCTATGTGTAAGGATGTTTGCTAAGGAAATTGCTTTCTAAGAGTGTTCTAAAGAGGGAGAGAGAAGGGTAGAACCAAAGAATGTGAAAGAAAATAAGAGAAAAGACGGGGAGAAGAAAAGGGGACTCGATAGGACTTCGCGGTCCTATGCCTACGTATTCCCTCGTGCAATGGGAAAGTCAGAGTCCACGTAGTTCGGAGGACTACGGGAGAAGAAAATGAAAGGGGGCTCGCCAAGATCATCATGATCTTGTGCCTACGTATCTTATATTCGGACAAGAATGAAGAATCAGAGCAATCGTAGTTCGACCTATGATTTGTTGGTGTTTTTTATGGACGATGTTATCGTGCGGGTTCTAGCAGTTAGGTGTTTTGCGGCTCGCTTGTGGAGTCTTATGCGTTACCTGTTTGCGGTAGAACGGACGTAACATGTCCTTTTGGAAAAGGTTGATTTTTGCCATCAAGGCAAGATGTCACATTTGATTTGTGAAGGTTAATTTTAAGGGCGAAATAAGTCCTCGGATAGGAACCCCTTCGGGTAGTACCAATTCTTTATCTCAAAAGGTTTATTTATAAAATGGTGTGGCGAATATAGTCACATCTTCGTATTGAAAGATGAGTATCGAGACCACACACTCTAAAGTGAGCATCCTATTTGTAGCGAGCGATTTTGGACGTGGTTCTTAAGCGCTGGTCGCTCTCTGCGGTTTGAGCTTAAAACTACAGGTCGATTCATTTTTTATCCTATTGTGAGCTGAATAAGGAAGGGAAATAAATGTCTCCAATTAACCCTGCTTGCATACTGAGTTTAAACAGCGGTCTGTTAGGTTACGAATGCTATCAATGTGGGGGGGCCTTTCTTGTGCCATTTAACAGAATGACAGGTTTCTGGCGGGGAACAAGGATTAGGATGTTATGACTGATGTTTTTGAATTACTGCTTTTGATATGGGATTTTGGGTTTTTGTTTAGTGTGCTCGCTAAGATCTTTTCTTTCGATCTTATGCCTACGTATTCCCGTTTACCGAAACAGGGAAATCAGAGCGTTCGTAGTTCCTCCTATTCTATGGGAGGAAATGGTTGTTTTGGTGTCTTGTTCAAAGCCCAAGACGTGAAGCGAAAGGTAGTTTGTATCTTGTTCAAAGCCTAAGATGTGAAGCTGAAGAGTCTATTTGTATCTTGTTCAAAGCCCAAGATGTGAAGCTGAAGGTCCTCGACTTTAGAGAGAATTTGTCATCTCTAAAGAGGGGGGTTGTATGTCACAACTGTTATAAAGGAGAATTACTTTAACCGGGATGTGCGAATCCGGCAATGCCATAATTTCCTTTAAAGGGGTTTTAATCTGAAGGAGAAGACTTTAACTCAGTGTAGAGCAATGCTATCTTTCCTTAGGAATTTTTCATGCTAAAAGAGGGACAGTGGCATGGATGTAGATGATCCAGAGGCTTGCCGCTTACAGCGATTAGATGAAGAGGAAGGAGTTGTTGATGTTTGTGTGCTGTGAACGAGGCACAACTTTGATGCTAAAAGGTTAATTGGATTAACCAGTGGTTTATACAAAGCCTAAGAGGAGGCTACTATGTGTCTCGTACAAAGCCCGAGAGAGAGGCTAAAAGGTTTTTGACTCAACGAGGGAGTCTTTTGGTATCTCGTATAAAGCCCGAGATGGAGGCTATTGTTTATTTGGCTCAATAAGAACCTTTTTGTATCTCGTATAAAGCCCGAGATGGAGGCGAAAGGGGTAATTAACTTAGCAAGGGTGTCTCGTACAAAGCCCGAGAGAGAGGTCGAACGTTGTTTGACTCCGCTGGGGAGAATCATTGTACAAAGCCCAAGAGGAGGCTGACTTCACTGGAGAAGGATCATTATACAAAGCCTAAGAGGAGGCTATGGCGACAGGTCCGGTATACTGATTTTGAAAGAGAAAATCAGTTCTTATATGAGCAACACTGTACTCAGGGATTTGATTCAAGGATCCGGGTTATTCCTGTTCTTTAAGGAAACGGGAAATCCAAAGGATATTGAGACTATCTGAGTCTCTGGGTTTCCTTCCTATTTAACGAAGGGGTCACTTGAGAATGTCTTTGAGACTCAAGGAAGTTAGACTGTCCAAGCCTAGAGTTTCATCTTTTGTACTATGCTTTGAGAAACAGTAGTAGACTCTATGAAAGGACTGTTCTATGAAGATGACTAAGTTCTGTTCCTATACGTTTAGGAGGTCGTCGGGATAATTTGTACGAAGCCCAAGAGGAGGCTGGAAAATTTTAAGAAGCCGACGGGTCCTTGTACGAAGCCCAAGAGGAGGCTATCATTCCCGGAGGAAGAGATCATTATACGAAGCCTAAGATGAGGCTGTGAATACTTCTAAGAAGCCGATGGGTCCTTGTACTAAGCCCAAGAGGAGGCGGGGTTGCTTTTAGGAAGCCTATGGGTCCTTGTACGATGCCCAAGAGGAGGCCGATGCTTTTAAGAAGCCCGTGGGTCCCCAAACCCCGAGAAATTCAAGGCAATGCTATTCACCGAGAATAGATCAAAGTCAGGAAAGTTCGAGAATTTGGAAGAAACTCAAAGATGCCATTCACGGAGAAGACATTCATCTCTGGGAGTAGAGTTTCTTGACAATTCCTAATGAGGACAGCCGAAGAGAAGACTGTATCTGGTGATCCTATTGGGGATCTAGTTGTCTATTTCTATGAATAAATGAAACGGCGTCACTTAGTTCTAGACATAGTTGCCGGGGAAACTCTAAATATCTATACTATTTTTACACAGTTGATATGAGTTTATGAAAGAAGACTTACAGTGAAACAACCCCATAATACAGTTATATGTATATGAAAGCGGTAAATGAAAGCAATAACCACTTACTCGGTTGTAGAGCTTCCATGCTGTTTGGTTAGTTGTTCAACAAAGAAAGATTGAAAACAATAGTATATTCAAAATCAAAGGAGAAAGTGCTTTGAAAAGAAAGATTTGGGGCTTACAGCTCAATGAGAGGCCCAGGGTTTTATCAGTGAGCGCACTGTTCGAATTTGTACAGAGGGACTTATACAAGTGACTGTGGCCCAAAAAAGGTTTTTTGTACAAAGGGATGGGTCTTACACTCTCTCAAGAGGCCCAAAAAGTTTTAGGAAAAGATTGGGGCTTATAACACGAGGGTAGGCCCAGATGATTTTTCCGTTTAAAATGGCGATCGCGCCGAGATTTTCTTTTAACGTTGAGGGACTTATACAATAAGTGAGGCCCAAAAAGATTTTGGTTAAAAGGGGGTTGGGTCTTACACTCTATTAGAGGCCCAAAGTGTTTTTGAATGGGTCTTATAGCTCAAGGAGAGGCCCAGTTGATTCTTTGAATAGGCGACGATCGCGCCGTTTGTTTTTGACGGTATCGGGACTTATACAATACACTGAGGCCCAAAATGTTTTGGTCAAGAAAGGATTGGGTCTTACACTCTATTAGAGGCCCAAAGTGTTTTTGAAAATGATTATGAGGGTTGAATTAATCCAAAAACCCTAATTTGTTTTCAAAAATGTATTTAATTGAATAAAAATTCAATTAAAATGATCAAAATTGTTTAACATGTGAAAAACAAATTGTGATTTTGGATTAATGCTTCAAAAATTAAGTATTGACCTACAAAATAATTAGAAAGCATTAAAAGTTGCAAAATCAATGTAGAAAAAATATTTAATATGTCAAAAACAATTAAAATATTAATTCTTTGCAAAAATATCAATTATATGAAATAAATAATATTTTTGGGATTTTTTGGGAAAATAAAATATTTTAACATTTTTGTGAATTATTAAAAAAAGAATCAACTCAAAATCATTAAAACTCAGAGAGAAATTAATTTTTTAATCAATTAAATAAAAATCACAAAATTCAAATATTCAAATTTTGAAAAAAGGCGCCAAGAACAGCTGAAGAACACGCGCGTGTTCTGGGTTTGGCTGATTTGCATTTTCTATCCAATCTCACTGAATACTTGATTATAACATGCAATCCACATATCATTATGCTCGTCTCAACCTCACGATCATGTCTATGACACTTAATTTCATTTAAATTAAACATAAAACATGAAATCACGAAGAAACCTCAAGAACCCTAATTTCTGCATGAAGGCTAGGATTTTTGATACACGATTCAAACAATGCAATTAATTGAGGGAAAACATTCCATGCATGATTATGAACATATGGCCAAATTATTGTGCGAGGAAATATGCATAGATTGAGAGATGACCAAGTATATGCTTACCTCTAAGCCGCGACAACAAGTGCAATGTGATTTTTGATTTGGAGGTGTTACAGATGAGTGGTGATGATCTGAACAGCTTCCCTACACCCTATGGAGTGTGTTTGAATGGTTGGACTTGATTGAAATTGGCTAGATCAATTTGTGGTACCTCAGCTGCACTTTGGTTAAAACCTTGAGCAACCAGCTGGTGATTTTGTGAAATTGGTGTTTCAGAAGTGATCTAAGTGTCTGATCAGCTCATATGTGATGTATGTGAGGTGTGTGAGTGATTGGTTTGATTGGAATTGCTCTCAAACTCAAAACCCGATAGTGACTTGCCTTAGAAGGAAAAATTGGAGTGAAAGAAGAGATTTTGAGGAAAGCATCTGTTTGATGGCTTTGGTGTGCTCAAACTGATCACAATTGAGCTCTATTTATAGTAGAGCAAGTTTGTTTTGCAAGGAATAGTGAATGGCAGCTGGTAAGCAGGTTTGGCCAATGTTGTCCAATGGAAATGCAAGTCTCCTCTAGCCATTGACTAGAGGTTAGGGCACAGAGCTTTGGTTCCCATGGTCTTGGATAAGTCTTGACTGATTTCAGATGAGAATGGCTCAGTCCATGCCACCTTGATGCTTCCATTGAATGCTCCAATCCAAATTTGGAGTCTTGTCCCTATTTTGGCCATTCTAGGTTCAACATGCTATTTCTTGTTCCATGGACTTTGAAGGCTTGGCTCAGTGATTGTCCCCTTTAGATTCAATCCTCTGAGGTGTCCAAGTGGATAGGAGCATTTGAATTTGGCTGATTTTGGCAAATCGAGCCAAAATGCAAAATCTGCCTTGCCTTTGACAGATTTCAGCAAGGCAACTTGACAATGTCATATCTCATGGGGTAGGTTGAATTTGGCAATGTTCTTGGCCATTTTGGAAAGCCCTTACATGATACAACAACTGTTTGAACAAGTTTGGTTTTGATCTCTTTTTATTCCAAGTGAAAAATCCCTCTACATTTGGCAAAAAGTGAAGCAAAATCTGACTTAGTGAAATTTTCACTAAGTGTTGGAACAAAGTGTGATTTCTTGATTTTGATCACTCCATAACTCAAAATCCTTAATGAATTGGACTTAGGTCTAGTTGAAGTTTTTGTAGAGGGTAATGAGGGCTACAAATCCATCTTTGGATGAGAAAAAATGGCCTTGTGGTTTAGGAGTTATGATCCTCCAAAGTTAGTGTATTAGTGGTACTTTTTCCATAACTTAGAAAAATTTCTAAGTTTTATGGTTACCCCTTTTACAAGTTATCCAACATTCTTTGATTTTTCTTGATGAATGATGATTCAAATCATACATTAACATCATTTTAGGGTTAAAAATCCATTTTGGTGAAAAATCTCAAAAAGTCAAAGTTGACTTTTGTGCACAGTTGACTTTTTATCAGATGAATTCCAAACTGTGCAATTCTTCATGAAATCATGTCCTTGACCTAAATCAAACTTGATGGACATGTTCCATGGGTGTCATAGGGTATATTGAGGCATGTCCTAGGGTTTGGGAGCATGTCCTGGTCAAAAGTCAAAGTTACAGTTGACTTTTCCATTAAAACCCTAATTGTTGTGCAGATGAAATTGAGACTTGTTGCTCAAGCTTCTTGGATTAATCCATTGTTCCAAATGGATCAATATAGTTCATTAGAGACCCTCAAATCATGTCTTGAGGTCTTGGCTCTTGATTTGTCCCAAAAGTCAACTTAGGGGTGAATTAGGTCAAGAAACCCTAATTCCTGATTTTTGATGAATGCATCCCCTGAGGCAAAATTGACTTGATGAATGGGTCCATGAGGTTCCATGGAGTACATTAGGTTGTGTTTTGGATCTTTGGCTTGTGCCCAGATGAAAATTTTCATCTGGAGGCCCTGGTCGACCAAAACCCTAATTTGGTGATACTGGCGATCTTGAGACTTGATCCACCTAGAAGGGAGCAACCTTGTGCTTAATCCTTGAAGTGGGAGTCCTTTTGATCCATTGTGGATGTTTGAGAGGTTAGACAAGTTGAAGATCATGTCATTCCTTGATTGATCCTTTATCTAAGGCTCTGAGAGGGCTTAAAACCCTAATTTTGATTGTAGTGAATGCTCAACAATCCTTAAGGCATTTGGTGAGGCATGATGGTTCATCCATATTGTGATGATGATTTGCACAATGATGGGAAATCTTAGTGGTCAAAATTTGGGGTATGACACTATTACTCGGAGAGGAAGAGGTCTTCACCCAATCCTCTCTCTTTAGTTCAATATAAAGAGAACTTTATTCTCTTATTAAAGAAGTGTTTTGATTTTAGATGGTAAGTGCTTTACGACAGTGAACCCTAAAGGTAATGTCAAGCACTCAGGATAGGAAAAGGCCTTCGCCTAACCACTCCACGGCCATCTAAGTTTATTACGAAAAGGTTTGAAAATGCACTTGGTACAAGACCAAGGTTTTTTAGACACAAGGAGATGAAATAAAGAGAGAAAAAGGTTATTTGAAAGAATGGGTGGTGAATGTAGTCACGTCTTCGTATTGAAAGACGAGTATCGAGACCACACACTCTAAAGTGAGCATCCTAACACTCGAAGAGGAAAAGGTCTTCACCCAATCCTCTCTCTTTAATTCAATACAAAGAGAACTTTATTCTCTTATTAGAAGTGTTTTTGGTTTTAGATGGTAAGTGCTTCACGACAGTGAACCCTAAAGGTAATGTCAAGCACTCGGGATAGGAGAATGCCTTCGCCTAACCACTCCATGACCATCTAAGTTTATTGAGAAAAGAGTTTGAAAATGCACTTGGTACAAGACCAAGGTTTTTAACTTAAGAAGTGAAGATGATGAGGAATGAAATAGACACCGAAATGAAATCGAAATAAAAAGAAAATGGCCTCATATTAATCAAGATTTTGAATCGATTGAAAGAAATCAACTAATCATGATTTTTGTTATATCATTGGCCCTTAATAAGCTGAAATGAAATTGAAATAACATTAACCATAAGATTAAAACATAAATAAGTATAAAAACTAACAAAGGTTTTAATTATTAAAGAGAATTCAAAATAGAAATGGATTAAATTAAATCATGTATGAAGAATAAAAACTAAAAAAAAAAGGATGGAGGGGTGCGCGCAGTATAGGAGGGTATAAATAGAAACAGGCTCACACGGGCTCACCGGCCCATTATCATCACCAAGATTTTTCTAAAACAAACAACAAAAGAAAAAATAAAGAACAACGAAGTCCAGAACTCGGCTCATGGATATATTTTTTAAAGAAACAACAAAAGCCAACCTTTATCACCATTTTAGACTTTTTCTTTTTTTAAAATAAAAACCAGACGCCTCAAAAAACAGGGCAACAACACCCAATCTCCCATCACAAAATCAAACGAAAAATATGGAACAAATCAGCGGCGACCTTCTCTACCCTCACAGTCTTGCTTTCTCTCTGTGCATTAAGCTCTTCCTCTCGCTCGGTCTCGAATCAGTCTCGCTCTCCCTCGTTCGATTCGGCTTTTTGCTCGCGACGACTTCGACTCAGGTTAGTGTCAGTTTTTGTTTGATTTCGATTTGGTTTGCCTGGTCCTTAATCCCTCTTCTCCTTTATCTTATTCTATTCTGATTTTGGGTTTCGGTTTTGAAAACCATGTTGAAGGTGGGTTAGTTAACGAAAGAGAAAGGTTGGATGGCGTGTTGTTGTTCAACGGGTAAAGGAGGATTTTTGTGGAGGACAATGGTTGAAAAGGTTTGAGGTTTTCTTTAGGAAAGGGTTGCGGACTTGAGGTTGTGAGTGGTTGTTTGTGTTGTTTGATGGTGGTGAATGGAGGTTCGTGGTTGATGGTGGTGGTGGTTGATGGTGGTGGTGGTTGATGGAGGTTTATGAAGTGTGTGCTTCCGCAGAAAAAATTTGATGGGAAGTTGGGAGATGGTGGCAGAGGTTGTTGTGTTGTTTAAATGAAGTAGGGTGAAGAATGGTTAGTGATTTGAAGGAAGAGATTGAAAGGTTGCGTGAGCGGTTTTCTGAGTGGCGGCTAGGTTCTCCCTCAAGAGTGAAGATTAATGTCTACTTTATAGAGAGTGAGAAGGGTATTTGTGGAATTGAACGGAGGAATCATGAGCTGGATGGTGCGTTGCGTTTTGGTTCGTATGACAATGGTTGCAGGTCAATTTCAGGTTGCAGACTGTATCAGTTTGTTGGTTGGTGATAGTAGGTGATGTGCAGGGTTTGGCGTTTTGTTCTTGTTTTTGTTGTGATTTCAAAATTCTGAACTCTGGTGTGGCAAATGCTGTGGGTCCGTGTTTGCAGGTTGTTCTGAGTTTGTGAGCAGCGGGTTTGTGGTGGTATGTGCTGGTTTTGTGCTGCAGGTTGTTTGTCGTTTGTGTAGCAGCTTGGAAACTTGTTTTTACGGTGAAGTGTGTAGAGGTCGGTTTAATTGTGAGTCGAAGGTGGCTGAGAGATGAAGGTTTCTTTTCCAGAATCTGTCTTTTCTCTATTTTATCTCTTATTCCCAAAACTAAAACATGTCCATTGATTTTATTATGCAGCAAGTTGTGTAGGCTTGGTACAGTTTCTTGGTTGTTGCGCAATGGTACAGGAGGATGACAATTGAATTGCTTGCTTTGTGCTGCCGGTGGGCTACGCATCGTGGAACGGTGGAGTAATTTGGCTGATGGGCCTTGTATTTTATGTTTGTAATATGAACATGGGCTTTATATTTTTTGTATGAAAAAAGAAAAAGATAAATAATAATAATAACAAATACTTTTGTATAAAAATAAAGATAAATGAAAAAAGAAAATGATATTGGACTGGAAAATGGACTATGGGCTTTGAACCATTTTTTTAGATAATATGAAAAAAAAAATAGAAAGATGGTTCATGGATAAAAGTGAATTTGAAATTGGATAAAAAATGGATATAAAATGGGATACTAGTTAGTGAATGGATAATTGGTTTGAAATGGATTATGAACTATGGAGTTAGGAATACTGATGTTACACCTCTATCCACACGACCATGCACTCTCGATTTTTAGTTCAAACCGACTTGCACTATTTTTCACACACCTCTGATAACATGACATAACTCCTGATCATTGGATAACTTGCAACTGAAGTAACAACCCTAAACTCTATGCTTCAGGTGCATACCGATGAAGAAAACAACCTTAGATGTTGACAGCAAACAAAACCCTATTTATTCGGTCTCCACTAGAACCATGATGAAACCTCAATCACTTTATGCTTCTTGAGAAATCTTGAACTTGATACTTGACGAATTTTGGCACAGGAAAGCCTTGAAGCTGGATGCACTTCGACAAAAAGATACTCACAATGCTGTAAGATCAAACCCTTGCTTCAAACTTGCATGAAAGAACCTCAAAGAAAATAGCAACCCTGATTCAAAGGGCCACTGATCCCATGTCAATGCAATGTATGATCCTGAGTTAATGGAATGCATAGATGATATGATATGCAAAGCTAGGGTTAGGGTGAAAATGAGGGTGTGACAGATGCCCCTATTTAATCTTCTTGGACTTGAAGGTGAGAGTGGCGAAAGGTTTCTTACAGTCAAGGTACAAGGGGATTAAATATAAGAATACCCAGAATTTTCAGCCGAAAAGGAATGGAATGAAAGGTGTTGAATCAGTGGAATGGCTTAAAAAAGGCATCTGTCAGGGAAGAGGTAGTTGGTTATGAGGGATATGATGATATGTTTGAGATGCAATGCGGGATGAACATGAGTGCTTATGATGCGGAGATGTATGCAAAATGCTGGGGATATGAGGATATGAGAGCCTGGACTTTGCTGGGAATAATGGCATATTAACTCGGGGATTGAAAAAAACAAATATACCATCGACTCGGGGGTCCTGAACAAATCAAAACAACAAGTCAACTCAGGGGTTGAAGAAACAAAGAGATAAACTGTCATCAACTCGGGGATTGAAAAAAGGTAAAGGTAACAACATCGACTCGGGGGTCAGAAAGATAAAGACAATATTGACTCAGGGGTCAAGAACAAAAATAAGGTATCAACTCAGGGGTTGTGAAAATAGTAACACTGATATCGACTCAGAGGTCAAGAATGTAAAGACAACATTGACTCAGGGGTCAAGAACAAAAACAAGGTATCAACTCAGGGGTTGTGAAGGTAAAGACAACATTGACTCAGGGGTCAAGAACAAAAACAAGGTATCAACTCAGGGGTTGAGAGAGGAAATGATTACGATATTGACTCGGGGGCCAAGAGAATAAAGACAATATTGACTCAGGGGTCAAAAACAAATCAAAATATCAACGCAGGGGTTGAGGAAGCAAATTGATTGGGTTATGTATGCATATGACGCATGTTAATGGTATGCGATGCATATGTGAATGCAAGCAGGTGATAGGTTTTATGAAGGTGCCAATGGGGTGGGCTTTTGGTAGTTGCCAATATGAGTTGGACTTCAGGAGGTGCCAAGTAGGGTTGGACTTTGGTTTTATGACGATGCCAGCAGAGTTGGCCCTTGGTTTCGGGGTGCCAAGGAAGGTTGGGCTTTATTTGGGTAGGTTGCCAAGCAGGGTTGGACTTTTGGTGAAAGGATTTGACTTCCCGACACTCGGTATTTGACGGTGCGATGATAAAAAGACAAATGTGGATGCTTCTGGTGCTCCAAGGTTGATCATTTGCAGAAGTTGCATGCTTGTTCCTGAGAGAACCTCACTTCTAGCTTATGTACCACGATGGCTTGCAGATGATTGTGTGAGCGTAGCGACTTATCTAATGCATGTTGATTGCATTTTTGCTCTGCCCCAAGGCTTTTTGACACTTGTTGAACTCCAAGGTAGCTTAGTGTATGACATGGTAAGCTTGCCCAACTTGAAAGCGTGGAGAGAAACTATCCCTTTGCAACCTGTCTGCCCCTAGTCGGTAGGGTATTTGAAGGTTTTTCCCTTGAAAGATTTATACAATGACATAGTCCGAGATGATTTGCCTCAGTGTCTGAATCTTGCAGTGGTCTGCCCCCATTCTTGGCCTTTGAAAAACTTGCCCCAGATCCACAAGGTCACGAGAAAGTCTTGATTCATGTCAGCACCAACAGATGTTCAAGTTCCTCTTTGATTTCTCTTGGTTGGAATTTCCATAATGTCAGGTACTAATTTGCAGTTTAAAATTGATCATTCAGAAATGGTAATTTTAATGCGACATTCATGCAAGTTTTGAAAAGTCATTTATTGAAATGATGTGAAAATGTGTGACAAGTGGATCATTAGTCCAAACGTAGTGCTGATTTACCGGTGTATGAAAGATATGGAAAGAATATGACACCAATGCTAAAGATTAACAAATCTGTGGGGAGTCAGTTTACGCAACCTTGCTGTAGTATGCTTTCAGAATAAACCCTGCCTCAATTAGGTCTTTCGAGGGTTGTAACATGGCCTGGCTCACGGTTATTGAAACAAAGGATATTAGGCTCAAAACTTATTTTGGTACCCACCCCTTCTTCATGATGATTCTCCAGCCCTACGTTCAGTTAAATTGACACACACGTCTAGAGTTTGACGGTGTAAGAGTGAAGATGAGGATTCAAGATTTTCTTGAAATGACAGTCACCTTATTCTATTTTTGTGGATGGATATCAGTGACCTTTTGATGGTGATCACTGAATTTTATTATGTTCTGCTCGAGGATTTGAGGGCCTCTTTTGCTTTATTCACTTTTTTGATCCCTAACTTTTGCCTAAGTCGCCTCTTTGGGTAGTGGACTTAGCGGGCTTTCTCTTTTTTTTTTGGAAAGGCTTGTGACTGCCAAGTCTTTGGTCATTGAATAATAACAGCCATAACAGGAGGTTTCATCTTGAAAATATGTGCAATCAGGATAACTGAACACTACCCATGCCCCAGGTTAAGCGTAAGGGTTTAGAAATCCGAAGGAAACTCCTACTTCTAGGCTCGAAGTGGTTGACTAGGGACTAACTCCTTATCTCTCCGGTGTTTAGGGGATTTGAAACAATGCCTGTACATCATCAGCAGGATTTTATCCGAAAGCATACAGTTTGCAATTATGGGTATTTTGTTTTCATCATCCTCCCTCCAATCTTTGCTAAAACGACAGTTGATAAAGGGAGTGAAATGTAGAAATATTTTTGTGATTTTTTTAATAGATGAGAAAAGACGAGTGAATACGAATGGACTTGTTCAAAAAATGCATGCTCATTACATAAACAATACCATTAATAAACAACAATGTCTTAAAAGCAAATAGCACTTAACAAAAAAGAAACTACAAATGCATACAAATGACAGGTTCTAAAAATTGCCAACATTGAGGAATCAAACTTTTCTCTTTTGAGTTGCTGTTGGGCTAGCTTTCTTGCTCATCGATACCAGTATGATAGCCTTCTTCATACCTGCTCTTAGCAGCTTCCTCCATAACATAGGCTGACGGACCCGCCTGATCAAATGAAGAATTGATGTTGATTTGAAGACCTTGAGGTGTAAATGAGATTAGCTTGGACTCAATCAAATCTTGGACTTTATTTTTGAGCTGTTTGTAATCCTCGGTTGAATCCCCCATTGCGCTAGCATGGTAACCACATCGTGCATTGGCGTCAAAGCCTGGTGGGTATGGAGGGATCACAGGGTCCAAGTCCTTTGTCACTATCAGCCCACTATTGATTAAGCGTGGTAGTATATGACTGAATGGCATTGGCAATGAATCAAAATGCCTTTTTGGCTTTTTATTATAGTAGCGTCGGCGTTGCGGAGCATGCTGCCGTGCAATCTGTTGTTGATGAGGGGGACCTCTATTGACAGGAGGATATTGACCATATGGAGAGGATGAAGTCACACAGGTAGACCCATAGGATTGCTGACTTTGAACAGATGAGATGCTTGTGTGATAAGGTAATGGAGGTGGGACATGTTGAGCTTCCCAAATGGAGTTAATTTCACCATCCCCTTCTTCCTCTTGGGAACTGGCAAATGATTCACTTTTGATAGCTGGGATGTTCAAGGAGCCTTGGATCTTTCTACTCTCGAGGATGCACTCGAGGCGTTCTCCAGCTATTACTAGGTCAGAGAAGTTTGATGTCCCAGTGCCAGCCATCTTTTCCAAGTATGGACCTTGCAAGGTGTTCAAGAACATGTCAACCAATTCTTTGTCTAAGATTGGTGGTTGAACACGAGCAGCTACCTCTCTCCATCTCTGAGCATACCCTCTGAAGGATTCATTCTCCTCTCGAGATAAGTCTTGCAATTGCATGCGGCAGGGAGCCATGTCAAGATTGTATTGGTACTGCTTCACAAAGGCGTTAGCTAAGTCTGTCCATGATTTGATGTGGCTGCTCTCTAGCTGCATATACCAACTCAATGATGCCCCACTCAGACTGTCATGGAAATAGTGAATCATAAGTTTGTCGTCGTGGACATGCGAGGTCATTCTTCTGCAATACATCACCAAATGTTGCTTTGGACAACTATCCCCTTTATACTTCTCAAAATTCGGTGTGTTGAACTTTGAAGGTATTATAAGGTTGGGTACCAAACACATGCTTGAAGCATTCAGATCCAAAGTATCATGACTCTTTATGGCGTTAAGCTTCTCTTCCAACACTCGACACTTTTCCATAAGCTCAACAGCTTGCGGATCCTTGGTTTTCATCACATGGACTGCCCCTTGGGGATTTGGATCAGAGAATGCAAAACTATGATATTCCATGGCGTCAAGAGAAGAAGAACTTCCATCTTGGACAATGGTATGTTCGCGAATAATAGGATCCTCAACGGAGATCTACACGGGCTGAGCTTGAGCAACATTGTTCATTCGAGGTGAAATGACATTTCCAGTGGCTGAAGTCCTTTGAATATTGCCATCTTTCCTTGCCAAGGTTGTCATAGCTTCTACAAGTTGGTCCAACTGGCTTTTCATCGAATCAACATCCGCTCTTGTCACAAACTGGTTCTGTTCTTCGGAGGCCATGATCCTTCAAAAGCTACTTCAAGTCCAATACGGGCTTCAGGAAGTCAACTGCGGGTTATGGACAAAGGATGGATGAGTTCTCTGGTTTAAGGTTGGAGAATGATATGCAAAATGATGCAAAAGATGCTGATGCAAATGAAATGTTATGAATGCAATAAGACATGGGATCAAAGATCGCTGAATCAGGGGTTCACAATAGGTATCAAGGTCACAGATTCTGCAGGACAACACAACAAGATGTCCCTCACCTCGGGTAGGTTATCTATTGGTTTATAACAGGGCATTCCACGGGCTTTCAAACAAGGTCCCATGCACTAACCCTCAAAAGTTTTCCATCATAACGAAGATTCGTAAGACGGTAATCCCTTCAAAGGATGAGCACAGAGTTATGCCTTAGTAACCTTTGGAATAGGGTTCTAAAGGTCCTCAGAATCACGGACTCCCAGGTCAGAAACAAAGACACCATTACAACTAATCGTAAGACATAATCATTCCCAAAGGGGCCTCATCTGAGCGGTGGAAGTCAAACCAACTCGACGAGTCCTAAGTCTCGCAAATCAGTAAGCAACCACCTCCTAGCTTAGTGTATACTCGAAAAGCTCGGGTAGAAAGCCTTTCTCCTCACAAACCATCCCCAATATACCCAACAGATAAGAGAAACACAAGATAATAAAGCAATAATAAAGCAAACAAAAATACACATATGACAAACAAACTAGGCTTGGCTTGCTTAGGGAGAACCAGTCCCCAGCAGAGTCGCCAGCTGTCGCTACTCGAAAAATAGTCGACCGGAGGCGAAAAGAGGAAGAAACAGAAGAGTCGCCATCAAACTTTATTTATCCCATGAGGGGAAGGGAAAACATCGAGAAAACCCAAAGAAGGAAGGATAAGATGGTCTCGCAACCAAATTACGGGTTCGGAAGCCGATTATGCGGAGGGAAGGTATTAGCACCCTTCACATCCATCGTACTCGATGGGAACCATTTGCTTATCTATGTGTAAGGATGTTTGCTAAGGAAATTGCTTTCTAAGAGTGTTCTAAAGAGGGAGAGAGAAGGGTAGAACCAAAGAATGTGAAAGAAAATAAGAGAAAAGATGGGGAGAAGAAAAGGGGACTCGATAGGACTTCGTGGTCCTATGCCTACGTATTCCCTCGTGAAATGGGAAAGTCAGAGTCCACGTAGTTCGGAGGACTACGGGAGAAGAAAATGAAAGGGGGCTCGCCAAGATCATCACGATCTTGTGCCTACGTATCTTACATTCGGACAAGAATGAAGAATCAGAGCAATCGTAGTTCGACCTATGATTTGTTGGTGTTTTTTATGGACGATGTTATCGTGCGGGTTCTAGCAGTTAGGTGTTTTGCGGTTCGCTTGTGGAGTCTTATGCGTTACCTGTTTGCGGTAGAACGGACGTAACGTGTCCTTTTGGAAAAGGTTGATTTTCACCATCAAGACAAGATGTCACATTTGATTTGTGAAGGTTAATTTTAAGGGCGAAATAAGTCCTCGGATAGGAACCCCTTCGGGTAGTACCCAATTCTTTATCTCAAAAGGTTTATTTTGAAAATGGTGTGGCGAATATAGTCATGTCTTCGTATTGAAAGACGAGTATTGAGACCACACACTCTAAAGTAAGCATCCTATTACTCGGAGAGGAAGAGGTCTTCACCCAATCCTCTCTCTTTAGTTCAATACAAAGAGAACTTTATTCTCTTATTAAAGAAGTGTTTTGACTTTAGATGGTAAGTGCTTTACGACAGTGAACCCTAAAGGTAATGTCAAGCACTCGGGATAGGAGAAGACCTTCGCCTAACCACTCCACGACCATCTAAGTTTATTACGAAAAGGTTTGAAAATGCACTTGGTACAAGACCAATGTTTTTTAGACACAAGGAGATGAAATAAAGAGAGAAAAAGGTTTTTTGAAAGAATGGGTGGTGAATGTAGTCACGTCTTCGTATTGAAAGACGAGTATCGAGACCACACACTCTAAAGTGAGCATCCTAACACTCGAAGAGGAAAAGGTCTTCACCCAATCCTCTCTCTTTAATTCAATACAAAGAGAACTTTATTCTCTTATTAGAAGTGTTTTTGGTTTTATATGGTAAGTGCTTCACGACAGTGAACCCTAAAGGTAATGTCAAGCACTCGGGATAGGAGAAGGCCTTCGCCTAACCACTCCACGACCATCTAAGTTTATTGAGAAAAGAGTTTGAAAATGCACTTGGTACAAGACCAAGGTTTTTAACTTAAGAAGTGAAGATGATGAGGAATGAAATAGACACCGAAATGAAATCGAAATAAAAAGAAAATGGCCTCATATTGATCAAGATTTTGAATCGATTGAAAGAAATCAACTAATCATGATTTTTGTTATATCATTGGCCCTTAATAAGCTGAAATGAAATCGAAATAACATTAACCATAAGATTAAAACATAAATAAGTATTAAAACTAACAAAGGTTTTAATTATTAAAGAGAATTAAAAATAGAAATGGATTAAATTAAATCATGTATGAGGAATAAAAACTAAAAAAAAAGGATGGAGGGGTGCGCGCAGTATAGGAGGGTATAAATAGAAACAGGCTCACACGGGCTCACCGGCCCATTATCATCACCAAGATTTTTCTAAAACAAACAACAAAAGAAAAAATAAAGAACAACGAAGTCCAGAACTCGGCTCATGGATATATTTTTTAAAGAAACAACAAAAGCCAAACTTTATCACCGTTTCAGACTTTTTCTTTTTTAAAAATAAAAACCAGACACCTAAAAAAAGAGGGCAACAACACCCAATCACCCATCACAAAATCAAACGAAAAATATGGAACAAATCAGCGGCGACCTTCTCTACCCTCACGGTCTTGCTTTCTCTCTGTGCGTTAAGCTCTTCCTCTCGCTCGGTCTCGAATCAGTCTCGCTCTCCCTCGTTCGATTCGGCTTTTTGCTCGCGACGACTTCGACTCAGGTTAGTGCCAGTTTTTTTTTATTTCGATTTGGTTTGCATGGTCCTCAATCCCTCTTCTCCTTCATCTTATTCTATTCTGATTTTGGGTTTCGGTTTTGAAAACCATGTTGAAGGTGGGTTAGTTAACGAAAGAGAAAGGTTGGATGGCGTGTTGTTGTTCAACGGGTAAAGGAGGATTTTTGTGGAGGACAATGGTTAAAAAGGTTTGAGGTTTTCTTTAGGAATGGGTTGTGTACTTGAGGTTATGAGTGGTTGTTTGTGTTGTTTGATGGTGGTGAATGGAGGTTTGTGGTTGATGGTGGTGGTGGTTGATGGAGGTTTATGAAGTGTGTGCTTCCGCAGAAAAAATTTGATGGGAAGTTGGGAGATGGTGGCAGAGGTTGTTGTGTTGTTTGAATGAAGTAGGGTGAAGAATGGTTAGTGATTTGAAGGAAGAGATTGAAAGGTTGCGTGAGCGGTTTTCTGAGTGGCGGCTAGGTTCTCCCTCAAGAGTGAAGATTAATGTCTACTTTATAGAGAGTGAGAAGGGTATTTGTGGAATTGAACGGAGGAATCATGAGCTGGATGATGTGCTGCGTTTTGGTTCGTACGACAATGGTTGCAGGTCAATTTCAGGTTACAGACTGTATCAATTTGTTGGTTGGTGATAGCAGGTGATGTGCAGGGTTTGGCGTTTTGTTCTTGTTTTTGTTGTGATTTCAAAATTCTGAACTCTGGTGTGGCAAATGCTGTGGGTCCGTGTTTGCAGGTTGTTCTGAGTTTGTGAGCAGCGGGTTTGTGGTGGTATGTGCTGATTTTGTGCTGCAGGTTGTTTGTCGTTTGTGTAGCAGCTTGGAAACTTGTTTTTGCGGTGAAGTGTGTAGAGGTCGGTTTAATTGAGTCGAAGGTGGCTGAGAGATGGAGGTTTCTTTTCCAGAATCTGTCTTTTCTCTATTTTATCTCTTATTCCCAAAACTAAAACATGTCCATTGATTTTATTATGCAGCAAGTTGTGTAGGCTTGGTACAGTTTCTTGGTTGTTGCGCAATGGTACAGGAGGATGAAAATTGAATTGCTTGCTTTGTGCTGCCGGTGGGCTACGCATCGTGGAACAGTGGAGTAATTTGGCTGATGGGCCTTGTATTTTATGTTTGTAATATGAACATGGGCTTTATATTTTTTGTATGAAAAAAGAAAAAGATAAATAATAATAATAACAAATACTTTTGTATAAAAATAAAGATAAATGAAAAAAGAAAATGATATTTGACTGGAAAATGGACTATGGGCTTTGAACCTTTTTTTTAGATAATATGAAAAAAAAATAGAAAGATGGTTCATGGATAAAAGTGAATTTGAAATTGGATAAAAAATGGATATAAAATGGGATACTAGTTAGTGAATGGATAATTGGTTTGAAATGGATTATGAACTATGGAGTTAGGAATACTGATGTTACACCTCTATCCACACGACCATGCACTCTCGATTTTTAGTTCAAACCGACTTGCACTATTTTTCAACACCTCTGATAACATGACATAACTCCTGATCATTGGATAACTTGCAACTGAAGTAACAACCCTAAACTCTATGCTTCAGGTGCATACCGATGAAGAAAACAACCTTAGATGTTGACAGCAAACAAAACCCTATTTATTCGGTCTCCACTAGAACCATGATGAAACCTCAATCACTTTATGCTTCTTGAGAAATCTTGAACTTGAGACTTGACGAATTTTGGCACAGGAAAGCCTTGAAGCTGGATGCACTTCGACAAAAAGATACTCACAATGCTGTAAGATCAAACCCTTGCTTCAAACTTGCATGAAAGAACCTCAAAGCAAATAGCAACCCTGATTCAAAGGGCCACTGATCCCATGTCAATGCAATGTATGATCCTGAGTTAATGGAATGCATAGATGATATGATATGCAAAGCTAGGGTTAGGGTGAAAATGAGGGTGTGACACTCTTCAAGTGACATAATCAACAAAGAAATTGCATTGACGAATTTATCTACACATACTTTTCTTTCACTAAAAATGTGAGATATCTTAACTTTAAAGGAACGTATGGTGTGTAAAGTAATATTCCATTTAATTAAAAGATAGCAAAGAAGAATATTCACATTAGAAAATGCTCGAATGACCAATATTGAGTCATTTTGAAGCCAAAGATTTCTTGAATTACTACTGTTAGCGTATTTGATATAACAACATGGATTGCAATTTCTTTTTATATGAATGCAAAATAAAACTTTATAATTTCTTAAAGATGTTTTTAACTTTTATAATTATTGTGATTATATTATTATTTCTTTTTCTTATAACATGAAAGAAATATTTTAATGTTGAGTACTGTTATGAAATAATGGATGTTCAATGCTATTATTCTTTTGTCCACCAATAAATCACATATACGAAATGTATACGAATTTTCTTAATGTGTATTGATTTTTTGTCTACAATTTATATCCTATAAATAGAGTTTATATTACTATGTAAAGTTACATTTGAGAATAATGTAATACAAATTCTATTTTTTGTTCTCTAAATTTTGATATTCATTCTCTTTATTTTACAACAAGTACAACTTTGTTAGCTTTCTAAGACGTATTGGTTAATTTTAATTATATCATTGAAGAATTTTAATTACTTTTTCAAAATAGAATTTGTGTCGGTATGGCTATTTTACACAAAGTCACTTAACCTTGATAAGCCCGATCTCTTAAGAAGGAGTTTCAGTAAGATTTAAAAGAATACTTCATAGATGATGCCCAGGCTTGGAGCGACCTCAAGAGCTTATGTTTAGTTTGGTTTGCGTTAATATTTTTTTTTGGTAACACAAAATATAATTTTTTAAAAAGAAAAATTAATTTCCAAAATCGACACGTCATTCTCTCTACACACAAGCTGCATTTTGACATTGGTTATGACCATTAAACACACTCCAAAGCAGGAGTTGACTTTGCTATCTTTATGGCGACAAAGTTACCATGCCTTTAGACATAATCATCATTTTTTATAATAAAAAATTAAAACAAAATAAATAAAAACATGAGAGAGAAAAATTGAAGAGGAAAAATAGACACAAAGGCACAATGCCTTTGCCACCAGAAAGACACAGCAAAGCCCATCCCCTCCAAAGTATGGTGTATAGCCGATTTGACTGAACCTCTGCTACCCGTTTCTCTCCCATGGTTTTATCATTTGACTATTCGTTTCAATAATGGTCAAATGATAAGGATCACTCATTCATGGGCTGTTATTGAATTTCTTAGTTTAAATAGAGTTTTTCCGAATTTTCTACTCAAACCAAAATTTCAGAATTTTCTCTCTTCACTCTTTTCTATTCTTTAAAGTTTTAAAATTTTCTCTCTTTCTACTCAGTTGAGCATTTTGAGTATTTTTTTTGTTTTAAAAATATTTTTTTATAGATAAAAATTGTCTTAAGAAACTCTACAGAAATTAACTGATTTCGCAAATATTTCTTAGTCCAAGAAATTATTATAAGTGTTGTGTATGAAGATGTAATTCTCGAACAACTCCTACAATACACTAAAAGATCAAAAAGCATAGATGAATTCTTTTATTGTAGAGATTTCGTGATTGATATTTTAATTGTAAAATTTTGAACATTGCCATAAAATCTACCATATAAGAAGATTGGGTGTTCTGGAAACACCCAAAATACCCTTGCTTGCACCAAACTCTGCCAACTGGCACCCTTGCTTGCTTCAATGATGGCCAAGTGGCACTACTCTACGAACTTGGCTCATTTTCAAATCGCCACTTCAATAGAAAAGTGGGTTCCAATTCCACCCACTACACTGTTTCCCATTTGTCACTACCAAAGCCACTTCAGTATAATATTTTTTATTCAATTGGTTTCTTTTCCAATGCATCCCATTTCACATCACTACATTTCACTACATTTCTCTTTCTTTTTTCTCTTTCTGCTTCATCCCTCTCTTTCTTCCAACTTCTTCTCTCTCTAAACTCTCTCTATTTCTCTCTTTTTCTTTCTGCTTCATCCCTAATTTTCTTTCATCGGATCTGAAATCCAAACCACCAGATCTAAAATCCAAACCATCAGATTTGAAATCGAAACAACTAGATATAAAATCTAAAGCTTTGGATTTCGTCTTTCTTCGTCGTTCTTTGTTGTTTTTCTTTAATAATCGTTATTAATAACTTTTTTTTTGGTTTTTTTATGTATAGATACACTGATGAACCCTTACATTTTTTTAGATATTCTAATGTATTTCTGTTTGCATGTATGTTTGATCCTTCATACTGTAAAAGTGTTTATTTTCTATCTTCATCTTCAAGTGTTAGGCTTTATAAATTTCTGAGTTTTTTTTCCTTCATCCCCTTTTCACAGTTTTCTTTTTTAGGTATTTTTCAGGTCATTGCTCTTCATCAATGAGGCATAACGGTTCTATTTCATCAATGAGTTTTCCCTTAACTCCTTTTTTAGGTTCTCTTTCAGAGGTTATCTTTCTTCATCAAGAATTTCTTCCTTTTTTTCTATTTTTAATGATTTTATTTTATTTATTTATTTGTTTCTATTTTTATTGATTTTATTTTATTTATTTATTTATTTATTTGTAGAGTTGGATTCAAACGTAAAGGTGTTAGATGTAGAGCTTTTGATCATGGAACTTTCTTGAATTCTTCTCTTAATTTTCTTTGTAATGATTAATGGATCTATTTTTAACACAATTTTATTTCTCTTTGTTTCAGAATTTTCAGTGAAGCATAGTACTGATATAATTTTCCCTAATATATTTGATATATGAAAGTTATAGCATATATAAGGATGCCTGATTCAACAAATCAACGTAACTTTTACCTACCTCTCTATTTACTATTTTTATTTTTCATTTGATATTAAGACATATTTTTTTTATTAAATTTTTCTATGGCTCCCAATATCAAAAACATAAATTAAATATCTAATTTTATTTATTTATTTTTAATTGTATGTGTTTTGTTTATCAAAGAACACATATTTTTTATAATCATGGACTTTTAATGAATATCATTTATACAAATGCTTTAAAGCATATAAAGTATAAATGCAACATCAAATTGAACTCTTTTTTTGTATTTTACTACTTTTTTTCTATAAAAAAATTTCATTTAATATTTACATTTGGTTATATTTTTTTAAAAAAAATCAAAAAAGGGAAATTTTTAATCCTAAATATACTATATCATATAATTTGGAATTTAACTCATATATATATATATATATATATATATATATATATATATATATATATATATATATATATATATATATATATATATATATATATATATATGTAAAATGTTTAATTTATATTTGAATTTTATTAAATGTAATATTTATTTTGATTTGTCATTGATTAACTAATTAAAAAATCATATTCTAATTATGTAGATCAAAGGAGGAAGAGGAAAGGTCTTTTGAGGAAGAAGAAAATTCAGGGGAATCAATATCATTATGTACAAATTTATTTGAATGCCATTTCTCATTAGTCAATCAATGTCAAATTTATTTGATGCTTTGAAAATATAGTTTCACTATTTCCATCATTAATGTTGTATAAGTATCCCTCTGTAACATAAATCAGGAAGTACAAGTGAAATTAATATTATTTACACGGGAAAATTTTATTACTATATCTCACTTAATATTATTTATCATGAACTCATATAATATTTATATTTTATGATTATAAAATAATTATGAGTTGTTCATATTATCCATGGTTAAAATTGCAGTCCGCAACCGCAATTGCACTCGCAATATTGCGGATGCGGTTGGCTCCGCAACCGCATCGGACCGCAATTGCGGTGTGATTTGAAAATTACGCTTCCGACTATGTTTGGAACCACATTAGATAATTTCAATCATGTTTCTTCAAGTATTTCTATCTAAAATCAAAATATTAGAATTCTAAAACTCAATTTATTTATTATGTAATGAAAAAACATAACATTAAGTGTTTTTCAACGTTGTATTTCAAACAACTCCTTATAAAAATTCACACCGCAACGGCCGCAATACGCATCGCAACACTTGCAATGACCGCAATCGCAACACCCGCAACCGCATCCGCAGCCGCAACCGGAATTTAAAACCATGATATTATCTCATAATTTAAATACAATGTATCATTCATATATTATTTATATATTTAACAATCTTATGAACATAAATTTCATTTAATGTCATTTATTCCATATTTCACAATTTATTATTTTGAACAAAATAAGTGTGATATAAATATTTGTTATTTCTTTGTATTATTAATGAGACATATTTACTATGTTGCCATTTTGTATGTAATGAAATCAAATATATATGTTTGGTTTGTTAATAGTAAAAATCTTTTAATTTATGTATTATATATACATATGTTTTAAACATCTCAATTTCCCGTCAATTAAAATCAAATTTAAAAGTTGAGAAATATAGCAGCAAAAAGTGTAAAAAAGATCTCAGGTTCCAAACAAAATCATACCTGTGTAATAAAAAGTTATGGATAATGAAGATGGAAAAAATTATCAAAATACTTATAATAAAGAAAGATATCATTAAATAAGGGAGTTGGTAAGAAAGATATCACCAAAAGGCGTTATGTAAAGGCGTTATCAACAGTGAATTCCTTTGGAAAAGGCGTTATGCAAAGCATGTGCTTTCTGAAAAAATAGAGAAAAGTTAACTCTGAAGGATATATAGTCTGTCTCAGCTGCAAAGAACTCCACACTTCTCACAATATTATAGCAGTAGGAATCAAGAGTAAACTCAAAGGAAAATTTGTAACAAAAGCATTCATATATCAGACAACTCTAAGATAAAAATTTAGATCTAACATCGAAACTATTAAGGATGGAACCATTTGATAAATTTTCATTAGATGAAAACAATTAAATCACAACCACAATTTTTTTCTGAACAAGCTAAATATATTAATAGAAAATTATATTATCATTCTCTTTTAGACTCCTTGAAAACAGGCGTGAATAGAAAATTCATTGGTGTATCTCTTTCTTGCATGCTCCAATACCCAAAATCAAAGTCATTATTACTTTTTAAGACAATGATGGTGCATGTCATAAATATAACCTATTAGTATCTCTACTTTATACTATGCACTCAATTAACCTATACCTATTTCTTACCCTATAAAACCACTACTTCACAACTACTATTACACCTAACCTTTACCCTATTAACCACTTCTAAATACTACTATTCCCTATTCAAGTCCATCTTTACGTCAATAATAACTTCATAAATTCATGATGTCTGACAATATTTATTATTAACATAATATTTGCTTTATACTATTTTTTAACCATCCCTTTCCATAACAAAACTATATTCAATTCACCACCACTACTAATATTGTTTGCTTTATGAGTTTGCTTTTTATTCAACTCATTTTAATATATGGTAGATAGTGTAGTCTTTATAGACGGAAATAACGATATTTTTCATTTTTTTAGATATTATTATAAATTAAATAATATTAAAATTATATGATATTAATTTTTGTAAATACAACTATAATAATATTATCAATTATATTTTATTGAATAATTATTTCTAGAACAAAGATATAATTAATAATTAATTCATTAACTTCGAAGCTAATCAAATATAATATGTTAATTTTCTTTAAAAAAAATCATTAGGTAAAAGGCTTATTAAGATATATGAAAGGAGCAATTTTGTTTTTATGAAATTTGTTATTTCAACAATTTATAAGAACTATTTTTTCATCTTCAATCTTTGTTTTTTTGGAATGTTCATATGTTAGAGCAAATAAATAAATAGTAATAGAACAAACCGTATAATTGGTGTGGAGAAGAAGCAAAAAGAATTATAATGTGATACATTAAAGAGAGAAGAATTTGGTGATAATTTTTTATTTGTTAAAAGAAAAATAAAATTAAGTATGTGAACAAATGCGCGTAACATACCACTACCCGTGCGAACGCGCGAGTATTTATACCAGAATTCATGCGAACGCATGGGTTATTTCGTTGTTTGTATAATTAAAGAAAATAAAAGTAAATATATTTAAAAATGATGTATGAATCCAAACGCGGGCAAAATATATTTATTTATGTTAATAATATTTGTATATATACTATGTTATTTTTTTTATATTTATAAAACTAAATTATTGCATAATTTTTTTTATATAAATAACATTAAAACAACATTAATATTCACACATAAAAAATTATACGGTTGATCCAAATATTTGTATATCTGAAAAAATTTAGTTATGCTCCAAATTTAAATAAAACACATTCTTTTTTTAATTCTATTTTTTTTCAAATATTAAATGAAAACAAATGCGATTCGCACGGGTATTCCGCTAGTATTTTGAAAAGATAGTAATCTCTTTGGTAGAAAAACTGCTCTTAAAATTATTTTAAATAAGAAAATGATATAGATGCAATTAACATCATATTTTTCCGTAATAATCCAATATTTATAATTTTACGAATATTTTTTGTAATATAAAATTTTGTGATGAAATCTAAGACGTCTGATTTTGATCAAATCACTTGAATTTACAAGCTGCATAAATATGTACCCCCAACTTGTGACACACGTGCTGAATCCGGAAATCACATATGAAGGACTAGACTGAAGCCCGAAGGTGACTACATAATTGGAAGAATTGGAATGTGATCAAATGACATATTTGGTCGGTTCATGTGTTGACTAGACACAAAGCATACACGTATTTATGTGTTCTCTTAAAAATCAAGATAGAAAAAGCACCAAATAATGGATCTTGGTTAAAAGTAATTTTTTTAGGAAGACTTAAAACTTATATTTAATAAGAGATGGATGTAGAACTTTTGAATAGTTGACAAATTTATGTATTTATAATAATAGCATTACATATACAAATTAATAAATATTTAATCTTTCATGAAGTTTCATTATGATTTTTGAAGATGTTCATAGAAATTCTTTTTTATCGTTTTGTTGTGGAACATGAAATAGAGAACGAGATAGTAGCAAGATATTTTGATAAGGTTGTGAGTGCTTCCCATACCGCAAAGTATGGTGGATCGGTAAAGTTAGCATTTCGAGTCAATAAAGTATTTGAGAAAGAATTTAGAATGAAAGTGAAAAAAAAAATACTTGAAATTGACAAGTGTAGAATTTATACAGGGTGAGTGGTAAAAACAACTTCTGTTTAACCCAATGCATTATGTGAATCATCGTTGGATTATACCTAATTGTGGGAGATAGGTTGGAGGCCTGCATCCCATACTGATCTTTACTCCCAGAACTTGACCCTTTGAAGCCTTTACTCTTACTAGAGAATTTGTTCTTCTTTTTAAACAATTGTTGAAATCTTCTGATGATAAAAGCTAGTCCATCAGCATTATCATATTCTTCATCAGAAGCTGCATCATGAGTGGTTTCTTTGAGCTTTTTAGTTTAAGAATAATTTTCAAATCTCTCAATAGAATTTAAAGCCAAGATTTTAACTTGCTTTTCATGCTCATCTCCATTTAACTCCATTTCATGAATTTGGAGATTGCTAACAAGACTCTCAAGACTTAGAGTGTTTAAGTCTTTAGCTTCTTGAATAGTAGTTACGTTGGGTCTGTACCTGGAAGGAAGACTCCTAAGAATCTTCTTGACATGATTCAAACACTACTTTGGAAAACTCATATCACAACGGTTGGAAAAGGGAAACCATCACGCAGGTCCAACCGTTGTGATGTAAGGTGTGATTGTATGTATGATGATTTCAACCACGGGTGTGCGAGCGTGATTGTATCCATGTAGCGCGCTACCTACCACAACATTTACTTTAAACGACTGTTGTGGTATATTAAAATACAACATATTTAACAACGGTTGTTCTAGATAACCGTTGTTAAATATAACCCTGGGTTTATTATAAATTATGTGGAATGCTTATTTCGCCAATGCCCACTAAACATATAACCTTCCAATCTGCACTAGAAAATTATAATATGACAAATTAAGTTATATTAGAAGAATAAGTTCATGTTCAATGCTTGACAAGAGTTCTTCAAGTCCTTATCTGTATTTTGTTCTTTGACAGTAAGAACTTGGTTTAATGATCCTAGTTCTTCAACTGCCTCTGTCTTCACCTCTAATTGTTATTGCAAAATATTATTTACTTTGCAAACAAAATTAGAGTTGGAGAGAGGGGTGGTTGAAGATCTACAATCACTAAACCAAGTTTTAACGGTCAAAGAACAACATGCAGTTAACAATGTGAAGAATACTTGTCAAGAGTTGAATGTGTACTTATTTTCTAATACAATTTTATCTATCATATCATAATTTTCTAATGCAGTTTGGAAAGTTATATATTTGGTAAGGGATTGGAAAAACACTCAAACCACATAATATATAATAAACTAATCTTTTAAACAGACATTAACAACAACATTCATCAAAAACATTCATCAACAACAAACAATAACAAACAAATATGATACAACAAACGTATCAAGGCATAAAATGCTTCAGAAACATACCATACATGTCAAGTCCCATAATGGCGTGTCAACAATGAAATAAGGATGAAGATAAATTTAGACCAGCAAACTTGTGTATATTTTGAATGAATGTCATTCTGGATCTTTGACACAAGTTTGTCAGGCTTAATTTATCTCCGTCCTCTTTATTGCAATAAGCATTCGTACCTAGAAGACGAAAAAAGAAGAAAGTTCAAACATCATGAAACAAGCTATTGAAATAGATTTTGAAAAAAACTACAGAGAAAATGAACCTCTAAATACCCATTGGCTAAGATTTGTTATTATGGTATTGATAAGTGCAAATTGTAGCTATTTTTGTGTATAATTTTTGTTGCACTTATCGATACTTTTTGTTAATATCGTACGAATAAATCCCGCTTTGTTTGTAAATACGCTTACTTTACGTTATAGTGTATATATTGCGTATCGTGTAAATATCATTGAGTTTAATTGATTTTCTCTCATTTTTATAGGTATTCAAGAAAAGATATTTTAACATTGTTGTATAGATCATTGAATAGGATTTCCAACGCTTCCGATCGTGCGTCAATCTGAGTTACGGTTCAGAAGTTATGGTCAAAACAAGGGCTGGTGTATTGTCAAGTTCGCTTTGCGAACTTTCCAGCGAATGCTCCCATACTTGAGGCACTAGAAAAAGGCACCAAAGTTCACTTTGCAAACTTTAAAGCGAATATTCAGTTTGCGAACTTTTGCAGAATCGCAGAGACGGTTTAACTGTTCCTGAGGCATCAGGTGCCAAATTTTGAAGTTCGCTTTGCGAATAAAAGTTCGCTTTGTGAACTTAACAGATTTTGAAATGATATTTAAGTTATTTCATTATTTTTTTAGGTTATGGTTTTGGGTATTTTTTGCTCCCACTCCATCAAACATCATTTTTTCATAGGATTAGCTTAGAAAACAACTATGGAGCCTCCACACGGATGAACCGGGTTGGATTGATCATCGATCTACGCCGACAAACTGGGAGATTTTTGGTTCATTTCTCTTCTTCTTTGTGTATTCTTCATTTTTTGGGTTTTGTATATGTATTTACTTTGATATTATGTATATTTATCGCCCATGGCGTTGTATAAAATCCGCTTTACAAATCTTTATCGGTGATTGTCCTTGATTTTTGCTTTATGCTCGGGGTTTGGGCTGTGTTAGAGATAAACATTGCAAACTTTGATTAGGGATGATTATCTGTTAGTTTCTGGATGCTAGAGATAGATTTAGAGCTAACAATCTTTATGGGTGTCGAAGCTTAATGCCTCCGTATCTTGAGTCGGGTGCGAGAGTGTCGACGAGGGTAACACGGTTGTTCTCTCAGCTCAGTGTGTCAGAGATGGACACTGTTGTGAGCGATGCTGGATGATATTGAGGAGTGTTGTAAGTTGAGTATATCTGGTCGGTAAGTTTAATTTTGTGACGAGTCGATTATATGCATGCCGGATAAGTTTTTTCTCTCTGAAGAATGAATTCTTTTTGTGTTAATGTTTACTTTTCTGCATTTACTTTAAACCCATTTTAACCCAAACTCTATAACATTTAAATTGTCGAACGGCAGTTCAATTGCACCAATCTCTGTGGACACGACATAAATCCCAGAGGGAATTCTTCCGAAAATAATATTTTTGCTTGCCGCTTTACCGCATCAACAAAATGGCGCCGTTGCCGGGGATTGGTTTTGATATTGGATCGCATTGCGATAGTTTCGATGTTTTGGAGCTTTGTACATAATTTTTTATATTGTATATATGCTTGTATAGATACTTGTTTTTCTTTTCTTTTCCATTATGTTTGTTCAAGTGTTGTATACATTTTGTTCCCGTAACGTTTGTTCAAGTGTTTGGTTAGGACACTTGCTTTTGGTTTGCGCGGTGAGGCATCACCATGGCATGAGGGAGGAAGTTACTAGCTAAGTACAGTAAAGGCGTCGAGCTTACGACATAAAACAAGCATGTTTTATCGTTTTTTGTTTCGTTATTACTTTTTTATTCTAGCTTAGGTAGTGTGGTGAACATTCATTAAACAAGTTGTACTCGGATTGTTCGTAAAATTCTCAAGCCTTCACTTTACAACTTGTTTAATCCAATTTCGATTGTTTGTCAATGAGCCTTTTTTCGAGTAGCTTGAGGAATTTATGGTGATGTTCCAAGTTTGATCATTTCAACTTGCGGATGTATGGTAATGATATTGTTAAGTTTTGTACACGTCCAAGGTATGTGTTTATCGCTTTCTATACTTTAGCATATTCATGATACTTAGGATTTTTACAAACTTCCATGCAATTCATTCTTTTGTATACTTGTTCTTGATGTGAATCACTTTAGTTCCCACCCTTTTTGTGAGGTAGCTTTCCATTGTTCATATATGCGCGGAGTACCAACATTCTTGTTCTAACTGAATTTTATTATGCTTAATCTTTTGTTTGTGTTGATTATATGAAAGCATGAAAAGGATCAAGGCATTTTGTTTCATTTTAAGCACAACTACCTAGCCAAATAGTCAATTCACCCTGTGAGTGTGTGAGCATTTGTTAAACCCCATTTGTGCCTTTCTATCATTATCCATGTTGTTTGAACTTAATGCTTGTCTATGAGTATTGAATTCACTTTTTGTATGGATTTGATTGATTATTTTTTCTTGAACCCTCAACTTTGTGTTGTTGTATGAATTTTTACCTTGCCTTAGAAAGTAGGGAGTATTCACCTGATGATGTGGTTGAATTCAAGTTGAGGAGAGAATGATTGTTTACTCATTGGTTGGTTTCTCTGAGGTTGAAAAAGAAAAGAAAAAAGAGAAAAATATGAAAAAGAAAAGAAAAGAAAAGAAAAAAAAAGAAAGAAAAAGAAAATCCTTGAGAAAGGAAACAAAAAGAGTTCAAATAATTGTGCTAAATAAGTATTGTGTTTTATGTAACACTTGGGATTTTGGAAGAAGTTGATTGAAATTTTGTGTTTGAGTCTTTGTGAGTTGATCACTCCCTTAGGTTTAGACAAGTCTTTGTTTCAATTACCTTTAGAAATTGCCCATTTTTTGTTTACCCGACCACGCTACAACCTTGAAAGCCCTTGTGATTCTTGCCTTTGTATGTTCAATGTGAATTTTTGGATAAATGCATAATTTAGTCTTTTGTCTGCAAGATTTTTGTGTGAGTGAAAAGTACCTCATTTTTTGTTTTTCATCTACCGATGATTGTTTTTGCTAGGTGTGATTCACGTTTAAACTTGAGTTGTTTTAGGATGTTTGGCATGATTTTTGTATTTTGCATTTGTTTCGTGACTATGTTATCGTCATAGTTTAGTGGTAAGTATTTACTTTGTGTGTACCATTTTTCATTTGAACCATACATTTGTTTCCGTTTTTCAAAACCTGTTGATTCGTGATTCTTTGGTTGTCACTATGTTTCTTTGAGTCGCTTGATTCTTGTTTAGGGACAAACAAGTTTAAGTTGGGGGGGTTTGATAAGTGTAAATTGTAGCTATTTTTGTATATAAGTTTTGTTGCACTTATCGATACTTTTTGTTAATATCGTACGAATAAACCCCGTTTTGTTTGTAAATACGTTTACTTTATGTTATAGTGTATATATTGCGTATCGTGTAAATATCATTGAGTTTAATTGATTTTCTCTCATTTTTGTAGGTATTCAAGCAAAGATATTTTTCCATTGTTGTATAGAGCATTGAATAAGCTTTCCAACGCTTCCGACCGTGCGTCAATCCGAGTTACGGTTCAGAAGTTGTGGTCCAAACAAGGGCTGGTGTGCTGTCAAGTTCGCTTTGCGAACTTTCAAGCCAATGCTCCCAGACTTGAGGCAGTAGAAAAAGGCACCAAAGTTCTCTTTGCGAACTTTTACAGAATCGCAGAGGCGGTTTAACTGTTCCTGAGGCATCAGATGCCAAATTTTAAAGTTTGCTTTGCGAATAAAAGTCCGCTTTGCGAACTTGACAGATTTTGAAATGATATTTAAGTCATTTCATTCATTTTTTAGGTTATGGTTTTGGGTATTTTTTGCTCTCACTCCATCAAACATCATTTTTTCATAGGATTAACTTAGAAAAAAACTATGGAGCTTGCACACGGATGATCCGGGTTGGATTGATCATCGATCGACGCCGACAAACTGGGAGATTTTTGGTTCATTTCTCTTCTTCTTTGTGTATTCTTCATTTGTTGGGTTTTGTATATGTATTTACTTTAATCTTATGTATATTTATCGCCCATGGCGTTCTATAAAATCCGCTTTACAAATCTTTATCGGTGATTGTCCTTGATTTTTGCTTTATGCTCGGGGTTTGGGTTATGTTAGAGATAAACATCGCAAACTTTGATTAGGGATGATTATCTGTTAGTTTCTGGATGCTAGAGATAGATTTAGAGCTAACAATCTTATGGGGTCGAAGCTTAATGCCTCCGTATCTCGAGTCAGGTGCGAGAGTGTCGACGAGGGTAACACGGTTGTTCTCTCAGCTCAGTGTGTCAGAGATGGACACTGTTGTGAGCGATGTTGGATGATATTGAGGAGTGTTGTAGGTTGAGTATAGCTGGTCGGTAAGTTTAAGTTTGTGACGAGTCGATTATATGCATGCTGGATAAGTTTCTTCTCTCTGAAGAATGAATTCTTTTTGTGTTAATGTTTACTTTTCTGCATTTACTTTAAACCCATTTTAACTCAAACTCTATAACATTCAAATTGTCGAACGGAAGTTCAATAGCACCAATCTCTGTGGACACGACATAAATCCCTGAGGGAATTCTTCCAAAAATAATATTTTTGCTTGCCGCTTTACCGCATCAACAGGTATCGTTTTGGGGTTTCCATATGAGAGAGACGAGTGACAAAGTTGTTAGGGTTTCGTTTTGAGAGACGAGTGAAAGAATTGTTAGGGTTTTGGTTTGAGAGAGACGACTGTTATGTACTGAAGCGATAGATAATTTCACTTGTATATAAATAAATATCACGTTTCATCACAGTTGGTAATAAAAATCGTGGTGATATACATGGTCAATAACATTTTTTATCACGATAAATGGCTAATTGTTGGTGTGGGATTTGAACCATTTCACTCCGTGTACTTTTCACTACGGTTTCTACATTTGACCATTGTGACATGTCGTCTAGTAAATAAAAAATAGGCCCCCACGATTAATCTGTTACTACGGTTAACACTATGGTCATCGTATATTGGTGTTACGAAAGGTTTATTTTGTAGTAGTGAAAGTGGTATGGCTCTTGTTCAAGACCTGAAGTCCAGACACAAGAACTTGAAATCTTGAGAACATAGATTCAATGTTCTCATCCTCTTTCATTTTGAACAGCTCCTATTTTTGAACCAGAAGATTAGCTTTGGCTTCTTGCACCTGTTGATTACCTTCATAGGTTGCACATAAAGATTTAAAGACAGTCTTAGCAGTAGACTTATCTATAATATTTATATATTCAGTATTAGTCAAGACATCAACAATAATGCCTCTCACTCTATGATGCTTTCTATAGATATTTTTCTGATCAGGAGTGAGAGACTTTCTATCAGCAACCATTCCAACACCATTGACCTGAAAGTCAATGACATCTTCTAAAATGTCCTATAACTCATCATCCAACCCAATGATATGAGTGTACATCTTGCTCTTTCATAAATCAAATTCAATGGAGTCACTACTGAAAGTTGGTGGTCTAGCAATATAATTATTTTGACCAAATGTACTTTGAATGTAGTTGTTGCTGCCACGAGGAGAATCTTCCTCAGGACTAGTTACAGAAGAACTACTAGCCATAAGAAGAGTAGTATTTTTCTCAGGATCTTTTCTAAACCACTGTTAAGTGTTAATGCACAGACCATGCTCTGATGCCAACCGAAGATGAGAAAAATACACAAGAAAGGGGGGTGTTGAATTGTGTATGCCCAAAAACCATTTTGCTTCTGATATTAGAACTTCAGAATCTGAACCACGTTCAGAGTTTGATATCAGAACAAGTAATAACAACGGAAATAAATAGATAAGAAGTAAATGCAAGCAACACACAAATATTATCCCGATTCCTCTCCTCAACTGAGAGTAGACCAATCCCCTTGCCTAAACAAGAGCTTTTCACTATAACCAAACAAGTTACAAATTGCTTAAGCACACTTGCAAGAGACTTCAATGCTTAATCAACCTAGAAAGAGACTTCTGCTCAAGCAACCTTGCAAGAGACTTTTGCTCAATCAACCTAGAAAGAGACTTCAATGCTCAAGTACAAAGACAAGAGACTTCAATACTCAAGCACACAGGCAAGAGACTTCCTTTACTATAAACAAACAGTTGTGTAATAATTATAAAGGTTTTCAACCAATTAAGATTTCTAAGATATACTAAGATAAGAAATATTATGATCTTATGCAATAACAGTTACAAAAATAACAGCTCAGAGTTATGGCAAAGATCTTATAATGCGTTGTGATGTTGTGTCCTTCCTTCAAGTCTTCAGCTCCTTTTATAGAGGCAAAGAAAAAGTCGTTGGAGGGTTTCAACATAATAACAAACTTAGTGAAGAAGTATGCCAAGAGAGAAATTTGAGAATAGCATCTGGTTATAAGTATTTTCCATCAAATAATGGCATTGTCCACAACACCTTTTGAAGTACTAGGTATCTTCCAAAAGGTTGAACAAACTAAAGAGGTCACATCATCATCCCTTGAGCCTTGCAAAACCAAACCCTAGTTGACTCTTCCCAGAAATCTGGCTTTTGACAAGATCAGTCTCCTTTTGGTTCAGGATATGGAATATAGGCTCCTTTCTCTTTCAGAGTCTGAGTTGTCACCAGAGGCTGAAACAGTATACCAGAGTCTGAACCTTCAGATGCTGATGAACACATTCAGAGTCACCAGATTCTGATCATCAAGAATTTGAGTAACATTGTTTCTCCACTTATGCTTTCAACAGGATTAATTCATAATGAGTTCTCAACTTGTGGTCTTGTACACTTGAACATATGTTATTATACCCATTTGTTCTATAAATACTTTGTTATCATAAAAACCCAAGGGATATGAACAATCTTGTTCCGACACCAATTAATACAAATCTCATCCATATGATCGGTGTAGTAACAGTCATTTTCTTTGCAATAAAACAAGCACGTGGAAGACGATACGTCTTCCTAAGTGTATAACCACACTTTGAACCATCTATTCTTGTTTTCTCTGCTCGCTTAGCTTCGTGATAAATAAAATTCAATCCCGCCCAAGAGATGTTGCCAACCAACTATGAATAAAAGATGTTGTCTTTGAATCGTTGTTCTAATACAATAATGCTCTGACCAAAACATGTTTGTATCTTATTATGTTGATTTTGGATAATTTGGTTCACAGAGTTCCAACCTCTATAAAAATCACCTTTACTATTTCCTAACCAATTTTTCAATATAGCATGTGCATATTCAACTTTGTTTGTTGTTGTATTCCCAAAATGTCTAACTTGATCGGTCTAAGCACACACAATCTTCTACTTCACCTGGTCAAGAATTATGTTCTCAACATATTTCAGGAATTCAAGATATCTCGCCCACACCCTCCTAAACTATATTACAAATCTGCATATAGCTCTTTCCAGGAATAATTTATAACACCATTCCAGACATCCATTAGTTTTTTCACTACCACACCAGCTTTGACCATTTTCCATATTCACCTTTGATTTGTTTGGTCCTTAATGCAGGTTTAAGTTTGTTTCTCACAATTTTGGCTATGTGATACATACAAAGTAATGCATAGGATGTAGGAAACACCTTTGCAACCAAAATCATCAGTGCGGTATCGCGATTGGTTACAATGACCTTTGACATATTTTCTTAGTCTTAACACGTAGTCTTGCACACTTCAAAGCCTATGTAACATTGTCTTATTTTTCGATTTCCAAAAATGTAAAACCCACTGAAAAAGTGATATTCGTCGATGTAACATCAACAATTTCCAGAAGTGGAAGCATATACTTGTTTGCATTATATGCTGAATCAATTATAAGCACAATAGAAAATGTGTTGAACAACTTGATGGAATCAGGATGAGCCCAAAATATATCTCGAACCGTGACTTCATCCTCACACACTATGTAGCTATAAAGGTAGTGATCATCATCTAGAAGCTTCAACAGATGTTGCATTTCAGTTCTTGGTTTTCTTATTGGTTTTTTGTTTCTGGCACAAACATTGTATATTTGCTTTATATTTGAAAAAATTTCATGTCCTTTCTGTTTCAACGTTTTAAGTATGTTTTTGGGCGACACCATATTCAATGTCATGTCAGAAACATGTTCCTTTTCCTCAGGGTTAAGACGACATACAATGGGATGTCTAGCTAACTTGTGACACAATTAATGATTACGTATACTGGAAAACATATTAAATTTCCATGTACTATTCGCCTTATGGTATCCAGGAACCTTAATAGGACAATCACACTTTCTCGATCCGGTGTCATCCCGTTTCAACTTTAGCATAGGTTGTTGGTGCATGACACTTCTTCCGCATCTCATTTTTACAAATGTATGTCTTCTATTAGAACCATTACCAGACCTCATAATTACAACACCAAACTCAAGTTTGGCAACCTGCATGCGTATCCATTGGAGCATATGTTCACACTCAACAAACTCTTATGTCATTGTAATTTTTCACAAACATATACCTGAACAACAACTGATATAGAAACTACCTCGACATCATCCGGTTTAACGTCATCTTCGACTTCATCCGATTTAACATCATTCTCCACTTTATTCGATTTAACATCCACATACACAATAGCTTTAAGGAAAGTATCACGGTGCACCATATCTACAGCCAAGCATAACAGAAAAAAATTAATATTCATACTTAACTTTAGAACATTTCAGATATGCATACTCACAACATATTCATCATAGACCAAAGATACATCTCCGGACGCAACGTTCATTTCAACAAGCAAAAACCAGATTAATGCAAGCAATGTAGAAGAAAAAGCATGTTCTTTACCTAAAATTGCAGCTTCTTTTGTTCATTTTGATGTTATAAAACACAAAAATGTTATTTTGGAATGAAAATTTTGATTGAGAATGCATGGAGGGTTTTAAGGGTTTTGATATAATAGATGTCTTTGACCATGAAAAAGAAAAAAAAAATATGAAAGAGTGTTGTTTTATTAATTTTCTCGCTTAACATTTTCGAAGATGCATCTCTGAAATTGTCATTAATTTAATTAAGGGTGTCTCACTAGCCACACCTTTTATGTGTGTACTAAAAACACCATACGGTAGCGATATCGAAGATACATCTTTAAAATATTTTTTGGCATAAACAAAATGTGACTCACTTCGTACAACCACTACAAGAAATGTTGGAGATAGCCACGTGATTTTGTGACGTGATTCTAACGTGGCAAATAAAAGCTTGTTGCGGCGTGGAAATCACGTCGCTACCTTATTTAATAATAAAATAAATAAAGTTAGATTAGCACATGGGTGGTCAGATGTGATCAGACTTTAAAATTTGAAAAAAATATTTGCGACGTGGAAAACACGCCGCAACAAATTAATTAATTATTTTATTCTTAAAGCCTGTGCGTGCAGAAAGTTTTAATGTTCAAAATTTGGAAAAAAAAATTTGCGGCGTGGAATGTACGACGCAAAGTTTTGAGTGGGAAATTCAACATTTTCATTCTTGAATGGAACAGCCTTTTGCAGGGAGTGGGGCCAAAATTATTACCGTTGGTGTTTTGCGGCGTGAATATCACGTGGCAAAGTTGCGGCGTGATATTCACGTCGCTAATAGGTCTATATAACAACGCCTTTAACTCTTCTCCGTAACCCTTCCTCTTTCATTTCCTTTTCGTTTTTCCTCTCCTCCACCAGAAACCCATTTCCTCTGCATCTTCTTCCTCTCTTCTTCTTCAAAGCAGAATCAAAAAATTTTCTCTTAACCATTCCAAAATTTTATAGGTATGTCTTTCATTTAATTTTATGTTATTTATTTTAAAATTTTAATTCGTTTTTTTATATTTGTTTTGGGTATTATTAATATTATTTTGTGTGATGTTATATAGAAGAAGATCGATTGAAGATTGAAGATTGAAGATTAAGAGAGAAAAAAAGAGTGGATTGAAAGCTTCAAGAGGTATTTTTTAGCAATTTATTTTTTAGATTTGTTTTATTATTTGTTTTATAATTTTTTAATATGGTATGAAAATATATATATATGGTTATGTATAATTTTTTATTGTGTTATTATTTCTAAAAATGGTTATGAATAAGAATATGGTATGAAAATATATTCTGAATTTGCTATGAAAATATATTTCTGAATATGGTATGAAAATATATATATATAAACAGAATTATATATAGATATATATATATATATATATATATATATATATATATATATATATATATATATATATGTGAATTTATAAAACAAAATTATTTTATATATTTATATATATAAAAAACGAAAATGTAAATATATTATATATATATATATATTTTGTGTTTTAATATTTTTAAATTCTGTTTTATAAATATTATTTTAAATAAGAATAATATATAAATTATAAAACAGAATTATATAGGGTAATATATAAATATTAGTTTAAGACATAAGAATAATATAGGGTAATATATAAATATATAAATTCTGTTTTATAAATTCTGTTTTATAAATTCTGTTTTATAAATATTATTTTAAAATAGAATTATATAATATTTTTAAATTCTGTTTTATAAATATTATTTTAAAACAGAATTATATAGGGTAATATATAAATATATAAAACAGAAATAAGAATAATATATAAATATTATTTTAAATAAGAATTATATATATAAATATTTTTAAATTCTGCTTTATAAATATATAAATGTTATTTTATAGAAAAACAGAATTATATAATAAGAATAATATATAATATATAAATGTTATTTAAATAAGAATAATATATTTAAATTCTGTTTTATATATGTTATAAAATAAGAATAATATATAATATATAAATGTTATTTTAAATAAAAAATTATTTTATATATTTATTTATATAAAAAACAGAAATGTAAACATATTATATATATTTATTTTTTATATTTATATATAATTATATATATTTAAATTCTATTTTAACTATATAAATTATATATAATAGACAAATGTTATAAATTTTTATATATGTTATAAAATAAAAATAAAATATAATATATAAATGTTATTTTATATAAAAACAGAATTATATAATAAGAATAATATATAATATATAAATGTTATTTAAATAAGAATAATATATTTAAATTTTGTTTTATATATGTTATAAAATAAGAATAATATATAATATATAAATGTTATTTTAAATAAAAAATTATTTTATATATTTATTTATATAAAAAAGAAAAATGTAAACATATTATATATATTTATTTTATATATATATATATATATATAATTATATATATTTAAATTCTATTTTAACTATATAAATTATATATAATAGATAAATATTAAAAAATTTTATATATGTTATAAAATAAGAATAATATATAATATATAAATGTTATTTTATATAAGAACACAATTATATATTTATTGGGGGAAAGGGGGATAACGGGTGCTTTTTTGGTGGTGGAAATTTGGCGGGCACCTTGAGGAGTGGGGATAGAAATTTGTACCAAAGAGCTATGGACGGTGAAGGAGGGTCACGTCAAACAAATTTGACACCGCAGCAAGTAGAAACGATAAGACAATTGGCTAGACGCGAGTCAGAGGAACGTGAGGCGGCATTAAAGGCCCAAATGGAGGCGACATTGAAGGCCCAAACGGACGCAATAATGGAGACAATGGCGAAGAGGCAGACTGATATGGAGGAGAAAATGCGGCACTTTATGCAAGCATTTGGTGGTAATCGCAATGATGGTGGTCAATCGAGAAATAATGACAACCAAGATGATGATGCCTACTATTCCGACCCGGATGAACCAAATATTTAGTCTTGTTTTTATTTTCTTTTTAGTTTTTAATTTGTGTACTGAATTTATACTTATATATTATATTTAGACATATTTAATTTAAATTTTAGTTTATTAATTTCATTATATTAAGTTTATTAATTTATATATTTAGTAATATTGAATTATTAATTTTATAAATTTGATTTATAATATTGAATTTACTAAATTTTATTAATATTAAATTTAAATTTAATTTATATATTTATTAATATTGAATTATATATAATAATCAGAAATTTTAAACAATTAAAACACCAACTTTAGCGACGTGAAATTCCTGTCACAAATTAGTGACGTGAAAATCACGCCGCAAAATACAACGTAAATATTAAAAATAATATAAGTTAGCCACGTGAAATGCATGTCACAACTTTAGCGACGTGAAAAACATGTCACTAATTAGTGACGTGAATATCACGTGGCAAATAATTTCCTGCAATTTCTGCACACCTGCTCTGACTTTGTCTGCAATGTTTTCCATCAAACTATTTGCGACGTGAAAATCACGTGGCAAATTAGTGACATGAAAATAACGTCACAACAATTTGCCACGCGCTCTCCTGCGACGTAAATGGCCACGTCGCAAAAAACATGTAGTGACATGATTTTAGCTGTTGCGGCGTGGAAAACACGTCACTAATAACAACATATTTTGTAGTGAACCTTTATGTAAATATAGAATACGTATAAAGATATATCTCTAAAATATAAAAGAGCGCATTTAAATTTTCAATTTGTTTCACCTCATTTTAGGGGGTAGATAAAGTAATACCTATACTTATTTCTTTCATAAAAGATTAAAATAAGATATTCGAGACGGATAAATTAAACTTGAATTAAACAATCTTATGCTAAAATTTGTGTCTATCACATCTTATATATTTGACTCAATCTCACTTACTCTTCATTAAACTAAATTTTGCTACCACTTGATAAATCCAAGAGAGTTCCAAAAGCAACAACTAGAATGAACTTTGATATATCATCACCACAAAAATAATAATTATTGAGACAATGACCACAAGAGAAAAGAAACACTTTATCATTGCCTTATTCCTTTAGAATATATGGCACTAAATAAACAGTGAGCCCCCTATGTCCTCCTGATCTCATGACCTGATCAATCATCAAAGTTGAAATATTAACATCAAACAAACATCCACCTTAATCTCACCATGTTTCATGTCCTTTATCTCCTTTTCTCCTTTACTTTTCCTAATTCTTAACACCACACAAAATTATATCGAAAAACATAAGTGTATATCATAGCGAATCTATGTTGGTTACGACAACTGATAGTTAACTGAATCAAAACAGTGGTAAAACATTACATAACCACTCATTTCCGCAACCTTGGGCCACGTGGACCTGACATCGTGATCTTCATAGTCTCTGTCATCTCTTGGTGGTGCATGCATTACTTGTTGCTAGCACACCACGCATGCATGAGTGTGGGTTTTCTTTTGGATTAGTCTTCTCTATTCTCGACGCGTGTTGTTTAATGATTTAGTACATCCTCTGACTCAGATTCGTTTCATGTGCTGCTGTCTTGGAACCTACCTCACATAACTTCTTATGTTATTCATCACATTCAAAGTTACGTATCCCACATTTCAATATGTTGACTAGAGAACATATGGATATTGAACACCTTACAAATTAGGCAAAATACGTTTTGACCCATAAGTATACCATTGGATTTAGATTGGTTTTTTAATTTTTTTTAATGTGAGATTGGTCCCTTAATTCTTTTTTTTTTTATAAGCTATATGTATTAATGGAAGAAATAGAGATTCTCCAACCCTTAACAAAAAGTCAATCGAAAGGAGAAGGGATTATACACCCCAAGCTACAAAAAATCTAAAAGATGATACAACCAATCATAAAAATTACACCTCTTACGGTCTATTTCTAACCAACTCCAAGATGTAGCAACAATTTGGTTAAAAACTTCGTCCCCGTCCCAAATTAGGCCGTTGAAAATCATGTTGTTCCTCATGTTCCATATACACCAAGACGAAACGGTCCACAAAAAACAGCTCATATCTTCTTTCCCTTTATGATAAAGAGCAAGAAACCATAAAAGAGCATGGCTACTAATATTATCCGCAATAATCGGATGAACTCCAAGCCAAACGGAAACTCTCAACCATAAAGATTGAATTTTTGAGCAATTAAGGAAAAGATGAAGAGCGTCTTCTTCTTCATGAGAACACACAACAGACACCGAATCTTGCGAAGAAGTGATAGCACCTCTCACCGCAAGATTAGAACGAGTAGGTAGCCTGTCGCGTACTAATCTCCACGCGAAAATTTGAATCTTGAATGGAACTCTTGTCTTCCAAATCACTTTCAATAACAAAGCTTCTGGTTGCTGAAGTGAAGGACCTGGAATAGAATCAGAAAGATGATCATAAGAACTTTTCACCGAGAACTCCATGCCCTGATCCGACAGCCACTCTCATTTGTCCTCCACTCGACGCGTCAACACACTACCATCATTCAAAACCTGCAACAGACCAATCCGATCCTGCTCATCAATAACACCAGGTTTCCAACAATTGTCCAGGTTCCAATGCCACTGATCTTCATGCCAAACACCAAAATCTACCACCATACCTTCTTTTTTCGCAGCAGCAGCGAACAAACTAGGAAAAGAAATATGCAGCTGCTGATTGTCGCACCATTTGGAGTTCCAGAAGGGAATATTACAGCCATCGTTTAAAACCGGTTTTACGCACAAATTGAAATTAGTAGAACCTCCACTATTTTTGGAGGTGAGCAGGTCCCTCATCCACAACGAGGCATCCTTGGGATAGTTATTCGGATCGTTATCCATAACCCAGAAACCAAGATTCCCGTATCGACTTAACATAAACTTTCTCCAAATTTCATTACCGCCTATAAGGAATTTCCACAACCACTTAGTAAGCAGAGATTTATTGAACAATCCTATATGCTTTATACCAAGCCCACCCTTGTCTTTGGACTTCCACAAATCACTCCACTTGACCCAAGCAATTTTGCTTTTATCCGCCGAACCCGACCACAGAAAGCGACGTTGAATGGTTATAATCTCACTAATAATTTTCGATGGAGCTTTGAAAAAGGAAAGACGGTGTATCGGTAAGTTTGCAAGCACCGAATTAATCAAAGTGACTCTTCCACCAATAGATAAATTCTTGCCTACCCAAGGATTCAATCTAGCTTTCATACTGTCTTTAATTGGTTTCCAGAACGAAGTTCTCCTTTGGTTGCCGCCAATTGAGATGCCAAAAAATTTGACAGGAAACTTCCCTGTGTTGCAGTACAGAAAAGAAGCAGCCACTCTAAGGAAATTATCCTCGATACCAATACCATAAAAACAACTTTTGGAGAAATTGATTCTAAGTCCGGACAGCATTTCAAAACCTCTTAAGATCGTCTTCAGGGCCCAAAGATTCTGATACCCCCCATCACAGAAAATCAGAGTATCGTCGGCAAATTGAAGCGCATCAACAGATTCACCATCAGCATAACCAAAACCGGAAAACAGATTAATTGAAGAAGCTCTATTAATCATAGTAGTAAGAATTTCAGCCGCCAAGGTGAAAAGGAAAGGGGCAAGCGGGTCGCCCTGCTTCAATCCTCTAGAAGCCTCGAAATCCTTCGTAGGCGAACCGTTAATCAAAACAGAAACATAGCTGTTGCAAACATTTCCTTCTATCCACTTAATCCAATTTGGGCCAAAATTCATGGATTTGAGCACTAATATTAAGAACTTCCAGTCGACGCAATCGTATGCCTGAGCAAAGTCAACCTTAAATAAAAGACAAGACTTCCTCTCCCTTCTTGCCAAATCAATGACCTCATTGGCTAAAAGAACACCATCCAAAAGGTTACGACCGGGTATGAACGCCGTTTGGAACGGTGAAACCAATTTGGATATCAAAGAAATAATTCTAGTAGCCATAAGCTTGGAAATAACTTTGGATACGCAACTTACTAGAGAGATAGGTCGATACTCCCCAAAATGTTGGGGACTTTCTTGTTTAGGAACAAGAGCCAAAAACGACGAAGAAAAGGTTTTAGGAAGTTTACCTGTCATAGAGAAGTGCAGAATGCAATTGGTAAAGTCAGACCCAATGATGTCCCAATAATCCTTGAAGAATTTAAACGAAAATCCATCAGGTCCTGGAGCTTTGTTACCATCACACTCAAAGACTGGACCTTTGATTTCGTCATGAGTAAAAGAAGCATCCAACTTTTCCCTTTCTTCCACAGATAACTTAACACAATCAGAAAGATTAATGCTCGGTCTAACACTGTCTTCCCGTTTAAATTTCAGATTGAAAAACTGAACAACTGCCTCTTTAACCAATTCAGGATCTTCCAGCACAGCTCCATCAAGACCCTGGATGTTGATGTAATTCTGTCTATTTCTAGAATTAAGAGAGGAATGGAAAAATTTGCTATTGGCATCACCCCCTTCAACCAATTGAGCCTAAACTTTTGGTGGATCATACTTTCTTTATAACGCAGGTTACACCAAAAATCCACCTGATCCTCACCACGTTTTATCATCTGAGACTCCTACACGCCAACTAGCCCCTCTTCCAACAAGGCATCATAATCGTTAAAGCTCTCAACATGTTTGTCGATATTGAGGTCTATCCAACCAAACACATTGATATTCCACCATTTGAAATGCAACTTAAGAGCTCTTAGTTTTTCTTTGAAAACAAAAGTGGGAGATCCTTGAAAAGAAAAGGAGTTCCACGAGTCTCTAATGAAATTCAAGCACTCTTTGTGTTCGAGCCAACAATTGAAGAAGCGAAAAGGCTTAGGGCCCGAATTGCAGCTATACGTTTTAATCCAGACGGGACGATGATCAGAAATATCCCGAGTGCCAACTGTTTGAGCCTTGAGATCCCAGAAGTCAATAAGGGACTCATCAACTAAGAAACAATCAAGTTTGCTGCAAGACAGACCATTTGGGTTGAACCAAGAAAAACGATTACCTACAAAAGGAAGATCGACCAACTCCGTATCACTAATGAAAGAGCAAAATTCCTCACAATCCCGGTTCATCGCAGAACTAGTGCCAGATCTCTCATCGCTACTTTTAACACAATTAAAATCTCCCCCCATAATCCATCTTCCCCCTGGATTCCTCATTTTGAAATCAACGATGTCTGCCCATAACTTGCGTTTATCCCTAGAAGAGTAAGGAGAGCAAACATTTACCACATAAAGAGTGGAATTGTTCCAAGAAAACACAGAGCACAAGAAGCCTATGCCTTTGTAAGTGAAAATGGATTGAAATAATCCTTTCCTCTATATTGTGACAAGTCCTCCAGACACACCACATGAACCGCAATCAGACCATTCGAAGCCTCCTTTACCCCACAAACTCCTAACCTCTGAATCCTTCATGTTCTTAACCTTGGTCTCTTGAATCAAGCATAAGTCAGCTTGACCTTCCAACAAAGTCTTCCTAATTCTCCTTCTCTTAAGAGAAAGATTACACCCACGAACATTGTAGGTGACAACAATCATTAATCCAAATTGTCCACATCCTTTCTAGATAACATCTGCAACTTATCCCTGTTCTCCAAATTCCTAACCACACTCTCTAAGACCTCTTCATCTCCAGCTGCTTCCAAGCCCAAACGTTTTACCGATTCCCAAATTTTCTGCGGCACCCTATCCAGATCAGCTTTACACCTATCATTGTTTCTGAAGATATCCGACTCATAAATAGAATAAGAAGCTTCAGGAGGAATATCGATCTCTACTACTTCTAACACAGGAGGAAGGGAAAGGTTAAGTTTCTTCTTAGAAGAAGACGAACACTTATTTTTCTTGGAGATAGAACGCTTGGTGGGACCTGTCCCGGTCGAATTAATGAGAGTAGAATAGAAGGAGGGTACGTAAGGAATTTGGATTCTGTCATAAATATATGCCACTTTTTTCTTCTTTTTGGGTTTGGACCCTGCATTAAATCCTTCTAAATTTTCAGAGTTGCAAGCTAATAGGCCCGACCCATGAACAAACAACCCTCCAGACTTATCCAGCCCACGAGGATAGCCCGATAACGAAGGGGTCCCCACATCCACACTAGACCCTAACTTGTGCGAAGAATTCAAACACTCCTCGGCAATAGGGAATACTGTATCATCTGTCAAATTCACCACAGGAACCAGAGGGTCCACCAAATCCAATTTGACCTTTGCTAAAACTGACGCCTCACAAAAGGCCTTGTCACTGTCAACCTCTCTGCCACAAAAAGAATTACTAACATAGGATTGGGAAACTTCACCACCTCTAACTCCTTTGTCAGAAAAGGTCTCTCCATCCCTACATCTTTGCGCCACCCTAGAAAACATAGAGCTATTAGGGCTAGAACCTCCATCATCTTCTTCAGCAGCATTAGACCAAGAGCTAATACTATCATCTCCATCTGAGAAGAAAGGACCCTTTATGCTATCAGCTTCATTAACCAAAAGATCTATGCCTCTGTTACATTTCGAAAAATCTTCTAACAGCCTCACTAAAAACACAGAACCATTGATCTCCAATTCTATGACCTCGTTGATAAAATCACTCCGATTTGTTTTAATAAGGAACCTAGCCTCATCAAAACAAACATTCTTCATGGTATCTGAATCACATTTGATGAACTAACCGAAAACCTTGGACACACTGTTGAATGTATCAAGGTTCCACGCAAAGCAGGGAAGGCCATAGCATTTAATCCATGCAAACCTACTTCTATCCACTACTTCTTTGTTCCATGGATCTATCTTAGCAAACCACTTTTCGCACCACTCTTTAGCTTCCTCAATGAGAACTTGAACCACTCCTTTCTTACCAGATTCGAGAAGACATAAGCCTGCTCCTAAAGGAGTAGACTTGATATCAAAAAATCCTTCCTCAAAAAGACTTTGCTGAATCAAAAACGGATTAATATTCTCCAAAACCACTCCCACTAACACTTGTTCAAATCTACTTACATCATGGACCTCAATACTAATTCTGCTGCTATTAGTAGCCGGATGCTGAATATCAACCTTCTCACCTCCAATATTCGTTCCCGCTATCTGAGCGTACGAGAGATCTTTCGAATAGCTCTTTCCTCTTATTCTGTTGCCAGCCTGGATGAAAATGCTATCTAATTTGACCTCCAAGATTCTAGGTTCATGAACCTTTCTGAATCGCACAAACCCGAACCACTTTCCTCTAATGTCTTTTCTTCCAGGGATGAATACCTCTGAAATAACACCATAAACCTTAAAAATTTCGAAAAGATCTTTTGCAAACACATTCTCAGGGAAATCAGAGATGAAAAAAGATGTTACTATCTCGCCTTCCTCCGCTCCCAGACCTCCCCTCTCTTTCCAGACCGAGAATCCAATGGCAGCTCTACTAGACTTCTTATACGAAACAGTCTTCCAAACCATAATGAGAAATGAAAACCAAAGACACGCCACTCGATAAAGAACTAATAGCAAGCAGCCAACTGAGAACTAAACCAGTACCAAGGCCCCTAGACCTAAAGCTAGGAGTTTAAGCCAAAAATACCGGTAAGCTTCAACAATGACTATCTACATCAAGTCCAAGAATGTAAGAACAAACGAAGAAAAGGATGAGGTTGAGATGTCATGTTAGTTCTTTTCGTCTAATTAGCGATGAAAAAAAATCTAAAATCGCTCGCTAAATTCGTCGCTACAGTATTAAAAGGATTAACATGACACGTTTTAAGAGTTAAAGATCTAATTTGACACGAAAAAAAATTAAGAGATCAATCTACACTCACTAGAATTAGGGGATCAATCTAAACTCAATGATATAGTTAAGGGAAAAAAAGAGTATTTTGCATACAAATTATTTAGTTTAAAGTATAAAGTATATCCTATAAGTATTTTCAGAAAAAATTTAAGTTTATTTATTTGTCATTGTCATAGTTTTCTTTATATATATATATATATATATATATATATATATATATATATATATATATATATATATATATATAACATATCAAATGAGAGTGATTTTAAAATGAGAGATGAGAGGAACAACCAACAACCGTTAGATCAAGTTAATAAGAGAGAGAATTTAATAGTCACATTAATGAATATGTTTAATCATAATTTTTTACTGATCAAACGGTTGTTGTTTATTCCTCCCATCTCTCATTTTAAAATCCCTCTCACTTGATATGCCCTATATATATATATATATATATATATATATATATATATATATATATATATATATATATATATATATATATATATAATGTGTATTTATAAGATGTACAAAGGGTACACCAGCCTATTTACAATGAATTCATAAAACCAACAAGGAACACCCTACCAAAAGTTTAACCCTGCTAAGACACACCTATTTCAAAAAATCTTTTGGTGCTTTATACCACTCGTAAAAGCTACACCGACACGAATTATTCGACCAAAACCCCAACCACCACCAAGATAATTGGATAGTCCTCATAGTAATATCAGTAGAGTCATCAATTACATCATTGAATATAATCTTGTTGCGAGTCGACCATATAACCCAGCATGTGGTTATCCAAGTTACGCACGCCAACTCCTTGGAACAATAATGAGCAACCTGAATAAACCAGCTCAACAGATGTGGACCAACAACAACTTCAGTAACTTCTGCAATTCCCACCCAAATCGCAATGTCCTTCAAAACGAAGCTGATACGTGGGAAAGAGCAGAAAATATGGTCAATGTCCTCTACTGCATTAAAACAAAAAATGCACACAATGTTGTGAGGGTTCGAGATTACACTTCTGGCTTGAAGATTTGCCCTTGTCGACAACCTGTTTAGCACTAGCCTCCAAGCGAAACATTTAGATTTTAGTGGAATCCTAGTTTGCCAAACCAAATCTAACATAGCCTTGAGTGAAATCTCAATCTCAGAATTGCCTTCCGCATCTCATAGAGCAACATAGCAAGATTTGACAGAAAAAAAAAAGAGTGACTTGGTCTCCAAAAAAATGTGTCATCCACCCCTTGCAATGGTTTCACCTCTTGAATCAGATCCTCCAACTCCCTAAATTCTTCCAGCTCTGTAGCAGACAAACCATTCTCTATAACCTGCAAATTCCATGACCAAACCCCCTAAGCCAAGCCCCCATTTCCTGCACAATAACATATTTCATAATAGATACTTCAAACACATTCGAAAATATGTTTTTTAGAGGCTCTTGCCCAAACCAATTCGAGTTCCAAAATGATATGTTACTCCCATTACCAAGTTTGTGGGATAACAAACTTTCAAAGCAGCCTACTTTTGATAACACACACACCCCTTCATAATGTCTCTCCACCAAAGAGAACCACACCTTCCATCCTTAGATACCCTCTTGATCAAAATCGCCTCAACCAGCCCACCATATCTAAACTCAAGAAAACCCCGCCAGACAGAAGATTTCTCATTCAGAAATTTCCAAGGTCACTTCATTAATAGGGCCTTGTTAAACTTTACAAGATCTAGAATGCCCATACCACCAAGACTTTTCGGCTTACAAACCTCTTTCTAACTCACCCAAGCAATGCTTCTCTTATCAATAGATCCACCCAAAGAAAGTCACGTTGAAGTGCACATAACAACTTAGCAACTTTAGACGGAATTTTGAAAAAAGATAAGTAGTGAATATGCACGTTAGAAAGGACAAATTTAATAAGGGTAAGTCTTCCTCCAAACGACAACAGTCTACCACGCCATAATGACAGCTTAGCTTTAAAACAATCCAAAACCGGTTTCTAGAAATCCAATCTCCTATGATTACCACCCACCTGAATTCCTAAGAATTTGAATGGAAACACACCAAACTTGCAGTAAAGGAAATGAGCTATTGTAGACAAATAAGAGGTATCCAAACCAACACCATATAAACAACTTTTCCATAAATTAATTTTCAATCCAAATAACATTTCAAAGCTTCTTAATACAACTTTGATACCCCAAAGATCAGACCACTCACCTCCACTGATAAGAAGAGTATCATCACCATATTGCACTATAGACGCAGTATCCTCCTCACCTATTGAAAAGCCTTTAAAGATTCCCACTTGATTTGCATTTCTCACCAACAAGGCAAGGCATTCCGCCACCAAAGCAAACAAGAAAGGTGACAAGGGGTCACCTTTCCTTAATCCCCTTGTTTCCTGAAAGTCCCTAGTTGTGCTTCCATTCATCAATGTCGAAAGGTAACATTTCAAGACACCACCCCTGATCCAATTGATCCACTTTGAACAAAAATTCATTCCAACCAAGACCTCTTCTAAGAATGTCCAGTTAACACTGTCATATGCTTGCGCGAAATCCACTTTGAAGACCAAACAAGCCTTCTTATTCCTCTTAGCCATATCCAGAATCTCATTAGCAAATAACACCCCATCCAATAATTGCATGCCAGGGATGAATGCAGTTTGTTAATAGGATACTAATTTCCCAACAACCTTTCTCAATCTTGTAGCCATTATTTTGGAAATCAGTTTGAAAATACTCCCAACAAGGCTAATTGGTCTAAATTCAGTTAGATCCTGAGGATTAGCAACTTTTGGTATAATGGCTATGAAGGACGATACTAAAGCCTTAGGAAGTGACAAATATTGATGAAAGTGACAGATTACATTTTTCACCTCAACCCCAACAATATCCCAACAAGGTTTCAGAAACTCCAAGTTAAATCTGTCCAGACCCGGACTCTTATCCCCAGAACTAGTCGAAAGAGACTCCCAAATTTCAGCATCTGAGAAGGGTTCAACTAACATATCATTATGAGCCTGTGCCAGTTTTGGCAGACTAGCCATATTTAAGTGTAGACCAATTCCTTTGACTTTTTTGAACTTTGCCTCAAAGAAATCTTTTATCGAGTCCTTGACCAAACCAACCTCCTCTATCAAAGTGTTGCCAGAACTTATGCAGACTATGTTGTTTCTTCTCAATCTGGTTTTAAGAATGGAATGGAAATACCTGGTATTTAGATCTCCCTCTTTGGTCCATTTCACTCGTGCCTTTTGTTTTATCATATTCTCTTTTAGAATCAGCCTTTTCTAGATTTCCTTTTGAGCATGGTCTCTTTCCCTGAGTACTTTCTCTGAAGCACCATCCTCACCCAAATCCATGTCACCCTCGATATCATTAAGAGCATCAACCCCTTTCTCAATACTCAAATTCATCCATCCGTATCCATTTTTGTTCCACCACCTGGGTTTTTCTCTTAACACTTTGAATTTAGACACCATTATGTGAGAGGGACTTTCTTTGACTTGAACAGAATTCCAGGATTCTCTAACAAAATCCAGGAAATTAGGATGTTCATACCAACTATTGAACACTTTAAAGGGTTTTGGACCCTAGTTTTCCATATTTAATTTCAACCAGATTGGCCTATGGTCAGAGATATCTCTGTCTCCCACTTGTTGTGCCACGACCCCCCACTTGGAGATTAATTCCTCGGACAGTAAAATTCTATCTAGCCTGCTCTTGCAGCTTCCATTCGCCTTAAACCATGTATATTTATTTCCAACCACTGGAACATCGATGAGCTCCATAGCTTCAATAAAGCATTGGAAGTCCTTTATTTCAGTGAGATTGTATCTTCATGCACCTTTCCTTTGTTATTTGAATTTGATGGAATTGAAGTCACTAGCAACCAACCACTCACCTTATGGAAATTTTCCTTTAAGCTCTAGTGTCACACCCTAATTTTTAACCCTAAGATCCCACCCTTTTTTTTGCGCATCTTTTTACATAACATCTTTAGGTCATGCGATCTTTGTGTGCGTATTTATATCACTAACCAATTCGTGCAGTTGCGGTAACCTCAAGTGGAGATAGTACTCATCCTCGCAGTTGAGCATTTCAGGGCATGACCAGTTGATCCTGATTTAAGGTCATCCTAGTATTTTTACTTGATACAGACTTTACTTCTAGAATTCTTTCTTAGGTTCTCCTCAGATATCTCAGACGGATTTGGTGGCCACATTTCGTTAAAGTCAAGATCAGGTTATGGTTTCTTATTGCTCAGGATATTGTTTAAGGTTGTTCTTGGACCATTTCTCAAGGTGGTTTTCTCTTCGGGGTCTTGATGATTATTGGGTGATGATGCATTCCAGATTTAAATTAATTTAGGCCAAGATCTATGGTACCTTAAAGTTGGTCGCGACATGATGTCTCAAGAGATTTTGGACGTGTGATTCTTTAAGAGTTTCAGTCATTGTTAAGAGCTTCTCACGGTCATAGAATTCAATATGTCGTTTCAAATTCAAATTTACAATTATAAGCACAAAGAGTTCAAGACCTTTTTTCCACATTCAAGATTTAAAGTCTGTCATAGAATCACATCGTTCTCACCACTAAAATTCCAAGAAACTCAAGTTGAAGGTTCACACTTTTAGGCCATGTCCAAGAAGATTCAAAGTATACAAAGATTCATTACATGAGAGTTTAAGCTACAACTACAAGGATGAATTCTTACATCATTTTATAAGATCATCATACTTCACTACTTAATTATGAGAAAATCTAACGTTGGTCCCGATGAGTATGTGGTGTGTCTCTCACAAAGGTGTGTCCCAAATAAGAAATGCACCCTCGTTGACCCCCTCGATTGTTCCGCTAACAATGGTATCATGAGCCTTTGGTTCGAGAAAGGGACTGACTTACTTGTATCGAAACACTTCTCGTAAGTGTGGGTAGAAGGTGTTCCGTTGAGTTCAACGGTGATACAAGTGTATGTGGAAGAGAGAGCTTCCACATGAGGGGGAGCATTGTGTATAAACTCACACTTGAGGGGGAGTATTGAGAATCAAGTGTGAGGAAGAAGTCTCACATTGATTAGAAAAAGGAAGATTAAACACTTTATAAGTGGGAGAACCCACACACCTATCACCTTAAGGTTTTAAGTGGATATGCGGTGTGTCTCTCACAAAGGTGTGTCCCAAATAAGAAATGCTCCCTCGTTGACCCCCTCGATTGTTCCGCTAATAATGGTATCATGAGCCTTTGGTTTGAGAAAAGGGACCGACTTACTTGTATCGAAAACACTTCCCGTAGGTGTGGGTAGAAGGTGTTTCGTTGAGTTCAACGGTGATACAAGTGTATGTGGAAGAGAGAGCTTCCACATGAGGGGGAACATTATGTATCAACTCACACTTGAGGGGGAGTGTTGAGAATCAAGTGTGAGGAAGAAGTCCCACATTGATTAGAAAAAAGGAAGATTAAACACTTTATAAGTGGGAGAACCCACACACCAATCACCTTAAGATTTTAGGTGGATATGTGGTGTGTCTCTCACAAAGGTGTGTCCCAAATAAGAAATGCTCCCTCGTTGACCCCCTCGATTGTTCCGCTAACAGATACCATGTTAAGAAATCGTGGTTGGGCCTAACTCAACCCTACAAAACCGGTTGGTAGAGTGAGGATTGCCCCCACTTATAAACACATATTCATGCCATATATTGTCCGATGTGGGACTCTTAACAGGGAGATTTGGTACCAGCTTATCCTTTATTTGCATCTAGTGCTATTAAGTCTGCTACTGCGTATTCCGCAACTGTCACACGACAAATGGTGGTGAAATTCTTTACCGTCTGCAGTAGTTTTGTTCGTAACGCCAAATGTATGAATTTGCTCAATCTTTGAATCGACCTAAAAAAAATTGAAGAAGAAAGTTTCATCAATCCTAATCAAAAGGAAATGGAAGGAAAAATTACGATCATGTTCAGTGGAAACGAAAATGGCAAGTTTTGAAATCCTTCAAATACTGAATCAAATATGTCGATATGAAAACAGAAAAGCCATTTATCAGAATTTCCAAAACAGTTCCAACATGTTCTCAAGACCTATAAAAAAGAGATTCACACACGCAAAATGGAAGGCATTCATCACGGTATCACAACGATATCAGACATGTTCAAATAAAAAAGGAATATAATTATCATCATCAATAATTACAAAAATCATGTTCAGACAGCCACGATTTCCTTCCCAAAACAAGAATCCGACAGTGTGATCTCACAACATTCAATTCAAAATCAGAACTTAATTCACATGCCTATAAATTACGCGAGCAGAAATTCATTGAGGGGATAGAAGAAAACAAGACACGCATCAGACATTCACACGCACAGGGAGAAAATCACCAAAAATTCACATCTGAGAATCATACACCAATTCAAAGCACGTAAACCTTGGGCACACGAAGAGAAAGCAGTACGAGCATTCAACACACACGAAGTCAACAAGGAAGAACGTTCGAAAGTGAGTACCTGGATGAAAGGAAATTCTGCGATTGACGGCCTTTTTCTTTTATGCTCTAATCATTTGTATTTGTAATCAAGAAATAATGAGAATTTGGGGTTAGGGTTTCCGTTTGGGGGCTAAGGTTCTTTGCTTTCTCGGTTTTAGATTTTCAGGTTTCGTGTTGTTTTTCGACGATTTGGGGGGAAATTCATGCTTATGGGCGCGATTCAGGTTAGAAGAAAGGTGACGGCGCCGCCGTCTGGTGACGATTATTTTTTTTCTATCGCTTGGGAAGGCGAGAGGAACGAGATAAGAGAGAGACATTCTGAGAGAGAGAGGAGAGTGACGAAGGGGATAGGCGAGAGTGTTAGATCCCCGTTCTTTCCATTTTGCTTGTTTTTTTAATCATAATCACATACACGCGCACATGTCTTTACCATGCACCCTCCCCCAAAACCTTTGATTTGAGTCAACCTTTTGACTCGCTATGATAGACGACCGTGATAGAGGTTGACTGAGGGTCTACGATGGACCCCCTGCCTGCGTTTGTTTTTTTGCTTTAGTTTAGCCCCTTTTTTATTTCTTTTTTCTTTTTTTTATAATGAATATAATATCCTTTTAAAAATATAACCTTTTTAAAAAAAATAATAAAATACAATGTTTTTTAGATAATAAAAGTACTTTTTTTTAAATATGATTTCTTTTCTTCAGATAATAATAAATATGACTTTTTTATATAAATAAAAATAAAACTTGCTTTCTAACAATAGAAAATCTTTTAATAAATAAATCTTATTAAAAAAGTAAACCTTTTAATAATAAACTTTTTTACATAATAAAAAATAAAATTTGTTTTAATAGAAACAAAATCTTAAAACCTTTTTTTAATAATAAAACCTTTTAATTAAATGAATTCTTTCTTTTAAATAATAATAAATATAACCTTTTTAAATGGATTAGAACTTTTTAAGAGATCAAAATTAATAAAAAAAATTTCTGATTAGCATTTTATTAATAAATGAGTATAAAATGTTCCCCTTTAAAAAAATAATAGAACTTTTCTCTTAATGTTGAAAAACTTTTCTCTTAATTAGAAATAAATCTTTTAAATTTAACTCTTCTTCTTAACTAAGGTAGAAACTCTCTTTAAATACAAACTTTTTAAGTTTCTCCTAAGTCGGTCTCTTAGTAATTGTTTCTGAATAATCCTTTCTTACTTAATGTATGCACTCTACTTATTTGTCTTGATTGTGTTCTAAACCTTTTCAAAAAAAAAAAAAATTCTCGACCCAACGTCGAGCCATTTTCCACCCATGTAAATCAATTACTTTCTAAGCATCGCCATCAACGTTTTGGACACTATACAAGGCTAGCTCACTTTGCTAGTGCGCACGATTAAAACTTAATTCGTTGTTTTGATTAATTGATGACGTCTAACTTTAACCTTAACGCTTATTACTTTTATGCATATTCTTAATATAATTGCCTGCATATATCCAAGGGAAAATCCCATGCATGATAATCGCTTGTCGTGCATGATGCATTTCATCCTCCCCTTAGTGGTTGTAGGTATCCTTTTAAGATAAGCATTTCTTAGACAACTTTAGGATAAATTCTCCTAAGTTAGTCCCCTTAATCTGATTAGACAATCAAACATCTTTAGATCACCTGATTCTCCCTACAAGAGAATTAGATGTGAATCATCTCAAAGAAGAGACATACAATCTCATACCCCACAATACAAACAAGATGTGTATTTATTTTCCACTTAGGAGAGGTATGAGGCATACTCGTCGATTTTATATCCGAGTTGGAGCCCTTCTCTTAAGATGAAGCAAAGGTCCATTCCCAAATTCTATGGTGGTTCTTAAGATAACGACTCATCTTTTCTCCTAGACTTTTCAAACAAACTTTAGTATCCTTCAGAGAGGAACTACAAGTGCTCTGATTCCACTCCCGACAGGATATGTAGGCACAAGATGCGATGTGTTGTCGAGCACACTTAGGAATAGAACTTTAGGTCTTCCTATCCCTTTAACCCTTAGCAAACAAATAACATTAATGGATAACATAAGTAAAACAATAGGTTCCTTTAGAGTACTACAAATATCTAGGATGCTAACACCTTCCCTAGGTATAACCAACCCCCGAACCTTAGATTCTCTTAGCTTTGCATTGCATTGCATACTGTGGGTTGTTCTATCTTTCTCCCTTCCCTTGGATAAATCAAAGACCGGTGGTGAATAAATGATTTGCGATTCAAGTTAATCAATAGCTTGATATCCAATTCTCACAGCGACATCTAGCAACTCCTTCCAAAGCTTTCTCTTTTAAGATAAAGCACACGGAGAATACAGATTAATGAAATAGAAATTTATTTCTTTTCAATAGTCGTAAACCCCTAAATACCTACATCCTTTAAAACTAAAGTAGGATTTGATAGCGTCTTTCCTCCACACTGAAAGAACACCCCCAGATTGACCTATGGCACCCAACGCTGCCCATTCCATTTCTCCAGACCCCTACAAACTCTGTACCACCTCAGTTGTCATTGAATTGAACTTCGTTTCCTGAAGAAAGCATAGCTCCACATTTCCTTGAGATACGATTTGACACAGTCTTCTTCTTTTGATCGAGGACCCACACCAACGCACGTTGTATGAGACACAATTCATGGCACCTGATTTCAATCCCCACCTTATCCTTAAACTTTCTTCTATCTCTATCTTCTAAACTCCTGATGATACTTTCAAAAGCTTCACCATCCTTCTCCCCCTAAACTCCCAACTCCTTGATAGATTGGCAAATCTTACTTAGGACATTATCAATAGATTTCCTGACTCTTGAATTTCCTTGGTTAAAGTCATTATCACTAAGCGAATCACAAAAAAGAATGAAGCCTTCAGAATAATGTGAAGAAGAATCTCTAACTGGTGAAACATTAATGTTGAACCTGGGACCAAGAGCATTAACTCCCTCCTTATGCTTGGTTGAGAGAAGGTGATCTAATAACACAGCAAAGTAAGAAGGTGAAAATGGAATTTTGATGCTATCATAGATCTCTCTAACCAATTTGTTTTCTTTGGAAAAGTATTAATCGACGGACCAAAATGGCTAGGCCCAGTTAGGGATATTGGATCAGATGGATCCTGATTAAGGCCCAATAATTTAGGTGAGCCATTGGGCATCCCAAGCATTACTTTTTCACAGTCAACGACCCCCACTAACCCTTCGTTTCTCTTCAAAAGCACCCTTTTGTCCGTTTTCTCACTAGGTCTAGTTACTCCTTCCACTTTATCAGAAGCTTTTCGTTTTTCAATACCTTAAGTTTGTCCCTCATCATTATCCTTGTCCCCTCCTACACGACTCCTAACCTGTTCCCTACCTACCTCACCACCTTTGTCAGTTTGAAGCGCCACATCTGTCTTCTGCAGCAATTTGTAGAGTGTTCTTTTTACTGTTATGGAGTTTTTTGGTTGTTGTCTGTTTTTTTTCTGCAAGGTTTGCAATATATTATCTAGGAAGGCTTGGTGTGTTCTGTTCTTTTGTTTATTCTATTTTTGCTAATCTGTTGATCGTGCTTGTTCTTGTTGGCTTGCTAGTATGGCTTTTTCAACAAATTGGGTGGTAGTTTTTGTTTTGTGGTGGTCTGTTATCATGCCTAAGCAGGATTGGGGTTTTGTTATTTTTAATCATACATGGACTATGATGTTGTTCTCATAGGCATAACTTATGCCTTTTCCTATTTTAATTCAATCATTTATCTTTGCTACTTTAAAAAAAAGAATGTAAATTGAGGGAAAATTTCTCACTTTCTCTATAGGGTGATGTGATATCGAGTAAAATTTCTCTACTTTTTCTTTGATTGGGACAGTTAATCAAGGGAATAGGGGCGGGGCCATTTTTCGCATTAGTTGTGAAACGTGTTGTCAAATCCTTTATATTTTTTTAATTTATTTTAAAATTTTACACATTTTTATTAATAACATGTAATGATTACAAGGACAGAATAAAAATTATACATATTTATATCATGTAAGCTAATGAAACATGTTCAAAGTGACTCAGAAATTAAACATATTCATGTTTTACAACAACACACAAACATATCAAGAGTTTGTTTGGTAAGACAAAAAAAAGAGCTTTTATTTTTTATCTTTTAGTTTTTCAACTCATATTAACAAAAAATGTTTTGTTTAGTATCTGTCATTTATCTTTTAGCTCGTATTCTTTCTTACTAGTTTTTAGCTTTTTGTCAAAAGTAAGTCTTTCTCAAAAGCTATTTGAAACAATTTTTGAGCTTGTAGCTTTTAGCTTATTTCTTTTTCTTCTATTTATACCCTTATTATTTTAACAAAAATCTATTTTTATCCTTGAATGAGTATCACCCCATATTACTAATATGTATATCAACAATTGTAATCAAAGCAAATGTTTATTGAGGATGATTTTAAAATTTTTGATATGTGATTATCACTTAACCTCTTAGTAGGTTGAGAAGATAAGTTTGTAGTGGATCTATCTATCTCATGTTAAACAACTCTCGCATCCCACGATTCGTAGAGAATTACATACGAACATATATTGTTGTTCCCTCAAAAGGGGGTAGGTTTTAGGTAGTACACCTTTTGGAGAATGAATAATTAGAAAACTATGATTAACCTTCTAAATAAATGATATATTTGATCATAGATATAAAATCATTATTACTAATACAATGTGTGAGTTTCTTGCATTTTTCAAGAAAAAGGTGTAAACAAAATGAGAAAGGGTGCAAAAAAAGGCTGTGTGCCAAAGTAAAAATTCTACACAAGTGTGAAGAAAAGTTCAGGTTGTAATGTGATTTTGATGAAGACATATAACTATAAAAAAAGGAAAAAAAAGCTCTCAATTAAGGTTCAAGAAAAATATCTAGCTTGCAAAGCCTCAGATGATTTAGAATTCAAATGGAATTGATTAATAAGGTACAATATCAATTATCCTTGTATAAAGTTTTAGGTACTAAAATATATTTATCTCATCTTCTCTAAATATTTTCCAGTCATTCACACATCATACACTATCAACCCATATTTTTCAAAGGCAAAGATTCAAAATTTATCATTGTGTAATCAGTTACACTATTAGTGTAATCAGTTACGCAATATTTCTGCCAAGCAAAATATAATTGTTTTAAAGGGTGTAACCGGTTACACTTGCGAAAAAGTTGAAAAATCCGAGCCATTGTGATACCTTTGCACTACAATTGTTTATGAATCTTCCCCAAACCATTGCATCAAATCCTAGAGGTATTATGGAATGTATTTATGCCAAAATACATCATATTTTAAACTTACCTCTTTCAGTCAAATTTTAAAACAATTCATTCAGATTTCAAGTGTTCAAAATACAAACTTTTTAGAAACTTTTTGCTGCATAATTTTCATTTATCATAGTAAATTTTCTTCAACCATATTTCAGAATTTTGAAAATGTCCAAAATGATTGATTACTCAAAAGATCCTTTTATCAATTTGTTGTAATTTGTTCACCAAGTTGCTGTAAGAAGCAAGTGTAGAAGAAAGTGATGTGCTTTCTCTAAGTATTGTGTAAAATAAAGTGGTTTGCTTTCTTGATTGTGTTAGAAGATTGTAAGAGGGTCTTGGACTGAGGTTGTACAAAGATCCAACATAGAGGAAAATCTTTCAAGGTATGAAGGGACTAAATGTACCCTTGGCTATAAGGGGAACTAGTATAAATTCTTGTGTTTCATTTACATTTATGTTATTTATTGTTCTGTACTTTTTGTTCTAAGTTCATCATTAAAAGTCTGAAAATAAAAAGAAAGAACATCAACAAAATAATAAGAAAAATTCATAAAACCTACTTCACCCCCTCTTAGGTTACACTCTTTAGTTACATTTGGTATCAGAGCGGGTTAAGGTAACTTCCTCCTCGATCTAGATAGACATGACTTCTGCAAAACCCGTTTTTGGAAAATCGTGGCAATAGCAACAAACATCCATGTTTCATTGGTGAATATTATGACTTCAGGAAGATCTACATACAGGTGTACTTAGGAGCACAATGAGAATAAATATGGGATACTTTTGAAAATGGACCATTAATTCCTAAAACTTTCATAAACAATGTAAAACAACCAAAGACGAAAGGCTCTTGGAAAAATGACGACAAGAAAAAAGTGTTATTTGATAAGAAGGCAAAGAACATACATGCATTGACATTAGGAATGGACAAATTCTTCTGAATATCAAATTACAAAACATATAAAGAAATTTTGGATTCATTGGAAGTAACATATGAAGGCATGGTGGAAGTAAAAAGATCCAAACTAAACACTCTATCTCAAAAATATGAGATGTTTAGAATGCATCCCGGTGAAATAATTCTTGATTTGAAAAAGATACTTACAGACTTGACAAATAACTTGACGGCACTTTTAAAAAATTCACAAAAGATGAGTTAAATCTCAAAGTCCTTACTTTAATGACAAGAGCATGACAACTAAAGGCAACGACTATATCGAAGAAGAAAAGTCTTTCCAAAATATTTTTAATGGAATTGTTCGAAAAACTTCTAGAACATGATTAAGAATTTAGAAGTATATAAAAGTATGAAAACCAAGAAAAGAAACCTAAAAGTATTGCATGAAAGATGGAGTCAAAGGAAGTAACACAAGATGATGATTCATATGAAGGAGAAATATTACCTTACTTTTCAAAAAGTTTGGAAAATTTCTTTAAAAATACAAGACTATAAGATTTGGTAAAGGAAGAAAATTCTTTAAGAAAAGGGAGGCTACAACATCAAACCAAAATTTCACTTATTTTGAATACGGGAAACACAATCATGTGAAAGTGGATTACCCATCTCCAAAATAGAAAGGTAGCTTCAAAGGAAAGAAAGAGTTCAAATCAAAGAAGGCCTACATTGCTTGAGATGACAATGAAGTGAGTTCATCTTCTGATTTGGAAAATGAAGAATGTGCAAACTTCACATTGATAACTTCAAACTATTTAGATGATGAACAAGAGGTCAGTGATTTTGAAATTAATGATCAACCTTCATACGATGAATTGCAAAATTCCATTTTGTGAATTGCATGAGGAATGTTTGAAATTTTATAGAACATGTTCAAAACAAAAGAAAATAATGTTAGAACGAGATTTGTTCATGACATATTTTTCTTGGGTTTTGATGATAACAAAGTATTCAAAGAACAATGGATTATTTGATATGTGTGACATGTGTGTAGGTTCTAATACTTGTAAATATTATAGTCAGAATCTATTGTACATTAAGCACACTTTGAGAGTTGTTGAATCGCTAGCTTCTGGAGGCAAAATCTGAAGAACACTTGCTAAGTGATGTCTGGCGTAGACTCTGAAGCTAAAGGTCTCACCATCAGAAGAAGAAACATAATTGTCTTTACACTTAGTGAATGCAAATTAGCTTGTGGTACCATTCAGAGTTGGTGATAAAGCTGAACTTGTCCGTACTGTAGAAAACAAGATGTATTGTCAAATCAGTTTGTCAGCTAGAATCTACAGATTGTAAGGCTTAAGAAAGGATGAGATGCTTTATGGATATCTACTCTCAACTGCTCTAATAGTACAGGATCTCTTGAAGACTCTAAGGTTAAACATGTTACACATTGGATCAAGATCTTCTGGTGTATCTATCTTCAACGTCTCTTGTACTATGGAGTAACCGCAAAGACTCTTGATCAAGTTACTTCTTCAACGACTAGTTTCTGAAAAGGCTATAAATATGGCGGAAGGTTCAAACTGAATTTTTAACAAGGATCAACTAGAAGAAGGAGTAACAAGATCAACAATTATCAACATAATTGTAAATGCAGATTTTCTGTTGTAGGCTGTAATTGTAAAAACCTTAAGATTTCTTACACATTGAATATCTTAGAAATCTTAAGTGCTTTAGGTCTTTATTATGGTGATTTCCCATATCTCTGATACTTGTATCGTGTACACCTTGTTCTCTATTCTGCTGAACATGTTTAGTAGTTTAGATAAAAGTCTTGTGTCATTGGGATACAAGCAAGGAAGTCTCGAGCCAAGATGCTTAAGCCACGTAAGTCTCTTCTTATATGCTTGAGCAGTGAAAGTCTTAATCAAGTGGATTAATTGAGCAGGTTGGCTCGGTACATGAAACTGGAGAAGTAATTCTTGAACCAGAGGGGTTCAAGAAGGGAGGCTCGTTTCATGGGACCTGGAGAAGAAGTCTTGATCCAGTGTGGCTTGAGAAGGTGAGCTCAGTACATGGACCAAGAGCAATAAGTCTTAAACCAGAGGGGTTCAAGCAGGGAGGCTCATTTCATGGGACTTGGAGTAGAAGTCTTGGACTGAGGGCTTGAGCAAGGAATTCTTGGGTTCGTGGAACCTGAGCAAGAAGTCTCGATTGAAGAGCTTGAGCAGAGTCTTGGACCTTGGGTCTGAGCAATTATAAAATTCTTATGCAGAATGCATAAGTGATTGTAATCATGATTTGATTATAGTGAAAATCTCTTGTGAAGCAAGGGGACTGGTCTACTCTCAGTTTGGGAGGAACCAGTATAAATATTTGTGTCTTATGTTATTATTTATTTTCCTCTGTTAACATTCCACTGCTAAGAATAAACCAGAATCTGAACACCAGTTTATATTCTGAACTCTATTCAGATGCAAGCTAAGAAAACAGAAAACACAATTCACCACCCTTGTGTACTTTTCTCTCCTTCAATTGGTATTAGAGCATGGTCTTTTCTTAACACATAACAGTGGTGTAGATAATGATCCAATAAGAAAAGTATGTATATCAAAGACTTTACTTCAAGAAGGAATCAAGGGCCACATGAAAAATATTATACTGCTTTTCCTACCATATTCAAAGGCCGATTCCACTGGATTTAAATGATGGAAAAGAAAAACATATTTTTAACTTATTGGTCTTGATAAAAGGGGTTCTGAAGGTCTATCGAATATTCTTGAAAAAGGTATTAGTATAGAAGTTGATGGTGTAGAGATAATTTGTTTGAAAGTCTCTATCACCAGCTCAGAAGAAGCTTATTGAATATCTTCAGAGGTAGTTGCATTCTGGTAGGTGATCTATCTTACTTCTGAGTATGTCAACATCATTGATATGTCTGATGCTTGGACTATCTTTGAATCCTTGTGCTCATATTTTTGGAAATCAGTTTTGAAGCTTGTCTAGTTACACTCCATCTAATCTTTCAAGAAAATTCTGAGAAGATTGGTTTAGATTCAAACCTGAGGTCACAATTATTCAATAAGTTATATAACTTGAATCTATTGTGCTCTGTTGGTTTGTCTTCCAAATCTTCAAAGAAAAGAAATGAAATTAGATGATGAAAAGCTATCTAACAGATCACCTTTCCCAAAGCTCGGTTCTTTGGAAATGTCTGATGACGAGGGATTTATATTTCTTGTCAGAAGAACTTCTTAACCAGCTGGATGGGTTGTAACATTTGTTGATAGAAGAGTAACTTCAGAAGCTTCAGAAATACATATATTTCAACTGATTTCCCAGATCTAAAATAAGGAGAAACACTACCAGGACCTAATGTCAAGTAATATTAATTGCATATTATTTTGAAGATGACATTAGTGCAGGATTCAATTAAAAGAGTAACCTGGCTCTGCCAGTCATTACTGCTTCTAAAGAAGCATCTGAGTCCTGAAATAAAAATCAAGTATTGAAGAGAAAGAGAGTATGCCAAATATATCTGGACTCAATATTTGATAATTAGGAGTCTGCTCTTTAAGGTGATATCTTAAGAGACTCCAATGCTCCTTGATTGAGGGTCATCATGGAATTTGTATTAAAGGATAAGTCTATGAGAAACCTTCAATTTTTCTTTGTGTTCTGCAGGCAATTAGATGATGGTGCTTTAATTTGCTTTGTGTCATTCCCTGGTAGCTAACACCATCTGGTTCTTTGCTTATAAAAGATCTCAAAGTCTTGAGTCAAGACAATGAAATTAATGATTCTACTAAGAACAAGATCTTGTTCATATTATGATTTATTCTAGACTGATACTCTGGAACGAATCATGGTACTGCTATCAGAATATGGCATAAGGCAAAGTAAATCATGTCTGGACATTTATGTACGGTCTCATAGAAATATGAGTGTCATTATTTAAATTTATTTGCTGCAGATATCAAAGAAATGAGCAGAGGAATCTTCCACGGCATTTATCAAAGGTTGTTTACAACATTTGATGGAAGAAGAGCCCACAGACAAACTCAAGTTCTAGAGGTACTGAGTTTGGTGAGGGAAGTGGAGTCATTGGTTTAACAACCATTGAATCAGAATCCACTCAAAGCGGTGTTCAGACTCTATGATTAAGTCTAAATACTGATACGCGTCTGATCGAGAAAATAACAAAAAAAAGGTATGCTTGTTCTTTTCTGGCTTATCTCCTGATTCAATGAGATATTTGTGTAGGTGTATATACAAATTTTTTGTTAGATTTCTAGATAAGCTCTTTTGAAAAAAGGATCTTCAGGAATCTTTAAAAAGAAACTTTGTTGTATTTATCTATACTAAATATTTCATTAAGCTAGATGATGATCATATTTATGGAAACAGTTTCCTAACTTTTTGTGATGTTACTGTTGTTTGTTAGCTGTCAAAGGAAACAATTCAATATTTATCTATCACTAATGACTCTTGTTTCAAGAGGAAGTGTTGAATAGAATCTTGGAGACTTATGAATGACACAAGATCTCTCTCTCTCTCTCTCTCTCTATCTCTCTCTCTCTCTCTCTGTGTGTGTGTGTGTGTGTGTGTGTGTGTGTCTAGTTCTACTAGACTCTAATGGATGATAGCTTCAAAAAGTTGTCAGATTCCGAGATTCAGAAGAGGATTATTTACTTCTGATAAATCAGTTTAAGTAAAAGGTTTTCCAAAACTTCTATAATACTTAAATTTTCATAAAGGTGAAATTCATCTAGTGGATTCAAGAAATCTGTTGGATAAGAACCTTAGGGTAATGATGTTTTCTTTTTGGATACTTATTGTCACTATCCCCTGTCTTGTGAAACATCATTTTTTCCTTCTTTTGACAAGATTCTTATTTCTGTAGGAATCTTGTTCAATTATTTTCTTTTTATTTTCTCTTTGGTTGTGTGTTGATCAAGCAAAACTTGAGATGAGTTTCCTAGTGAATTCATCTTCGAATCAATTGGTTGTCATCAATGAAAATTTTGTGGATTTTGATGAGTTTCGTAAGTTAGGCTTTAACTTCTGGAAGATTGTGTCTGAACAAAGATGGAATGGATACTTTGAGATGCTATGTTGTTTTACTTATCCATATCCTGTCAAAGAGTTTTGGATTAATGCTTCCATTGTTGAGCTGAATTCTGAGTGTACTATTCAGTCTAAAGTAACTAGTGTTTCTATAACAGTAATATCTAAAGCGATTGCTAATGTGATCATTGTTAGGAGATTGGAGAAATCCCAGGAACTCTTGTTTGGGAACACTAACTTCCTACTTGGCGTATCTTTGTAGATCTATCTAATACATCGGTGGTCTCTAATCTTCGTCCTGATGCAGTTGTTTGGAATTAGATTTTGAATACAAACTTACTTTCTAAGGATAAGGATTTCGACCTTGTGGACCCTATTGAAAAAGATATGCTTCTACTTCTCAATTCAGACTTGCAGATTGATTTTCCTTAAGTTATGTTTGACTATCTAAAGAAGACTCTTTCTTCCTTTCACAAGGGAAAGATTTTCTTCATTCCTTTTGGACGAGTTCTTTCAGAATTATGTGTTCAGCAGGGAGTTATCATAAGTTCAGAGGCTAATTTGTCTAAAATCTGGAGAGACTAGTTTGAAGTTATCTATGAAAGATTCTGATGTTAGATTTCTGCATAGTTATGCCTTGTAATTGTTAGAACCTTTGTATTAAGTAATCTTATTATTAATTCAAGGTTTGTTCATGTTGTTGTGCAATTTAATTGTTGAATATATTTATTTATGGTTGTTCAAAATAATTAAAAGTAATGGGAGTAAGAACTCAATGTGTGCAACTTTTATCATTAATAAAATGGAAGGTATTACGAATTATTTGGACATTCTAGTCTGTTGGATTGGCCCTAAGGTACTCCCTAGTTACATCTGACATGTCCAAATTATCTAAGTAATCTTGCCATTCTTCCTTGGCAGACTCCAAAGCCTCCATTCTCACTTGATTTTTGCGTCTGGACCCAGAAGATCTTCTTCTTCTGTGTGTCTTCACAAAGGATGATGAAGAGATGAGAATTTCTAAAGTCATATGCTTGCTAGTAGATCCTTCAGTTGCTGCTTTGCTTTTTGTTGCCTGAGTTGCTGCATTCAGTATGGCTGTGTTTCTGAAATCTCTCTTTGGAACCCAGATTTGTTTCTGTTTATACATCTTGGTGTTCCGAGGATTAAGTGATTATGAAAGTAAGTCTGCAATGAGTCCATATATACACGTGTTACATACACTGTTCCAAGTGTCTGTTGTTTTAATATTGATTAAGTCTAATCAAAATCTTAAATGATAAATCTTGGAATGTTATCTAACAGTCTGACCTATTAAATATTCTTAAACAACTATGACTATTATAGTTAACACGTTTAACTGTTGCTTCTGGTGTCAGTTTTACTTCATTAATGTTTATCAAATTATCTAATGGGTAAATAGAGTTTTTTTTATGATTGCATAATATTTATTGGTCAAAATAACTTCTTTTCATTAATCAGGCTTAAAGGATTACATAAAATCATAAGAAATTGGTTTGATCTAAGACTAAGCTCTATCTATGTCATCCATCGCCTTATAACAGAAGTTATTTCCATAATCATAATCTGGCTCATCTGCATCAATATTCCCCTCTTCTGCTTCTGGGACAACAAAGCAGTGAAATATCTCGTTGAGCCTCTTCCTCTCTGTCTTTTTCATGGATATCTTTTGTGGCTTCAAAACAGCTACTAATGGACCTGCTTTTGTATGTCTTTTAGAGTTAGAAGCATATCTTTGAGAGTTACTGAATTGCTAGCTTCTGGTGGCAGAATCTAAAGAACACTTGTTATGTGATGTCTGGCATAGACTCTGAAGCTGAAGGTCCCAACATCAGAAGAATCAACATAATTGTCTCTAGACTTAGTGAGTGCAAATTGGCTTCTGGTACCATTCAGAGTTGGTGAAAAAGCTGAAGTTGTCCGTACTACAGAAAGCAAGTTGTATTGTCTAATCAGTATGATAACCAGAGTCTACAGATTTCAAGGCTCAAGAAAGGTTGTGATGCGTTATGGATATCTACTCTCAATAGATCTAATAGTACAAGATCTCTTGAAGATTCAAAGGTTAAACATGTTACACATTGTGTTGCGGTGAGAATCAGATATCAAGCTATTAATTAACTTGAATCACACATCTCTGAAATTCACCACCGAGCTTTGATTTATCCAAAGGAAAGGGTAAAGATCGAAGAAAAACCTAATTGCACTATGTGAAGACACACCTAAGAGATCGGGGGTTGGTTATACTAAGGGAAGGTGTTAGCACCCTAAGTATCTGTAGTACTCTACAGGAACCTCTTTTTTGTATTGTGTTATGTTAATGTTTGCTTGCTAAGGGAATCTGTGCTAAGGCTAAGGTAAAGACCTAAGGGTATATACACTATGTATGCTCGCCAAGACGTCGCATCTTGTGCCTACGTATCCTGACTAAAGAATCAGAGCAACTGTAGTTCACCTCACTAAGGGTTGAGGAACCATTGACTATGGCCAAAGTTCCCAGGGGAATGGGTATGAGCTCATATAGAGTCAAGTAACTCTCTAATTCAAAGTTGTAAGATGAATGGCTATGAGGCCTATGACTATGAGGTCAAGAGAATATGACTATGAGGCCTAGATGGTTGACTATGAGGTCAAGGGAAGATGACTATGAGGTCAAGATGGGATCCTATGACTATGAGGTCAAGAGGAAAGATGGCTATGAAGCCAAGATAGGATCCTATGACTATGAGGTCAAAGATAAGATGGCTATGAGGCCAAGATAGTAAGATGACTATGAAGCCAAGATAGGATCCTATGACTATGAGGTTAAAGGTAAGATGGCTATGAGGCCAAGATAGTAAGATGACTATGAGGCCAAGATGTAAATTAGCTATCTATGACTATGAGGTCAATAAAGAGACTTTTTATTACTATGAGGTCAATTTTGGGTGTTACCAATGACTATGAGGTCAAGGAGGGAATATGGATACCTATGACTATGAGGTCAAGGTTTGCCTATGACTATGAGGTCAAAGGGAACATTAACTCTATGACTATGAGGTCAAGAGGGAAAGATGGCTATGAGGCCAAGATGGTAAGATGAATATGAGGTCAAGAGTTGAAAGATGACTATGAGGTCAAAGATGGCTATGAGGACAAGATGGGATCCTATGACTATGAGGTCAAGGAGGGAATGCTATGAGGCCAAGAAGGTTACCTATGACTATGATGTCTAAGGTTGAGGATGGATACCTATGACTATGAGGTCAAGGGTCGAAGATGTTACCAATGACTATGAGGTCAAGATGGTAAGATGGCTATAAGGCCAAGAGGGAATCATATGACTATGAGGTCAAAGGAAGATGGATACCTATGACTATGAGGTCAAGGTTTGCCTATGACTATGAGGTCAAAGGAAGGAGATGGCTCTAAGGAGGCCAAGATGGTTATGAGTTGTCTATGACTTTGAGGTCAATAGAGAGACTTTCCTTTGGAAGGAGGGGAAGACAACTTCTTGTAAACAGGAGTTGAAGTGGGATTAAAGTATGAGTAAACAAAGTGACTTCAAGAACTCAAAGGTGATAAACATCAATTAAGTATGAACAACGTCAAAAATATGATATAAACATCCATGTAAGAGCATGGCAAAAGATAATGAGATAGTTCAACAAACATGAATAAGTGAACAAATAGCAAGGCAAAGTACTCAAGAACCATGAAGTTAGGAGTAAGGCAAGTTCGTCATATCAACACAAATTCATCTTTACAAAACAACTTTAAGAAGTGCCATAAGTTGTAAACAAGGGTGATTATGTTGGTAGAGTATCCACACAACTCAAAAAAACCAAAGTCTAATCTCAAGTTAAGACATCAACAAATGTCATAAAAGAATTGGGCATAAAAGCCCTCTCAAGGTCAAAATCCAAAGTGGGGTATTAAAGGCATCGAACCTAAGAATCAAAGGCTGTTACAATGAGCCAAACCCTAAACAAAGGACATTATTGAAGGTCAAAAATCAAACTCAAAATAAACCCTCAAAGTGTCCTAAAACAACTTTAGAAAATTACTTCAAGAAGGTGGTGAGAAAATATTTTTTTCAAAGGATGTTCAAGTTTAGGTACAAAACAATGTTCTTAAATTCACAAAACTAAAATAAATATTAAAATAATGTGAAAATAAAAAATAAAAATTTATAAAATTGAATTAATCATTAAAATGTAAATTATGAATTTTTGGGATTTTCTATTAATAAAAACTATTTTTAAATTGGTGAAATTAAAAAATGAAAATGAAGTAAAAATAAATAAAATGGAATGAAACAGGGGGTGCACTAGCAAAGATGAAATGAACTGAGTCTTAGTTATCACGTACATGGGCCTAAACAGGAGGGGTGTCATTAGTAGTTGTGCCAGGCCCGTTTCAGAAAGGAAAATAGGACAGCATGGAAGAAATAAAATAACAAAAGGGTGTCTGGGGCGAGGGGGATTCGAACCCCAGACCCCTTGGTACACGCGCATGATCAATACCATTGGGGTGGCTATACATCCAGTTTATATGCCAACCCCATAAACTTATAAACCAACAAGCGTTTCAAGATGCTATTTTCAAAACCACATGAAAAGGTAACGTTACATGTTAGCAACAAATATCAACCGGTCCACATTTTTAAAGTGACTAACAGACAAAAACTTCACCTGGCCTACTATATACTGCCACATACTCTTCCTCTTCATGCAAGCATGCAAAAACAGCTCTAAGACTATCGTGAAACACCAGAAAAGGGCCATGGCGTATCCTTCTCTTGGTCAATCAATATCATCTTCAAAACTTAACCAAAAAACATGAACCAACACACCATTTCGTAGCACTCAGAATAAGGAACATCAATAAACCTTAACAACTCAAAACAATGGCATAATCAAAGGGAAAAACATCGTGGAATAGGTGTGTTCAGAATTGAAACCAAACTCTCATCATGCCAACATACCAACACAAGTCTAAACAAGCTTTCATGTTGTCAACATAAACTAACACATATGCATATACATGGACATGATAACAGTATAAAGATTACTTAAACTTATGCATGTGAGCATGGAAGACATGAATATGGAGAAAAGAGGGAGGCTTACCAAGTGGAGTAGGTCCACTGCTTCTTTACTTGGAAGCTATGGAAATCCAAACTCCTTTTGAATGATAATGATCTGCAAGATACTTGAAGTGTGCACCTCCTCTTTTCTTCAGTCACTCACGAGCTCTTTCCTTTGTAGTCGATAATGTATGTTTGTTCTGATTGTGTTGTGTTGATCTCTCTAGGGTTTCTCCACTTATGCTTAAATATGGTAAGCTTTTTAAGTGATCCCAATCAATTACTGAGGTAAAAAAGCATGGTCAAACTTGATGAAATTAAAAAACAAATAGGAGGGAACAGAGAGATGTTATGATTTTTGCAAGACAAGGTTGGTAGAGCTTTGTCACGATGTGGAGAATTTTCTGTCATGGACATTGTCTCGGCATGAAAAGAGGAGCAGAGCAGCAGCCTTGATGCATAAGTTTGACTTGCTGGCATTTTGGTGAAAGGGTGTCATACGATGCATAAAGCATTTCACACTAACAAGCTTGTTTTGGTAATGTTTGGGGATTCACAAATGGTGTATTACATGCAAGAATAACTCAGAATTTTAAAGGGTAACATGAGGCACAACAAATGGCATGGATTATATGCATAATGCTTTGTTGCAAAACCAACCGTGGACACCATTTTGGATCATCATAACTCCATGACTTTTGGTTCAAATGACAAGGTTTTGGATCCAATGGAAACTAGGAAGAATTGGGAATAAATTTCATGTTTGAGTCAGCTTGAAACAAGGCACATATCCATGAGAAAAATTAGACGCAAAACATGTCCATGAATATGTCAAAGAAGCAAACTTAGAAAAATTCTAAGTTATGAACTTAACCTTTCCATGACACCAACTTTGAAGCATTGTAACTTGGTGAATATTTATTCCAATGGAGAGTTCTAGCACTCAAAAGAAAGCTAGAAGAACCCTCTACAACTTTCATGACCAAAGATGATTGAGATAAGACTTGGATCATAGTGCAAAATGAGGTTGAAGTTGGTTGCAAAAAAGGAGAAAAACATGAAATTTCACTAAGTGTTTTAACTTGACCAGAATTTCCAAGTCTTATAACTTAAAACCAAGCCTCTTTTGAAAAAGGACCCTCTAATACACTTTGAAGTTCATGGTGAGAGCTTCCATTTGAGCTTTGAGTCACTCAATTTGAATGTGTGGTTTGAAAGTTATGACCTTCCCAAGTTTGTACAAGGAGTGAACTTTTCACACTTAGAAAAAATCTTTAGGATCAAACATTGCCCTCTTTGCAAGAAACCTCTCAAATATCAACTTCTCATGCCCTAACTCAACAATTAGACATGTCTTGATGGAATATGGCTTGAATGCTTCATCTTGGATCAAAATCTCAAAAGTCAAAGGCTTTAGTTTTCAATCAAAATCCTAGTTTTCTTTAGGAATTCAACTGGATGATATTTGATGATCTTGCTTCCACAATCTCTTCAAGTGCCCATGGATGGCCTCTAAGGATGTTTATTAACATATGGAATCATGTCCCAAGGCTTGGGATTACACCTTGATCAAAATCCAAGGCAATGTTTGACTTCTCCTGGCAAAACCCTAATTTGGGGCATGATGAACTTGTGGCTCATAGAACATGTGATGGGAACCAAATATACTTGATTTCTTGTTTAATAAGTCCTCTTGGATGTATATGAGCTCAATTAGTTTATGAACCAATCAAGACATGGACTGATCATAACAAGGTTCTTCAATGATTCTTCAGGTTAAAACCCTAATTCCATAACTCATGATCTGATGGTTTTTCTTTGACTTCTCTTTATCTAAACACATGAGATCATGGAATATGACTTGAGAACCTCATGATTAGCCTTCAAGACCAAATGGTCGCACTTGGGAGCCTCAGTTGTCTTTCCTGAACAGATGACTTTACACACCACTCTCAATCAATTAGTGAATATCTATAATGGTTTTATGGAGTCAAAGAATGTCTTAAGAGACCTTGAAACATGTGAGAGCCTGGCTTATTGTCCTTGCCCTCTTTCTTGTGCAAACCCTGTCTTTCACAAAAAAGAACAAACTAGCAAGATATGGTGGTTAGTTAACAATGCACAGATGATTGAACCCTAAATGTTAGTACAAGATGTTATGACATCTAAGGGGTAAAATTTGGGGTATAATAGTTGCCCCTATTTAAATAGCTTTACCATATGGCATGAGGAATGGAAATCCTCGGGACATTAAGGTGAAAGATATTTAAATATAGCAAACCGAAAATTGTTGCCCTTAGATGGGATGCATATGCTAAGGACAAGCAACAAACATGCAAGTGTTGACATGCCATGAACTTCTAGTATGATGGTATGATGTCATGATAGTGCAAAAATGCAGACAAAACAAGACACCAAAGGATAAGGAAGCAAACAACCACAGATGAGCCTTACTGGGGAGGAAAAAGGTTAGTATCCACAAGGAAGACTCACTAGGGATGCAGACTAACCAACAAAAGAGACTCACTAGGGAGACCTCAAGGAAATACTGGGGATAGAAAAATAAAGGGGGAAACCCTACAGATCCTCACTGGATATAGGAGCCAGAGAGGTATTCTCTGCTGGGGAAAGATCCAAGGGGATGGACGACAGGTTCACAGGTGACCGGACGACACTGGGGAAATAAAAACACACTCTTTACTGGGCATGAAACCAGAAAGAAGACAAGATCTCTACCGGGGATCAATTTGAAACAAAAGGATAAACATCCTACAAAGATTTTCTGGGAATTCCTTATACTGAAGAGTTCAAATGGGATCTTCAAGAAAAACCAAAAAAGACAGAGACAAACTCTGCGTGCGCCAGATGATAATCAACACAAGGACTTTTAAAAAGACATTGATAATGCCTGAACCTCTGTTGGGAATAAGATTAAAGTGCCAACAATGATTGACCTCAGAAATGACACGCCCGTAAGCACTGGACTCACAGTATTAATGATGTCAGTAAACACCAATTTGAGCTGGATAAGATACCAATTTGAGTTGGGCTGCCAGCAAAGACTGGACTTTAGACACCAATATGAGTTGGGCCTGGATACCAATATGAGTTGGTTTTCCAGCAAAGACTGGACTTTAGGTTCATAGTTGACCAAAGTTTAGGTTCATAGTTGACCAAGGTTCACAGTTGACCTGATGTTTATGTTCATAGTTGACCAAGGTTCATAGTTGACCTGAGGTTTAGGTTCACAGTTGACCTGAAACAAACAATGCCAGCAATCACTAGACTTTAGGTTCATAGTTGACCTGAGGTTTAGGTCCATATCTGACCAAGGTTCACAGTTGACCTGATGTTTAGGTTAACAGTTGACCTAAAACAAAAAATGCCAGCAATCACTGGACTTTAGGTTCATAGTTGACCAAAGTTTTAGGTCCATGTCTGACCAAGGTTCACAGTTGACCTGATGTTTAGGTTCACAGTTGACCTGAAACAAACAATGCCAGCAATCACTGGACTTTAGGTTCATAGTTGACTTGATGAATCATCACTTTTAATAAAATCCTTGTAAAGGGGGTAACTCAAATAAAGAGAAACCATTTGTAAGATCTTCAACAAAATCCTTCTGACAAATTTTTGGGGGAATACCAATTATAGTTGCAAATGGTTGAATATCACCAAAGACGGATAAGCTTCTCGGAAGAGACAGCCACTTATCGCTATAGAGGTAATGATAGCAAAACAAGCTTCTCAAGGAGATTGCCACCTGTTGTTTGAGTGTAAATCCCAAGGATATGTTGTTATCATAACACTGCTGGAGAATGAATTATGTCTTCAATGTGGATCTGTAACAGATTCTTCTGTGAGACACAGTGCAAAATAATTGCACGTTTAAATTGGGCTCAATAGCACCACCTGCCAGGGACCATAGTTCAATCCAGGGACAAGCTAGAAAGAAACGGTCAAACAAGACTCCAACAATTGAGGAATGAGCTCAAATAAGGGATTTATCTTATCCAAATGTGGAAAAGATAACTGAACCAACCATTATCCACGAGAATCAAACTCTGTAGGGAATTCAGAAAGGATGGGCACTTTATGCCTAGGGCTGACGACTCTATTTGAGAGAATAGATAAACCCAGTCACTTGGGGAGTAAGCACAACCCAAAGTGAACAACACAGGTAAACACCAGAAAGGAAGCAGAAATGCTAAGATGCCATGTATATGTATGAATGCATGTATGCCATGTTTATGCTTATGCTTATGCTGACAAAACAGACAAAGGGAAGCGGGACTGGAGATGAAATAAACATCTCGACCGGGATACCCAGCCAACCTCGTCAGATTGGACCATCACTAGGGATGAATAGGCAGAATCAACAGTTCTACTTCAAGGTTATGACCTTCTCTGGGGAAAATCCACTCGGGGTATATCATCATGACTTCACTAGGATTGCCATCATGAGCTTGGTTTCCTTACTGGAGGAGGAAATCCATGGAGAATTGCCAAGATCAACCGAAGTAACAGCTTACTGGGAAGCTGGCAAAGGATATCACAAGAACAAAGTAATTCTGCATCCTGACTTGCATGATGATCACCATAATGAACAACGGCTCTTGCAATAGGTAATCTTCAAATCTTCTCTGCCCCAAATTACATGGTCTATTGAGAGAAAATACCAAGAGAATTTTACAGAAGAACTAGCATACAAGATGCTTCGATATCTTCAAACTCTTGGAGAGATTCATGAATCTCGACATAACTGCCCCAGATTAACAGCGTTTGCACAACAAAGTCTTTGAACTTGCTCTTCATACTGGTTGCTCTATGAAGGAAATACCCCAGACTAACTGACCTTTTAGAGATTTGTCGAATCTCGACCTAACAACTTCTAATTAACTGGTCTATGAGGATAAGTCATCAAAAGGATTTTACAGAAGAATTGGCATACCACATGCTCCAATGTCTTCAAACTCTTGAAGAGATTCATGGATCCTGACATAACTTCCCCAGTTCAACCGTGTTTGCAATACAAAGTCCTTTAGACTGAGGTAGTAACAACTGGGAAACAAACTTGCCCCTGTTGGTGGGTCTTTGGAGTCCTTGCCTTGAAACACTTGTCAAAAGATGACCTCAAGAAGGATTGCCCCAATATTCTGAACTTTGAAGAGTTCTGCCCCTGACTCAGTATCTCTTAGAATGGTTGATTAACAAATCCTTTGAATCGGTTACCCCAGACTGAGCTTCCTTTACCAAGTCAAATTCCCTAGCTGGCTGCATTTGTTGGGATTCTTTTGATTTTGAATTGTCTTGCAAACATGTATTGTTCATTAAAAATTGGCAATCTTAATGCAACAAATTCATGCAAGGTTTTAAAATCAAATTTTATTGATGAAACACACACAGTGGAATAATTAAATAATCAAACACAACGCAGATCTAGCCATTAGTAGATGAATTGATCAACACACGCAATTTAACCTTGCTGTAATATGCTTTCAAAACAATCGTACCTCAATTAGGTCTTTTAAGGGTTGTAACGTGGCTTGGTTCACGGTTCATGAAACAAAGGATAAAGGCTCAAAGTTTTTTTATCCCTACCCAATCTTCGTGATGAACTTCAATAATACGCTTAGTTAACTCAGGTTATACATTCAGATTCCCATAGGCTGGAAATTGCACTGATGATAGTTGGTGATGATTAAGACACCTTGGGTAGTCATTACTCCCTTACCAGATTTGGTTATCCTTTATTGTTGAGGTTTTGAGACCTCTTCTTGTCTTCACTGAGGTTTTGAGACCTCGTCTTGTCTTTGCTGAGGTTTTGAGACCTCTTCTTATCTTTACTGAGGTTATGAGACCTCTTCTTGTCTTTGCTGAGGTTATGAGACCTCTCCTTGTCTTTGCGAGGTTATGAGACCTCTTCTTGTCTTTGTTGAGGTTTTGAGACCTCTTCTTATCTTTACGGAGGTTATGAGACCTCTTATTGTCTGCTGAGGTTTTGAGACCTCGTCTTGATGGTTGTCATACAAGCCCTTTTGCATAAGGCGGTGATTATGAGCTTCTCATCTTTCTCAGCTTTTGCCTTGAAAAGTGACTCGGCTCATTCTTCGGATAAGGATATCATAATGATCCTTCCTTATTTTTCGCTTCGGGAACAACTTGTACAACATTTATTCACTTGATTTAAGAGAGTTGACTGGTGTCTTGCATGAAGAGCTTGCATTAGAAAGCATAACCGAGTTAAACTGAGAACTACCCACCCCAAGGTTGAGATTACGGGTTTTTCGTAAGAAAAGAAAACTCCTACTTCTAGGCTCGAAGGGGTTAACAAGGGATTATCATCCTTACTTCTCTAGTGTTTGGGAATTGAAACAATGCCTTACATCATCGACAAGGTTTAATTGGTAGCATACCACAGCAGTTATGGATATGATGTTTTCATCCTCCTCCCCAATCTTTGCTTAACAATAGTTGATAAGGATAAGTGAAAGGAAACAAAATAAATATTTTTGCTTTTATGAAAATAACAGTAAAGGAGTGAAATGCATGAACATTTCATAATCTTGCCAATTTGAAAGTACAACAGCTTATAAGCAAATACAAGTTCAACATGTAAAGGAAATACAACTGAAATAAACAAATACAACCAGTTTTGGCAAATTCACTTCAGTTGCTGGGCCCAGACAGGGGAACACCTTCATCCTTGATCACTTGCTCATTGTGATATAGAACCTTAAGAGGCATCACAAGTCCTTTGTCTTTTGCTTTGGGAGTTGGGACATTGGCATCTGACCCACCTTCTTGAGGTTTCAGCAACTTTAGCAGACTTAACAGTCGCTCTTCGAAGTCCTTGCACTCTTCAATGGGATGCCCCATTGTTCCAGTATGGAATTTGCATTCAACTTCTGGATGATCCTCTTCGAAGATCAGGTCCTTCTCATGGATCAGTTTTTGCACAGTAGCTTCTAAGGCCAAGCAACCATCTAAGTCATGCCCCTCAGCTCCCTTGTGGAACTCACAAGTCGGGTTTGCATTGTACCAAGGTCCTGGCACAGAATTGTGAGGTCGAGGAGTCACCGACTTGTTCTGCATTAACAGTGGGAAAAGTTTGCTCAGTGGCACAGGAATTGGCTTGTAATGAGCCTTGTCCCTTTTGACAGAATGCCTCTTCTTGTTCTGACTTCGAGAACCTCAAGGAGAAACAACCATTGGAGGCTGAAATTCTCTTTTGGTAAACACCTGATGAGAATGACGTCTGGGCGCATGACCAAATGTTGGTTGATGTGAGGTTCCCTCAAAGGCATGTTCTTGGCTTGGATGAACCATAGGAGGTGGTGAAGTGAAGACGTGCGACAGGGTGAGCGTACCCTTCCTTACTCATCAAGTTTTGCAAAGTCTCTAAGACCTAACTCATCTAACTTTTGAGGATTCTGATATCCTTTTTCAAGGTTTCCTGATTCTTCAAAATCTCGTTCATTGTTGCCATTGGTCCAGAATGGGTGCTAGGTATCCTTCGGAGACAGAAGATGAAGAGAGACTCAAAGCTGAGAAATGCAAATGAGATGCGAATGTGCATGGGATGCAAATGCAAGCCAAATGGTTTCAAGGAGCTCAATAGCAAGTTGCAAACATCTGTTGGAAAAAGTGAAAAGTTTTACTTTGAAATCTATGATCTTTATTGATATTTGCAAAGGAAAGAACATCTGAGTTCCTTGAAACCAAAGGGCTCTCCATGGATGTATGGAAAAACACACATATGCATACAAGGCCTAGGTTTAGGATTCACATGAGTGGAGCCATGGTCTACCCATCCCAATAGGTGTGTACTATAGGTTTATCAACTGTAGAACAGGGTTCTAAAAGGTTCCCAGAGTCAACAACCCATCTTTCGGATATTATCGAATTCCCAATTACTTGGTAATCAATATTATTCTCAAGTGAGTCTCGTCTGAGTGTAGTATCGCGTATCAACCATTTCAGGATTACTCCCTCATAGTCATCGCACTACGTCCTAAAAAGGCCAAGTGGGGGTAAAAGGGTAACTAAAGGTCATCGGCATCAAGGGCTCCTAGGTCGAAAGCGGCAATGCATTCACGATAGCTCGTTCAACATATACCACCCTCAAGAGGGCCTCAACTGAGTGTGGAATCTCAAGTCAACTCCTTTGGGATTACTCCCTCAAAGTCTCCTTGACTATATCCATTATCCTATCATATGTGTACTCTCAAGTCCGGGTTAGGACTGATCCTCACCACTCAATAGTAGCAACCCTGCTAAACAAAAGAACCCAAGCAAATATACAAATATATAGATATATACATACATGAATATGTACAAACAAGCAAGCAAAACATATAACAAAACACAAACAAGGTGGGCTTAACCCTCAAAAATATATAGTCCCCAGTGAAGTCGCCATTTTTGTTGCGGTGAAAAACGGATATCAAACTATTAATTAACTTGAATCACACATCTTTGAAATTCACCACCGAGCTTTGATTTATCCAAAGGAAAGGGTAAAGATCGAAGAAAACCCTAATTGCGCTATGTGAAGACACAGCTAAGAGATCGGGGATCGGGGGTGGGTTATACTAAGGGAAGGTATTAGCACCCTAAGTATCTATAGTACTCTACAGGAACCTCTTATTTGTATTGTGTTATGTTAATGTTTGCTTGCTAAGGGAATCTGTGCTAAGGCTAAGGTAAAGACCTATGGGTATATACACTAAGTATGCTCGCCAAGACGTCGCATCTTGTGCCTACGTATCCTGACTAAAGAATCAGAGCAACCGTAGTTCACCTCACTAAGGGTTGAGGAACCATTGACTATGGCCAAAGTTCCAAGGAGAATGAGTATGAGCCCATATAGAGTCAAGCAACTCTCTAATTCTAAGTTGTAAGATGAATGGATATGAGGCTTATGACTATGAGCTCAAGAGAAGATGATTATGAGGCCTAGATGGTTGACTATGAGGTCAAGGGAAGATGACTATGAGGTCAAGATGGGATCCTATGACTATGAGGTCAAGAGGAAAGATGGCTACGAAGCCAAGATAGGATCCTATGACTATGAGGTCAAAGGTAAGATGGCTATGAGGCCAAGATAGTAAGATGACTATGAAGCCAAGATAGGATCCTATGACTATGAGGTTAAAGGTAAGATGGCTATGAGACCAAGATAGTAAGATGACTATGAGGCCAAGATGTAAATGAGCTATCTATGACTATGAGGTCAATAAAGAGACTTTTTATGACTATGAGGTCAAGTTTGGATGTTACCAATGAATATGTGGTCAAGGAGGGAATATGGATACTTATGACTAAGAGGTCAAGGTTTGCCTATGACTATGAGGTCAAAGGGAACGATAACTCTATGACTATGAGGTCAAGAGGGAAATATGGCTATGATGCTAAGATGGTAAGATGACTATGAGGTCAAGAGTTGAAAGATGACTATGAGGTCAAAGGAAAGATGGCTATGAGGCCAAGGGAAAGATGGCTATGAGGCCAAGATGGAATCCTATGACTATGAGGTCAATGTGGGAATATGGCTATGAGGCCAAGAAGGTTACCTATAACTATGAGGTTAAAGGTTGAGGATGAATACCTATGACTATGAAGTCAAGGGTTGAAGATGTTACCAATGACTATGAGGTCAAGATGGTAAGATGGCTATGAGGCCAAGAGGGAATCCTATGACTATGAGGTCAAAGGAAGATGGACACCTATGACTATGAGGTCAAGGTTTTCCTATGACTATGAGGTCAAAGGAATGAGATTGCTCTAAGGAGGCCAATATGGTTATGAGCTGTCTATGACTTTAAGGTCAATAGAGAGACTTTCCTTTGGAAGGAGGGGAAGACAACTTCTTGTAAACAGGAATTGAAGTGGGATTAAAGTATGAGTAAACAAAATGAGTTCAAGAACTCAAAGGTGATAAACATCAATTAAGTATGAACAACATCAAAAATATGATATAAACATCCATTTATGAGCATGGCAAAAGATAATGAGATAATTCAACAAACATGAATAAATGAACAAATAGCAAGGCAAAGTACTCAAGAACCATGAAGTTAGGAGTAAGGCAAGTTCATCATATCAACACAAATTCATCTTTACAAAACAACTTTAAGAAGTGCCATAAGTTGTAAACAAGGGTGATTATGTTGGTAGAGTATCCACACAACTCAAAAAAACCAAACTCTAATCTCAAGTTAAGACATCAACAAATTTCATAAAAGAATTGGGCATAAAAGCCCTCTCAAGGTCAAAATCCAAAGTGAGGTATTAAAGGCATCGAACCTAAGAATCAAGGGTTGTTACAATGAGCCAAACCCTAAACAAAGGACCTTATTGAAGGTCAAAAATAAAACTCAAAACAAACCCTCAAAGTGTCCTAAAACAACTTTAGAAAATTACTTCAAGAAGGTGGTGAGAAAAGATTTTTTTCAAAGGATGTTCAAGTTTAGGTACAAAACAATGTTCTTAAATTCACAAAACTAAAATAAATATTAAAATAATGTGAAAATAAAAAATAAAAATTTAGAAAATTGAATTAATCATTAAAATGTAAATTATGGATTTTTGAGAATTTTCTATTAATAAAAACTATTTTTAAATTGGTGAAATTAAAAAATGAAAATGAAGTAAAAATAAATAAAATGGAATGAAACCGGGGGTGCACTAGCAAAGATGAAATGAACTGAGTCTTAGTTATCACGTACATGGGCCAAAACAGGAGGGATGTCATTAGTTGTTGTGCCAGGCCCATTTCAGAAAGGAAAATAGGACAGCATGGAAGAAATAAAATAACAAAAGGGTGTCTGGGGCGAGGGGGTTCGAACCCCAGACCCCTTGGTACACGCGCATGATCAATACCACTGGGGTGTGGCTATACATCCAGTGTATATGCCAACCCCATAAACTTATAAACCAACAAGCGTTTCAAGATGCTATTTTTAAAACCACATGAAAAGGTAACGTTACATGTTAGCAACAAATATCAACCGGTCCACATTTTTAAAGTGACTAAGAGACAAAAACTTCGCCTGGCCTACTGTATGCTGCCACGTACTCTTCCTCTCCATGCAAGTATGCAAAAAAAGCCCTAAGACTATCGTGAAACACCAGAAAAGGGCCATGGCGTATCCTCCTCTTGTTCAATCAATATCATCTTAAAAACTTAACCAAAAAACATGAACCAACACACCATTTCGTAGCACTCAGAACAAGGAACATCAATAAACCTTAATCAAAGGGGAAAACATCGTGGAATAGGTGTGTTCAGAATCGAAACCAAACTCTCATCATGCCAACATACCAATACAAGTCCAAACAAGCTTTCATGTTGTCAACATAAACTAACACATATGCATATACATGGACATGATAACAGTGTAAAGATTACTTAAACTTATGCATGTGAGCATGGAAAACATGAATATGGAGAAAAGAGGGAGGCTTACCAAGTGGAGTAGGTCCATTGCCTCTTCAATTGGAAGCTATGGAAATCCAAACTCCCTTTGAATGATAATGATCTGCAAGACACTTGAAGTGTGCACCACCTCTTTCCTTCAGTCACTCACGAGCTTTTTTCTTTTGTAGTGGATAATGTATGTTTGTTCTGATTGTGTTGTGTTGATCTCTCTAGGGTTTCTCCACTTATGCTTAAATATGGTAAGCTTTTTAAGTGATCCCAATCAATTACTGAGGTAAAAAAGCATGGTTAAACTTGATGAAATTTCAAAAAAAGAAGGAGTGAAAAGAGGAGCAGAGCAGCAGCCTTGATGCATAAGTTTGACTTGTTGGCATTTTGGTGAAAGTGTGTCATAGGATGCATAAAGCATTTCACACTAACAAGCTTGTTTTGGTAATGTTTGGGGACTCCAAAATGGTGTATTACATGAAAGAATAACTCAGAATTTTCAAGGGTAACATGAGGCACAACAAATGGCATGGATTATATGCATAATGCTTTGTTGCAAAACCAACCGTGGACACCATTTTGGATCATCATAACTCCATGAATTTTGGTTCAAATGACAAGGTTTTGGATCCAATGGAAACTAGGAAGAATTGGGAATAAATTTCATGTTTGAGTCAGCTTGAAACAAGGCACATATCCATGAGAAAAATGAGATGCAAAACCTGTCCATGAATATGTCAAAGAAGCAAACTTAGAAAAATTCTAAGTTATGAACTTAACCTTTGCATGACACCAACTTTGAAGCATTGTAACTTGGTGAATATTTATCCCAATTGAGAGTTCTAGCACTCAAAAGAAAGCTAGAAGAACCCTCTACAACTTTCATGACCAAAGATAATTGAGATAAGACTTGGATCATAGTGCAAAATGAGGTTGAAGTTGGTTGCAAAAAAGGAGAAAAACATGAAATTTCACTAAGTGTTTTAACTTGACCAGAACTTCCAAGTCTTATAACTTAAAAACCAAGCCTCTTTTGAAAAAGGACCCTCTAATACAATTTGAAGTTCATGGTGAGAGCTTCCATTTGAGCTTTGAGTCACTCAATTTGAATGTGTAGTTTGAAAGTTATGACCTTCCCAAGTTTGTACAAGGAGTGAACTTTTGACACTTAGAAAAAATCTTAAGGACCAAACATTGCCCTCTTTGCAAGAAACCTCTCAAATATCAACTTCTCATGTCCTAACTCAACAATTAGACATGTCTTGATGGAATATGGCTTGAATGCTTCATCTTGGATCAAAATCTCAAAAGTCAAAGGCTTTAGTTTTCAATCAAAACCCTAATTTTCTTTAGGAATTCAACTGGATGATCTTTGATGATCTTGCTTCCACAATCTCTTCAAGTGCCCATGGATGGCCTCTAAGGATTTTTATTAACATATGGAATCATGTCCCAAGGCTTGGGATCACACCTTGATCAAAATCAAAGGCAATGTTTGACTTCTCCTGCAAAACCCTAATCTGGGGAATGATGAACTTGTGGCTCATAGAACATGTGATGGGAACCAAATATACTTGATTTCTTATTGAATAATTCCTCTTGGATGTATATGAGCTCAATTAGGTGATGAACCAATCAAGACATGGACTGATCACAACAAGGTTCTTCAATGATTCTTCAGGTTAAAACCCTAATTCCACAACTCTTGATCTGATGGTTTTTCTTTGACTTCTCTTTACTAAACACATGAGATCATGGAATATGACTTGAGAACCTCATGATTAGCCTTCAAGACCAAATGGTCGCACTTGGGAGCCTCAGCAGTCTTTCCTGAATAGATGACTTTACACACCACTCTTAATCAATTAGTAAACATCTGTGATGGTTGTATGGAGTCAAAGAATGTCTTAAGAGACCTTGAAACATGTGAGAGCCTGGCTTATTGTCCTTGCCCTCTTTCATGTGCAAACCATGTCTTTCAAAAAAAAAAAGAACAAACTAGCAAGATATGGTGGTTAGTTAACAATGCACAGATGATTGAACCCTAAATGTAAGTGCAAGATGTTATGACATCTAAGGGGTAAAATTTAGGGTATAACACATTGGATCAAGATTTTCTGGTGTATCTATCTTCAACGTCTCTTGTACTATGGAGTAACAACAAAGACTCTTGATCAAGTTATTTCTTCAACGGCTAGCTTCAGAAAAAGGCTATAAATATGGCTGAAGGTTTAAACTGAATCGTTAACAAGGGTCAACCAGAAGAATAAGTAAAAAGATCAGCAATTATCATCACAATGAATATCTTAGAAATATTAAGTGCTTTAGGTCTTTTTTATGGTGATTTCTCGTACCTTTGATACTTGTATCATGTACACTTTGTTCTCTATTCTGCTGGACTTGTTTAGCAGTTTAAATAAAAGTCATGTGTTATTGGTATACAAGCAAGGAAGTATCGATGCAAGATGTTTGAGCCACGTAAGTCTCTTGCTATGTGCTTAAGCTGTGAAAGTCTTAATCAACTAGGTTGATTTAGCAAAAATCTTGTGTCATTGGGATACAAGCAAGGAAGTCTCGAGCCAAGATGCTTGAGCCACGTAAGTCTCTTGCTATGTGCTTGAGCAGTGAAATTCTTAATCAAGTGGATTATTTGAGCAGGTTGGCTTGGTACATGAAATTGAAGCAGTAAGTCTTAAACTAGAGGGGTTCAAGTAGGGAGGCTCGTTTCCTGGGACCTGGAGCAGAAGTCTTGAGTCAGTGTGGCTTAAGTAGGTGAGCTCAGTACATGGAGCTGAAGCAGTAAGTCTTGAACCAGAGGGGTTCAAGCAGGGAGGCTCGTTTCATGGGACTTGAAGCAGAAGTCTTGGGCTGAGGGCCTGAGCAAGGAATTCTTGGGTTCGTGGAACTTGAGCAAGAAGTCTCGAGTAAGGAGTTTGATCAGAAGTCTTGGACCTTGGGTCTGATCAATTGTAAAAGTCTTATGCAGAATGCATATGCGATTGTAATCAGGATTTGATTATAGTGAAAATCTCTTGTGAAGCAAGGGGACTGGACTACTCTCAGTTTGGGAGGAACCAGTATAAATCTTTGTGTCTTCTGCTATTATTTATTTGATTTTGTTAACATTCCGCTGCTAAGAATTAACCATAATCTGAACACCAGTTTAGATTTTGAACTCTGATCATATGCAAACTAAGAAACTGAAAAAAAAAAAAACAATTCAACCTCCCCTTCTTATGTACTTTTCTCACCTTTAAATAATTTTATCTCTAGAAAGCAAGGATAATGAAAGTAAAGTGGAATTAGACAAAGTAAACAATTCAACATGCAATAAATGTCAATCTCTTGAATTAGACAAAGTAAACAATTCATATTTTTGTGGATTTTCATTAAATAATTATTTAAGTGTAATTTTATTTAAATAAAATAAAAGTATGACATTTAATTGAAATATATAATTTTTTTTTAAATAAAAATAAAAGTTGAGATTTTACGCTAAAATTGTCATAATTATAGAGTGAGTTAGAACGGGGTTTGAAGCCTAATTTGGGTATTTAGGTTAATATAAATTCTAAAGCGATAGGCATAACTGGGGTAACATGAAAAAGGTTAGAAAATTGGGAAGCGTCTGATCGTGGGATTTGGAATACGCAGAGTTTTGGGAAGTGGTCGTAGGAAAGTGAAAGCTTCAATTTCGAGGTAAGGGGGAATTGCTTTACCTATGAGTGACTATTAGGCAACCAGGATGGTGAGGGGTCCTTACCCTCTGTAATACCCCGTATTTTATTTTGTTTTGCTCTGGATAATATTAGTTGTGATCAACTGGGTTCCGGTGTACTCTAAGAATTTATTGGATAAAATAATTAGAGTAACTGATGAGTTCAGAGCAGATCAAATTAATATTATCTGACTCTGAGGTTTTATTAATTGGTACTATAGAGACTTTTTGGACATTTAGTAGTGTTACTAATTAAGGATATTTCTTTATATCATTTCTTTTCCTCCCTTGCCAAACATAGTAATATTTGAGAGAGAGAAATTAGAGAGAAGGAAGAGAAAGGAAAGAAAGAGAAGAAAAAACTTGGAATTGAAGATAAAGTTTGGATCATCATCCATTCTTCATCAAATCAACTCAACATCTTCATCATCAACCTCTAATCCAAGTGGGTTTTAGTTAGAGGCATTAGTTGTAGAGTTTCTTGAGTTTTAGAGCTAGGTTTTATATTGTGAGAAAATGAGTAATCTTGCTAAAATCATGAATCTAACGGTTGAAAATTGATATAAATTGCGTACGCACGGTTGGAAATGATTTGGTGTGTAAAAGATGAATTTTGGAACCCTTGAAAGCATGAAAACGCAGCAAAAAATTCTGCTTCTGATACGCACCGTCGGGCGGCACTTTGAGCGCCGGGCGACGCAAGGCGTGCGCCTCTGCTCCGTCGGACGATGGTCAAGGGGCGCTGCTAGTTTTGATTCTGTAACTTTGGGTTTTTGGGCAAGGGTTTTATGCCCCTGCTTCGCCGGGCGAAGTAGAGGCGAAGGGGCACCGCCGAGCGAAAATTGTAGCGCCGGGTGCTCCTGGGAGTTTTCAAATGAATTCCCTTTTCTTTTAAAACCCATAACTTTTGATTCGTTCACCCGATTTAAGTATTCTTGGTACCGATAGAAAGCTATGAGAATATTCTATGCAATGGAAGTGAATAATATCGGTTTTATTGCCCGATTAAATAATCGGAGGAAAAACCAAAAACTTGTATAAAGTATGATTGATTTATTATATGTACTTGTGGTATGATTTTGTTATATCTTGCCTAATCTATTGTTGTTAAACATAATTGAGAGAATAACATGCTTAAAATGAATTAGGAAGAGTGAGAAAACTTACCCTAAACCTAATGATATGATTCTAGGTTGTGAATAGAATTGTGATAGAAAACCTAGATGGCAAGGCTCGGGCACTTGATGTAGAAAGGTGCATCCGTGACGAGATTGGTCTAGGAGAGAGTGAAACGATAGTATGGAACATGTGGAACTTTTGTGGTTATGAGAAAAGGCAAAGAGGCCTTAAGGCGAATGTGGCCTTGTGATTGTCGAATGCAATCACGTTTGTGTGTGTGATCACGTAATTGTAACCGTTTCACTTGGGTGTAGTTTCATGAGTCTCGAGCTCCTCTGAACCATGTGCACAATTACTTGACAGGTTTGATTCCCGCGTATGAGTACGAAAGGAGCCTATATGGTAAAGAGACTTGCGATGGTTAACAGGCCATGAGAAGTGACGGTTCACGGTTAACAGGCCGATGTTCCCGAATCCAGTTCGTATGTCAAGTAACTACAAGGATCCATGACTCGGGTCGACTTCTAGACGTAGAAGCGAACGGGAAAAGGGGATGCCTTGGTACAGGTTATCGATTAGTGATATTTTGAGTTGATGAACTCATGAACATGTTTCCATATTGTGTGAGAATTGAGATTGTGAACTCGAAGTCCTTTCCCTTTTCCCTTGGACTTGAGTTAGGATGGTTAGAAGCTTGTAAATCCGAGAGAACCTATATGATAGGGAACTCACTGAGATTTAATATCTCACCCCATGTTGTTGATTATATTACAGGTACAGTAGGTTCTGCGAAGGGTAAGGATAAGGCCGTTTGATTATCCTTACTTTCCCTGGCTTTTTGGGATGGCAAGACTTCCGTTGTGGAGATTATTTTGGGATCATTGTTTTGATCTAGTTCTTAGTGTCTTAGGACATCTTGTATACATTATGCCATAGTTTTTTTGTATTAGGTATTTTGGGCATGTAATGTATATAATGTGTTAACTAGGAACTTATGGTATTTCAGTACCAAACACTTGGATTCATGTATGATATTATGCTTTGATGTATGTATATTATATGTGGGTGTTACTGTTGGTATCAGAGTTGGTCGTATCCTCAACCTAGCCATGAAATAGTATAAGTATTTCTTTCAGCTTCATATGTGTGGTGTCGCCATTGGTCTTAAGTGTTATATTTATGGTATTGAGCATGATCAACTTAATCTTATCTGTATGACACTTAGGAACATGGCCGACGGACGCAGAAGCAATTGTGGTAGACCCAGAACCACTCTTGTTGGGATAAATACGTCGGGCGGCGAGGAGAATGTCCCATGGCCTCAGTTTTTGTAGCAGATGCAGCAGCAGCAGAATCAGTTTATGCATCAGATGGTACAACAAATGAATGGGGGTCTTCATCCTCCAATGATTGTTCCAGATTCTGTAGGTGGGAGTTTTTGAGATTTTATCTGCATGAATCCTCCGGAATTTCATGGCGGGTTAGATCCTGTTAAAGCTCATGAATGGATAGCTGGCATGGAGATAATTTTCTTGATAGTCCATTGTAGTGAGGAGAATAAGGTGGTATTCGATTCTCATTTGATGAAGGGTCCTGCCATGAGATGTTGGGAGAGTGCCTCAGCCCTGATGACTATTCAATGGGTACCTAAGGTCTGGGAGCGATTTAAGATTAATTTTATGGAGAATAATTTCCCTAGTTCTTTGAGGACACAGAAGGAATTTGACTTTCAACAGTTGAGACAGGGTACTTCGACTGTACCTGCTTATGCTGAAAAATTTGAGATTATGGCTGCTTATTCTAGGAAGGCCATGTATGCTACGGACGAGAGGTGGAAAATTGATCAGTTTCTTTTTGGTTTAAGGGCCGATATTTCACATAGTGTGTCTCAGAGAGAGTTCACTAGTTATGTTGAATTATTAAGGCAGTGTTATGTTGCAGAGAATAGTTTAAAGAAAGTTCAAGCCGAAGGGGAATTGAGTCGGTCAAATCAAAGTGATCGTGGGAGATCAAATCAGCAATTTAGGCCGAGACAACAAGCTTTTAAAGGAAAGCAAGTTCAGAGTTCTAGGACTAGTGCACCTCCGGTGTGTCGTATTTGCGATAAGAATCATCATGGTAGGTGTGGTTTTGAAGGAGTGAGGTGCTTTCAGTGTCAGAAGATAGGTCATATGGCGAGGGATTGCCCTCAGAACAGGAATCAAGCGCAAGGGAAGAGTACCAGCCGAGTTTATACCTTAGATGCGAGGAAAACAAATGGTGATAACTCTTTGATTGCTGGTACGTGTTTCGTTAATGGACATCCTTGTTTTGTATTATTTGATTGTGGAGCAACACACTCTTTTGTGTTGATGCAATGTGTGAAGCGACTTGGGTTGCAAGCTATTCCGTTGTCTCCATCCATGGTGGTTACTAGTGGCATGGATGAGATGGTTGAAACACCTTTAATGTGTGAAAATTATGTTTTATCTGTGGATGGGAGAGTTTTTGAGATTGACCTTATTTGTTTGCCGCTTAAGAAAGTGGATGTTGTTTTGGGAATGGATTGGCTTTCTGTTAATTCAGTATTTATTGGTTATGAGGAAAAGCTAATCATCATTCCATCCATTGAGGCTACCCCGAAGGATGTGTTACTACTATTTTAGAAGGTACGGTCGGAATGATAAATTTCTTGTTTGAGAAGGAAAAATCTGTTCTTTTGGTTCTCACTAAGGAGGAGAGTAGCAACCTTCAAGTTCTGAGTATCCCTGTAGTCTGTGAGTTCTCTGAAGTTTTCCCTAAGGATATCACTTATCTTCCTCCGGAGAGGGAAATGGAATTCTCTATTGACCTGATATCGAGAACGGCTCCTATATCTATTTCTCCGTATCGGATGGCACCACTTGAGTTAAGAGAATTGAAGGATCAATTGGAGGAGTTAATGGCTAAGCATTTTGTTCGACCCAGTGTTTCGCCCTGGGGAGCTCCAGTGTTATTGGTAAAGAAGAAGGATGGTGGAATGCGGTTATGTATTGATTACCGGTAGTTGAATAAAGTCACCGTCAAGAACAAATACCCATTACCCAGGATATACGACCTGTTAGATCAATTGAAAGGAGCCTGTGTGTTCTCGAAGATTGATTTACGGTCGGGTTATCATCAGATCCGTGTGAAGAGTTCGGATGTATCAAAGACCGCGTTTATAACCAGTTAAGGTCAATATGAATTCTTAGTAATGCCTTTCGGTGTGACGAATGCCCCGATAGTTTTTATGGATTATATGAATCGGATATTTCAACCTTACTTGGGCCAATTTGTAGTGATCTTCATTGATGACATTCTTATTTATTCTCGTACTTCACAAGAGCACGAAGGACATTTAAGAATCATTTTATCTATCCTACAAGAGAGACAACTTTTTGCTAAGCTAAGCAAGTGCGAGTTTTGGATGTCGGAGGTTAGTTTTCTTGGTCATGTCATATCTCAGGGAGGTGTGGCGGTAGATCCATCAAAAGTTGAAGCGGTGATTAATTGGGAGAGACCAAAGAATGTTTCTGAAGTTAGAAGTTTCTTGGGATTGGTAGGTTATTATAGGAGATTTATCAAGGGTTTTTCTCAATTGGCCTTACCAATGACTAAACTTACTCGAAAGGATCGTCCTTATGAGTGGGATTCGGCTTGTGAGCGAAGTTTTGTGAGTTTGAAGGAAAGATTGACAACTTCTCCTATTTTGATTATTCCTGATCCTAGCAAGTCGTATGAGGTGTTTTGTGATGCATCAAAGATGGGATTAGGATGTGTCTTGATGCAAGATAGTCATGTGGTGGCTTATGCTTCTCGACAGTTAAAAATTCATGAAGAGAATTATCCAACGCATGATTTGGAATTGGCGGCAGTTGTGTTTACATTGAAAGTGTGGCGTCATTATTTGTATGGGGTACATTTTGAGATGTTTAGTGATCACAAAAGTTTAAAATGTCTATTTGACCAGAAAGAGTTGAACATGCGTCAAAGGAGGTGGATGGAATATTTAAAGGACTATGACTTGGAACTAAAGTACCATCTGGGTAAAGCGAATAAAGTGGCGGATGCATTGAGTCAGAAAGTGTTGCATAATGCCGAGTTGATGATATTAGAGTATACCTTATTGGAAAATTTTCGAGATCTTAATCTTCAATTTGTTTGGACTCCTAAGGGAGTGATTATGGGAAACTTGAATGTTAATTCTACTCTTAGAGAGGAAATTCAACAAGGGCAAGTGTTGGATGAGAAATTACAAGGATTGTTAGTTCAGCCGGGTTTTGTGCAAGCAAACGATGGAATTATTTTATTTAACCAAAGGATTTGTGTTCCGGATGATGTGGTGTTGAAAAGAATTTTTTTGGAAGAAGCGCATAAGAGTGCTTTTACTATACATCTTGGTTCTTCCAAAATGTATCAGGACTTAAAGAGAGACTATTGGTGGCCAGGTATGAAAAGAGACATTGCGGTGTATGTATCGGAGTGTGCGGTATGCCAACAAGTAAAGATTGAACACCAAAGACCGGGTGGCCTATTACAACCGTTAAAAATTCTTGTATGGAAGTGGGATAGTATTTCCATGGACTTTGCAGTTGGATTACCCCGTGCACAAGGTGGTTATGATTCTATTTGGGTAATTGTGGATCGGTTGACGAAATCTGCGCATTTCTTAGCCATGAAAACTACTTACAAGGCGAGCCATCTCGCAAAGTTGTTTATTTCGGAAATTGTGAGGTTGCATGGTATTCCCTCTAGTATTGTGTCTGATAGAGATCCAAAGTTTACTTCAAGGTTTTGGAGAGCTTTTCAACAAGCTATGGGAACAAAGTTGTGTTTGAGTACGTCGAATCATCCGCAAACGGATGGTCAGACAGAACGGACAATACAAATGATGGAAGATATGTTAAGGGCTTGTGTACTTGAAAGTGGAGGGAATTGGATAGAACTTTTACCGTTGATTGAGTTTTCATACAACAATAGTTACTATGCGAGTATTGGTATGGCTCCTTACGAGGCTTTATATGGAAGGAAATGTAGGACGCCATTGTGGATGGAAGTTGGCGAAGACAGAATTTTAGGACCCGAGATTATACAAGAGACTACGGAAAAGATTAGAATGATCCGTGATAAATTTAAATAAGCACAAGATCGTCAGAAGAGTTATGCGGATAACCGTAGGAGACCTTTAGAGTTTGATGAAGGTGATCACGTGTTTTTGAAAGTTACTCCGAGATTGAGGTTGAAAGGACTGTTTAAGTCGCGGAAGTTAAGTCCGAGATACGTGGGACCGTATCAAGTTATAGAAAGAATTGGTGAAGTAGCTTACAGGTTAGCCTTACCGCCTTCTCTATCAGAAAAGCATGATGTTTTTCATGTGTCTCAGCTTCGGAAGTTTGTTTCGGATCCTCTTCAGCCAATTCTACCAGATACGATTGAAATAGAAACAGATTTTACGTTTGAACCTCAACCAAGCCGTATCACAGGAAGAGAAACTAAGGTACTGAGGAATAAAGAAATTCCTCTTGTTAAGGTTCAGTGGGATGAGACGCATCCGGGTGATGCAACTTGGGAACTAGAATCAGAGATGCGAGATGCTTACCCTCATCTATTCAGGTAATTTTTAAATTTGTGGGCGAATTTCTATTTAAGGGGGGGGGGGGGGAGGATGTAATACTCCGTATTTTATTTTGTTTTGCTCTGGATAATATTAGTTGTGATCAACTAGGTTCCGGTGTACTCTGAGAATTTATTGGATAAGATAATTAGAGTAACTGATGAGCTCAGAGCAGATCAAATTAATATTATCTGACTCTGAGGTTTTATTAATTGGTACTATAGAGACTTTTTGGACATTTAGTAGTGTTACTAATTAAGGATATTTATTTATATCATTTCTTTTCCTCCCTTGCCAAACATAGTAACATTTGAGAGAGAGAAATTAGAGAGAAGGAAGAGAAAGGAAAGAAAGGGAAGAAAAAACTTGGAATTGAAGAGAAAGCTTGGATCATCATCCATTCTTCATCAAATCAACTCAACATCTTCATCATCATCCTCTAATCCAGGTGGGTTCTAGAGGCATTAGTTATAGAGTTTATTGATTTTAGAGCTAGGTTTTATATTGTGAGAAAATGAGTAATCTTGCTAAAATCATGAATCTAAAAAATCGATATAAATTGCGTAGTATAATCGTAATATGCATATGAACATTGTTGATACTGGTTTTGTGGTTTGGAAATGATTTGGTGTGTAAAAGATGAATTTTGGAACCCTTGAAAGCATGAAAATGCAGCAGAAAATTCTGCTTCTGATACGCACCGTCGGGCGACGCAAGGCGTGCGCCTCTGCTCCGCCGGGCGATGGTCAAGGGGCACTTCTAGTTTTGATTCTGTAACTTTGGGTTTTTGGGCAAGAGTTTCACGCCCCTACTTCGTCGGGCGAAGTAGAGGCGAAGGGGCACCGCTGGGTGAAAATTGTAGCGCCGGGCGCTCCTGGGAGTTTTCAAATAAATTCCCTTTTCTTTTAAAACCCATAACTTTTGATTCGTTCACCCGATTTAAGTATTCTTGGTACCGATAGAAAGCTATGAGAATATTCTATGCGATGGAAGTGAATAATGTCGGTTTTATTGCCCGATTAAATAATCGAAGGAAAAACCCAAAACGTGTGTAAAGTATGATTGATTTATTATATGTGCTTGTGGTATGATTTTGTTATATCTTGCCTAATCTATTGTTGTTAAACATAATTGAGAGAATAACATGCTTAAAATGAATTAGGAAAAGTGAGAAAACTTACCCCAAAACTAATTGTATGATTCTAGGTTGTGAATAGAATTGTGATAGAAAACCTAGATGGCAAGGCTCGGGCACTTGATGTAGAAAGGTGCATCCGTGACGAGATTGGTCTAGGAGAGAGTGAAACGCTAGTATGGAACATGTGGAACTTTTGTGGTTATGAGAAAAGGCAAAGAGGTCTTAAGGCGAATGTGGCCTTATGATTGTCGAATGCAATCACGTTTGTGAGTGTGATCACGTAATCGTAACTGTTTCACTTGGGTGCGGTTTCATGAGTCTCGAGCTCCTCTGAACCATGTGCACAATTACTTGACAGGTTTGATTCCCGCGTGCGAGTACGAATGGAGCCTATATGGTAAAGAGACTTGCGATGGTTAACAGGCCATGAGAAGTGACGGTTCACGGTTAACAGGCCGATGTTCTCGAATCCATTTCGTATGTCAAGTAACTACAAGGATCCATGACTCGGGTCGACTTCTAGACGTAGAAGCGGACGGAAAAAGGGGATGCCTTGGTACAAGTTATCGATTAGTGATATTTTGAGTTGATGAACTCATGAACATGTTTCCATATAGTGTGAGAATTGAGATTGTGAACTCGAAGTTCTTTCCCTTTTCCCTTGGACTTGAGTTAGGATGGTTAGAACCTTGTAAAGCCGAGAGAACCCATAAGATAGGGAACTCACTGAGATTTAATATCTCACCCCATGTTGTTGATTATATTACAGGTACCGTAGGTTCCGCGAAGGGTAAGGATAAGGCCGTTTGATTATCCTTACTTTCCTTAGCTTTTTAGGATGGCAAGACTTCCGTCGTGGAGATTATTTTGAGATCATTGTTTTGATCTAGTTCTTAGTGTCTTAGGACATCTTGTATACATTATGCCATAGTTTTTTTGTATTAGGTATTTTGGGCATGTAATGTATATAATGTGTTAACTAGGAACTTATGGTATTTCAATACCAAACACTTGGATTCATGTATGATATTATGCTTTGATGTATGTATATTATATGTGGGTGTTACACCCTCCCATCAACGTCATGTGAAATTTTAGTACTTTCTTCAGTTTCCTGTAATTCTGTATTATGTTTGGGCAAATGGGGTTCGGGCAAAACCCCATTCGCATAGATTAAATGAATATGTTTGTTTATGTGTGTTACTGTGTTGGCCAAATGGGGTTTGTGCAAAACCCAACTGGCATCGATCAAATAAATATTTCTCTTGCAGTATGTTACTGTAATATATTTTTGTGTTGATGTGAGTTGCGGTGTAATAGGATTTTGGTAAATTTTTTTAATTTTTGTAAAACAGTGTCATGTGTTTTTCAATTTTTTCTAGAAAGTAAAAAAACACTTAATTTTTGAAAAACTGGAAATTTTACCGAAAATTTGTAAAAATCGAAGTTAGCCATGGTGAGACTTGAAACACAACGTGAATATATAAACCTTTTTTAATCTTAATGAATAAGTTTTGTTAGTAATATCTTTTTTTAATCTTAATTAAAAGAAAAAGTAGCTTCACTACAACAAATAAGGCTTTTCATGACGAAGCTCTCACCTCAAATAATACCAAACCGAGGTATAAAGTCAATGTGCAATATGTTTTATTATTTAAAAAAATCTACAAATTCCCTCAATTTTTCATAAAACTGCGATGAAAAAACAACACAATACAAGCTTTAATTCCCAACTATCGTAGCTTATAATTTTATTTGTTATAAGTGTAAACAAAATGTTCTAACCCTTCGGTTTTCTATTTAACCTAGACATAAAATAATAAGATTTTCCTATAAAAGCACTCGTTAAACAGATTTTACCCTAATCCTTACAAATATGAAGCCGTCCAAACTTGCAAGCATCATTCTTTGGGATGGATTACAAGAAAGAAAAAATCGTCAATATTCTTTTATCTTGAACAAAACATTTTTCTGCCTTTGTGATCCATCCCAACATAATGGTGTTGATGTTGTTGTTGTTGTATTTTTGGAATAACCCCAGTTAAAGAAGGGACCTCAACCTTTGAAAAGTACTCAGTTGATAGATTACAAGTTCATAATATCATTCTTGCTTAAACAATGAATGAAGCTTAACCAACAAAGAAGAGAGCATAACCTTTGAACAAAGAAGGGAATGCAACTAAATTTGGATATCAGCGAAGATTTGTTGTAAACAATTTATTTTAATATTAATCAATGTAATTTAAAAATAATAATTATTCACCTCGGTTTTATATTAAAACCAATGTGTTTAATACTCATATTTTACTATAAAAACACTCATTAAACAGATTTTACCCTAAGACTAACTTATATGTAGCCGACCCAAAGAGAGGAAATATTCACCATCGTCCATTTGATCATGAGTTTCTACTACAGATCTCTATGATGGTTTACAAGTGCAGAAAATAAAAATTCTCATTGGGAAACCGATCTCTAGCATCTTGCATGTGGTCTAGACATGGAAAATAAAAATTCTCATTTGGAAACAGATTTTACAATGTATTTGTAATATTCTGTGTAAACAATGTAATTAAAAAAAACTTGTTCATCTCAGTTTTCTTCGTGATCGAGGGGATAGTTAAGCGTTTTTTTAACTATATTCAATGTCATTTAAACAAATCGTTGTCGTCCATTTAATGATTATCAACGCTCATGAATCTGCCATTAGTGATCCACGTGAAACCTAAGGGACATCCATTATAAAAGCATGTTGAACATTTAAAGTCTAACCTATATGGAACATGAAGTGCTTGAATCATAAAGACGCTTGGAAAAGTTCTTTAAGATGGATTGCAAGAGCGGAAAATTACTTGGGTTTAAGGTTTGTGTCATACCCCAAAATTTGACCACTAATTGTTAAAATTTTGTTTATCTGACTGTGTTTTCACTTCGTGTCATCTGCATATCATATCGTATATTTTGTCATGCATATTGCTTGAATTATCAGTCAGAATATATGTATTTAATTTTCAGGCGTTTTGGTCAAACTAAGGGTTAAATGTGCAAAAAATCAGTGTACAGACATTTTTTTATTAAACTTGCTGACACCCATTATTGATCAATTTTTCGCGTACTTTAACCTAGTGTGCTCATTTCAATTTTCTCAATCGCTTTTCTGGCCCGTCTTGGCCTTTTTAGAGGGTAAAATCAATTTTCAAATTTTGGCCAAAACGCTGTATTTTTTCAATATGTGTATATTTCACTGATCAATTTGGTGTGTTCATTTTATTTTTCCGAACGTTTCAATACCAGATCAATTTTATCGTTTTTCTAACCGATTTCAATTTTGTTTTTCGTAGGTAATAATTTTTATAAATAATTTTTTTTATTATTCTAAAACTTGTTTTTTATAATAATTATTATCACCCTTTTCTTGTTATTCTAAAACTTGTTTTTTATAATAATTTTATCACCCTTTAGAATCAATTTTTTTTATTATTCTAAAACTTTTTTTTTATTATATATATCTTGTTTTTTATGAATTTTGTTTTTAACAATTTTGTTTTTTATACAATTTGTTTTTTTATACAATTTGTCTTTTATGCCAAATTCATATATGTTTATTGAACATAATTTCTTTTGTTTTGTATACATACGTTCCTAACAAACTTTGAACTTGAATTCTTAACAAAATCATCATTAGTTTTGAAACTTAGAAACTAAGTATTGAAGACTTGGAAGATTAAGCTTTGAATTGAATCATCATCTTATCTTTATTTTCTTCATCAACAAGTATATTTTATCTATAAATAGGAGCCCCTATTTCACTTTCAAAGGAGACCAAAACAAATACACGTTGTTTTCTCATTTCACTCACACACCACTTCATATTACACTCTCTTTCACTTTGCATAATTTTTATTTTCACAAGGCATCTAGCGCCCCTTTTTCATACTCTCTATTTCATTTTTCTGCAAACTTTGAAACAAAACAATATACATATTTATCTTCCAATACACTTTCTTCACAACTGAAATTTTTTTTCTCTTTTCATATTCTTACAACATAACATGTATTCACCTGCAGGAAAAAGAAAAAAAAAGAAACTACTAGTTGCTACAACAACTTTGCCGACACGAATCCGCCACGATTCAACGAATCCGACAAGCAGAAGTAGCGACCACGGCGAAACACGCACACCGCTGTTGCACCAATCTCATCACAAACGCAAAGTTGGAGGGACACCGAAAGCCGCGACGGAGGGAGTATTGCTGCTGTTGAAAGAGAGAGATCGAGAATTTCTCAAATTGACAGACCTGCAGAATTCAAAACTGTACAAAAACTTGTAGCCACAAAACTTAATCCACTGCAGAACCTGTAACGGACAATAATTTGTCTCAACAACAAGCCATTGCCGTCGTCAAAACCGACAAGATGAAGTTGCGCAAAAAGAACAGGGGAAGGTGATTGTGAGACGAAAACCGACGTCGCCGAAACCACAGAAATCACACTCGACCTGCAACAAGTCCTAAAGCCAGCAACAATTGCAAATTCACAAAAAAAAAGCATATCATAGCGACAACGTCTTTTTGAACAACCTGCAGTGAATTGAAACAGAGAAAGCAAGAAACAACACAGCACAATTACATCAATCGAATTTCAGAACACAAACCACAATTTGTGACCAACTACCTGCAAAAATTCGGAGTTCAATCAACTTCATAACAGAACTCAATTGCAATTACAAACCAAATCGCAGCAACGGAAACGCCGCGGAAGATCGAAATCACAACCTGCAACAATCAATTCAAAGCAAAAACAAACTTGCAGAAATCCAGCAATTTCATCAAAACTACAGCTTAAACAATTGTAGAACTTACAGTGAAACGCACCTGAGGCCGAAATCCCAGACGATGGTGGTGTGAGCAAAACGCTGAACCGCATCGGAGAGGAAGAGCGCGGAGGAAACACCGCCGGAGATGGAATTGACGAAGGCAAGTCGCGATGAAGAAACGCCGCCGCGGAGCCACATAGAGGATGACGCGATTTTGGGAATAGAAGGAAAGAAATGCGTTTGAGAAAACAAAGGAAAAAGCTTAAGAGATTTCCAGATAAAAACACGTTCCAGGTTCCTTCCTCTCAATCCCAAATATTGACTTTTTATTTACACATATGTATAAAATCTGGTTTTTTTAATGATTACTTGGATTTGGGCTTGAACTATTTTCTAAACGCACCCTTCAATCACTCATGCACCCAAGCCCACATTTATTTGCTATTTATTTATTTTTTGATAAATAATTATAAGTAAATAATTGTTAATTAATATTATTCTTACTAAATATTTTCAATTTTAATTAACTTGTATTGATCATTTATTTGTTTAAATTATTTATTCGATTATTAGATTTTCTCTCTGCTTTTCCTACTTGTGTGGCTTTTCATCTGATGCAGGAATTCTTAATCAATACATTGATGATCATTGGATGCTTAAAAGTTCCGTCGGATATCTTGGAGTCATCTGACACTCCTACGCTTGCGTGAAAATTCACCGGTGTCTGGCACACTCTGTATTTAACCTTGCATATATATCATGTTTGCATTTACTTGCAAACAAGTATTTCCTGTAAATACACAATACACTGGTACAGAGAGAGGAATTATTCACGGTAAAACCTCTCTTAAACTATTTTCAAACACTTTTGGGCCTCTTTGTAGTGTAAGTCCCATTCCCTTTGTACATAAACCATTTTGGGCCTCAGTCATTGTATAAGTCCCAATACGATATTAAAAAATCTCGGCGCGATCGCCGTTTTCAAAACAAGTTTCATCTGAGCCTCCCTTTGGTTGTAAGTCTTATTTTCCTTATTTTTCAAACACTTTTTGGGCCTCTAATAGAGTGTAAGACCCACCTCTTTTGTAAATAAATAATTTGGGCATCAGTCATTATATAAGTCCCTACACGATTTTCAAAATAATTGCGCTATCGCTGTTTTTCATCTGGGCATCTCCTTGAGTTATAAGCCCCATCTCTTGTATAAAAATAAACTCTTGGGCCTCTAATAGAGTGTAAGACCCACCCTCCTTTGTACATAAATAATTTGGGCCTCAGACATTGTATAAGTCCCTCTGTGATTTTCAAAACTATCGACGCGTTCGTTGCCTTTTCAAAAGAGATCATCTGGGCCTTCCTGTGAGTATAAGCCCCAAAATTCCTTTTAAATAACTTTCTTTTTTATTTAGATTCAAATTCAAAGTTTTCTCAATACTTTCTTCAATTTCTTGAATAATTAACCATACAGCTATAATTACTATGCTTGGGCTGGCATAACTGTAAGTTCCATTATCTCTTCAATACATACTTGTTTATATATTTCATCTGTGTGTATATATATATATATATGCTTGTATATACTTGCTTAGAGTTTTCCCCAACAGTTAGGTCTAGGTCTAGATCAAACCAGTGGTTACTCTTTTAACATAGTTAAAACTAGTTCCCCATAGGATACAGTCTTGCCTCCTCTTGGGCTTATACAATATGGAACAGAGAAATGCATTATTCCCGGTAAAACTTTTCTCAAGACTGTCTAAACTTAGAAATATATGAGTACAAGAAATTCATTTACCCAAAGAGAATTAATTCCCGGTGAAACCACTTTTGAATTTCTTCAAACCCTAGAACTGATTTGCAAAGAAAGGACTTATTCCCTGTGAAACCTTTCTTGAACTTTTCTTAGGCTTGGACCCACAGGCTTCCTAAAAGCATCCCCAACCTCCTCTTGGGCTTTGTACAAGGACCCACAGGCTTCTTGAAAGTTCTCAGCCTCCTCTTGGGCTTAGTACAAGGACCTAAATGCCTCCTTCAGGTATAGGACAAAGCTTAGTCATCTCTACTAGTTCAATCCTCCAGAGAGCCAGAATCCAAAATATCATATCATGGTAGGGTTGATCTTCATCCCTTAAACCCCCAGCCTTCTCTTGGGCTTCATACAAGTAGACTTGGATAGTCTTAGCCTCCTCTTGGGCATCATACAAAGATCATCCTTCAGTTAAGAGTCAACCTCTTCATACCAGTAGACTTGGAAAGTCTCATCTTCTCTCAAATCTCACAGAGACCCTCAAGTTTCCCAAAGGCACGGGAAAAAACCCGGATCATTTCACCAATCTTCAGCAGAGTTAAAACCTCCATAGGTTTTCAAACTCAAGGTTTAAACCTTCACCTTAAAAAACCTAGCCAGGGTTAATTTACCATCAATAAAACCCTAACAGAATCAGAGCCTCAGGGCATGGGATATTTCAACTCTCCTTCATTCCCCAGCAAGAGTTGATTTCCCAATACATATTGGACCTGTCTCTGGATTTCAATAATCCTCAGCAGAAGCTTGCCTCCTCTTAGGCTTCATATAAGAATTTCCCCAACCAGCCTCCTCTTAGGATTTGTAGAATGATTTTCCTCAATAGAGTCAGCCTCAATTTTGGGCTTTGTACAAGACAGATAAAACCTCCCCAGTGGAGTCAATCTCTTTTCAGCCTCAATCTTGGGCTTTGTACAAGACAAATATAAAACTCCCCTAGTAGAGTCAACTTTTTAGCTTCAACCTTGGGCTTTGATCAAGGCGCACAAAAATCAACATCCCCTCAAATGAGACCATGAGTTCACTCTGTAGGAGGACATTTCCTCTATACATCACATCTCAAAACGGACAACCAAAATCATTTTTCCCAGATAAGTTGCTATAAGTGGCACACTTGTTGATTCAAAATCCAAGCTGGAGTCCTTCTTTTATCCTGGTCAAAAAAACATCTTTCATCTAACTGTTGTAAGTGGCAAGCCTCTGGATTATTTACATCCATGCCAATGCCCCTCTCTTAGCATGAAAGATTCATAAGGAAAAATGGCATTGCTCAATACTGAGTTAAAGTTTCTTCCTTCATAACATCACCCTTATAAAGGAAATTATGGCATTGCTGGATTCACATATCCCAGTTAAAGTAATTTCCCTTATAATAAATTTCCCAACACTTGTGATGAATAGGTGAGATATCTCTCTTTAGAGATGACAAATTCTCTCTCATCACCCCTTTTAGCTTCAATCTTGGGCTTTGAACAAGACTCAAATACTCATCTAGCTTCAATCTTGGGCTTTGAACAAGACACCAATCATCTTTCCTCCCATAGAAATAGGAGGAACTACGATTGCTCTGATTTCCCAGTTTTCTTTAACGGGAATACGTAGGCATAAGATTACAAAATCTTAGCGAGCATACAAATCAAAAACTTTAGGTCCAACACCTTCCCAAAAAACAACGAAAAACCTGAAAACAACAAAAACACTCTCTCAACACTCCTAAAGGAGAAACTTTCCCAACCCACAATAGATAAACACCAGAAAGTATTTAAACCAACAGAAAAACATACCATAAAAGGTCTATGGATAACCATATATACACTGGGTGATTGACAACTTCCCTTTGTATAACCTGACCCCTAACCCCCAATCTCTTAGCATTTGTTAAAGAAAACATTTGCGTACAAGGTTAGTTTTAGATAGCCCCCCTTTCCTTTCCAGCTTCATAGGATAAATAAGAAATCAGAAAGTAGCACCCAATTCCAACCATTGCGGTAAGGTGGTCGCGTCACCGACAAAAATCGCACGCTACAGAAAAATGGCGACTCTGCTGGGAATGTCTTTAGGATTAGAGTTCCTAAGAGGTATAGGGTTTGCTTGGCATTTATTTTTCTATACTTTCTACTATATATATATATCATTTACTGTCATATTACTTGATACCCGTGTTTAAATTTTTATTAATTGGGAATGCGATTAATACGCATGTGGAAAGTTTGAGAAAACATTAAGATAAGTGGTGGCATATTTGGGAAACGCTTATAGGGAGTGAATCCACCGAATCAGGCGAGGTACCCGTGTGGAAATATTGATGTTGAACGGCCGATTATCGTGAAAGCATCATTTATCCCAGTGCGGTACCCATGACCTTGAGGATTTAGTAGACATTTAACCATATGGCCATTTGGTAGTGCGGTGACTATCGGGAATAGTTGATACGCGATACTACACTCAAAAGAGATTCATCCTAGGATATTACAGCTCACTCGAGTGAATCAGCTTGCTGTCGATATCCCTAGGAGGGGTCAATGACTTTGGGAACCTTTTAGAACCCGTTCTACAGGTACAAAAATTGACCAAAATAGTACAACCTTTGGGAATGGGTATAGCCATGACTCCATGCTCGTGACGTTGAACCCCTAAACCCATGTTTTCAAATGTTTTTGTTTGCTGCATTCATGCATTCATTAAAAAAAACTCGTTTTAAACAAAAAAAATCTTTTTAAAAAAAAAACTAAAACAATAATTGCAAATATCAGAGATTGCGTTATGGATTTCGGTAGAAGAAAAACACACAAGTACACCTTCAAGGCTCCAAAACTAGAAGACTTAAGGAATTTGGGAAGGATGATTACCAATCCCGAGGCTTTCAGAGCTAAGCACAGAGGACTGTTGTCTCTATTAAGGGTCAACATGGTTGAAGGGATCCTGTCTACGATGGTACAGTTCTACGATCCGGTTTACCACTACTTCACTTTCCCGGATTACCAACTTGCACCAACATTGGAAGAGTACTCCCACCTGATTGATTTACCTATCACTGATCGAGATCCATTTTCCGGACTGGAAGAAATTCCAAAAGAACAAACCATTGTAAGAGCAATTTCTTTGGATGAGTCAGAAGTCAGGACTCACTTGACCACCAAAGGAGGAATCCAGGGTTTACCAGCTAAATTCCTGATGGAGAAAGCCATATACTTTGCCAGTATAGGAAATATAACTGCTTTCGAGGATATCTTTGTCCTGCTCACATATGGGTTATTCCTTTTTTCCAACATCGACAACTTCGTCGACACCAATGCTGTTAAGATATTCTTAATAGGAAACACGGTACCAACCTTGCTCGCAGATGCTAATCATTCTGTACATTTAAGGAATTTGTACAGTGGAGGGATGATCACATGTTGTGTACCCTTACTCTACAAATGGTTTATTTCCCACTTGCCCAAGTCTGTTGCTTTTTGGGATCACAAGAGTACTCTACGTTGGTCACAGAGGATTATGTCTCTTACCAATTCTGACATAGATTGGTACAATAGGATTTACGAAGGGATAGAGATCATCGACAGATGTGGAAATTTCCCCAATGTACCCCTCATTGGAACTAAAGGAGGAATTAACTATCATCCAATTTTAGCTCGCCGTCAACTCAGATACCCGATGAAGAATATCCCACATAATGCTCATCTGGAAGGTCTTTTCTTCAAGGAAGGGGTCAACTCGCCGTCAGCTCGTTGTCAACTCGGTCTTTTCCATTAAAGGAATTTGTCCTTTATTTCATGTCTGATGCGGAAAAACTCCAGGTCGCTCTTAACAAAGTCCAACATGAGAGAAACTCTTGGAAGAACAAATACCAGATCCTCAATTTGGAATGTACCAAGATTCAGGAACTGCTAAAGGAAAAGGATGCTCTGATTGAGATATTAGAGCAACATGCCATAGAAAGTCAGGAAGACCGAAAAAATTTGCTCACTCCTTTCACTTGGCAAAGGATCGTCGACCCGACATCAGCTGAAGAGGCTCGATCAAAGAAAAGAAAAATACAGGAATCGACATCTGAGCTCTCTTCAGAGAGAACTCAGGATCCATGAGCTTAGACATTTTCCTTACAGCACTTTGTAAAATACTGTACTTTTCTTTGTAAAATACTGCAATCTCTTGAATTCAATAAAAGGGGTCTTCCCCCACTGTGTGATATTTGCAATCTATTTGTTAAAAGTTTCTTTTGAAAACAAAAACGAAAAAAATATGTCTTTGCATATCATTCATCATTCTCACATAGCACATTTTTTATCTTTGAGTCTCACGTATGTGTCACAATTTTAGAGTCAAATTGTCACATTAGTACAATACTCGGGCCAATCGACAAAAGAAAATGGACGATCTCGAGGAAGAGAACAGAGAGCTGAAAGAAGAAATTGACGCTCTAAAAGAAAGTTTGGAAAAGCTTCACAACAACATGCAATCCCTAGCCGCAGCTCAGGAGCAACAACATTAAAGGACTGTGATCTCAGAGATTACATCTACACCCACATTTTAAGCACATGATAATCACCCTCAGTACAACATGCCTAAAGGTCGCCCCTAGGGCATGCCTTTCAACTTTATACCTGAAGGATATATCCCATCGGTCACTGAAGACCTAGAAGCCGTAGCGGGAATGTAACACCCCAAATCTACCCGGTAATTATAATAAAAATATCAGAGTATTAAAAAAAAATTTCAACACAACATGGGATGTCACATTTCAACTTAAAACAACAAACAACTTATATTTCATTTAAAAGCGATACATAGCATTCGGATTCACAACTTATAAATCAGCTAACAACTTTATTCAACCAAACCGCGTGCAATTTATAATTATTCAACAATTAGTAATAACAACAACTTAGAAACAACAACAGAAACATTCCCCCAGAGTGCTACGTATCAGAGCAAGACCAACTCGAACTAACAGCAACTAAAGGACTTCATAAAATTACTTCACTTCCACAGCTATTCTTCAGTACCTGCTCAATTACCCATAATAGGTAACATCATTACAAAAGGGGTGAGATATCAACCAACATAAACAAGTATATGATAAACAGTATATTAAATTAGAATCATACAAAGTTCACCACTTCAACGACAATTATACAACAACCAACAAACAACTCAAATCAATGCAAATTAGTAACAACAACAACCACAACTTTAACAATAATCCACAATCTCTCAACATACTTTATCGACTTATTACACATAGCAACACTTACCACATAGTCAACATAATCAACATCATCATAGTCGTATAAGCAACTTCATCAACATGATCACATAAACAACTTCATCAACTTAAGCAACTTAAACAACTTCATCGACTTACTCAACTTGTACAACTTTATCAACTTGGACAGCATAAACAACGTACTCAACTTCAACAAACACAATCAACACAAACAACGTAAATAATGCGACATCGGATGCGACTCGAATATGCATATGCATGTGGTACCATCGGAGTAAAACTCCCACCTTAAAATATACCAGGTTATCGAGGTATCTGCAAGGCATAAGCCTTCAACTTAGTAATTTTGCCAATCCAGGCCAACGTGGTGAGCATCAGCTCCAACTTAAAAATTGCCAATCCAGGCCAACGTGGTGTGAGCAACGGCTCCGACAAAATGCAAATGCCATGATGCAACGACTCAACACAAAACAACAACCAACTCCGAACAACATATAACAAACCACATAACAACTTTAATTCAACACGATTCAACTTTGGCCATAGGCCTACAACTTATATACATCAACGTTGGTCATACGACCTACAACTTTAACATCAACATTGGTCCTTCGACCTACGACTTAAAAATGCCCATAAACCGGGACAAAACAACATAAGCAACTGTACAAGAAATCTACACATACAACACGAATTCAACAAAAAAAACGACTAAAATCACCTACTAATTATTACTAGCTACCTCGACAATTTTCGTTAAATTCCGAACAACTAATTTTACCGCGTAATTTCACCCAGTCGACTAAATCGGTACTGTTTTCACCTCTACGATTAACACGACTTAATTATAAAATTCTGTGACTTTTCTAGTTTTTGATACAATACTCTTGCTATAATTTAAAATCATCTGTCATGAAAATTTGCATCATTCTATTTCTGCCGAAAACCAGTTTGTTTCTATTAAAACATAATATACTGATATAGCAATCCAAATATATTACACTAGCAGCTCTACTCATTAATTCTAATTCATTTACTCACTAGGTGTATCCGATTAACCATTAATTAATTTATTAATCTGACTATTAAACTAATTCACCTAATTTAGTCACTTAATTAGCCACTCAGAATAACATATAAATGGTCCCACCATATGTGGCTCTCATCATGGTTTTAAGGTGGCTCTCATCATGGTTTCTAGGTGGCTCTCAACGTGATATTTTTGGGTGGCTCTCAACATGTCATTTAGGTGGCTCTCAATATTTACTACATGTTACTAATTTTCATCTAATAAATTATATACTGCAGACATTGGTTTTGGTTAATTCTTTAATCCTAACATTCATGGATTAATAATAAGACTAATGCACATATAAAACAAAATGCCAATCCTCATTTTCATGGGTGGCCTGCGCCACCCTTACTATGAAAGTTAAGTGGCCTGCACCACATTTCTTAGGTGGCTGGCGCCACACATAACTTGTGGTGGCCGGGCCCACACTCATCACTTAGCCAACTAAGTGGCTTGCGCCACATGCCTTGTGGCTCCCGCCACATGTGTTCTCTTTTCCTTTGGGTGGCCGGCGCCACCCCTTTGTGTGTGGTGGGTGGCCTGCGCCACCCCTAAAATACAGTTTTTGTCCCAATTCATTTCCTATAAACTTTCCAAATTCGCTACAACATTCATAAATTCACCAGCAACAATTTCACAAAAATCAATCAATTTATATTTTTACAGAATCAGTCAAGTTCACGGAATTGCTTACAAAATCCATCCAACGACAATTTCAACAATTTCAACACAGAGACAACATCACAACCGCAGGATCACCATTTCAACAACACAGTTCAAGCACATAAAACCAGAACAGATTATCATAAAATTAACACAGTCTCAGTAGAAAAATCATACAACCCCAATCCCACATACGGTCTACCATATACCCGGTTATAGAGATTGAACCCCACCCTTACCTTAATTGATGGCCGCTCTAATCTCCGACCGACTTGGCTTTCCGACGGTAACTTCTCGTATCTCTTTTCCTCCAACTTTTCCTCGTTCTCAACTTCTCACGTTCTCCTCTCCAACCGTCGGTGCTTCCAAAACCCTCGCTTTACTACTTCTATAACTTCCTTTTTCTTTTCTTCTGACTGCCACTTCTTTTCTCTTGTTTTCCAAAACAATCTCATAATAATAATAATAATGGTATTATTTAATCTATTTGGGCTTACTCTTCGTACCTCCTCCAAATTGCTATTTATCACCCAATAACCAAATCCAATTTAATTAAATAATAGTCCATTATAATAATATTATTTCTAATATTATTTCTCCGATTAAACCGACTAATTACCGACTATCAAATAAATCATCCAAACCACCAAACCAACATATTTAACCATAGACGGAAAATATATTCAATATTATTTTTCCACAACTTAAATCAACTTGATTAATTAATCCAACTCGAACCAACTTAGAAACATCAACATCATATTCCGATATTCCGGAATCAACGTAAATCAACACAAATTGACGCAAATACTCAAATCAACGCGAATCAACACAACATACCACAATTATATTTAATTAAATACTTAATTAAATAAACGGGCGTTACAACTCTCCCCCACTTAGAACATTTTCGTCCTCAAAAATTCATCCGTTACAACTACTCCAACTAAGTGATTCCATCCGACAAATCAACTCTCATCTCCGAAGGAAACCTACGTATAATACAAACAATTCATAACATCAACGGCGAAAACAACCCGAATACTACTCATGCAACACACTTTACAACTTGTCATCATAACATAAAAGTAACCAACTTAAGAATTCGCCGGTTTAAGAACCAGAACGCAACAACATAAGAACACACAACTTAAACACGACATCAATACAACCAAACTACCAACATCGTTGTCACTCACACATGAACAACGACACCATGCCACGCGTTCGCTGCACACTCTGATTACTTGCAAAGTATCAAGACTACTCAGTTTAACTCTAACTTCTAATCATCAAACCGACATAACAACGACTTTAGACTTAATTCTTCAGAATTTTCATCCCAACAGGTATTCTACACTTTTGTAGTTACCGAGTACTTCGAACTTAGATCCGTAAGACAACACCTCGGAACGTTCAACACCATTACAACGACGACTACTTCCAAATCTTGGATAATATATACATGTACTTCCACGAATTTCCCAATTATCATCAAACATAAACTACAACTCTACCATCTCCTATTTACACGTTCCTCAAAAATCATCTTAAACACGCAACATCATTACAACCACACAGGGTACCTGTGTACAATTAACTTCAACCAGATAAATCATCTTTTCCTTTCCAACTAATCCAACAAACCAAATTATCGACTTTTACTCATACTGACCCAATTCTTCATAAACTCCTATCCGAATTAACACAACCAAGTAACTCATCTTTACCAACCAAAAGTTCCACTTTTACAATTCAACTTATAACTTCACTTCTTTTTCTACTTGCAACTCAATTCTCAAATTACCCAGAACTCAACTGCGAGTTTCCATACTACTCATCAATTAAATCGCAACCTCATGCCATCATCCTTAAATTCAACTAATATGCTCATATATGAATCTACATCGACAAAATAAACAATCCACAAGCACTTGGCTTGACTTCAACCAATTCAACGTACGTACTATACTAGTTGGCACGACACATCTATCCATCAATTATGATTTCGTCTACTACCAACAAGAGATTAAGGGTGATCAGTTCCTCAATTTGTCAATAGACAGTCGGCAACCATAACAGTGGCATAAATCATCATTACCCAACACAATAGCGTACTACAACTTGTGCCCAAAGTCCGTAAGCATAATGCTCCGCCAACTTTCTAAGGCTTACCAATGCCACTCTTAGTTTCTTTAGTTCCAACTTCGTCAACGATACAAAAACGTTCAAAATCCATTACGCATCCTCTTATGCACGTTCATAGTACAACACGACTTTAAATATTTTTCCAACACCGAAATCGCTACAACATTGATAACGATCCAATTCAGTTTGCTCCAATTACAACTTTCAACCAAGGTGAAAACTCTTAGCAACACAAATCAACATTCACATCTCTCTCAACATTACCTTTACTTAACATCATCATCTTAATCATCCTCATTCAACATAAATTGCATCTCCAAGCATTCTCCGATACAGTCACATCTTACAAATACCAACATTTTATTCTTAATAATATTCCACACTTGTTTTCATCCTTCCAAATTTTTCAGCAAATGTTGCTCAACTTCAACCATATATATCTCCTTCAATACATACCTCCCAAACACAAAATCATATTCCAAAATGAAGAGAATTTCGTGTAGATTCCAGAACTTCAAGAATCGCTCAAATCCGATTTACGAGTAAAGAGTTATCAGCCACACAACGGGACTGGTCCAGAATTCCCGTATGCAGAATTTTCCAACAATCAGCATCAGACCCAAATATTAAAACGCACTTTTCTCCCTCTTCACAACCTTCTTGAAGATAAATCTTATATGCAAACTGTAGGTAATTTCGTAAGCTTTCCAAAAAGTCCAGAACCGCTTCAATCGGAATCACGAGTAAAAAGTTATGCCTTTTTTTACCGACAGCTGCTCCAAAATTGCAAAAATCAGAATTTGAGATTGATGAACATAAGTTCCATCTCTCTCCCGCTCGCTCCAAGATCTACCAACAATTCTTTCTTTTCATCCAACTCTAAAATTACTCAACTTTAATCCGACTATACTCAAGGCATATTAATCTACCGACTTGATCCGTCAACTTATCATTTCCATTGGAATGCTTCCTTATTCTCAATCAATTCCTCATCCATATTCCACACACTCCTCAAACTCGACCGATACGAATTCATGAGTCTAAACTCTCGCCGGTCCACTACAACATCGCTTCAACAACATTTACACTCTTGCAATCAACATCACCTTGAACCAACTTCTACATACCAACACCACGTCCGGGAGACAAGCTTCTCCCCCACTTAATTCAAACCAACACCTGCAGACAACGACCAGAAACTAACAAACAAGCACCGACAGTATTTCCCACACATGTCGAGTACTAAGGGATAAACGACATTAGACAACATTGGTCGGACAGACCGACCAGCTCTGATACCACTAATGTAACACCCCAAATCTACCCGGTAATTATAATAAAAATATCAGAGTATTTAAAAAAATTTTCAACACAACATGGGATGTCACATTTCAACTTAAAACAACAAACAACTTATATTTCATTTAAAAGCGATACATAGCATTCGGATTCACAACTTATAAATCAGCTAACAACTTTATTCAACCAAACCGCGTGCAATTTATAATTATTCAACAATTAGTAATAACAACAACTTAGAAACAACAACAAAAACATTCCCCCCGAGTGCTACGTATCAGAGCAAGACCAACTCGAACTAACAGCAACTAAAGGACTTCATAAAATTACTTCACTTCCACAACTATTCTTCAATACCTGCTCAATTACCCATAATAGGTAACATCATTACAGAAGGGGTGAGATATCAACCAACATAAACAAGTATATGATAAACAGTATATTAAATTAGAATCATACAAAGTTCACCACTTCAACGACAATTATACAACAACCAACAAACAACTCAAATCAATGCAAATTAGTAACAACAACAACCACAACTTTAACAATAATCTACAATCTCTCAACATACTTTATCGACTTATTACACATAGCAACACTTACCACATAGTCAACATAATCAACATCATCATAGTCGTATAAGCAACTTAATCAACATGATCACATAAACAACTTCATCAACTTAAGCAACTTAAACAACTTCATCGACTTACTCAACTTGTACAACTTTATCAACTTGGATAGCATAAACAACGTACTCAACTTCAACAAACACAATCAACACAAACAACGTAAATAATGCGACACCGGATGCGACTCGACTATGCATATGCATGTGGTACCATCAGAGTAAAACTCCCACCTTAAAATATACCAGGTTATCGAGGTATCTGCAAGGCATAAGCCTTCAACTTAGTAATTTTGCCAATCCAGGCCAACGTGGTGAGCATCAGCTCCAACTTAAAAATTGCCAATCCAGGCCAACGTGGTGTGAGCAACGGCTCCGACAAAATGCAAATGCCATGATGCAACGACTCAACACAAAACAACAACCAACTCCGAACAACATATAACAAACCACATAACAACTTTAATTCAACACGATTCAACTTTGGCCATAGGCCTACAACTTATATACATCAACGTTGGTCATACGACCTACAACTTTAACATCAACATTGGTCCTTCGACCTACGACTTAAAAATGCCCATAAACCGGGACAAAACAACATAAGCAACTGTACAAGAAATCTACACATACAACACGAATTCAACAAAATAAACCGACTAAAATCACCTACTAATTATTACTAGCTACCTCGACAATTTTCGTTAAATTCCGAACAACTAATTTTACCGCGTAATTTCACCCAGTCGACTAAATCGGTACTGTTTTCACCTCTACGATTAACACGACTTAATTATAAAATTCTGTGACTTTTCTGGTTTCAGATACAATACTCTTGCTATAATTTAAAATCATCTGTCATGAAAATTTGCATCATTCTATTTCTGCCGAAAACCAGTTTGTTTCTATTAAAACATAATATACTGATATAGCAATCCAAATATATTACACTAGCAGCTCTACTCATTAATTCTAATTCATTTACTCACTAGGTGTATCCGATTAACCATTAATTAATTTATTAATCTGACTATTAAACTAATTCACCTAATTTAGTCACTTAATTAGTCACTCAGAATAACATATAAATGGTCCCACCATATGTGGCTCTCAACATGGAATTAAGGTGGCTCTCATCATGGTTTTAAGGTGGCTCTCAACGTGATATTTTTGGGTGGCTCTCAACATGTCATTTAGGTGGCTCTCAACATTTACTACATGTTACTAATTTTCATCTAATAAATTATATACTGCAGACATTGGTTTTGGTTAATTCTTTAATCCTAACATTCATGGATTAATAATAAGACTAATGCACATATAAAACAAAATGCCAATCCTCATTTTCATGGGTGGGCTGCGCCACATTTCTTAGGTGGCTGGCGCCACACATAACTTGTGGTGGCCGGGCCCACACTCATCACTTAGCCAACTAAGTGGCTTGCGCCACATGCCTTGTGGCTCCCGCCACATGTGTTCTCTTTTCCTTTGGGTGGCCGGCGCCACCCCTTTGTGTGTGGTGGGTGGCCTGCGCCACCCCTAAAATACAGTTTTTGTCCCAATTCATTTCCCATAAACTTTCCAAATTCGCTACAACATTCATAAATTCACCAGCAACAATTTCACAAAAATCAATCAATTTATATTTTTACAGAATCAGTCAAGTTCACGGAATTGCTTACAAAATCCATCCAACGACAATTTCAACAATTTCAACACAGAGACAACATCACAACCGCAGGATCACCATTTCAACAACACAGTTCAAGCACATAAAACCAGAACAGATTATCATAAAATTAACACAGTCTCAGTAGAAAAATCATACAACCCCAATCCCACATACGGTCTACCATATACCCGGTTATAGAGATTGAACCCCACCCTTACCTTAATTGATGGCCGCTCTAATCTCCGACCGACTTGGCTTTTCGACGGTAACTTCTCGTATCTCTCTTCCTCCAACTTTTCCTCGTTCTCAACTTCTCACGTTCTCCTCTCCAACCGCCGGTGCTTCCAAAACCCTCGCTTTACTACTTCTGCAACTTCCTTTTTCTTTTCTTCTGACTGCCACTTCTTTTCTCTTGTTTTCCAAAACAATCTCATAATAATAATAATAATAATGGTATTATTTAATCTATTTGGGCTTACTCTTCGTACCTCCTCCAAATTGCTATTTATCACCCAATAACCAAATCCAATTTAATTAAATAATAGTCCATTATAATAATATTATTTCTAATATTATTTCTCCGATTAAACCGAATAATTACCGACTATCAAATAAATCATCCAAACCACCAAACCAACATATTTAACCATAGACGGAAAATATATTCAATATTATTTTTCCACAACTTAAATCAACTTGATTAATTAATCCAACTCGAACCAACTTAGAAACATCAACATCATATTCCGATATTCCGGAATCAACGTAAATCAACACAAATTGACGCAAATACTCAAATCAACGTGAATCAACACAACATACCACAATTATATTTAATTAAATACTTAATTAAATAAACGGGCGTTACAGGGAACCGCTGGACCCGAAGGTTACAAACTTCAGAAAAATGAAGATGCAAGGGTTACGACAGCAATTCCTGAAGGTTACCTTCAAGGCACTGAAGCGCCAAGAATCACCGCTGTAATGTCTATACCACAACCAGGGGTACACACTATCCCGGAAGGATAGATTCTGCAAACCACTTCTGGTAGAAACGAAGAAGTATATGAAAGGATGAATGAGTTCCAGGAACAATTCTTGGAAATACATAAGGAACTGGATGCCATTCGTGGTCAAGACTTACTCGAAAAGGACGCCACCGACCTCTGTTTAGTCCCTAATGTAAAGATCCCGCACAAATTCAAGATGCCCGATTTTGAAAAGTACAAAGGCAATTCTTGCCCTCAAAGTCATTTGGTGATGTGCGCTCGAAAAATGTCTACCCAGACAGAAAATCAACAGCTACTGATCCATTACTTCCAAGACAGTTTAACCGATGTCGCATTCAAATGGTACAGGGGTTTAAACCGCACCAAGATCAGTACTTTCAGAGATCTCGGGGCAGCCTTTGTTCAGCAGTATAAATACAACTTGGACATGGCACCGGATAGGTATCAGCTCAAAGCAATGTCATAGAAGGACAAAGAAACTTTCAAAGAATATGCTCAGAGATGGCGTGAAATCGCCGCCCAAATCTGTCCCCCTCTCGAGGAAAAGGAAATGACAAAGATTTTCCTGAAAACATTGAACTGGTTTTATTACGACCGAATGGTTTCTAGCGCGCCCAGTGACTTCACTGAAATGGTGAACATGAGAGTACGCCTTGAAGAAGCATTCCGGGAAGGACGATTGGTCAAAGATGCAGAGCCATCTAGCAGTACCAAGAGATACGGTAGTGCTTTCCAAAAGAAGAAAGAGCAAGATATCAATAATATCTCTCTGGAAAAGCAAAGGCGAAGGTATCAACCGATAGCAGCAATAACTCCCGCTATAAACCCAATGCCAGCTTCGACTTATCAACCTCATATTGCTCAGAGCCAACCAAGTCAACAACAGTTTTAGCAAAGGCCGCAACAGCCTTTTCAGCAGGCTCATCCACAGTACAACAACAACAATCGTACTACACGACCATCAGGGTTTGACCCTATACCGATGTTTTACGCAGAGTTATTTCCACTTCTACTGGCCAAGGGGCACGTTCAAACCACGACTCCTCTTACAGTACCAAAAAACCCGCCTTTTTGGTTCAAAGTAGATCAAACTTGCCCTTTCCATCAAGGAGGATCGGGGCATAACATTGAGAATTGTCTCAGCTTCAAGTCCGATGTACAGAAGCTTGTTAGGAATGGAGTTTTATCTTTCAAGGATACAAATCTAAATGTTCAGACGAACCCATTACCTCAACATGAGAAGACTACAGTGAATTTGATAGACGGGGAGCCTATCAACAGTTATCAAATTCACAATGTACGCTTACTGGGAACCAACCTAGTAAGGATGCATTGCAAACAGAGCGGGTACGACCATGTGCCATCTCACAACTATCATCAGTGTGCTATCTGCTCCAAGGATAATCAAGGGTGTACCATAGTACAAACAACCCTGCAAGAACAAATGGACTCGTGAAGTAAACATGGCCCATGCACATCCCAACATTGTTCAGAACCACGACATCCATGCAATGAACGTCAATTTAGTGGCAATGCATTCAAGACAAAGTCAGTATTACAATCTTCCGCGACATGATTACAACACTTGTCCAATCTGCTCAACAGACAATCAGGGTTGCTCTTTTGTACAAAAGGCTCTCCAACGTCAAATGGATCTCGAATGGATCCAAGACTACCATGAAAAAATGACCATCAAATCAATATGGTTCAGATCTTTGACATACGCTTGATGAATACCAGTCTAGTGGAATTATATGCTAAGTAGGTCAGTCTCGGTTTTCTGGCTTCACGTGATTATCTAGACTGTAAAGAATGTTGCGAAGACGACCAAGGGTGTGCACTTGTGCAAAGAACACTTAAACATCTATTGGACCACTAGTGGCTTCCGATTTACTTAGATAAAGACACACAACATATTAGCATGACTGATGGGAATTCTGGTAGACATTAAAGTCGTGACATCCTCTCAATAGAAACAGATATAGTGAAGATGCACTGCATACAAAGCGGATACAGTCGGGTACTGCCTTACAATTATGAGCGCTGTAGAGTATGCTCGGAAAATAACCAAGGATACTATCTAGTGCGAGCAGCCCTCCAGAATCAGTTGGACCGAAAGGAGATTCGACCATGTTCGAGTTCTGGGTCGATCAACATGATACAAGATTACCTCCCTGGTCAGAACAAAAACGCTGTCATAATCTCCGATCATGGAATAACCAAGGACGTTTGCGCCATAATACCTCTACTCAATGAATCAGAGATCCCTCTTGATAGTAGAAAAGTTCCCAACCAGGAACTGATTGAGGTTGCCTATGATGGTCAGAAAAATCAAAAAGCTCATGTGGTTATCTACCTGCCAAGTCCAATACCGTATAAGTTAGAAAAGGCTATCCCTTACAAGTACGCTGAAATGACCATCGAAAATGGAAAAGAAAATCCATTACCCTCCATTGTGAACATAGCCGACATCAGTCGAGTCACCAGGAGCGGTCGAATCTTCAACGGAGGAGTTGGAGAACCTGCCAAAGGAAAGGAACCTCAAACGGAAGTTTCTAATCAACAATTCGGTCAATCCAGTAATCTAGAACCTGTAAAGAACAACGATGAGATGCTGAAGCTCATCCAGAAAAACGAGTACAACATTGTGGATCAATTGTTGCAAACTCTGTCTCGAATCTCTATACTTTCTCTGCTACTTAGTTCAGAAGCTCACAGGGAAGCTCTACAGAAGGTTTTAGAACAAGCCTTTGTAGAACAAGATGTGATAGTAGGACAATTGACAACATTATCTCCAACATCACTTCCTGCAACAACTTGGGATTCAGTGATGAAGAACTGCCGGAGGAAGGCAAGAACCATAATGTGGCACTCAACATTACAGTCAATTGCCAAAACGATGCTTTAGCCAGCGTACTGGTAGACACGGAATCACCTTTGAATGTTATGCCAAAATCAACTTTGGTACGACTATCGTTTCAAGGAGCTCCGATGAGAGGCAGTGAGATCATCGTCAAAGCCTTTGACGGATCTAGAAAAATAGTTATCGGCGAAGTCGATCTTCCCATAACCATCGGTCCTCACACTTTCCAAGTCACTTTCCTGGCCATGGACATCCGAGCAGCATACAACTGTTTATTAGGGAAACCCTGGATACACGAAGTTGGGGCAGTCACTTCGACACTTCACCAGAAGCTGAAGTTCGTTAAGAATGACAAATTAGTCACAGTATGTGGAGAGCAAGCCTTAATCGTGAGCAACTTATCATCATTCTCCTATGTAGAACCAGAGGAAGTTGTTGGAACCCAGTTTCAAGCACTCTCGGTGAGCAATGAGAATCACCAAGAAAGAGGGACGTCAATTTCCTCATACAAAGACGCTCTCAAAGTGATGGGGAGTAATGACAAAACAAGAAAAGGTCTTGGTTTCTCTCTAACCTATGCCCAAACTACAAAGAAGGACTAAAGTTTTCGTCCCATTCAAGATTTCTTCCACAGAGGAGGTTTCTTCCACCCAATATCTCAAGAAGTACACACCATTGATGAAAATGACTCATCCGACATAGATGAGGAGTGGAAGTCTTATCTCAACGATGACAGTTATATGTCTCCGGGAGAAGCGAACATGCCATGCTATTTTCCAAAACAGAGCCCAAGATATATACTGAGGTCAGACGTCAGGATGATCTATGGAGATTGTGATCCTGAAGGATGTCGTGCTCCACCCAACTCATTAGAGGAAGACAATCTAATGAAAGACAACTTTAACTACGACTATTATGATCCCCTGGATGACTTGCCTATCTGGAAGCCATACACGAAAGACTCGGGGCAAAAGAGTCAGCCTGATAATGCCTATCAACTGATTAATCTCGAAAAGAATACCCATGTCCCCACAGAGTCATGGAATCATTACTCAGGATATTCCAAAAATGTCCGACACCATGGAGATGAATTTGCAAAGATTGCAGGACAAGAGTTCATTAATTATGCATTTCCTGAATCAACGTCATTGAGGAAGATGACTCATCCATTCCCACAGAAACATGGGACACCTTGGGACAACCAAGCGGCAAGTACGACTTCCTAGTCAAATACACTACTCCCGAAAGCTCTCGTATCAGGCTTGAGGACATCCAGCCAACAGGTTGGGGAGATCCCCTTGAGAGTGAAAACACTATGGAAGATGCGGCAGAAGAGTTCTCCTATGACAACTCTGCATGGGAATAAGACTCCAATGATCCTACTCCACCATAAATCAGCTTTATTTCTGAAGACAAACCAAGAAGGAAGGTATCATACTTTGTGATTCACAGAGGATTTCATCGCCATTGGGTTGCAGTCGATGTCCCGAAAGTCGTCCATATGTCGAAGTAATTACCATATTTGTTTTGACCTTTCACCTTGCCCGGGTGAAATGGATGTTTTTATAGGGCTCACCTTTCTATAAATGTCCCTCTTCGCTTCGCCCAAAGAGACAAAGTTTTATTTTATAGGGTTGTGTTTCAAGAATCGACAAATCATGAATAAATAATGTCATTCTGTCATTCCCACATTTATTGCTGTTTTCACTTTTCGTTTTTCAGAAAATGGTAATCCTAAAAAAAACAAAATAAAAACAAGCATTTTTCAGAAAATACACTGCACACACTCTTGCATTCTCTCTGCCTTTTCTAAAAAACAAATCATCACGTCATGCAGATTGCTTGTTTTAAACCCCGTTGAAACATACGATCCAAGGCCTTCTCCCAACTTTGAATTCCCAGTATTTGAAGCTGAAGAAGAAGAGGACGAAGAAATTCTAGAAGAGATCTCCCGACTAATCAGACAAGAGGAAATGTCTATTGAGCCTCACCAAGAGCTGTTGGAAATGGTCAATATAGGTTCAGAAAAAGAAAAGAAAGAAGTTAAGATTGGGGCACTGCTCAGTCCAATTGTCAGAGAAGACTTGATAAAACTTCTCAAAGAGTTTCCAGATGTATTTACTTGGTCCTATTAGGACATGCCAGGGTTGGATACCAGCATCGTGGAACATCACTTACCTCTTAAAACAGAATGTCCTCCATTAAAACAAAGATTGAGAAGGAATTATCTGAATATGGCCATCAAGATAAAGGAGGAAGTGCAGAAGCAGATCGACTCAGGTTTCCTCGCCACCTCAGAATATTCTCAATGGTTAGCCAACATAATGCCAGTTCCGAAAAAGGACAGAAAAGTCAGAATGTGTGTAGACTACAGGGATCTGAACAAAGCAAGTCCAAAGGACGACTTCCCCTTGCCACACATTGACATGCTGGTAGACAGTACAGCAAAGTTCAAAGTCTTCTCCTTCATGGATGGATTCTTGGGCTATAATCAAATCAAAATGGCACCGGAAGATATGGAGAAAACTTCATTCATCACCCCATGGGGCACCTTTTGTTACAAGGTAATGTCGTTCGGTCTAAAGAACGTAGGGGCAACCTATCAAAGGGTCATGACAACTCTGTTTCACGACATGATGCACAAAGAGATTTAAGTGTACGTCGATGACATGATTGCCAAATCTAAAACAGAAGAAGAGCATGTGGAACACCTATCAAAGTTATTCTAGCATCTGAGGAAATACAAACTCCACTTGAATCCCAATAAAAGCACATTCAGTGTTGATCGCAACTTTATGAGTCTATTGGGGTTACTAACTGCAAGCGCACAGTCTAATCGCGTAGTTTTAAAAGATATCGAACCCACAGGGACTGATAATCAAACTAGTGTTGTCGGGTTGTTACTATGTTTAGCTAAGGCATATGTTTTTTAGATTAAGGTGCAAACGGGAAACTAAAGGTAAACTAAAGCTTGGATTTAAACAAGATATGACGGAATATCGGTACGTAACCCATCAATCATCAGGGGTTCAACAAATCGACGGCTTAATAGTCAAAATAATTCTCAGTAGAAAAATACCAATTTAAAAGTCTTTACCTCACACTCTCGTGTTATTGACTCTGACTATACTCCTAAATCAGAATGTCTGCTCTCGCTAGCCCATTTGAATTTAAAAATACTTTTTGAAAATTAATAGGTCCTAATTATTTTAAAGCGCTCTCGTTGTGTTTAAAACCAATGTCCAGCTTCAGCTATCCGGTTAAAATCGCAAACTCTCGTTTTATTGATCGTAACCTTTGTTACCTTTTTGCTCTCGTAACAAAGGTCAATTAAATTAAGAAATTGGAACCAGAAAAATAAATTGTCAAAGTTACCTATGACCGGTTGAATCCCTTTCCGATCGACTTAATTACATACCGATATAAACGGTTTAGCCAGACATCCTAACTAGTACAGCCATACACAAACAGAAACAATAGAATAATAATTCATGCATAATAATTTAAAACTAAAAACACAATTCTTATTAATTAATAAAAACCTGGAAATAATTAGTCTTGAGAACACAATCCTCCACAGGTCGGCAGGATTTGCTTGCTCGAACAATAAGAAAGTAAAGCCAAATAAGCTACTAACTAAGGTGCAATAGCTCCCCGGTGTAGGAAACTATTGCTATTTAAGTGTTTAAAAAGGAGAAAGGGGAATTGGAAAAAGTAAAGGAGGTAGCAACCTAGGGAAATTTAATTCTGCAGAAAAATTCACGTAAGGTTCAGGGCGAGAGTGAGAGAGAGAGATCCTTTGTGTAGAAAACTACTTTCATTTTATAGCCTTGAGTAGCTGTCGTAAAACAAGGAGAAAAAATCTCCAGGTGAAAGTTAGTGACCGATATTATCTGAAGCATTCCCTTGACTGGTTGAACGTGGTTGTGGTTGAGTTGATACCCGTTGAGTGGTCCACGTAATTTAAAATTGGATTCTGAGAAATACACTTGTGCCGGTCGCCATGGTGTTGTGACGAGGGTCACCACTAAAGCTGCGTTACAGTCGCCATGGACAGAGACGGACCCAGAAAAATTTGATTGTGGGGGCAAAATTTGTATATTTGTAACACAATATAGTATAATATACAATTTATAAATAGTATTATAATTATTTTCTATAATATTTAATTTGTATTATAATTATTTTCTATAATATTTAGTGTTTTTAAAATATTAATAATTTTTTATTTGCTAATTGATTATATACATTATTTTTATCTTAACAAATCTTTTAATAGTCATTCATTTGTTAATACTTTACGAATGCACTGTAATAAAAGTAAGATAGAAACATCCAGTCAATTGGTAGATCTATAATTGTGATATAGACTATTTTGCAGTAGAATTTAAAGCACAAACTAATTAAAATAACTATTTAATATAATATGCATGGTACTTTATAGTATATTAGAAAAGTGTATTTCAATTATAGTGGGGGCATAGGCCTACATAATCCCAAAGGTAGGTTCGTCCTTGGCCATGGATGTGTGACGATCGCCATGCATTCTGAGTGCAGAATCTTCATTTTGCTGTCAACTGTCTTCTTTTCTTCTCTTTTATTCTCTTTTCTCTCTTCTTTCCTTATGCAGGTTAACTTAGAGAAAATACCTGAAAATGAACTCGAATACTTGCAAATAAAACGTGAATAAACGAAAATAACGAAATAAATTAATGTAATTCAAAGCAAATACGTTATGTAATATTGCACTATCAAACTCCCCTACACTTGAACCTTTGCTTGTCCTCAAGCAAATAATTAGTTTAAAAACATTGATCCAATAAATTCCTGACACATCTCCAAATCGTACGTGGTTATGCGGCAATTTGTAAAAATGACAGATACTCAAATTAAACATCAAAGATACATTAATGACATAAAAACATGAAACATGATCATAAACTCCTCCTTTTACAGACCGGTCTGAATAATTCTACTATAGCTTAACCTAATGTTTCTCGTTTCTATTTCACCCGTTTTCATTCTAACGCAATCACATTAAGCCCTTTGCCTTTGCACGCACATAGTAGAGTAGCCTGTTAGTGATTTTGATCCTTTGAACAAGGGGTCTCGTACACAAGTGTGGTACCCCTTTATATATATATACCGATTGCAAGTTGTGGGGAATCGAACCGTAGTTCGCCCTACCGAGTTTAGTACCAGGTACCTCTGAACCAACTAACAACAGGTTTCTCTTGCCTTTGGAATATCTTGCATCCTTCAGATTTGGTGCATTTTCTTTTTATTTTCCACAGTCGAAGGTGTGAAAATTTTCAATTTTGGCATCTTTAAGCATCAATCACTTATTTGCATCGGCTCTCCACGTAGCTTGTGCTTAGACGGTGCTGACTGCTAATATAAACTACTTGGGGATAGTTTAGAACTAAAGCTCAAGGTCTCGGTATAAAAGGTATTCAAACTGACCACGCGTATTCGAGGGGTCTAGGGTGTCAAGACTGTATCAGTTTTGTTTAATCTTTCTCAGGTTTCTAACGTAGCCTGCGTGCAAGACAACCTATATACTCTAAGGGCGTGTCAAGTTATGTATCGAATCCAGAAAGAATTTTTTTTGTTGTTAAGGCTAAAATAAAGTGGGGAAATTAAATAGTACGGAAAACATATGCATATAATAACTTGTTGTTACATTAACGTTGATGAAGGAAAATAACAACAAAATAACTGAAAACTAATACTTCCTCTTCCACACTAGACCGGACATTGTCCTCAATGTTTCGAGATAATGTAGAAGAGAAGGGAAAAACTGAAGAAAAAGAAAAGTAAGCTACTGGGGTCCACGTAATCTGCCTCGTGCTCATCCACGTCCGTTCTATCCAAACTCAGGTGGCATACCCACATGATAAATGTAGTCATGCAAGCCATCCACTCGCATAATCAAGGCACCCATCTCATCTATGATGCTCGACATTCTTCGCTCTATCCGTTCGCCTTGGTCGCGCTGGTCTTGTTGGATTTGTCGCAGGAGACTCATCATGTCAGTGTGCTGCGTCTGGTACTGCTGGTCTCGCTGGGCATCTAACTCATTTCTCTGTATAATGGCTGCGAGGATGTCATCATTAGTGGCAGGAGCGCGGTCACTTCTTCGACGGCGTCGGAAGGATGAGCTTGTAAACTGCACAGTGTGTTGTTGTTGGTCTTCCTCGGGTGCACCCTGTTCCATCTCAGCATACTCATCATCAGGCTGACCTTCGGGTGCAACCTCATTAGGCTCAGGGTCGTCCAAATCAAAGATCCAATTTGCCATCCTCTATGGATCTGTACGAGCAGGGCAAGGCAAAATAATACTTCGAACTACCCTGTTCCTCACCATAAGGTTGTACTTCTTATCATCTCTGGCTTTAATCAAATGTGCATTGCGGCAATACTCTATATCCAGATATGCGGCCGGTATAGATGGCAGGTTCGTAAGCCTATCTCCCAAATTCAAAGCCTGTGCTATAGAAGTGACTATTCCTCCAAAACAGAAAGGAGTAGCACCTCTCGCACAACTAGAATGAATGTGTGTAAGCAGAAACGAGATGGCATTGACTGGGATAGGCGTGAAAACACAATGCATGAAGAAAAGCTCCTTGGAGTTTATCTTATGGTTGTTAACTCTTCCAAAAATGGTGTGGCCTAAGACACGTTGATAATAACGTATGGCTGGGTTATGGATGAGTGAGGCATTAAGTCTCTCCCAGCTTGTAATGCTTTCACTGGTTAAACTTTTCCACACCCCAAATGCTACGTTCGGCCAGTTTGGATCATGAGGGATACAGTACTGTACACCGTCTCCTCGTGGAAAATTCAGCATTTTGCCCAGCTCGTCTTGGGTCAAAGAATATTCAGTATTGAACATTCTGAACGAAGCGGAGCCGGTGAGATATTGCGCATCATCTGAGGGCGTGTTGTAGGAGAAAGAACTTAAAAATTCTAAGGTTAGGGCTTCATATGTCGGAAGGTTCTGGGTGCAAAGGTGAGTCAGCCCTGAATTAGTGAGCACCCATTGGACACTAATCCAAGCTCTTGTAGACAGGATATGTCGAGAAATCTCATTGGTTGAATTGAGCGTCTGTAGAACTTAATGTATTTCTCCCTTTGAAATTCTCCAGCTTGACCATCATGGAAAATTATTCGTGAAAGGTCTGGTTCTTGGGCCATTGTGCAAGCAAGAGGTTTTTGTTTTTAGAATGTGGTTTTGTTTACGGTACAGAGGAGGGTTTGTGAATTCGGAGTGGGTTTCTGTGTTTTAAATAGAGGGGAATCTGGTGAGTGGATGAATTAGTGGCAAATAAATAGGGGTTTTGAACGGTGGTAACTGGTATGGAGTTATGGTAGTGACTGGTGAGTGGGACGGTTGCAGAAGAAGGGAGAAGAATGGGTACGAGCAGTTCTGTTACGAATAAAGCAGATAACAGGTTTTTACTTTATTACGGTTGCCACATATGGCTTTACGATCGTCACCCTTGTTATGCCTGTGACGGGCGTCACAGGGCTGTCACGGCCGCCACAGCCCAAATTCAGAAAAAATTATAATTTTTATTATATCTCCCAGTAACACATACATTTCACAATAATATGCATATTTTACCACAGTATCCAATGAGAAACAATTATATCAGTATACTAACCAATGGAAATTTATTCAAGGCTGCAGACACAGGAAAAACAAAGCATAAAAATTAAATAGCAGTGAAATAAATATCCGTTGTCAGAGGAATAAAATAATGCAATATCTAAGGTAGTGGAAATGAACGTGCTTTATCTGTACTATGTACTATTTTCCCACGTAAACATTTCATCTTCTTCTATTCATCAGAGGCTTCTGAGTAGATTTGATTGAAGCATGATCAGAAGAATGAATCATTGGGTCTTCAGAGTCTTGAGTCTTCAGAGTCTTCAAAGTCTTTAGAACTTATTCAGTCGAACCTTGTCTTTAGAGTCTTTAGCACTTCTTGTTCAGAACCCTTGGTTATTAGAATACTTAAGTCTTCAGAGTCTTCAGAGCTTCATTCAGCAGAACCTTATCTTCAGAATCTTCAGCACTTAGTTTTCAGAACCTTTAATCTTCAGAATCCTTAAGTCATCAGAGTCTTCAGAACTTCGTTAGCAGAACCTTGTCTTCAGAATCTTCAGCACTTAGTCTTTAGAAGTTAACGACCTCAAAAGCTATACAGGCTTCATAAATAGAACATCAGAGTCACGCTCAGAAATTAGAATCCAAGAGACGTTACAACAGCAACATAGTGTCTTCTCAAAATCTTTCTGATGCACAGTAGATTAGAACCAATCTTGCTTCTTCACACAAAAGTGACCATAGAGAATATCAAAGTGACGTAGCACATGGTCTTTATCAGAGTTAGAACCTGTTTGTTAAAACCATCAGAATAACAAACGTTAGAGCACAATAATTGTTCTCACAAAAATACTTCATTGTTATCATCAAAACACAAAGACAAGATACAGAACCAAATCTTGTTCTTACAGATGTTACATGTCTAAGGGTTGGTGGATCCAAGATGGCTTGCTATGGAGCAAGTAAATCATGTAACTTGAAGATTAGGTTTCATTAGTGGATAATAAGATTATCTGAAACTTTGAAGAAAAGTTAAGATGAACCAAAAAGTGGCATTTGGTTCAAGTAGGGTGTTTGGAACTAATTACTCTTGGGCAGAAGGGTTGTTGGTTGAAGATGTAAGGAGGTTCTGGTTCAGGTCTATCTTGGAGCTTGTGGTAGAAGTTCTAGGTTGATGATGGAAGATTACCTTATTTTGGTGGATGAGAGTTCATTTCTCTCTGTGGTTATCTGGAGTTCTTATTGATCAAGCTGGTGGCGCATTGTTGTTTGAAGATCTTCAGTTGGATTACTATGCAGATAGTAAGTCCAGTGGTGGAGCATATCTAGAACCATGTTGGTTGGTGTCTATGATATATGAAGGATGTCCTAACTGATGTTAGAACATCTTCTGGGTTAGTTATCCTTAGAGTAGGATTCTAAGTTCTAAGTGTGGAACTTGACACTCACATCTTGTCTAAGAGGTACTTATCTTGTCGTACGGGAGAATGATGGGTAAAGGAATGTCTTGGAAGTCTGATATGATTGTGACATGCTAGAAGTGGATCTGTTTGGTGCTTGTGGAGCAAATGGGTTGAGGATTTTTGGAGCATGTGTTTGATGTCCTTCAAGTGTGAAGAACATCTGGGTGAGCTAGCAAACTAAGGGGCTTTGTATGTCTCTTTGAGGAATATGAAGTATTCCAAATTCAATTGGGATGTATCTTAGGGAACAAGGAGATCTATACATGAGAATTCAGGAGGAATTCGTGTGGTGTATAGATGGTTTTTGGATGAGATGGATCAATGGTGCTTTGGTCTCAATCCAAGAGTTTGTTGGTTGTGGTACAAGGATGCGTTCCTGGTACTCTCACTATATAATCATGAAGTTGTCATGGGATATCATGTGGTGATTTTGAGGTGTTTCTTGCTGAAAAAGTATCAGCTGAGAAAGATAGGGGAGAACTTCTGTCTGTTAAATGTACTGGTGTGGTACATGGTTTGCTTGAGGGTTAAGCATTAAGTGAATGCGTTCAGTAGGTGTGTTGAACAGAGGATGTGCTCTTGAAGACATGAAGATGCGTCTTATGTTTTCCATTTATTTAGGATGTTCTTCTGACAAAGGAGTACTGGTTATCTACGACAGGGGGAGTTAGACTTCAGTTGTGGACATATGGCTACAGTGGTGCAGATTGTTTATCAAGATTGTTTATGGTTTCAGGCAGTTTGTGATAGATTGCCTCAGGTGAGGTTGATATGTCAGACGAGATGTCGTGACATTGCTCTAATGGTACTAGTATCTGGGAGTTTTTACTGCTAACTAAGACATGTTTAAAGAAATGTCTGAACATCTTCATCAGTTATTCTTGGTCTTCTAAATTATTCTTGGGGTCTGTTGAAAGGAAAGGTAACTAAGCTTCAGGTGGACAAAACAAGGTCTGGTAAGGCGTCAGAAAATTAATTAGGACATGTGGGTGCACCTTAATTAGCTGATTTGGACGGTAAAGTGAAGGTGGTTTTAAACACTGGTATTAAACACATGTCTTAAGACATGTACATTCCTTGGACGGTTCCCCTGTAACGAAGAAACAGTCAAAAGAGTTTTGGTCGGTGCATATTTTTCCTTGGAAGTTTCATTCCTCTTTTAATGTTCGTCTTGGATTGACTTGCAGTGGCTCGGATATATAAAAGGGGTTTGGCTTTTTCATATCTCAGACTATTCTTTTGTTGTGTTGAGTATTCCTGAGATTTATCAGTTTTTGGGTGTGTTCCAGCAAGTTTTGGTTCTATTTTGGACATGTTTGTCAATTTTTGGCTAAAAAGGGGGAGAAAAGTACAGGAATTGAGTATGTCCTTGCAGTTGGGCTGCAAGGATGTTAGACATAATGAAATATATTTTCGTCTTGAATTTATGGTTCCCTATATGTTCTAAATTCTAATTCTTCCTTGCGTCCTGTGATCTGAGTGTCGTGTCTTGTGTTCTGAGTTACCTGGAGTAGTAGTCTGCTTCCTCATGAGAAGAGTGTAAGCTGTCGGCTGAAATGACTTCGGGACTTTCTACTCTATAAGGAGCATCCTGGGTTTATTGTGTAAAAGGAGTTTTAGCCAAAATTTGTCAAAAGGGGGAGATTGAAGACTCTAAATATTTAAACAAATTTTGGTAAAACAGGTGGCTGCACAAGATGTTCCAACAACAAAGAAGAATCCTGCTAAAAGAAGACATGTCAGATAAGATGTCTCAACACAACATTAGGACATCGTGTCAGTTACTAACAGCAGGAAGTTTACAGATCTGGCCCAAGAATTAAGGAAGTAATCAGAACGTGGATCAAGGAATCAACCAACAGAAGATCGAAGCCCAAGGCTACAGAAGAGTATAAAAGAATACCAAGACCTAGGACTGAATAACTGAACCTATTTTAACACTTTTGTAAAGTTAGAAAATAGGTTTTAGGGCTTTGAGAGTCGTAGGCTTTCTTGTAAGTCTCCCTCTGTATCGATTTGATACATTGTCGTAGACATAGGTACTTGTACAGATTCAGAAAACAGTAGGTAATGAATCGTGTATTGTTCTTGGATGAAGCTTTGAAGCAAATCCAAGTTAACTTGTTAGTCAAGGATGCTTGACTGAACTTTGTATTGGAAGAGGTGTCTTTCAATAGGGATGATACAATTATGGTGTAGTAACTGTTAGATAATCACAGGTTGTGATTTAGGGAGTGAGATGGGTTTCTCTTATCAATTAGATGTGACTTCTAATGATAAAGTATTCATTGGGTAGTGATAGGTAAACGTGGGTGTTTACTGTAAACCTGAGGTTGTTTACTGATGCTCTGCAAGTGCACGGATTTATCGAAGTAATATAAAAGATTGTCGAACCCACAGAGACCAATGTCAACCTACTGTAATCTATTGTTGCTTTGTAAAGCTAAGGCTATGATTAAAAAGGTACGAATGGAAATATAAACGCTAATTACTAAAGGTTTGAAAATAATACTAAACCGAGGCCGAAATATGATTTCCGCGCACCTAAGGGACTTATAGATGTGACTTCTAATGATAAAGTATTCATTGGGTAGTGATAGGTAAACGTGGGTGTTTACTGTAAACCTGAGGTTGTTTACTGATGCTCTGCAAGTGCACGGATTTATCGAAGTAATATAAAAGATTGTCGAACCCACAGAGACCAATGTCAACCTACTGTAATCTATTGTTGCTTTGTAAAGCTAAGGCTATGATTAAAAAGGTACGAATGGAAATATAAACGCTAATTACTAAAGGTTTGAAAATAATACTAAACCGAGGCCGAAATATGATTTCCGCGCACCTAAGGGACTTATAGAAAATGGGTACTGATTTTGATTATATGCCTATTCTGTAGAATATACTGACTTAAAGGCTCCGCCTCACGCTCCCGCGGTCTTAACTAAAGTCATATCTCTTAATCCCAAGATTTTCCTCTCGCTCGCCCGGTAACGAAGAAACACTATTTGAAAGCCAACAATATCCTAATCAACATCTAAAGCGCTCTCGCTGTGTTTAGGATCGATGCTCAGTGTCTACTATCCGGTGCGTACCTCAAACTCTCGCTCTATCGGGCACACCTTAATGCATTTCTCACTCTCGTGACAAAACACTGTTAAGCAACCCCTCGCTCTCACGACAAAGTCACCTAAATTAAAATTAGACACTAAAACCAGAATATCGAACAGTCATATTTTCATACCGATGGTTCCTACAGAGTCCCGTCAGAACGATGGTCTCTAATTATTTTAACTAGACATGTAATTAAACATAAACAAACTAAACATGATAAACATAATTAAGGACAACATGCTTGAACGATTATAGAATACGATATCAATAATAATAAAGCGATAAATAAAGAACCTGTAAATGCGGGAAAATAATTGGAGACTTGAATTAAACGGAATTGGAAATACTTTTAATAATATGACAGCAAGATTGATGATCCAAGAGTACAACAGAAATAGAATTCAAATTAGTGTGACAATCCCTCAATGTGAGTTACTGTCACTTTTACAAGTGAATATATGCCTAAGACTACGAAACAAATTTGACAGCGCTTCCGTGCAAACTTGGATACAAATGCAGACCTACAAGGGTCTATATGTAGAGGAAAAATGGCTCCAAGAAGGCCTGGCACGAACTTGAATTCAAACCAAGCAAAACCGTCAAACTGCCTCTGCAAAACTGCTCCCGCGCATAATGGCGACCACCGTATGCCTAATGGCGACCGCCATTAGTTCTAAAGGTGTTTTCCCTCCTTTTTTGGGACATGGCGAATGCCTTTCTCCTCTGTAGGGGCAAATGGCGAGCGCCATTCAGTTGGGGAGGCCAAAACTTACATTTTTGTTGTTTTTCTTCACTCTTCAGCTCTGTTTTCGCTCTTTTTTCCATACTTGCCGATTAAACACCTGTCGATATAAAAACAAAGGAAAACATAATAAATCAAAGTAAATAGTATGAAAGACTCGATAAAACGGTACTAAAAGTGCGCGTAATGAGTCAAAAAATACGATACAAAATCGAGTTATCAACACCCCCACACTTAAACCATTGCTTGTCCTCAAGCAATCAACCAACACAGTAAAAAGAAAATAAGCACAGTTCAAAACACAGGCACAACGAGACTCTAATCATACGTGGCTGCTAGGCTAATGTTTGATCGATAGGTACTAAATAGTGAAAACAAGGATATCGTAATGACACATTTCCACATTTGCGGACAAAGACTCCCTTCCTATGCAATACCAATTCAAATCATGATATTATAACTCGACCTACATCCTTCATCCTATTTCACCTCTTTTTCATTCTCGCGCAATCACATTAAGCCCGCCATCCTTTGTACTTACATGGTAAGCGAACCTGTTTGTGTTATATGATCTCGACATTCAAAATTTTTTTCTTTTTCCACATTATGTTTTCTTTTGCTTACGAATTTCAAGAGTCCGAACCTTTAGGCTAAATGGTCGGGTGAGGACCACCTAACTTAGCAGGAACATGTCTTTCATTTGTTTTTTCTATAAAAATCACATTATTCAAATTTTTGAGATCAACACATATTTGCATCAGTTTGTTACTTAGTTTGTACACTAGGATGGTGTTGATTGCTAGTATAAACTAATCAAGAGGCTACTTCTAAGAAACTACGCATAAGGTCTTGGCATAATGTCTATTTAAATCAATATCACATACTTAGGGAATCTAAGGTGTAGGAACGGTACCGATATTTACAAAACTTTCCCAAGTCTATCTAACACAGCCTAAACAACCTATATACTTTCAGAGTGTCGTGCCATGAATCGAAACAAAAAATAGTTGGAAGTTAAATGTTTTTTAAAATTTTGGGGAAATTGAATAACAAGCGAAAACCACGCATAAAGACTCGACAGCACATGCAAAGACTCGATAAAACATTAAAAACAGATAAAATTCCTAAAAGCATGAAATAAACTAAAAAACAATAAATCAAACTAAAAAGCGATAAATGTAAAGCGATAAAGTTCCTCCCCCACACTTAAACCAAACATTGTCCTCAATGTTTTGATAAAAGGTGGAAAAAGGAAAGATAGAACCTCTGGGAATGCTACTGCGTGCCAGATCTTCTCTGATCCTTCCTTTGTTGTCCATGTCTTCGCTGGCCACTTCTGCTTCGGTGGTGGGCGCTTTGAGATACCTTCATTTGTTGAATTTTCTCTTTTTTGAAACAACTCATAATGCTTCCCGTTTCCAGAGGAAGTACCTGCAAAAAGTGTTAGAAAAATATAGTGCGGTATCGGTGTCACCACCAGCAGCGACATTCGCAGGAATGTCCGTGGGCACCTAGAAGAAGCTGAGACGAGACAAGCAATACATTTCTTTATTTCCTGCAGACACAAACAATAAAAGTAAAACATTAAATTAAAAATCTCGTGGGTTGCCTCCCACGCAGCGCTTTGTTTAACGTCGATAGCCCGACGACTAAGGATCTTCGGTTTCCATGGCCACTTATCAAGTCATCTCACATATCTCTCACCTTTTCTTTTCTTCCTTCTGTGGGGTGGTTTATTCTTTTGAACTTGTGGTAGTGGTTCTAGATCTATCCTAAGTATCAGCTTTTCAAGTTTGGGCTTAGTTCTTTCATCCACCACCTCAAAGTCTAACCTTACCCTCTTAACAGTAATGATATCCCTAGTTTCATGATCCTCAAATTTTCTCTTTTTATGCAGGACCTCAGACAAAGGTGTATCAGTGTGGATATTTTCCAATTCCTCCACATATTTTTTGGATTTGGAGTCTACCTTAACTTCTATAAACCTTTGCGTGAAAGGAATTGGTGGGGTATAGAGAGGTGGAACAATAATAGATGTTTCCTTCTCTACCTCTTCGAAAACCTCCCTTTCGGGTGGCGTCAGTGGATTTTTCTTAATCTCAACTCTTTTCTCACCATAACTCTCCTCAAATTCATTATCACTCTCCCTAGGATTTTCTATTCGTTCTTCACTACTGGTTATTACAACATCCACATGTCTCTCAAGGAAGGGTCCTATAGGTGTCTGGGCAAGCAGAGAGACTTGAGTCTCCAATGCCTCAGTGTGAGTCGTGAGGGACTCGACCACAATGTTCATCTGCCTAAAGGTTTCATAAGTATCGAGATGTTGTTTTCTAAACTCTTCATTCTGGAGAGTTTGTGTCTCCACAAAGCGCTCCATCATAGATTCTAGCCTAGAATTAGTTGTTGTTTCAATGAAATCCTCCATTAATTTTTCAAGGTTGGAATTATGAGATTCTGGCGGTTCCTCAAAATATTCTGAGTGGTAATCATAGAGGAAATTTGGTTGAGAGTGAGTGAGTGACGTATTGAAATCCTCCATCACTAATTTAAGGTCGGGATTATAGGATTCTTGTGGTTCCTCAAAATATTGGGAATGGTAATCGTAGAGGAAATTTTGGGAATGGTAATCGTAGGGAAAATTTGGGTGTGATTCCTCAAGATATTGGGAGTGGTAATCATAGAGAAAATTTGGGTGATACATGGTTTTTTTTTTCCTTTTTTTTCAACAAGAGTTCCTTAGTCTATACGGTGCAACAATGGAATCACAATATTGACTATTGGTCCCCAGCAACGGCGCCAAAAACTTGATGCTCCGCAAGTGCACAGATTTATCGAAGTAATATAAAAGATTGTCGAACCCACAGAGACCAATGTCAACCTACTGTAATCTATCGTTGCTTTGTAAAGCTAAGGCTATGATTAAAAAGGTACGAATGGAAATATAAACGCTAATTACTAAAGGTTTGAAAATTATACTAAAACGAGGCCGAAATATGATTTTCGCGCACCTAAGGGACTTATAGAAAACGGGTACTGATTTTGACTATATGCCTATTCTGTAGAATATACCGACTTAAAGGCTCCGCCTCACGCTCTCGCGGTCTTAACTAAAGCCATATCTCTTAATCCTAAGATTTTTCTCTCGCTCGCCCGGTAACTAAGAAACACTATTTGAAAGCCAACAGTATCCTAATCAACATCTAAAGCACTCTCGCTGTGTTTAGGATCGATGCTCAGTGTCTACTATCCGGTGCGTACCTCAAACTCTCGCTCTATCGGACACACCTTAATGCATTTCTCACTCTCGTGACAAAACACTGTTAAGCAACCCCTCGCTCTCACGACAAAGTCACCTAAATTAAACTTAGACACTAAAACCAGAATATCGAACAGTCATATTTTCATACCGATGGTTCCTACAGAGTCCCGTCAGAACGACGGTCCTCATACGACGGTCTCTAATTATTTTAACTAGACATGTAATTTAACATAAACAAACTAAACATGATAAACATAATTAAGGACATCATGCTTGAACGATTATAGAATACGATAACAATAATAATAAAGCGATAAATAAAGAACCTGTAAATGCGGGAAAATAATTGGAGACTTGAATTAAACGGAATTGGAAATAATTTTAATAATATGATGGCAAGATTGATGATCCAAGAGTACAACATAAATAGAATTCAAACTAGTGTGACAATCCCTCAATGTGAGTTACTGTCACTTTTACAAGTGAATATATGCCTAAGATTACGAAACAAATTTGACAGCGCTTCCGCGCAAACTTGTATACAAATGCAGGCCTACAAGGGTCTATATATAGAGGGAAAATGGCTCCAAGAAGGCCTGGCACAAATTTGAATTCAAACCAAGAAAAACTGTCAAACTGCCTCGCAAAACTGCTCCCGCGCATAATGGCGACCACCGTATGCCTAATGGCGACTGCCATTAGTTCAAAAGGTGATTTCCCTCCTTTTTTGGGACATGGCGAATCCACCTCCATTTGTACCTTTTTCAAACTATTTTCCGCCACATAACATTGTCTTAACATTTCAGCATAAGTAGAAAATTCCCGTTGAGACACGCTGTGTGAAATCTCAGCCCTTAAACCAAACAGAAACTGATCTATCTTCCACCTCTCATCAGGAGCATACATGGCCTGTCTAGAATAGTCAGCCATATTCTCAAATTTTTCAGCATAGGAAGCCACTGATAAGTTGCCCTGTCTCAACTGTTGGAACTCAAATTCCTTTTGCGACCTTAAAGAACTCGGAAAATATTTCTCCATAAAGATTACTTTAAACTGTTCCCACACTTTCGGCACCTCCTGAATTGTCATCAAGGCTGAAGCGCTCTCCCACCACCTCATGGCAGGACCCTTCAACCAGTGAGAAGCAAAGGCCACCTTATTCTCCTCACTGCAATGAACTATCAGAAAAATCCTTTCCATACCTGTTATCCACTCGTGTGCCTTTACCGGATCTAGCCCTCCTTGAAACTCCGGAGGATTCATTCGAACAAATTCCCTGTAGGTTCCTCCTGTAACTTCCGGAACAACCACTGGAGGATGCAGACCATCCGCCATTTGTTGCATCATTCCTTGCATGAACTGATTCTGCTGTTGCTGCATCTGTTGCATAAATTGGTACAAAGGGGCATTCCCTTCATCACCCTGTGGAACCGTCCCTGCTGGAGTAGTTCTCGGAGTTCTGGGTCTTCCACGGTTGTTTCTACGTCCGTCGGCCATGTTCCTGAATGTCATACAAATAGGATCAAGTTGATCAGGCCCAATACTAAAAATATAACATACAAGACCCAAGGCGACACCACGCATCTGAAACGGAAAGAAACACTTATTCTATTTCATGGCTAGGTCGAGGATACGACCTGCTCTGATACCAACTGTAAAGACCATATACAATACATGCCTCAAATCATATATTATACATGAGTTTCACTTTTGGTACTGAAACATAACAAGTTCCTAGTTAACACATTATACACATAAATGCCTCTAATACAAAACACCTAAAAGACTAAGGCATTACATATACAAGATGTTCCAAAATGATAAAAACTAAGAACTAGATCAATACAATGATCTCAAAACATAAACGCCATAGCGGAAGCCATGCCATCACAAAACCACGATCCGTAAGGAAAGTCAAATAATCTTGTCCTTACCCTTCGCCAAACCTGCAGAACCTGTGATGTAAACAACAACAGTGGGGTGAGATACATCAAATCTCAGTGAGTTCCCTATCTTAAAGTCCTCTCGGCTCTACAAGGTTCTAACAAACCTAACTCAAGTCAAAAGGGGAAAAGGGGAGTGACCTTGAGTACACACACACTATATGGACACATGTTATGAGTTCATCAACTCACAAAATCACTAATCCGTAACCACACCAAGGCATCCCCTTTTCCCGTCCGCTTCTACGTCTAGAAGACGACCCGAGTCATGGATCCTTGAACCTACTTGACATACAAATGGATTCGGGTTCTACGGGCCATAAACCGTTATGAACCGTCGCTTCACACGGGCCATAAACCGTCACAAGCATACGCTCCCAGAGCTCCATTCGTACTGCACACGGGAATCAAACCTGTCAAGTAGTTGTGCACAAGTTTCAGAGGAGCTCGAGACCCATGAAGCGCACTCGCAAATAAAATCGGTTACGATTACGTGATCATACACAATCGTGATCGTATTCGACAATCACAAGGCCATAATGCCTTAACATAACCAAACGGTTAACACACATGTTCCATACTAGTGTTTATTCGTTCTAAAATGTCCAACATTGCTTATGGTAATTGTCCTCCCTCTACTTACTTTATGTTTTATCGTGCATACATTTTTCAACAACAATTACACAACCAAAATCAACAAAATGACACAATTCCAACAATTCCGATATAATTAAATCGGCCGTTGTAACGCCCCAGTTTTGGTCCGTTTTATTTAATCGAGTTTAATTGATTATTTTATTATTATATTATTTTATTTTCGACTTTTATTTAGAAAAATGTTATTTTTCATCGTTATTATGTTTTATCGCATTTTGAGAGCGTTTGCGAGATATTTGAGTTGAGGGGTAAAATGGTCTTTTAGGGGATTAGATATTTTGAATAAATAGAATAGAAAGATAGAAAGAGGGAGGAGAAAAGAAAACAGAAAAATAGAAAGAGAAGAAAAGAGAAAGAAAGAGAAGGAAAGAAGGGAGAAGAGGAAAAGAGAGGAAAAGTCGAGAAAACTCCGTCTAAAGCGCAAATAATCGGGTAAGGGTGAGAAGTTTCAATTATATCTTGCTTGTGTATGTATATGTGTTGTTTGTGGTGAATGTTTTGGTTGTTTTCAATATGTTTCCGTGTATGCCGTATTGGACGAAATCGATAGAAACCGATGTTTCTACGGTCGGAAAGTCGTATAAATACATGTGTTGGTTGGTTATATGTATGTGAGCTGCTGTTTGCAGTTTCACGAAGTTTGGTTAGGTTTCGGTTAGTTTTCGGGATGTTTCCGTTGTTGTTTACGTTTAGGTTGAATTGTAGGAAATTGATAGAAACCGATGTTTTCACGGTTAGAATTCGAAATAAATTACGTAGTTGTATCGAGGAAGGTTAGGTCGTCGTATGTCGTGCTTTTTATTCGATTTGGTGAAGTTTAAAAATTCTGGTTTTTGAACGATAGAAATTTAATCGAAAAATCGAACGTCGTAGAAATTTTGTTTATGTGTTCTAAATTGTTCTTATGTATTTGGTGTTTATGAGTATATGTTTGTTTCGGTGAAAATGTTCGATTTAGTCGAGTTTTCGGGGATTCGGGAAAAGGACAGCAAGGTTGTAATTTGAAAAATCTGGTTTTTTGTGAAAAACAGGGTTAGGGATCGATACATAACCCCAGGGATCGATCCCTACTGTGAAAATTGGGAAAAATGGAATTTTTCTACAGCAGGGATCGATACATGCGAGTTAGGGATCGATGCCTACTGTGCTGCACCAGAAAATTCTGTTTTTCGGGGAAACTTCGGAAATTCATATCTTTTGATCCGTAACTCGGATTGGGACGTTCTTTATACTGTTGGAAAGCTAACGAAAAGCTCTTTCTATTAAAAATGGTTTGGAGGGTAAAAGATGATTTAATTAATTCGTGTTTTTGGAAAATAGTCGGGTGGACGGGTTTTTATCGCGTACAACGTGTGCGATTGATGTGTTATCGTGTTATATGCTTTTGATATGTAATGTGTAGCTGGTGTGTTGTTATATGATGTGAATATACGTGATGAGTTGTTGTGATATGGTGTCGATGTTGTGATAATATAGTTGTTGTGCGGTAAATACATTGTTTGATTTAATATCAATGTATGTTGTTATGGTGTATTGTGGGTAGCCTTTGTGGTGTGAATCCCTTGTGGAAGTAATTGTGATTGCATGATTGTTGTGGTTTGTGGTTTGTGATGAAATGCATTGTTATGTGAAATTCAATGTATGTTGTGTGGTGGCCTTTATGGTTTGAAATGCATTGTTTGAATTGTGTTGCAATGCATGAATGTGATGATGATTGGTGGCCGAAAGGCAAGAAAATGCTAAGTGTAGTATTTGATTATATATGCATGATGATTGATGTTGTGAGCATGCAATGTGAATGTCATGAGTCATTGTATGCCAAACATCATTGTGCGTGGTTGAAACGTTCTGAGAGACAATTTGATTCTCGAGGGAATCTACTATAACATCGTGGGCCTCGAAAATACGAGGCGCTGCCTGAGGACTTAAAGCGATGATTATAGACGATTGTGGGCTCCTTTGGAGACTTAAAGCAATCCTTAACGTCGTGGGCCTCGAAAATACGAGGCGATGCCTGAGGACTTACAGCGACGGGTGAACATCGTAGACCCGACGGGGTGTTATTGGCTACGTCCCAGTAACGAGCGATGATTCCAAGAGTTCCTGGGGAATTAATGAATTACAAGGTTGGAAGTCGGTACCGCATGGCATGTGCATAAAGTCGTAGTGTCGATCTATGTGCATTGCATAAATCATGAGTCATTTGTGCATGAAATTGTGATTGTGATTGATGAGATGAAATATGTGCAATTGTATTGAATGGTATATGTTTGTTTGACATATGTGATTGTGAATGGATGCATGATTGGTGGAAAATCATGATTTGATGACTAAGTGTGGAAATTGTGCATTGATTTGTTATGTGTTGAGGTTGTGATGGCCTTGGTAATTGGATGTGCATATGTGATACATGCTATGACTTGGTATGCTTTATGTGCAAATGTGTAGTTATGTTTTTAAGTGTGATGTGTGAGGTGAGAATAACTGTGTATGTGATTTTATGTGTTTTGCATATTATTATGCAATCTTGTTATAGTTGTTATTTCTCACCCTTCTGCTGGAATATGCTTTTTATGGCATAGTGCAGATTGTCAGCTTTAGAGGCTTGGAGGCTTTTGTGGAGATTAGTCCTCCGTTTCGTTGTCGTTCGTGGTGTCTGCTCTGATACGTAGCACGGGAGTCGGGGAACGTTTATTATATGTATATAATTGTTGAATATATTTTGTATTTATATTTTGATGTTCTAAAACAGTTTATTTTGTAAAACAAGTCGGTTATGGATCTTTCCGCTTTATTCCATAATTGACCATCCTTTTGTAAGGAAAAGTTTCCCTTTGTGTTATGTATCTAAAATGTTGAGCAGGGATTGTATTTTATTTCTTTAAATGTGGCATCCCTGTTTCTGTCGGAAAAATAAATTTTTAGTTACTCTGATATTTATTATGTGTTATTTATTTCGCGATGGGAATTGGGGTGTTACATTAGTGGTATCAGAGCAGGTCGGTCCGTCCGGCCAAGTTGTTGAGTTAGTTGGTGTGACAGTTGAATACTGTCGTTGTTGTTTGTCCCTTAGTACGTGATAGGTGTGCGGAACACTGTCAGTGCTTTCTGGTTTTCTAATCCGTTGTCTTCAGGTGTGAGATTGAGATAAGTGGGGGAGAAGTTGGTACTTCTCCCTGTTGCTTCAGGTGTGGAGCGTTGGCTCAGTGTATTGTGAATTGCAAGATTGTAAGTGCTCTTTGGACAGTGTGGTTCCCGGTTCCGGAGGAAATGCGGAAGTAAGGTTTATGTCAACTAAGGAATTGTGCCTTAGGTAGTTTTGTGTATGGGATGCAAGAAAGGCTATTATAGTTTGGAAAAGATGGTTTATGCCCCATCATGATTGTCGGCTGTCTATTGGCAAATTGAGGAACTGATCACCCTTAATCTCTTGTTGATAGCAGGCGGAAATTATGTTGGATGGAATAGACGTGTCTTTACGGCTTTGATAGCGTATGAAATGAGTGTTTGGAATTTAAGGAAACGATTACAGATTATTTTGACGAGTCGATGAAGATGCTAATATCGGAAAATGAAATGGATTAGAGGTTTTGGTATGTTGGTCCAGTTGGGAAGTCATTGAGAGAGAACGGTTGGGCATCGTTAATGGTGGTTCTCAGAGAGAAAAGTGTGAACTCAAATTGGACGAAGGTAAGGATTTCAGGTTTGGATCTGCTAAGTAAGTAGAAGAACTGTTAGGACGTGAAACTAAGATGTTGTTATGTTTGTGCCGATAGTTTTTTCTAGAAATTGGCAGGAAGGGCACAGTGATGAGCTACCGGTTGTGCGTGATTTTCAGATGTATTCCCAGATGGAATATTGGATGTTAGCGTTAGAGGTACCCGAACTGATAGAGCAGTTGGAAGATTTACTGGAAAGGAGAATTGTGAAGCCAAGTGTGTCATCTTGGAGAGCTCCAGTGTTGTTAGTAACAAAAAGGAGGAATGATTGGACAGAATAACAAGCATGATGTGTATAATGGTATTGAGACTTTGGGAAAGTGAAACTTAGAGTTCTGACGAGGTTTGGAATCTTTGGAGTTTTAGAGCATTAATGGAAATTTTGAGAAAACCTTAAGTGTGGATGTACTATTTAAGAGTTCTTTTGGATTGGTTGTTGCTACACGTTGGGATTTATGGAATTTGGACGGTTAAGAGAAGGACTTGTGTATGGATTACTAACAGTTGAATAAGGTAACGATAGAGAATAAGTGTCCACTTTCATGAGCGGATGACTGTAATGGTTTGGCTGAGTTTGAGTGAACTTGCAATTGTTTGGAATGTTTGATAAGAGTGGTGAATTGTGCGAGTTAAGACTTTGATCGATTTGATGTGACTGGTAATTACTCGGTTAAGCTTGTGTGTGAGTAGCCATTTACCCAGTGCAAGGTTTTGCAAAAGCTTTAAGAATTTATATCTTTTGGAATTTGGTTGGACATTACAACGTGCGGTGATGTTGCTTGGTGTTAGTAATGCGTCCGTAATGTTTGTGGAGTATATGAATCGTATCTTCCCTATTTAATTGAATAAGTTGTAGTGGTTTTAATTGAGGATATTCGAATCTGTTATAAACTCGGAAGAAGGACAGGTAGAGTGTTTGAGATTTGAATCACAAGTGTTGGAAAGAGACGAAGTTTTATGCTAAGTTATTCAAGTGAGAATTTGGGTTGGAAAAAGGTTAGTCTTCTTGGATATGTTATTTCAGGTAATGGTATTGTTATGGATCCATCGGAAGTAGATCTGGTTTTACAACGAGAGGTTCCGAAGTTGGTTAAGGAGATTAGAAACTTTTGGGCTCAGTTGGTTGTTACGAAAGGTTATAGAAGACTTTGCTAAGTTCGTACTTCTGTTATTTCAATTGACTTGCAAAGGGTGAGTCATTTGTTTTGGATGTTCGCTGTGAGTAAGTTTTGGTGAGCTGAAGTAGAAGTTGTTTACGGCTCCAGTTTTGATTCTGTGGGATCCTAATAAACCGTTTGTGAGGTATTGTGAAGTGTCTCTGAAGAGGGTAGTCATTGTGTTAATGCAAGAGAGTAAAGTCGTGGCTTATGCTTTACGACAATTGAGGATTTATAAAAGGATCTATACTATTCAGGATTTGGAATTTGTTACGGTTGTATGGTGTTGGAAAATTTGGAGGTATTATTTTATGGTTCTCGACTCGAAGTGTTTGGTAATCGCAAGAGTTTAGAGTACTTGGTTTGTTTGAAGGAATAGAGTATGAGACAATGAGGATGGTTGGAATTTTTGATGAGTTATGACTTTAGTTGGAATTATCCCATTGGTGAGGTTAATGTCGTGCCTGATGAGTTAAGTCGAAAGTTTCAGGGTATGTCTGTTTTGATGGTCAGGGAATTAGAATAATTGGAGCAGTTCTGAGACTGGTGTCTGGTGTGTGAGATAACACAGTAGAGTGTGAAGTTGGATATATTAAAAGTGAACAATGATTTTTGGTGAATATGAGAAAGAGTTAGACTTTGGTCGTGAGATTGGTAGTTTTGACGGTTGCGGGTAATCAGAGTGCGCATCGGAAGCGTGATGTGGCACAATTCATATATGTGTGTGTGACTTGTAAGATTTCGTAGGTTGAACGTTGGGAAACGGTAGGAATGATGAGACCGTGGGATGTTCTATAATAGAAGTGATAAGTGGAAGGTTTCAATATTAATCAGGTACTAATATGTAGTTGGGTGTTTTGGTTATATGTTCGATTGGTGAATCGTAGCATGGCTGTACTAATGTTGTGTGACAAGGATGTTGGTATTATGGTTGTGTGGAGGTTGTTTAATTGAGTTGTGAGTTGGTCGTCAAGTGCATTGTATGGGCTTTGCATCTTGTCGTTGTAGGTGTCGTTGTTGTAGTTACCAAGGTGGTTTGTCAGTTGTGTTATTCGTGGTGTGCCTTTTGTTGGCATGTTGGTTTGTTCGTCGGATCCGAGAGTCGTGTCCGGAGTTGTTCGTCTCGGTTATATTTTCGAGGACGAAAATGTCTAAGTGGGGGAGAATTGTAACGCCCCAGTTTTGGTCCGTTTTATTTAATCGAGTTTAATTGATTATTTTATTATTATATTATTTTATTTTCGACTTTTATTTAGAAAAATGTTATTTTTCATCGTTATTATGTTTTATCGCATTTTGAGAGCGTTTGCGAGATATTTGAGTTGAGGGGTAAAATGGTCTTTTAGGGGATTAGATATTTTGAATAAATAGAATAGAAAGATAGAAAGAGGGAGGAGAAAAGAAAACAGAAAAATAGAAAGAGAAGAAAAGAGAAAGAAAGAGAAGGAAAGAAGGGAGAAGAGGAAAAGAGAGGAAAAGTCGAGAAAACTCCGTCTAAAGCGCGAATAATCGGGTAAGGGTGAGAAGTTTCAATTATATCTTGCTTGTGTATGTATATGTGTTGTTTGTGGTGAATGTTTTGGTTGTTTTCAATATGTTTCCGTGTATGCCGTATTGGACGAAATCGATAGAAACCGATGTTTCTACGGTCGGAAAGTCGTATAAATACATGTGTTGGTTGGTTGTATGTATGTGAGCTGCTGTTTGCAGTTTCACGAAGTTTGGTTAGGTTTCGGTTAGTTTTCGGGATGTTTCCGTTGTTGTTTACGTTTAGGTTGAATTGTAGGAAATTGATAGAAACCGATGTTTTCACGGTTAGAATTCGAAATAAATTACGTAGTTGTATCGAGGAAGGTTAGGTCGTCGTATGTCGTGCTTTTTATTCGATTTGGTGAAGTTTAAAAATTCTGGTTTTTGAACGATAGAAATTTAATCGAAAAATCGAACGTCGTAGAAATTTTGTTTATGTGTTCTAAATTGTTCTTATGTATTTGGTGTTTATGAGTATATGTTTGTTTCGGTGAAAATGTTCGATTTAGTCGAGTTTTCGGGGATTCGGGAAAAGGACAGCAAGGTTGTAATTTGAAAAATCTGGTTTTTTGTGAAAAACAGGGTTAGGGATCGATACATAACCCCAGGGATCGATCCCTACTGTGAAAATTGGGAAAAATGGAATTTTTCTACAGCAGGGATCGATACATGCGAGTTAGGGATCGATGCCTACTGTGCTGCACCAGAAAATTCTGTTTTTCGGGGAAACTTCGGAAATTCATATCTTTTGATCCGTAACTCGGATTGGGACGTTCTTTATACCGTTGGAAAGCTAACGAAAAGCTCTTTCTATTAAAAATGGTTTGGAGGGTAAAAGATGATTTAATTAATTCGTGTTTTTGGAAAATAGTCGGGTGGACGGGTTTTTATCGCGTACAACGTGTGCGATTGATGTGTTATCGTGTTATATGCTTTTGATATGTAATGTGTAGCTGGTGTGTTGTTATATGATGTGAATATACGTGATGAGTTGTTGTGATATGGTGTCGATGTTGTGATAATATAGTTGTTGTGCGGTAAATACATTGTTTGATTTAATATCAATGTATGTTGTTATGGTGTATTGTGGGTAGCCTTTGTGGTGTGAATCCCTTGTGGAAGTAATTGTGATTGCATGATTGTTGTGGTTTGTGGTTTGTGATGAAATGCATTGTTATGTGAAATTCAATGTATGTTGTGTGGTGGCCTTTATGGTTTGAAATGCATTGTTTGAATTGTGTTGCAATGCATGAATGTGATGATGATTGGTGGCCGAAAGGCAAGAAAATGCTAAGTGTAGTATTTGATTATATATGCATGATGATTGATGTTGTGAGCATGCAATGTGAATGTCATGAGTCATTGTATGCCAAACATCATTGTGCATGGTTGAAACGTTCTGAGAGACAATTTGATTCTCGAGGGAATCTACTATAACATCGTGGGCCTCGAAAATACGAGGCGCTGCCTGAGGACTTAAAGCGATGATTATAGACGATTGTGGGCTCCTTTGGAGACTTAAAGCAATCCTTAACGTCGTGGGCCTCGAAAATACGAGGCGATGCCTGAGGACTTACAGCGACGGGTGAACATCGTAGACCCGACGGGGTGTTATTGGCTACGTCCCAGTAACGAGCGATGATTCCAAGAGTTCCTGGGGAACTAATGAATTACAAGGTTGGAAGTCGGTACCGCATGGCATGTGCATAAAGTCGTAGTGTCGATCTATGTGCATTGCATAAATCATGAGTCATTTGTGCATGAAATTGTGATTGTGATTGATGAGATGAAATATGTGCAATTGTATTGAATGGTATATGTTTGTTTGACATATGTGATTGTGAATGGATGCATGATTGGTGGAAAATCATGATTTGATGACTAAGTGTGGAAATTGTGCATTGATTTGTTATGTGTTGAGGTTGTGATGGCCTTGGTAATTGGATGTGCATATGTGATACATGCTATGACTTGGTATGCTTTATGTGCAAATGTGTAGTTATGTTTTTAAGTGTGATGTGTGAGGTGAGAATAACTGTGTATGTGATTTTATGTGTTTTGCATATTATTATGCAATCTTGTTATAGTTGTTATTTCTCACCCTTCTGCTGGAATATGCTTTTTATGGCATAGTGCAGATTGTCAGCTTTAGAGGCTTGGAGGCTTTTGTGGAGATTAGTCCTCCGTTTCGTTGTCGTTCGTGGTGTCTGCTCTGATACGTAGCACGGGAGTCGGGGAACGTTTATTATATGTATATAATTGTTGAATATATTTTGTATTTATATTTTGATGTTCTAAAACAGTTTATTTTGTAAAACAAGTCGGTTATGGATCTTTCCGCTTTATTCCATAATTGACCATCCTTTTGTAAGGAAAAGTTTCCCTTTGTGTTATGTATCTAAAATGTTGAGCAGGGATTGTATTTTATTTCTTTAAATGTGGCATCCCTGTTTCTCTCGGAAAAATAAATTTTTAGTTACTCTGATATTTATTATGTGTTATTTATTTCGCGATGGGAATTGGGGTGTTACAGCCGTCAATCTTAAAACCAATGTAATAAGGAAGTACATTTTATTACCTTTCCAACGACACCAAAATTGTTCCAATCCGGGTCACGGATAAAAAGTTACGGCATTGGAAACAAACGATCGGAAATAAAATATCACAACAGCAGAATTCTGCAACTCTCCTGGCCGTACGCGTATTGGCACTCCCCGTACGCGTATTGCCCAAATGCTTGCCCAGCCATACGCGTATTGCCCCAAGCGATACGCGTATTGCTCAAAATGCCCGGCCATCCATACGCGTATTGCCCAAAGCCGTACGCGTATGGGCAGAAACGTTTTTCCTTGAAAATTCCTTTTAAAATTGCCATACGCGTAATGCTCTTGCCTTACGCGTAATGACAAGCCCCATACGCGTATTGACATGCTCCATACGCGTATGGGCAGAGAAAAATGCAGAAGTTCCTGCAGAATTTTTCTGCTACGGGTTGATCCAAAATCAACCCCAAATCCCATTTTTCATCAATCAAAATGCATCAAAACATGTTATAACATCACAACCAGTATAACATATAATCAAACATTGAATTTTAACAGTTAGATTCACGATTTTATACCAAAATACCCATTTTTCCCAATTCCCAATCTAACTCTAAACTCAAAATAATTCTACTCTAAAGAGTCTAACTAGAACCCACCTGGATTACTAGACGAGGAGGTTGATACTGAGATGAATAGATGAAGAGTTGAAGCTTGATGATGATCTTGAGCTTCTTGAGAAATTTCTCTCCTTTCCTTCTTCCACTTTTCCTTTCTCCTCCTTTTCCTTTGTTTTTCCTTCTTTCTATCTTTGTTTGTTTTACCAAGGAAAATGAAAAGAAAATAGATAGTATAGAAACTATCATTTTTAGTAACACTACTAAATGTCCAAAATTAGCTCAAATACATCAAATTATAAAAACTCAACGTTAACTACTATTAATTAAATCGACTCTGAGTTCGTCAGTTTACTCTAATTATTTTATCAAATAATTGCTCAGAGTACCCCGGAACCCAGTTGATCATAATAATTAATAATATTTACCCGAGCGTTTATAAATTTACGGGGTATTACATCCTCCCCCCCTTAAATAGAAATTCGTCCTCGAATTTAGAATATTACCTGAACAGATGTGGATAAGAATCTCGCATTTCCGATTCTAGTTCCCAAGTAGCATCGCCCGGATGCGTCATATCCCATTGCACCTTAACAAGTGGAATATCCTTGTTCCTTAACACTTTTGTTTCCCTTCCCACAACACGACTCGGTTGTGGTTCGAAAGTCAAATCCGCTTCAATTTCCACTGATTCGGGTAGAATCGGCTGAAGAGGATCAGGAATAAACTTACGGAGCTGAGATACGTGAAAAACGTCATGCATCTCGGATAGAGAGGGTGGTAAGGCTAATCTATAAGCAACTTCACCAATCCTTTCTAAAATCTGATACGGTCCCACGTATCTCGGACTTAACTTACGTGACTTAAACGGTCCTTTCAATCTCAATCTCGGAGTAACTTTCAGAAATACATGGTCACCTTTCTCAAATTCCAAAGGCCTCCTACGATTGTCCGCATAACTCTTTTGACGATCTTGTGCTTGTTTAACTTTCTCGCGGATCATTCGAATCTTTTCCGTAGTCTCTTGAATAATCTCGGGTCCCAAAATCCTATCTTCGCCAATTTCAGCCCAACACAAAGGTGTCCTACACTTCCTCCCGTACAATGCTTCATAAGGAGCCATACCGATGCTCGCATGATAACTATTATTATAGGAAAACTCAATTAATGGCAAAAGTTCTTTCCAATTTCCTTTACTCTCTAGCACACAAGCTCTTAACATATCCTCCATCGTTTGTATTGTTCGCTCAGTCTGACCATCCGTTTGAGGATGATTCGACGTGCTTAAACGCAAATTCGTACCCATCACTTGTTGGAACACTTTCCAAAATCTCGAAGTAAACTTCGGATCTCTATCGGACACAATACTAGAAGGAATACCATGCAATCTCACAATCTCAGCAATAAACAACCTCGCAAGATGACTTGCCTTATAAGTAGTCTTTACGGCTAAGAAATGTGCAGATTTCGTTAGTCGATCTACAATCACCCAAATGGAATCATAACCACCTTGTGTTCGGGGTAAACCCACTGCAAAGTCCATAGAAATACTATCCCACTTCCAAACTGGAATATCCAAAGGTTGTAACAAACTGCCCGGTCTTTGGTGTTCAATCTTCACCTGTTGGCACACTGCACATTTTGACACATATTCCGCTATATCCTTTTTCATTCCAGACCACCAATAATCCTTCTTTAAATCCTGATACATCTTCGAAGAACCCGGATGTATCGTAAAAGTACCTTTATGAGCTTCGTCTAAAATCTTCCTTTTTAATGCCTCATCCTTCGGAACACAAATCCTTTGATTAAACAGAACAATCCCATCTGTCGCTCGTGTAAAACCCGGTTGAAGTAACAACTCTTGTAGCTCCTCTTCCAATAATTGTTCTTGTTGAATCTCAACTCTTAAAGTAGAATTGACATTCAAATTTCCCATGATTACACCATTCGGAGTCCACATAAACTGGAGATTAAGATCCCTAAACTCTTCCAACAACGAATACTCCAAAATCATCAATTCTGCACCATGAACCATTTTCCGACTTAAGGCATCCGCTACTTTATTCGCCTTTCCCGGATGATACTTCAGTTCTAAGTCATAATCCTTCAAGTACTCCATCCATCTTCTTTGTCGCATATTCAACTCCTTCTGGTCAAACAAATACTTCAAACTTTTGTGGTCACTGAACATTTCAAAACGTACACCATACAAGTAATGACGCCACACCTTCAGTGCAAACACCACTACAGCTAGTTCCAAATCATGAGTTGGATAATTCTTCTCATGAACTTTCAACTGTCGAGAAGCATAAGCTACTACTTGACCACCCTGCATCAACACGCTCCCTAATCCCCTCTTAGAAGCATCACAGAACACTTCATAAGAGTTATCAGGATCAGGAATAATTAATACTGGAGCACTCGTCAAACTTTCCTTCAATTTCATAAAACTTTGTTCACAACCCGAATCCCACTCAAAGGCAACATCCTTTCGAGTAAGTTTCGTCATTGGTAAGGCCAATTGAGAAAAACCCTTAATAAACCTTCTATAGTAACCTGCCAAACCCAAGAAACTTCTAACCTCTGACACATTTCTCGGTCTCTCCCAATTAATCACTGCCTCTACCTTCGATGGATCCACTGCCACACCACCCTGAGATATAACATGTCCAAGAAAATTAACTTCCGACATCCAAAACTCACACTTGCTCAACTTAGCAAACAATTGCTTCTCTTGCAAGACCGATAAGACAATCCTCAGATGTTCTCCGTGCTCTTGTGGAGTACGAGAATAAATAAGAATGTCGTCAATAAAGATTACCACAAATTGGTCCAAGTAAGCCTGAAATATTCGATTCATGTAATCCATAAAAACAGCTGGAGCATTAGTCACACCGAACGACATCACTAAGAATTCGTAATGATCGTAACGGGTTCTAAATGCAGTTTTTGGCACATCGGAACTCTTCACTCGAATCTGATGATAACCCGACCATAAATCAATCTTCGAGAACACACAGGCTCCTTTCAATTGATCTAACAAGTCGTCTATCCTTGGTAAAGGGTATTTGTTCTTAATAGTAACTTTATTCAGTTTACGATAATCAATGCACAACCGCATTCCCCCATCTTTCTTCTTTACCAACAACACTGGAGCTCCCCAAGGTGAAACACTAGGTCTAACAAAATGCTTAGACATCAAGTCTTCCAATTGGTCCTTCAACTCTCTTAGTTCAAGCGGTGCCATCCGATACGGAGAAACGGATATAGGAGTCGTTCCTGGTATCAAGTCAATAGAGAACTCAACTTCCCTCTTCGGAGGAAGAGAAGAAATATCCTCAGGAAACACTTCAGGAAACTCACACACTATTGGAATATCCAGAACTTGCTGTTCATTACTTCCATCCTTAGTAAGAACCATTAACATAGATTTCTCCTTCTCAAACAAGAAGTTTACCATTCCCATCGTACCTTCTAAAATCGTTGATAACACATCTTTCGGAGTAGCCTCAGCAGATGGAATAATGATTAACTTTTCTTCACACCCGATAAAGACCGAATTAGCTGAAAGCCAGTCCATTCCCAGAACAACATCCACTTTCTTAAGCGGTAAACAGATAAGGTCAATCTGGAAAACTCTTTCGTTAACCGACAACACACAATTTTCACACATTAGCGGTGTTTCAACCATTTCATCCATGGCAGTAGTAACCACCATAGGAGGAAACAAAGGAATAGTTTGCAACCCCAGTCGCCTTACACAACGCGTGGAGACAAAAGAATGCGTTGCCCCACAATCAAATAAAACAAAGCAAGAATGTCCATTTACGAAACACGTACCCGCAATCAATGAATTGTCACCCTTTGCTTTCCTTGCATCCATGGTATACACTCGGCCCGTTGTCTTCCCTTGTGCCTGATTCTTACCCTGAGGACAATCCCTCGCCAAGTGGCCCACCTTCTGACACTAGTAACACCTCACACCTTCAATACCACATCGACCGTAATGATTCCGACCGCAGGCACGACACACCGGAGGTACACTAGTTCTAGAACTCTGGACCTGCTTCCCTTTGGAAAACTGTTGCCTTTGCCTAAACTGTTGATTCGACCTTCCCCGATCACTTTGAGTTGCCCTATTCGAATCCACCTCTATTTGTACCTTTTTCAAATTATTTTCCACCACATAACATTGTCTTAACATTTCAGCATAAGTAGAAAATTCCCGTTGAGACACGCTGTGTGAAATCTCAGCCCTTAAACCAAACAGAAACTGATCTATCTTCCACCTCTCATCAGGAGCATACATGGCCTGTCTAGAATAGTCAGCCATATTCTCAAATTTTTCAGCATAGGAAGCCACTGATAAGTTGCCCTGTCTCAACTGTTGGAACTCAAATTCCTTTTGCGACCTTAAAGAACTCGGAAAATATTTCTCCATAAAGATTACTTTAAACTGTTCCCACACTTTCGGCACCTCCTGAATTGTCATCAAGGCTGAAGCGCTCTCCCACCACCTCATGGCAGGACCCTTCAACCAGTGAGAAGCAGAGGCCACCTTATTCTCCTCACTGCAATGAACTATCAGAAAAATCCTTTCCGTACCTGTTATCCACTCGTGTGCCTTTACCGGATCTAGCCCTCCTTGAAACTCCGGAGGATTCATTCGAACAAATTCCCTGTAGGTTCCTCCTGTAACTTCCGGAACAACCACTGGAGGATGCAGACCATCCGCCATTTGTTGCATCATTCCTTGCATGAACTGATTCTGCTGCTGCTGCATCTGTTGCATAAATTGGTACAAAGGGGCATTCCCTTCATCACCCTGTGGAACCGTCCCTGCTGGAGTAGTTCTCGGAGTTCTGGGTCTTCCAAGGTTGTTTCTACGTCCGTCGGCCATGTTCCTGAATGTCATACAAATAGGATCAAGTTGATCAGGCCCAATACTAAAAATATAACATACAAGACCCAAGGCGACACCACGCATCTGAAACGGAAAGAAACACTTATTCTATTTCATGGCTAGGTCGAGGATACGACCTGCTCTGATACCAACTGTAAAGACCATATACAATACATGCCTCAAATCATATATTATACATGAGTTTCACTTTTGGTACTGAAACATAACAAGTTCCTAGTTAACACATTATACACATAAATGCCTCTAATACAAAACACCTAAAAGACTAAGGCATTACATATACAAGATGTTCCAAAATGATAAAAACTAAGAACTAGATCAATACAATGATCTCAAAACATAAACGCCATAGCGGAAGCCATGCCATCACAAAACCACGATCCGTAAGGAAAGTCAAATAATCTTGTCCTTACCCTTCGCCAAACCTGCAGAACCTGTGATGTAAACAACAACAGTGGGGTGAGATACATCAAATCTCAGTGAGTTCCCTATCTTAAAGTCCTCTCGGCTCTACAAGGTTCTAACAAACCTAACTCAAGTCAAAAGGGGAAAAGGGGAGTGACCTTGAGTACACACACACTATATGGACACATGTTATGAGTTCATCAACTCACAAAATCACTAATCCGTAACCACACCAAGGCATCCCCTTTTCCCGTCCGCTTCTACGTCTAGAAGACGACCCGAGTCATGGATCCTTGAACCTACTTGACATACAAATGGATTCGGGTTCTACGGGCCATAAACCGTTATGAACCGTCGCTTCACACGGGCCATAAACTGTCACAAGCATACGCTCCCAGAGCGCCATTCGTACTGCACACGGGAATCAAACATGTCAAGTAGTTGTGCACAAGTTTCAGAGGAGCTCGAGACCCATGAAGCGCACTCGCAAATAAAATCGGTTACGATTACGTGATCAAACACAATCGTGATTGTATTCGACAATCACAAGGCCATAATGCCTTAACATAACCAAACGGTTAACACACATGTTCCATACTAGTGTTTATTCGTTCTAAAATGTCCAACACTGCTTATGGTAATTGTCCTCCCTCTACTTACTTTATGTTTTATCGTGCATACATTTTTCAACAACAATTACACAACCAAAATCAACAAAATGACACAATTCCAACAATTCCGATATAATTAAATCGGCCGTCAATCTTAAAACCAATGTAATAAGGAAGTACATTTTATTACCTTTCCAACGACACCAAAATTGTTCCAATCCGGGTCACGGATAAAAAGTTACGGCATTGGAAACAAACGATCGGAAATAAAATATCACAACAGCAGAATTCTGCAACTCTCCTGGCCATACGCGTATTGGCACTCCCCGTACGCGTATTGCCCAAATGCTTGCCCAGCCATACGCGTATTGCCCCAAGCGATACGCGTATTGCTCAAAATGCCCGGCCATCCATACGCGTATTGCCCAAAGCCGTACGCGTATGGGCAGAAACGTTTTTCCTTGAAAATTCCTTTTAAAATTACCATACGCGTAATGCTCTTGCCGTACGCGTAATGACAAGCCCCATACGCGTATTGACATGCTCCATACGCGTATGGGCAGAGAAAAATGCAGAAGTTCCTGCAGAATTTTTCTGCTACGGGTTGATCCAAAATCAACCCCAAATCCCATTTTTCATCAATCAAAATGCATCAAAACATGTTATAACATCACAACCAGTATAACATATAATCAAACATTGAATTTTAACAGTTAGATTCACGATTTTATACCAAAATACCCATTTTTCCCAATTCCCAATCTAACTCTAAACTCAAAATAATTCTACTCTAAAGAGTCTAACTAGAACCCACCTGGATTACTAGACGAGGAGGTTGATACTGAGATGAATAGATGAAGAGTTGAAGCTTGATGATGATCTTGAGCTTCTTGAGAAATTTCTCTCCTTTCCTTCTTGCACTTTTCCTTTCTCCTCCTTTTCCTTTGTTTTTCCTTCTTTCTATCTTTGTTTGTTTTACCAAGGAAAATGAAAAGAAAATAGATAGTATAGAAACTATCATTTTTAGTAACACTACTAAATGTCCAAAATTAGCTCAAATACATCAAATTATAAAAACTCAACGTTAACTACTATTAATTAAATCGACTCTGAGTTTGTCAGTTTACTCTAATTATTTTATCAAATAATTACTCAGAGTACCCCGGAACCCAGTTGATCATAATAATAATTAATAATATTTACCCGAGCGTTTATAAATTTACGGGGTATTACATTTATCATTCTGCAATTTTCAGTTCTGTATTGATTAACATGTTGGAACAGATGTCGAAACATATGAGTTTCTACAGTTACTGATAGTTTGGATATCAGTTTGTAGTTCTGTTCTTTGTTTAATAATTATGCAGAACAATGTCTTGAGATGTGTTAGGACATCTGTTGTCTGCTATGCCAGAATTTCACCAACCAATACACATGATGTGTTTGAATGGATTTTGAGGTTGCTTACTCCTAAGTGAAAAGAATTTTCCAAGAAATCGTATTGTGTTAAAGCAATACACACCCTATCATAAGCATTTACTATAAGGTATCCCATTTCCAAGAAGTGCATTGATTTTTCAAACGGAGCCAGACCTATGAGACAAGAAACTAGAGCATTGAGAATTTCGTCATAATTTGCTTTATTCTCATATAGCTTTGTGTATGATTCCCTATGCATCGTTATCTCTTATATAAGATGACTACAAACAAAGTGGTAGTCGTCTTCTCCCTTACCGAGCAAACCTGAAACAACTCGAAAACCACATTTGTCGTCACCTCTAACATTTACAATCCGCTCAATGTATTTGTGCATAAAAAGTGACGTCTCTTCAATGTGTTTGATTTTTTATAACAGCGGTAGAGGAGATGGTTTGCTAATCCGAGCACCCTTGAAAACACTCTTTTGGGATTTTGGAGTTGGAGAACCAGGAAAGTGTGAGTTAACATGTTCAAAGTATGAAGGAGACCATCTTGTGGAGTTGTCACTTTGTTTTGATTTGACCTTTTTAGGGGTAGCCTTGGTTTTAACCAGTTCCGACAATGGTTTAAAATCTATTGTTTCTAGATAGGAAATCTTCCTCATTTGCTCTTTGATGTGCAATTTCATTATGACATCAGCTTTCATGAATCTCTCTTGGATCCCTTCCCACTCGGTCATGATAGAAATGTTTGATTTATCATCCTTCATCACATTATCATTATCAAAACGAAGCTTTTTTCAATGAGTGCAAACTTCATCCATACATATTGGTTTTTCAAGCTTCATCTTACTTGAAATTAAACAAGCACATGGATGACCGTATGTGTTCCTAATTGTACATCCACACTTTGAGCTATTTGAACCTATTTTATCCGCTCTCTTGGCTTCATGAAAAATAAAATTCAAAGTTTCCCGAGATATTACCAACTAATTGTGAATAAAGGATATTGTATTTGAAGGAGTGTTCTAACACAATCATGCTCCGACCAAAAGATGTATGTATCTTATTATGTTGGTTTCGGAGCATTCGGTTCACAGTGTCCCAATCTCGACAAAAATCACCTTTGCTGTTTCCCAATCAATTATTCAGTTTAGCATGTGCAGATTCAAATCTGTTAATTGTTGTATTGCAAAAGTGTCGAACCTGATCGGTCCATGCACAAACAATCTTCTCTTTAACCTGATCCAGAATAGTGCCCTCAACATATTTCAGCAAATCTGGATTTATCGCACTCACACTCCAAAAATGCGGAACAAATTCGATATAAAATTCTTCTGTGAAAAAATTTATTATAGAATTCTATGCATCCATTGCATTTTCCACCACCACACTAGGTTCAACAAGTTTTCCATATTAACGTTTGACTTGTTTCGTGTTAACCGCATGTTTTACCGACTTCTCACATTTTTGGTTATGTGATACTTGCAAAGTAATGTGGACGATGTAGGAAACACTGTTGCAACCAAATTCATCAGTGTGGTGTCATGATCAGTGATTATGAATTGTAGCATGTTTTCTTGGTCTTTCAACATAGTCTTGCACATTTTCAAAGCCCATGTAGCATTGTCTTCTTTTTAGAATTTTAAAAATGCAAAACCGACTGAATAAGTCATCTCCGTAGAAGGAAGACCAACGATATCTAGCAACTGAAGTCTATACTTATTATTTTTGTATGTTGATTCAATTATGAGCACAGAGAAAAAGGTGTTGAACAACTTGACAGAGTCGAGATAACTCCAAAATATATCTCGAACAGTGATTTTATACTCACAAACTTTGTACCTCGACACATAGTGGTCATTACAAACTTCTTGCATCCCAGATCTTGGCCCTCTTACAATATTGATTGGATGAATTTTATTTGGTTAATTTGTCAATCAATAATTTTTTAATTTATGCAAATCTATTATCTATTATCTATTATAATATATTAAATCCTATGTGGCACTATTCAAAACACAATATTCTAAACCTTCTATATTTCATTGTAAAAATAAGTGTAATTTTTCATGTATAAATTTCATTTAATCAAAAGAATTATATTCATTGTAGAAATAAGTGTAACGTTTCATGTATAAATCTCATTTAATTAAAAGACTTCTATTGTGATTTTCCATGAGTCATCTCCTTCTACTCCTCTAACTTAAAATCTATTATATCCTTGATTTATGTCCTTTGCATCTTCATTTCATATATAATGTTACACCAAAACACATATTATTAAAAATTACATACACATACAAATTATATATTCGCCCATAGTCAAAATGCAAACTACTAAACTTTCATTCTATTTTTTATTATGCACAATTATTCTCTATAAAAAAAGCTACATTAATCAATTTTCAAATGACTCGATAAAAAACTAAATTAATCTCTAAATTATTTTCTAAAAAATTTAAATTAATCAATTTTGAAATAACTCAAAAAAAAAAATGTCGAAAAAATTTCAAAACTATTATTTAAAATTATAATTGCAAATAAATATTACAAATTAAACCATAAATTTTCATCTATCATTTATAATTCTTTACACGAAAATATCCTGTAATGCAGTGATAAATTGTAAATAATTGAAATCGAATAGATAATTCAATTGAATTAAATCAATTGTAAATGTTGCACATTAATGATATAGTAAAATAGAGAGTTTCGTCTAAGATTTTAGTGTTGATTGTCATACATGACTAGATAGAGTGTGAGTTATTAGTGATTATTATGTTGAAAAAAAATAGAAAATATTAAAAAATTATTGAAATTTATTACACTTATTTCACATTTTAAAATTAAACCGCGATATGTTATTTGCATTTCTATGATTCAAACATATTTTTTTCATTTAAAATTTTACTCTCTTTTTATCATATTCTTCTTATTGTCTTAATTACAAAAAATTCATAATAAACAAAATCAAAATCTATATTTTATAATACTATCTAAAAAATTCAATTGAATTTCCGCCCGCACATCGCGCAGGTCTTAATCTAGTTTAGATGAATTTTAGGCCCTAAATTGGTGAAAATGCATGTTTAAAAGGTGAATGTTATGACATGGACGCAGACTAAGATGCCATATAAACAAAAAATGTAATATAACTCCGATGAGTAAAGTAAACGTATATCATAAATGTGATCCGTCTAAAAGGTTGAAGGATTAATTTAACCATTTTCAATGTTAAAAGATTAAAATAAATTCTAAATAAAAAATACGAGACAAAAAATACGAGACAAAAAATATATTAAACGATAAATCTCGTTTTAAAAAAACATACTCTAACAATTTTAACGTCAAGGAAATGACATGAAGGACAAGAAAAAAAATATTTAAGCCACAAATAAAGGCTAAAATTAGAAAGTTCAACAATAATCAAGTTCTCCATTGGAAAAATCAAGCTTTCTATCTGACAGTGACACACTCTCATTGGATAGTCAACGAACCCTTTCAAACTCAACCATTTATTTGTTGACTTATTCCAAACCAAATCTTTAAACTATCTACACCAAGCCATGTAACTCATCCTGCCACGCACATTCGTCGGCTAACTAATTCCGACATGAATGCCCCACCGTTCCACGTCATCTACTTTCTCCTCCTCCTCCACCTCCTTAAATCAATTGTAAATGTTGCAAATTAATGATATAGTAAATTAGAGAGTTTCGTCTAAGATTTTAGTGTTGATTGTCATATATGACTAGATAGAGTGTGAGTTATTAGTGATTATTATGTTGAAAAAAAATAGAAAATATTAAAAAATTATTGAAATTTATTAAACTTATTTCACATTTTAAAATTAAACTGCGATATGTTATTTGCATTTCTATGATTCAAACATATTTTTTTCATTTAAAATTTTACTCTCTTTTTATCATATTCTTCTTATTGTCTTAATTACAAAAAATTCATAATAAACAAAATCAAAATCTATATTTTAGAATAATATCTAAAAAATTCAATTGAATTTCCGCCTGCACATCGCGCGGGTCTTAATCTAGTTTAGATGAATTTTAGGCCCTAAATTGGTGAAAATGCATGTTTAAAAGGTGAATGTTATGACATGGACGCAGACTAAGATGCCATATAAACAAAAAATGTAATATAACTCCGATGAGTAAAGTAAACGTATATCATAAATGTGATCCGTCTAAAAGGTTGAAGGATTAATTTAACCATTTTTAATGTTAAAAGATTAAAATAAATTCTAAATAAAAAATACGAGACAAAAAATATATTAAACGATAAATCTCGTCTTAAAAAAACATACTCTAACAATTTTAACGTCAAGGAAATGACATGAAGGACAAGAAAAAAAATATTTAAGCCACAAATAAAGGCTAAAATTAGAAAGTTCAACAATAATCAAGTTCTCCATTGGAAAAATCAAGCTTTCTATCTGACAGTGACGCACTCTCATTGAATAGTCAACGAACCCTTTCAAACTCAGCCATTTATTTGTTGACTTATTCCAAACCAAATCTTTAAACTATCTACACCAAGCCATGTAACTCATCCTGCCACTCAAATTCGCCGGCTAACTAATTCCGGCATGAATGCCCCACCGTTCCACTTCGTCTACTTTCTCCTCCTCCTCCACCTCCTTATCCCCTCCGCTCTCGCCCTCGATTTCCTCTTCAACTCCTTCAACACCATCGCCAACCTCACTCTCATCAACGACGCCCGCGTCGAATCCTCCATCATCCGCATGACCAACGACACCAACCAATTCTCTCACGGAAGAGTTTTCTACCCGACTAAACTCCCCACGAAAATTTCCTCCAATTCCTCAAACATCACTTCCTTCTCCACTTCATTCATCTTCTCCATCTTACCAGAGATCCCCAATAGCCCAGGCTTCGGTCTCGCTTTTGTCCTATGCAACACAACCTCTCCTCCAGACGCATTATCTAGCCAATACTTCAGTTTATTCTCAAGCGCTAAAACCTCTACCGTTTGCCCTCTTCTTGTCGTCGAATTTGGTACCAGACAAAACCCCGAGTTCAATGACGAGAACAACATGTTAGCCAATAGTTACACTCATACAATCTTTGCCATTACACTCATACAATCATTGCCATTATTTATAGTCTATATATTGTGCTTCGAAGTTTGTGTCATATGCTATCCATTCACTTGTCATTTCAAAACTTTTATACTTTCCTACTTTGCAATAATGGTCTGTCAACTATTCTCTTCCCCATATTGAATGATCATTCAACATAAAGCGTATAAAATAGGCAAATGAACATATTTTTTTATTGCATTCTCTTATATAACTTAATACATTTAAGATAATTACAATTATATTTATTACAAATTATTACATATTCATCTTTTTAATTACAAATTATTACATATTTAATACATTTAAGATAATTATAATTATATTTATTAATGCACGTTATGAGACCATATTAATTTATAAGAAAAAAATATAGAAAGTCATATTAATAAATAATGCTTTATATAAATTATCACTATAAATAAATAAAATTAAAATCAAAATAGATATTAAAAAATAACATAACTTTTACACCTTCCTCCATTGTTTATTATAGGTATAAATACTATGTGAAAAAATTAATTAAAAAATTAAATTCGCTTCAAGATAATTGAATATTAAAAATAATATAACATTAAATAATTGAATTGTATACATAAATTTCAATAAGTAGTATATATTTTTGTCGTATTTGGATCAATAATGTATGTTTTCCCGTAATCTACTTAATATAAATCCAAAGAAGTCATGATGGCAACCCTAGCCACATGTCATCTTGGTAACAATCCTCGCCACGTGTCATTTGGTAACAATTCTAAGTACAAACCCTAATTATACAAACTCTATATTAAAATAAATAATAATAATAATAATAATAATATTAAAATAATAATAATAATAATAATAATAATAATAATAATAATAATAATATAATAACCAAATACTACAATTATAAATAATAATAATAATAATAATATATTCAATTAACACTTTTTTTTTTTGAAAATGTTGGTATCCGGCCTTGCGACCGACTAATCCAAGAGGGACCAATCCCACCGTCCACTAGCGGGGGTCCCGTTTAAAGCCGGAGCAAAGCTCCGTATGGACTGACCCACACAAGAGTTAAATGCACCTAGTAGGATTCGAACCTGAGACCTTTAATCATCAAATAATAATAATAATAATAATACAATTTTTTTTAATTAACACTATTATATCTTATAATCCTAATTCTCTTTTAATTATTCTATATTAATTATTATGTTTAATATTAAAATTATAAATTTTTATATAAATTTTGAATTACTTAGTATTTCTAAATAATAAATACAAATCACAAATATAATTATGTTTAATAAATTTTATTTTAATAATTATTAAAATTATAACTAATACATTATAATTATGATAATATACAAAATTTTAAAAAGTAAATAAATACATTAATAATTACTACTCAACAAAAATTGCAAATGAAAGAAATCAAGTAAGAATAAAATTATTTACTACTTTATACATATTTTTATATAAATTTTGTATTACTTAATTTTTCTAAATAATAAATACAAATCACAAATCACAAATATAAAAATTAATTTAATAACTAATTATGATAAAAATTGTTTGTAGACAATAATGATAACTTAATATCACATATTTATTTGTAGAGTGATTATCGATAGAACAATAATAAATAATAAAATAATAATAATAATTTAAATTATTAATTAAAATCTATATTAATACAATAAATGAGTGAATGAATATAATTAAAGAATAGGATTTACAAAATAGCAAAAAAAAAATTCAAAGGTTTATGATTATGGATAGAACAATAATAAATAATAAAATAATAATAATAATTTAAATTATTAATTAAAATCTATATTAATACAATAAATGAGTGAATGAATATAATTAAAGAATAGTAGTTACAAAATAGAAAAAAAAGTAATTCAAAGGTTTATGATATTTTGTAACTCCTTTTCTTTTAAGTAATTCAAAGGTTTATGAGTTACATAATCACATATTTTGTAACTCTTTTTAATTATAAGTAGTTCAAAGGTTTATGATATTTTGTAACTCATTTTCTTTAATTATATTCATAATCATATTATTTTGTTCTATCTATAATCACTCTACATATAAATATGTGATATTGAGTTATCATCATTGTTTACAAACAATTTTTTGGTGGTATGGTTCGATTTTGGATAAAAGTTTTTATTTCTATTTTGCATTTTTATTGATTTTTGTGGAAGAATCAAACTCAAATTATTTTATTTAAATATTTAAACTCTTTTTTTTTATTGATTTAACTTTTGTTAATTTAATATTTTAACTTTCTTTCTAATTTTCTTTTATTTCTTGATATGAATATGGTTTTTTCATGTGAATTAGGTGAAGAGGATAGATTTATGTTGCATCATTTTTGTTTGAGAAGTCTATGAAATGGTTGTTCATGTATGTATATATTTTTATATGTAATAATTGTATAAATTAATTATTTTTCTATTGATAGATTTTTTGTTAGTTTGTTTTTCTATCTTCCTTTCTCATTTTCTTTTATTTATTAATGTGCGGTTATTTTACATGTGAACCAGGAAAAACAAGATAAATCTAAATAATGAATGAAATGGATGTGCTGACAAACTGACAAACCAATGACATATATTACAAAATTTTATCTGATGGAACATACTGCGACATTTTCTTCATAAATATTTTTCAAGAATCATTTGACCTCCATGATTTAATTTTTTACTTATAATTGATATTTTCAGCTTTTATTTATTTTCTTTTATTTTTGTAATTTATTTTATTTTTTCTTTCATTTTTAATATAGTGGGATACGAGTCGCCTTTCCACTTTTGTAATTTTCTTCTCCTTTTTGTTAACTAAGATTGTATTTATAATAACAAATATTATATGTTTTGTTAATAAGATGTGATTGAGTTTAATATTAATTTAAATATAATTAATATTGATATGGTATAAATTAATTTAATGAATAAAAATTGTATTATCATAATAAATTCATAGTATTGAAATTCTTTATATTATACTAGTATTCATTTTAAAGTTTTAATTCACTTTTTAAGTTAATTGTTTTGAAGAGAATTATATTAATATTTATCTATTTTTTGTTCAATATTATGTACCAATTAGATATTATCAGAGATTTAGATGTTTGTCAAGTGAAAAATAAGTGGTATAAGAAGAATGATATTTTTTTATAATGTTTAGTAGTACTATAATAAATTTATGGTATTGAATATATATATATATATATATATATATATATATATATATATATATATGAATTTTGAATGATATTGATTTTTATGTTGTACCTTCTTTGATTTATAAAATTTCTTTGATTTATAAAATTTTACAGGAAATATTATAGTATAAATTCATAATATTTATTATTATTATTATTAATATTATTATTATGAGTATACATTATATGTAACTATATTTACTAAAATATATTTATTTATTTAAAATAATATTTGAGGTAAAGATTCAAATCATTCCTTTGCGGAGCATGGGTAGGCAATCTAGTCACAGTAATGTGACAAATTTATTTTCAATTATTGTAATAATTGAATAAGTTTTACTAAATGAAACATGTTTCTTTTCTATCTCTTTAACGAGAATAATTATTCTGCTGTATAGCATTTAACATGGTATTACTCCCTCCGTCTCATAAAAAGTGTCTCATTTACACTTTTTCTTTGTTTCAAAATAATTGTCCATTTACATTACCAATATTGTAATTATTATTATTTTTCCACTACTATACCCCTATTCATTAAATTTCACTTTATTGAACTACTTTATCAACTACATTTAATAGGGGTATTTCAGTAAATGACATTAATTTTTTCACTACAACCAACACATTTAATCATTTTCTTAAGAACCGCGCATTGCTTAAATAGGACACTTTTTATGAGACGGAGGGAGTAGAAGAATACTTTTACTCTGATTTTTCTAAATTTTCCAACTTTATTTCTGTTGAGAAATCAAGTGTGAGGAAGAAGTCCCACATTGATTAGAAAAGGGAAGATTAAACACTTTATAAGTGGGAGAACCCACACACCTATCACCTTAAGGTTTTAGGTGAGTATGTGGTGTGTCTCTCACAAAAGGTGTGTCCCAATTAAGAAATGCTCCCTCGTTGACCCCCTCGATTGCCCTCCAACAATGGTATCATGAGCCTTTGGTTCGAGAAAGGGACCGACTTACTTGTATCGAAACACTTCCCGCAGGTGTGGGTAGAAGGTGTTCCGTTGAGTTCAACGGTGATACAAGTGTATGTGGAAAAAGAGACCTTCCACATGAGGGGGAGCATTGTGTATAAACTCACACTTGAGGGGGAGTGTTGAGAAATCAAGTGTGAGGAAGAAGTCCCACATTGATTAGAAAAGGGAAGATTAAACACTTTATAAGTGGGAGAACCCACACACCTATCACCTTAAGGTTTTAGGTGAGTATGTGGTGTGTCTCTCACAAAAGGTGTGTCCCAATTAAGAAATGCTCCCTCGTTGACCCCCTCGATTGCCCTCCAACAATTTCAATCTCCATGTGTATTCATATGCATCTCTTATCAAGATTCTCAATCTTTTCGTTGTTATTTCCCTGGTCATGGCAGATTTCACTTATCTCACCCTTGTTATTTTATCCTCTCATACTCTATTATGTGGGTCTCATCATCTATCATGGTCTCAATGCAACTCAAAACATGTTCTGTTACTATTCATATTGCATATCCCAAAGTATAAAGCAACCCTTGCACATGGGTTATGACACACTTTAATAATCACTTCACCAAATACTAATAATAAAATTGGGTTCTCTTCTTCATGCAAGATGTAACAACAACATTGATTAATGTAACAACAACACACTTAATAATAATAATAATAGCATAAATAGTAATAATAATAATAATAATAATAATCATAATATTAATATAATATAAATATAAATAAAAATAATAATAATAATAATAAGTAATATAATAAAAACATTTAATATAAAAAAAAGAAAGAAAACAAAATAAGGGCGGTGGAACTATAACAAACTTTGTTTCTGTTCATCATATTGTTACTGCAACCTGTAACAACAACAATAACAACGATTAATAATAATAATAATAATAATAATAATAATAATAATAATAATAATATAAATGAAAATACAAATAATAATAATAATAATAAATAATATAATAAAAACATTTAATATAAAAAAAAAATAAGAAAGAAAACAAAATAAGGGCGGTGAAACTTTAACAAACTTTGTTTCTCTTCATCATATTGTTACTGCAACATGTAACAACAACAATAACAACGATTAATAATAATAATAATAATAATAATAATATAAATGAAAATACAAATAATAATAATAAATAATATAATAAAAACATTTAATATACAACAAAAAAAAAAGAAAGAAAACAAAATAAGGGCGGTGGAACTATAACAAACTTTGTTTCTCTTCATCATATTGTTACTGCAACTTGTAACAACAACAATAACAACGATTAATAATAATAATAATAATAATAATAATAATAATAATAATAATAATAATAATGAAAATAAAAATAATAATAATAATAATAATAATACATATAATAAAAATATGTAATATAAAACAAAAAAACGAAGAAAGAAAACAAAATAAGGGTAACAAACTTTGTTTCTCTTCATCATATTGTTACTGCAACCTGTAACAACAACAATAACAACGATTAATAATAATAATAATAATAATAATAATAATAATAATATAGATGAAAATACAAATAATAATAATAATAATAAATAATATAATAAAAATATTTAATATAAAACAAAAAAAAAACAAAATAAGGGCGGTCGAACTATAACAAACTTTGTTTCTCTTCATCATATTGTTACTCCAACTTGTAACAACAACAATAACAAAGATTAATAATAATAATAATAATAATAATAATAATAATAATAATAATAATAATCCCTCTTCATTCTCCAGCGATTTCCGGTGACTAGTTTCGATTTTCCGGCGAACTGGTTTTAACCTAGGGAACAAGGTGTGGTATAGTTCCGGGGTCGATCTGGATGGTTTAAACTCCTAGTTTTCGAACTAGGGACCCTCCGGGTAGGCAACGTAACGTATATCGGGCAGATATGGGTCGAGGTAGAGGGAGGCCTAAGAGAAATAAGGCACCATCGCCGTCGATTTTAACTACAATCTTGCAACAAAGCGTACGAAAGGACTACTGTGAGAGAGGATCTACTGTAGGCACTGAATCTAACTCAGGGAAGAGTTGTGATGAAAGGAAGGAGCCCAAAGGAACCCCTGTAACGCCGGAGCCGGTGCAGGTGACGGTTAATGAGGAAGAAGTAGACAAAGCTAGAAGTGATGAGCCTCCTCCAAAGCTTTGGGTGGATGTCATCAGTGGAAACAGAAATCCTTCCAACGGTGCTGTCATTGAGTTCATTGCCCCCAACATTGTGGAAGGAGAAATGCAAGTGGATATTGAAGAGATTGACATTGAATCTGAGGTAAGGTTTTGGGGATCTGCTCTGATTATGTATGTAATAGGGAAATATCTTAGTATGAATGCCATTAAGCAATATATGATGAAATTCTGGAATTTTGTTACTTTACCTGATCTATTCTATCATGAGGAGGGTTATTTCTTGTTGAAATTTAAGTCTCACAAAGATAAAGACATGGTAGTTATGAAGGGGCCTTATACGATTCAGAACATGCCCATGGTGCTAAAGGATTGGCACCCTAGCTTTGATTTCAAGAGAGACATGCTGCGTACTCTTCCTGTGTGGGTGAAACTTCCCAATCTTCCTCTTCATCTATGGGGGCCCTAGGAGTTTAGGGAAGATAGGAAGTGCATTAGGGGTGCCTTTATTTACAGATGAATGTACTGCAAATAAATTGAGGGTATCCTATGCAAGGATTCTAGTGGAAATTGATATCACTCAAAAACAGAAGGATTATGTGATTATTAGGGACATGGAGGGAAATAAAAGGAATCAAGTAGTGGAATATGAATGGAAGCCCACCTTTTGTGAAACATGCCAAAAAGTGGGTCATCAGTGCAAGGTTAAAAATAAGAAACAATGGATCCAAAAGCCTCAACAGAAAAGGAAAGAAAAAGAGGCTATAGGGGAGACTAGTGGAACTCAGGAGTACCAAGATATGACTGTGCCTCAAATTGTTTCCCAAGTGGAGCATGTGGATCAAGATGAGTCCGTGTGGGAAAATGCTAGAGCCAGTGCGAGAAGTAAAGGAAAAGTTGTTATAAACTTAATCAATCAAGAAGGGGTTAGATGCCAGAATGGGTTTGAAGCCTTAAGGACTGGAATTCCTGAAGGGCAACAACCTGATGTTACATAATAATCTCTTGGAATGTTAGAGGGATTAATAATGCAGGAAAATGCCATGAGGTTGTCTCCCGCCTCAATCAAATGGATCCTGCTATTGGCATTCTTATTTAGACCCGTGTCAAAGTGCAACAAGCCATGAAAATTAAGAACAAATTTGGTAGGAAGTGGAACATTATTGATAACTATTCCAAGCATCCTAATGGAAGAGTGTGGATTCTTTGGAATGAAAACAAAGTTAAAGTCACCACAGTTTGTATGGATTCCCAATTCATTCACTGTCAGGTGATTCAGGATAATAAAGGGTGGTGGTTGACTGCTATCTATGCTTTTAATCTTCTTGAGCAGAGAAATGAGCTATGGACTAAAATAGAATAGTTGCATGGTAGTGTGGTTGGTCCTTGGTGTCTCATTGAGGACTTTAACAATGTGCTTGCTGCTCAAGATAGAATTGGTGGCAATATGGTTAATGAGAAGGAATACAAAGATCTGGCTTTAATGATGGAACAGACTCATCTTTTTGAAAAAGAAAGTCTTGGTGACCACTTCACTTGGTGCAACAACCAGAGAAATGGTTTAATTTTCTCTAGAATTGACAGATTGCTTGATAACTTGGAGTGGTTGCAGCAAAATGTTAATGCCAAGCTATCAGTTATGAATCAAGGGGTTTCTGATCATTCCCTCCTCTGTCTGCAGCAAGATAATCATAAGAAGCACAATAGAGCTCCCTTCAAGTTCCAAAATATGTTAACTAACAGGGGTAACTTTGGTATAACTATCAAGCAAAGTTGGGAAGTTCCTTTGGATGGTAGTCTTATGTTTGTGGTTTGGAAAAAGCTTCACAGATTACAGCCTGTAATGAGGGAGTTGTCTAAATCATATAAGGCTATTAATGTTCAAATCACTAAGGCTAGAATGGACCTTGATATGGCTCAGAATCACTCGTTACAAAATAAGATGGACATTAATGCTATTGATAATGTCAAAGCCTGTACTGATGAAGTTCTTAGGCTCAGCTACCTTGAGGAGAAGATTATGCAGCAAAAGTCCAAAGTGGACTGGATTAAGCTTGGGGATGGTAACAACAGTTACTTCTATGCCAATCTGAAAATTAGACAGAGGCAAAACCAACTTGACAGTTTACAGGATGTGGAGGGCAATGTTCTTCAGAAGCAAGATGATATTGAGAGAGAAATTCTTAGATACTATAAGGAGCTTTTTGGTTCAACTAAAAAGGACATGTCTAGCATTGACATTGTAGCTATGAGGAAGGGTCCACAATTAAGTTCAGACCAGCAGGAGAGCCTTATTGCTCCTATCACTGAAGAGGAAATCTTGAAGAGTCTTAATGGTATGAGTGATTTATCTGCTCCTAGCATTGATGGCTTTAATGCAAAAAAATTTAAGTGCTCTTGGGAGATAGTGAAGGATGACATTAACAAAGCTATCAAGGATTTTTTTTGAAAAAGGTAAGTTGTACAAGGCTGTCAATTGTACCTTGATCACCCTTATTCCTAAGTCTAATACAACTGCTAAAGTGAAGGACTATAGGCATATTTCCTGCTGTACTGTGATTTACAAGTTGATTTCCAAGATTATGGCTAGTAGGTTGGGGAAAATTCTTCCTAGCATCATCCATAGCAGCCAGGCTGCTTTTGTCCCTGGGAAGAAATTACAGGATCACATTTTAATGGCCTATGAGCTTATTAGAGGGTATAGCATGAAAAGTGGAGCTCCTAAGTGTGCTCTTCAAATGGATCTCCAAAAAGCTTATGACACTGTTGAGTGGCAAGCTTTGGAATCCATTATGAAAGAGCTCAATTTTCCACACTTGTATATTTCTTGGGTTATGTTGACAGTGAGAACTGTCTCTTACAGGTTTTGTTTGAATGGTTCCTTTTCCCAAACTGTTGAAGCCAAGAGAGGTCTTAGACAAGGGGATCCTCTTTCCCCCTTGCTCTTTGTCCTTGTCATGGAATACCTCCATAGGATTCTCCAAGGCTTGAAAGGCAATCCCAACTTTAATTTTCATTCAAAGTGTGAAAATCTTAGCATCATTAATCTCAACTTTGCTGATGACTTATTTCTATTTGCTAGGGGAGACCCATTGTCCATTGAGTTGTTGATGCATAAATTTGAGTCTTTCTCCAAATCCACAGGTTTAAGTATTAATCCTGAGAAATGCAAGGTGTTTTTTGGTAATGTTGATGTAAATGATAAAAGTAAGATTCAAGACATCACCAAGTTTGATGAAGGGCAGCTTCCTTTTAGATATCTGGGGATCCCTCTATCTAGTAAGAAGCTCAATATTTCTCACTATCTTCCTTTGATTTACAGGATCTTGGCCAGAATCAACCACTGAAGTTCAAGACTCTTGTCTATGGCTGGTAGAAGGCAACTGATTAATAGTGTCTTATTTTCCCTATCTAATTTATGGTTGCAATGTTTACCTCATCCTAAAAAGGTCATTGCTAGAATTGACTCTGCTTGTAGGTCTTTTCTGTGGTCAGGTACAGACAAGGTTACTAGAAAATCCCCTGTTGCTTGGAAGAAGGTGTGTACTCCTAAAAAGCATGGTGGGCTGAATATTATAGATCTGAAGAATTGGAATAGTGCTTGCCTTGCCAAGTTGCTTTGGAACATCAGTCAAAAAGCTGACAGCCTTTGGATTAGGTGGCTTCATTGCTACTATATCAAGTCTCAAAATGTTATGACAATGGACATCAAGGGTTGTACTTCTTGGATCCTAAAAGCCATATTGAAAACTAGATCTCAACTCACTCTTTGGCTAGCCTGTCATAAGAGTTTAGCCACTAAAGACAGGCTTGGACGGTTTGGAATGATTGTTGATGACAGTTGTTGCTTCTGCAGGGATGGTGAAAGTATTAGCCATCTATTCTTCCAATGTAATGCAGTTAGAAGTATCTGGTTGAAAGTGCTTGAGTGGTTGGGAATTCAACACTGTCCTAACAGTTGGGATTATGAGATCAATTGGTGCTAGCCAAAGCTAAAAGCAAGGCTCCAAAATTCCAAATGTTAAAATGTGCTTTGGCTGAGACTATCTATGAAACTTGGAGGATCAGATGTAAGGTTTGCTTTGGTGACACTATCAACTGGCAGCATGTGGATAAGAGTATAGTTGATGTAATAATGAATAGGTGTTGGATGAAAAAGAAGTTTAGGAAAACTATAGGTAGTTTATTATTACCTTAGCTTGGTTTGTTTTTGTCTCTTGGGTGGCTGGATCTCGATTGAGGTCGCCTTGTTTGTAATTGTTTTTTGGCTCAATAAAGTATCTTTATTCCAAAAAAAAAAAAATAATAATAATAATATAAATGAAAAAACAAATAATAATAATATTAAATAATATAATAATAATATATATAATGATAATAGTATCATACAAATATTTAATATAATGAATTATAGAGAGATCTTGAAAAAAAATTAAAAATTTCAATAGAATATGAAGGATTATAGAACCAGAAGCAACAACAACATGAGAGATATTGAAAAAAAAATTAATATAAAACCAGAATCAACAACATGTTAAAATAAAAAATGGAATATGAAGGATTATAGAACCAGAAGCAACAACACCATGAGAGATCTAGAGGAACACTGCCAAACCAGCCATTTGCGTTGTGTAAAAATATTGTTTGACCGCGAAAACATTAACCCCTTGATATATTCTGAAACAAAATACAAAAGGCACAATGAATATGGCATAAAATCACATTTTAATTTCACACTCATCAACAAAATACAAAAGGCACAATGAACATCCCATTTTCATTATCTAACACCAACAAAACGAAAACCTAAACTTTCCTGATTCTTTTGTTTTCTCACATAACCATACCTTTCTATTTTACCTACAAATCCTTTGTTGTTGTTGACGACGAGGAAGTTAGAAACCCAAAACCTGCAAAAAAAAACCATAAATATTAACTTTTCATTTAGTAACATAATGCATGAAAACGGTCTCGCCATAACTTTGTTGTTTGGTGGTTGGAGAAGATAGACGATTCGACAGAAAAATAGTCGTTTGGAGAAGCAAGAGGTGGTGGAGTAGAATGGGTTATCTGAACATTAGGGTTTGTTTTCAAAATGAAGTATGAATAAAGAGAGATGGCGTTGGTATGAATAAGATTTAAAAACCAAGCTGAAAAGACTATATCCATAAAAAAAGATTATGAAAAAGCATGATAAGACGTGTTTGATTAGAAAGGGAAGAAGAAAAAATAAGCAAAAGTCTGTTTTGCATTGAAGAATGAATAAATTCATTGGAAAAGAAAACACAAAAAACATATTATATTTAGTATGCCGCAAAATGTATTTGGATTGTGGGAGTAAGCAAGCATTTTGATTGAAGCATTCAAAAAAATGTGTGTTGGTTCAACAACCTATTCACGTGGCTTATTGTGGAAGCAGAGGGGCATTATGGTATTTGGTAGAACACACTATATTCTTATATGGTAGATAGTTAAATTCTATTAAAAAATCCAATTGGTGCTGATGTGGAAACATTAATGTTGAGGGACAAAGATATTTAATTTATGTATTTTTTTTAATTGTTTATTGAGTTCGAGTTGTCTCAAAACCAAGAGAAATCTGGGGTAAAAATAGGTTCATCTATTTTTTTCATCTTCTTCCTCGTTTAGCTCCATTAAATTGTTCATTTTCTTTCAAAAATTAACGTGACTGATCTACAGATAAACCCATTTTAATCCCCTTATCCTAAATACAACCTGTGGGTTAATAGGAATATTTTCTGCCCTAAATGTCGCGGAGGAAAAAAAAATTGAGATTAAGTTATTGATTAACTTAACTTGAAAAACAAGAGTCACCGCCGAACTTTATTGTTTCCAAAGGAAAAGGGAAAAGGTCGAGCAAAACCGACAAAAGGAAAAAAAACAAAAAGAGAGATCTGGATACGGGGGTTGGTTATGCAAGGGAAGAGTATTAGCACCCCTCACATCTATGATACTCCATAGGAACCACTTACAAATCTGTGTTTATAAAAGGGCTGGGTTGTTTGTTGATCGATTTTAAATGGAAAGACATTTTGTCGTATTCGAGTGAAAAACTTAACTTACTACCCACAAGTATGAGGAAATAAACATTTGCATCATTTTGATATGGAGAACTTTTACTTGAACTTTCTCACAAGCACGTCTCAACATTCAAGTGGAAAATGTCAATAATTTCTCAGCATATTGTAGAAGTACAGTGGTTTGCATCACTACGAAAATAGACTAATATCCAATCTTTTGAAAAAAAAAAACTCTTAAAGAAAAGTGCATAAAGGCACAAAAAGAAGTTTGATGAGATTTGTCTTTTTTAGAATTTTGAAAAGAGTTTGAATAGGCTTAAGTATTTTAACATTTATTAAGAAAAATATTTTCTGAATCACTTGACAAAGTCAATGTTTATTAAGAAAAGAGGTGTGAAGTTTGAAAACAAGATGTTTTGAAATAGGGAAAAGTTTTGAAATTTTAAAAAGTGAAAAAGAGATGAAGAGACTACCGTAAAGCCTAAAGTAAAAGGTCTCATGAATCAAAGTAAAATTAGTGTAGTTTTACATTAATTAAATGGAGTATTTATACTACTAAAAATACAACTATTACACTAATGAAATAATTGATATTACTATTTTAACTTTGACAAATTATACATCTACAATAATTGATCATTACTATTAAAATATATATTTTTAACTAATAATAGTACTATAACAATAATAATATTATAAAATGTCTTGCATTATATACTATTTTTATAAACGTTTGAGCCAAATTTATGTATGTTTCCTTTTTTTTTTTATATATATGTTTCAAATCAAAACATTATTAAAGATCTTTTAGATATTGAATTTCTAATTCTTCTACGTTTTATTCACCTATTTTAATTTAAAGAACATTATCATTTTCAACATCTTACATGTCATTCCACCATGATTAATGTGTAAGTTCAAGTTGTTCTTTTTGGGAGTTAAATTTATAACAACATACCCATAACATGTCATTAAACATTAAACTCACATCAAACACGGAAATTTACAAGGTATGATTATTATTCAATTTCTTCCTTATATTAAAAAAAAAATGAAATCAATAACGTTATATTGGTAAGACTCAAAAATAAAAAGTGAAAAACTTTTATTAAATTAATATTGGTCTTTTTTTTTTTGAAAAGTATAATAATTCATCATTTTATTACAAATTGTATTTAATCTTCTATCTAATTTAAAATTAATTAGAGCTATTTTATTAGTCCAAATCATTTGGATATTGGTACCCAACATAAATGATAGGGTACCTAATTATTTACCAAAAATTAATGTGATCCGTTTTAAAAAAGTGTCAAGGATCAATCTAAATATTTTTAAAATTAAAAGACAAAAATACGCCGAATAAAAAATAAATACAAAAAAGATATTAAACCATAAATCTCTTTTTTTTTTTAAAAAATCATACATAACTTAAAAAATCACTTAACAATTATGATCAATTGATCAAAAGAGATCTGTCGAGTATTGATAAATTGTGTGTTCTTTGAGAGTAAAAAGACAAATCTTTAACGCATTTATTTTTCGAGTGCTGGGTGTCTTTGGTGTTTTGGGAGAAAATAAGTTTATGAAGTGGTTGTTGGGAATCTTATGCAAGTTGTTATTCGAAGTTTCTTTTCATTTAGTGTAGCTAGGGTGGGAAACAATTAGGAGGGATCTTTTAATTTGGGAATTATTTGACTTGCTGTGTGATTTGGAGTATTTAGAAGACTAGAAATGATAGAAATGATAGAATTTTTAAAGATGGAACTTGCAATGTTAAAGATTTATGTTGGAATGCAAATTTTTTTTGGTCTGAGGTTGTTTTGACGTGGTGAAATTCCTTATTCAAACCTAACTTTCTTGCCTTTTGTTTAAACCCTTTGAGTTGTTTAGATTAGTTTTAGCATTTGATTGGAATTTCCCTTTTGATTCTTGTTGTATTGCCTTAGAATACTCTATGTATTTTATTATCAATGCAATTTGCTTTAAGAAAAAAAAATTAAGGAAATGACATGAAGGACAAGAAAAAAATATTTAAGCCAGAAATAAACACAACAATTAGAAAGTTCAACGATGATCAAACTCTCCATTGGAAAAATCAAGCTTCCTATCTGACAGTGACGCACTCTCATTGAATAGTCAACGAACCCTTTCAAACCCAACCATTTATTTGTTGACTTGTTCCAAACCAAATCTTTAAACTATCCACACAAGCCATGTAACTCATCCTGCCACTCGCACTCGCCGGCTAACTAATTCCGGCATGTATACCCCACCGTTCCACTTTCTCTACTTTCTCCTCCACCTCCTTATCCCCTCCACTCTCGCCCTCGATTTCCTCTTCAACTCCTTCAACACCACCGCCAACCTCACTCTCATCAACGATGCCCGCGTCGAATCCTCCGTCATCCGCATGACCAACGACACCAACCAATTCTCTCACGGAAGAGTTTTCTACCCCACTAAACTCCCCATGAAACCTTCCTCCAATTCCTCAAACATCACTTCCTTCTCCATTTCATTCATCTTCTCCATCTTACCAGAGATCCCCAATAGCCCAGGCTTCGGTCTCGCTTTTGTCCTATGCAACACAACCTCTCCTCCAGACGCATTATCTAGCCAATACTTCGGTTTATTCTCAAGCGCTAAAACCTCTACCGTTTTCCCTCTTCTCGTCGTCGAATTTGATACCGGACAGAACCCCGAGTTCAATGACGAGAACAACAACCACATCGGAATTGATCTCAATAGCGTCTTATCCAAAACCCAAACACCTGCTGGATACTACAACTCCACCGGCAGCCTCGTACCGGTCCAAATGAACAGCGGTGAAAACATCCGAGCTTGGATCGATTTCGACGGCGAGAATTTGGTGATAAACGTTACTGTTGCTCCGGTCGGTGTTTCACGACCTTCAAAACCAACGCTTTCGTATAGAGATCCTGAAATAGCTAACTATATTTCTCCTGAAATGTTCGTTGGCTTTTCAGCTTCGAAAACGAATTGGATTGAAGCACAGAGAGTTCTAGCATGGAGCTTCAGCGATTCAGGGACTGCGAGGGAGTTAAACACGACGAATTTACCGGTGTTCAAGCGAAAATCGGCGTCTTCACTTTCCGGAAAAGCGATTGCAGGGATTGCAGTTGGTTGTTTTGTTTTTGCTTTGAGTTGTGCGATTGTGTCTATATTATTATATCTTCAATGGCGAAACAACAAAAGAAAAGAAGATGAAGATGACATTGAAGATTGGGAAATGGAGTACTGGCCGCATAGATTCTCTTACGAGGAACTAAGCATAGCCACAAAGGGTTTTCAAAAGGTTATAGGTTATGGAGGGTTTGGAAGTGTTTACAAAGGGACTCTCATGAACAAAACATTGGTTGCGGTTAAACGTGTTAAACATGATTCTAAACAAGGGTTAAAAGAATTCATGGCGGAAATTTCAAGTATGGGAAGGCTTCAGCATAAGAATTTAGTACAAATGCGTGGATGGTGTAGAAAGGGTAATGAACTCATGTTGGTTTATGACTACATGCCTAATGGAAGCTTAAACAAATGGGTTTTCGATAAACCCGCACAAGTTCTGGGATGGGATCAGCGTCGTAGGATTCTTGTTGATGTTGCTGAGGGTCTTAACTATCTTCATCATGGTTGGGACCAAGTTGTTATTCATAGGGATGTTAAATCTGGTAACATTTTGTTGGATGCTGATATGAGGGGAAGATTGGGAGATTTTGGTTTGGCTAAGCTCTACCAACATGGACAAGTTCCGAATACAACACGTGTGGTGGGAACGTTGGGGTATTTGGCGCCGGAAGCTGCAACGGCTGCGGCCCCAACTTCTGCAAGCGATGTGTATAGTTTTGGAGTGGTGCTGTTGGAGGTGGCTTGTGGGAGGAGGCCGTTGGAGACGGATGTGGTGGTGGAGGAGATTGTGCTTGTTGATTGGGTGAGGGATTTGTATGCAGGAGGGCGTGTGGTTGAAGCTGCTGATTCTAGGATTAAGGGTGAGTATGATGTGGATGATATGGAGATGGTGTTGAAGCTTGGGTTGGCCTGTTGTCATCCTGAGCCGAATAGGAGACCTACCATGAAGGAAGTTGTTGCGTTTCTTCTTGGGGAGGATGTAGCAGAGGCGCCGGGGAAAGTTTTGTCCGATTTGGCTCATGGTGATGACAATGGTGGTGGTGACGACGGCGGGGTCAGGGAATCAAATGAAGAGGCCCTTTTGCATTCCTCTACTCCTATTTGACTAGTGACTTCACATCATCATATGGTTGGAATTTTGTGATTGGATTTTTATGGATTGTCTTTGATTATGGGCAACTTTCCTGCATAGGGTTACATTATTTCCACTTTCAATAAAATCCTTAGATACGCTAATTATGTTGGGAAATTTGGTGCTTATATATGAGAGTGTGATTTAGTTGCTTTCCATTAAGGTTCATTATCCTTATTTGGATGGATGAATATGTATAATGTATGTATACATGAACAATGACAAATGGATAGATCATTATTCTTCCTTAATAGATGACTGTATTCTAAAGTGAACATATTTGTTAGTGAGAATCTTTTAAACCACATTCAAGAATAAAAAGTTGAAGCTTTTGATTACATTCATATGTGAAAATTTATGAGATGTGAGACATCACAACTACCTTTTTTGAAAAAGGTGTAAAATATATATGATTCTACAAGTGAGATGCTCAGAAAGCTTATTGAAATCCGTGTCTTATTGAACTACATAACTATGGGAATCTGAAAACTTGAGAATGAAGTCAAATTTAGAATACTAAAGAGTGAAGTTGAGAGAGTGCAAAGTGAAGCATGGTTCTGCTCTCTTTACACCTAACTTGAAACACTCAGATTCCTGCTGACATGCCGCAGCCACTGATTCCTTCATGCTCTCAGGCCCACAAACCAAAACTCCAACATTAGATCCACACGTTTCATTCTTGAACTTGATTATATATCTTTTAAACTCAAATGTAATGTACTCAAGTTGTCAATTTTTCAGTCAACATAATATTTTCAGAAATGCAAGGAAAGAAACAAATTAGATAACTAACACTACCTTTAAAGTTAGGCTTCCTCCAAAAAGAACTTCATGTTTTTCAAGATCATTTTTAATTTCAGCTGAACTTTGATCAAAGGGTTTCATTTCCTTCTGCGACGTCGGCGAAATCCCTTTCTTCAACCTTCTCCATCTCAACACAATTGCTATCAATGTGCTGCAAGATAAATCTACAACAAAAGCAGCTATCAGAAGTAAATCCACAATCTAAGGGGGAGTTTTTTCTTTAGACAATTTGGAATGGTTTTTAAATGGAAGTCTATAGTATGGTTAAAACAGGTTAGAAAAACAAAAAAAGTGATGGAACAACATCCAGTAATAGCAGCCATCCAAACTGGACTTTTAAGTCCATACGCTGCATATTATTTTTAGCTCACCCTGTCCAATTTCAGGGTTTTCACTTTCACAAACTCGTTTAGCAGCTCCGTAATTCCCATTTCTAGATGTGTTTCCTGTGTTACAAACAACTTTAGTTTCAAATGAAACTTTCGGCTTGCTTGGTTGAGTAGCAGATGCGTCATCGAATGCAACAAGCAAACATCTTGTGCCCTCTTTATGACATGTACAAGTTGTATCCTTAATGGAAATTTATTTTTGTTGATGGACGAATCAATCTCGGCCAAAATGCTTAGAAATGGTGTTATCCCATTTCCTCTAGCAATCATAAGTACACTGTCATGTCTGCAGACAAATTTTTCTGTTATTTCGAATAATCTTATAAAAAAAGTCTATTAGAAATATCAAAGCACCTTGTGTGATGCTATGTTTACTTTAAAAAGTTTAATGAAGCAGGTCCATAGGGTTCTTCCATTGCAACAGGTATACCCTTTCTTTTATCAGCACCTTTGTTTAGCTCGGTTTGCATCAAATCATAGAGTATTGGTCCACCACCCTTGACATTTAATCATCGCAGACATAATGTTTTCATCGGCGTTTGAACTCGATATTATACTGAACGAATATTGTAGCAAAAAGTATCATTGCAGTTCCAATCCATATATGATACTTAACTGAAGCTTCGAATTGAATACCAAATATTCGAAATAGAGACAAGCCTCTCAAAATCGGAAGAAGAAGCAAAGCCAAACAAGCTTCTGCTAACAAACCAAACCTTGTCGCTATTCTGAGATACATAAGTTGCCATCTGAAAGCAAATTATGATAAATGCATTCAGTAAAAAAAAACTTTTCAATTATTCAACCATAAAAATGTCAAAATCCAAAACACTTGCAGGTTCAATTTCTGTGATTTGTCTTGCATCAACCTTTCGAAATCATTAAAAATTTGAGCATAATAAGCCCATACCAAGAAGACTAAAATAGGAAAACTACCGGTGATATGATTTACAATAATATACAATTATGTCAAAATCTATATTTAAAAACTAATAATATACAAATATGATTATACTAAATATAGAGATATTTTAATATAGAGATATTTTAATATGATTATATTAAATATAGAGATATTCTAATACTTCCGCGAAGTCGAGACTGTCTCTAAAATCTTGAAAGAGTATAAGGGAAAGATCTTTGGTAAAAATATATGCAATTTGATGTTTTAAGGGTATGTGGAGAACCCGAACTTGACCCCGAGCTACCTTTTCACAAACGAAATGAATGTTCATCTTAATGTGTTTTGTTCGTTGATGCTAAATTGGGTTATTGAGAAATAGATGGCACTGACATTGTCATAGTAGACCGTGGTGCCCTTATAAACTCCACTAAAAGATTTCGTAGCCAGCAGGATTCAGAGATCACATTGGCAACTCTACGGTATTCTCCTTCAACACTAGATCGAGATAGTGTGGGTTGTCATTTTGACGACCACGAGAGTAGGTTGTCTCGAAGGAACACACAGTAGGCAGAAGTGGAACGTCTAGTATCAGAACTTCCGCACCAATCTACATCTGTATATGAGATTAATTGTTGAGATTGTAATTCCTTGTGTCGAAGCAAGTGTAGCTCGACAGAAAGAAGGATGTGTCAAAATTAGCCTAATGTGTGTGTGTCGAGTCGTATTAGATGTCGAAGTGTCGAAGCAGGTTGCTTGACACAGAATTTCGACTTAAACCAAAATAGAAATTTTGGGCTTTAGTGTTTTTGGGGTTTACCTTAGGAAGCAAGGTAGCTCAATTATAAATAGAGCGAGTAACCCATATTTTGAGTAAGAAGCATAGATAAAAATATTGTAACACACAACAGAAAGTGTAATTGCACAGTTGAATAATATTTTCTCAGTTTGAGAGCAGGAAGTTACTCTGTAGAAACCATTCTCCTCTTCCCTTATTTTGTTAAACCCTAATCTTCTTTCTTATTCAATCTTCTTTCTTTCTTCTTCCATTAACAATTGTTGTGCATAATCATTCTTGCAATCAAGGTGTGATTATTTCACTTGAGTGAAAAGTGAAGAACAAGAGATTTCGATCAGGTTGATTGAATCTTGTTTATCAAGATTGATTCAGAATTCTCAAAGTTTTGAGTTAATTCCAACATCTGGTATCTAGAAAACTGGTTTAGTGATTTGTGGGAAGAAAATCACGATGACAATGAATCATCTAAATAGGCATTTTTCTGCGAGTCTTCCGATTCTCAAGAACAATAATGATGAGAATTGGTGCAAGCAGATGAAGGTGGTTTTCTGTTATCAAGATCTTTGGGATCTTGTGAAGGAAGGAGTAACACCGCTTGAAGAAAACGCGACATATCAAGAAAAGACTGCATACAAAAAATTGAAGAAGAAAGATTATAAAGCTCTCTTTATAACTCATCAATGCATTGATCCAGGTGATTTTGAAAAGGCTAGTGATGTAGAATCAACAAAAGAAGCAAGAGAAATCTTCGGGAAATCGTTTGGAGGAGCAGAGAAGGTGAAAGATGTGAGGTTACAAACTCACAAAAGGATGTATGAATTGCTTCAGATGGAATAAAGTGAAAGCATAACTGGTTTCTTCACTAGGGTTACTAAATTGGTGAATCAAATCGAAGTATGTGGATAAGTGTTGACATCAAGATCAGTTGTTGCAAAGATCTTGAGGTCATTAGCTCCAAAATTCGACCATGTGGTAGTAGTCATAGAAGAGTCGAAAGATTTGTCAACATTGACAAAGGAAGAGCTTCAAGGGACTCTTGAATCTCATGACCAAATGATGACTGAAAGAGCTGTAGGAAAGTAGAAGAGTGATGTGGCTTTGCAGGCACAATCAGTAAAAGAAAAGAAAGGCAAAGGAAGTTGGAATGGCATCAAAGGCAGAGGAGGCTACAACAATTCGACTTGGTCGAAATCTGCAAGAAGGAAGCTGATCGAATCAGAGAAAACCCTGGAACGAAGGAAATCAAAGAGGTGGTGCTGAAGGTAGAGGAATAGATGGTGGTCGAAAATCTGACAAAAGTCACATTCAGTGTTACAATTGTCAAAAGTATGGTCACTATTTTAGTGATTGTCCTGAAAAGCAAAAGAATCAAGAAACTGATGCAAAGTTGGCGAAACATGAAGAAGAAGAGATGTTGCTGATGGCCACAACTAGAGATGAAGAAATATTCCAGGACTAATGGTACTTGGACTCAAGATGCTCATCACACATGACTGGTAGGAAAGATTGGTTTGTCAACATAAAGCCCTCATTAAAGAACATGGTGAAATTTGCAAATGACAATACTCTAGCTGCTGAAGGTATTGGTGATGTTCTGATTATGCGGAAAGATGGCAAGAGGTCAGTAATTTCCAATGTATTGTACATACTGTAGCGCAATTTTTGTGGTCTTGAATCACTATCGCTTGGGCACTACAGTTCGATTCATTTTTTATCCTATTGAGCAGATTAAGGAAGGGAAATAGATGTCTCCAATTAACCCTGCTTGCATACTGAGTTTAAACATCCGACTGTTAGTTTATAGATTCTCTTTTTAACAAAAACCTTTGGGCCTCTCATTGAGTTGTAAGCCCCATATCTTGTACAAAAATAACCTCTTTGGGCCTCTAATAGAGTGTAAGACCTAACCTCTTTTTGAAACCAAAATTATTTGGGCCTCAGTCATTGTATAAGACCCACGGTGCTTTCAAAAATCTCGGCGCAATCGCTAGTTCAAAAACAAATCATCTGGGCCTACCCTCGTGTTATAAGCCCCATCTCTTTTCCTTAAACTCTTTGGGCCTCTTGAGAGAGTGTAAGACCCATCCCTTTGTACACAAAACCTTTTGGGCCGCACATATTGTATAAGTCCCACTGTACGAATTCAAACAACAGTGCAATCACTTATAAAACCTTGGGCCTCTCCTCGAGCTGTAAGCCCCACAATATTTTCAAAAATACTTTCTCCTTTGATTTTGAATATGTTGTTATCAAAACTTTCTTTGTTGAACAACTAACTAAACAGCATGGAAGCTCTACAACGGGTAAGTGTTTATCCGCTTTCATATGTATATAACTGTATTTTGAGGTTGTTTCACTGTAAGTCTTCTTTCACAAACTTTTATATACTAGTTAAATATTCACTGTGTAATAGTAGTATAGCTATTTAGAGTGTTCCTCGGCAACTACGTCTAGCACTAGGTAAAACCCTGTTGGTCACTCTTAAATACAAACAAAACTAGATCCCCATAGGATTTCATATACAGTCTTCCTGTAACGCCCCGATTCCGATTTTTCCCATTTTGTTGAGTCTTTTATTTAAATTGAGTGATAAATTATTTTATCTGTGAAATTGGTGTGTTAATATGCTATGTTGACATGTTATGATATTTTACCGTTTTTGAGAGTTTTCGGAAAAATTAGAATGGAGGGTATTTTAGACATTTCTCAATTAATGATAAGTTAGAAATTTAGTGGAAATAGAATTGTGTAAGAAAATGAATTAATTTAATTTGAGTAGAAAATAAGCAATAGAAAAGAAAAAGAGATAAGAAGAGGAAATAGGAGAGAAAGAGAAAGAAAAGAAAAATAGAGAGAAAAAGGAGAGAAACAAAGAGGAAGAGGAGAAAAAGAGAGGAAAAGCTTGGAAATCTTCAAAACAACTTCTAGGAATCGATTTATCCGGGTAAGGGTGTGAAATCTTATTATCTTATCAATGTATATCATTATGTATGATTGTGTTGTTGTTGTTGTTGTTGTTGATTTTTATGAGTTTTTGTATAAACCCATATTTTGTAAAATTGCTTGGAAATCGATTAAATGTGGTTGAAATAATGTTTTTAGTGTCCATAATTGTTGGTATATGATAGATACTTGTCATTGGACATTGTATTGGTAACTTTCTGGTGTGTAGATGGAATTTGGGATGATTTTGGGTGTAACCCGTAGAACAAAATTATGCAGAAGAAATTTTCTGGTTTTTCCAGGTCATACGCGTATGGGGCATGTTCATACGCGTATCAACCTTGGCAATACGCGTATGGTGGGCGAGGCATGGGCCAATACGCGTATGGAATGTTATTTTGCTCGGCTATCTGCCCATTTGCGTATGATACACGTAGCATTTCAGGGCAATACGCGTACGAGCTTGGGCATTATGCGTACGGACTTTTACACGTGATCTTTGGGAAAAATGAGTCTCTGCTCATACGTGTATGGCTCAGGGCAATACGCGTATGAACAGGACGAATGGTAAAATGAGATTTTTCAAAAATGTGTTTTCGTTTTCGTCCGTAACTTTTGATCCGCTTATCCGATTTTTACATTCTTGGTATCGTTGTGAAGCTATTGAGTTGTACTTTATTATTATGATGATTTGGAAATTGTTAGCCGATTTAATTATGTCGGAAAGTCAGGAATAGTGTTATTTAGCGACTTTTACCGTTTTGACTGTGTGTTTGGATGTGAATCATACAATAATGCATTAAGGTGAATGTATATAGATTGTATGTGACAGTATGAGATGAATGCATGAATATATTGTGAATATGTATGCATTTCAAGAATGTCTTGAGTCATTTTGTATGTGAAGCATAATGATGTACATTCTTGTGTTGTGTGATTCTAATGAGAATCCGTTGTAACGTCGTGGGCCTATGTGAGGTGTGAGCGATGATTACAAACGATTGTGTGCCTATGTGAGGTGTGAGCAATCGGATTGTGTGCCTATGTGAGGTGTAAGCAATCCATAAACATTGTGTGCCCATGTGGGGTGTGAGCAATGGGTGAACATCGTAGGCCCGACGGGGAGTTACATTGGTAACGAGCGATGGTTCCAATAAGTTCCTGAGTGAACTTGAGATGATTGAGTCGGTACCGCATTGCATTTGCATAGAGTCGTGAGTCGGTCTCTATGATTTGCATTTATCATCTTTATAATTGTGAATTGATGAATAAACATAAATATGTATGTTTATGTGGATTGATAAGGATTGTGAAAGTATGCATGATGAATATGCTTGGCTTTGTATATATATACATTGTAATGTATATGAGTGAATTGTGATGAATTGTGGTGAGAATGTGGAATATGTGTATTTTTATGCTAAGATATATAATTATATGCATTGTTATTATGATAATATTTCTCACCCTTCTGCTGTTTTATGATGCTCTATGAGGCATTGCAGAGTAGGTATGCTGGTGGTCTTTTTGTGAAGCGTGTCTTCATTCTTTTGGTCGGTCGACTCTGATATGTAGCACCGGGTAGCTAGGATGTATATGATTCTTTTGTGATACATTGTACATGTATCTTGTTGCTGAATGTTTATGTAAACATGAATTATGTTGGTGGATAATACTCGATGATATATATATATATATATATATATATATATATATGGTTGATGTTATTCAATGTTTAGATTTTCCGCTTTTATTCTAAATATTGAGATGTGGGTGTAAGGACTAAGTTCTTCTGTTGCAAAGTTACCCCACTGTTGCATATCAATTGTTGAGCAGGTGTTGAATGTTTTAATTTCATGTATAATGTGACATACCACTTTTATATTATGTTTATAATTATACTCTAACGGAAATTTTAATATGTGCCTAAATGATTATGTGATTATTTGGGGGTATAGAAAGGGGGTGTTACACTTCCCTCCTCTTGGGGTTAAACAATATGGAGACATGAAAGGCAGCATTCTCGGTGAACCCTTTCTCAGACTGTCACCCTTAGACATTGTCAAAGAAACTCTAACTCCCCAGAGATGATCTTTTCTCCGTGAATGACATCTCTTGAGTTTCTTCCAAATTCTCGGACTTTCCTGGATTGATCTATTCTCGGTGAATAGCATGTCTTGAACTTATCGGGGTTTGGGGACCCACAGGCTTCCTAAAAGCATCCCCGCCTCCTCTTGGACGTTGTACAAGGACCCTTCAGCTTCTCAGAAGTTCTCATGCCTTCTCTTGGGCTTCATACAAGGACCCCGACGACCTCTTAAAGGTATAAGACAGAACTTAGTCATCCTTTGCTAGAGCAGTCTTTCCAGCATCAAAAAACTCCGGCCGTTGTAGGGTTGATACTCATCCATTAATGCCCGTGCCTCCTCTTGGCCATTGTACAAAAGATAAAACTCTAGACTTGGACAGTCTAAGACCCTTGAGTCTCAAAGACACTCTCAAGTTCCCTTTCAAACATAGGCAGAAACCTGGTCTCTCTCATGAGATTTCCCCATACTTGGACCCGCCTCCAGATCTCCCGAATCCATGGTGGTAAGACAGCCTCCTCTTAGGCTTTGTACAATGATTCTCCCCAGCGGAGCTAACCTTTTCAGACTCTTTTGTTGAGTCACCCACTTTTAGCCTCCATCTCGGGCTTCGTACGAGATAGAAAATTACTCTCTTGTTGAGTCAACCAACATTTAGCCTCCGTCTTGGGCTTTGTACAAGACATAGAAAATCACTCTCTTGTTGAGTATAAAAGACTCTCTTGTTGAGTCGACCACTCTTAGCCTCCGTCTTGGGCTTCATACAAGACACATATAAAACACTCTCTTGTTGAGTATAAAAGACTCTCTTGTTGGGTCAATTAACTTTCAGACTCTCTTGTTGAGTCAATTTCCATTTAGCCTCTATCTCGGGCTTCGTATGAGACAACAAAACACTCACCTGTTGAGTATAAAAGACTCTCTTGTTGGGTCAATAAACTCTTAGACTCTCTCGTTGAGTCAATCACATTCTCTCGTTGAGTCCATCTTCCCTTTTCTCCTCCGTCTCGGGCTTCATACGAGACACCAAATTACTCTCTCGTTGAGTATGATAGACTCTCTTGTTGAGTCAAACCCTTTTAGCCTCAATCTTGGGCTTTGTACAAGACAGAAAAAACATTTTCCCCGGAAAAGTCAACTTCTAGCCTCCTCTTAGGCTTTGTATAAAGAAAACCCCGGTTGAGTCAATAAACCTTTTAGCATTAAAGTTGTGCCTTGCTCAAGTATACAAACATCAACAATTCCTCTTTAGAGATGACAAGTTCTCTCTCAGTCAAACCTTTTAGCTTCACATCTTGGGCTTTGAACAAGATACAAATCACCTTTAGCTTCATGTCTTGGGCTTTGAACAAGACACCAAAACACCTTTTTCCTCCCTTAGAATAGGAGGAACTACGATCGCTCTGATTTCCCTGTTTCGGGAATACGTAGGCATAAGATTGCAAAAATCTTAGCGAGCATACTAATCAAAAACCCAAAATCCCGTACCTTTATACATCAATCGAAAAGCATCCGACCTAACATCCTACCAATAGCCTAGACACTGTTCTTAAGCAAATAACCCTAAAGAAGAACCCCCTCTTGATAGCATCTGTAAACCAACAGTTTTGACTATTTAATCTCAGTTTGCAAGCAGGGTTAATTGGAGACATCTATTTCCCTTCCTTAATCAGCTCAACAGGATAAAAAATGAATCGAACTGTAGTACCAAAGCGATAGTGATTCGAAACCACAAAAACCGTGCTACAGATATGCTCTGAGTTTTCTTGGTCAATGTTTGGCAAATATCTTCACTCACAAGGAATAGAGGAGTCTCCAAATAGCTCAGCTATGGTCTGACAAATTTCACATTCTGGAGCCTTCTTATTGGTGGATTATGAAGGCAGCTTGACTGATCATAAAGGGAATGTTGAATATTCATTATGTGCTCATAAATGCACATTGGATTCCAAGTATATTCTCTTATGTCCATGCTCCCATTGGCTGGCCTTGAACTGAATTGGCAGGTGGTGCAGAGCTTGTAGTCATCAAAGTGAGTGTAGCAAGTCTTGTGATTAATGCCCTTTGGATAAGAATCGAGTTCATAAAGTCATGCAACAAAATCTGTTGCAAAACAGTTGCAACAAGGTATGTTTGATCATGGATTTCTCCTGGCTCAAGTTGAATCAATTCATGCTAATAAGTTCTTTGAATTCTTAGCAACATTTGCAACAACATTTATGTTCACATTTGGAATTGATTTCACTTGTAACTATGTGAAAAAACCTCACAAGTTTTGGTGTTTTCAACAAATCTCTCTTGAACAGAAATTTGTCTAAGTGTTGAAAAAATGCATTTTTATGTCTTTTAGTGATTTTAATCAATCATAACTTGAATTCTATGAGGAATTAGAATGAGATATAGTTGAAGCTTTTGTAGTATGCCATGAGAGCTACAAATCCGTCTTTGGATCATCCAAAATGGTTACTTGGATCTCAAGTTATGATCCTTGGAAGTTGGTACCCTAACCACTTTGTTCCATAACTTAGAAAAATTCTAAGTTTTTTATGGTTACCCCTTTTGCAAGAAACCTCACTTTCTTTGATTTTTCTTGATGAATGATGATTCCAATCACACATTAACATTGTTTTAGGGTTAAGGAACCCTGGTTGACCAAAAAATCAAAAAGTCAAACTTTGACTTTTTGTACAGTTGACTTTTTCCAACAGATGAAATTTAAAATGTGCAATCCTCTATGAAATCAAGTCCTTGACCTAAATAAAACTTAATGGATGGATTCCATAGGTGTTATAGGGTGTATTGAATCATGTCCCAAGGTTTGGGAGCATGTCTTGGTCAAAAGTCAAAAGTACAGTTGACTTTTCCCTCCAATCCCTAATTGTGGTCCAGATGAAAATGAACTTTGTAGACCAAGCTTTTTGGATCAATCCATTATTGCAAATGGATCAATGTAGTGTATTGGAGACCCTCAAATCATGTCTCCAGGTCTTGGATCATGTTTTGTCCCAAAAGTCAACTTAGGGGTGAATTAGGTCAAGAAACCCTAGTTCCTGATTTTTTATAAATGCATCCCCTGAGGTTAAATTGACCTAATGATTGGGTCCATGAGGTCCCATGGAGTATCTTGGGTTATGCTTTGATGCATTGGCTCATGTCCAGAGGAAAAATTCCACCTGGAGGCCTTGGTCGACCCAAAACCCTAATTTGGTGACACTGGCGATCATGAGGCTTAATCCACTTGAAATGTATCAACTTTGTGCTTGGTTCTTGATGTGGGAGTCCTCTTGATCCTTTATAGGTGTTGTAGAGTTTAGACAAGTTGAAGATCATGTCATATCTTGATTGATCCTTTGTCTAAGTGCTCTGATAGGGCTCAAAACCCTAATTCTTGTTTGTAGTGAATGCTCACCCATCTTTGGGGAGACTGATGAGGCATGATGGTTCATCCATATTGTGATGATGATTTACACAATGATGGGGAATCTTAGTGGTCAAAATTTGGCGTATGAAACCATCCACGACAAGTACAATGCCTGTGCAGTCAATTGCCCAAAGTGAACCTATTTGGTCTTATGTGGGACACAGGGTCCACCAGTGACCCCCCCTCCAATGGGGAATAATTTATTCAGACCTTATGTGTCTGGGTTTTCAATGCCTCTAACTACTCGTGAACACCCTTATGGCATGCCAACTTCAATGATGGCAAGTTTGCATAATACAACTTCAACAGTTGCAGACCCAGTAATGAATGTCACTTTTCCACTACAAGGATCTGGTTCGGCATTAACAATGTGGATCGAATTAGCCAACCCTTAAGAATGAAATTTCCCACCCAAATGCCTTATATCTCCAATAATTCTGCAGCGATGATAAGGCAATAAATGGACGAAAGCAATCACGAAATGATTGAAATGCTTGTCCAACAAATGGGCGTGATATTTAACCCTTTAATCTAGAACACTACAAAAAAAACAATAATTGGCAGCACAAATGACACGCATTGTTGATTTCTTTGGTGTTCCACAACCCCCTCGACACCCTCAAAAGGAATGAATGATAGAAAACCAGGGGGGAGTCTTAGAAGAGGGCCCCACTATTAACCAAATCCAACAAAATGTACCCCAGAAGAATGTGGTAAATCAGGGAGTATGAGTCAAACCACCTAGGTTTGAACCTCCTATGATTGAACAACAAATTCCAGGGAACCAAGGGTAGTGATGGTGAATAGGAACCAAAATGCAGACGAAGTCATAAATCAGGTCTGACGTGATGATGTGGCAGTAGACAATAATTTAGCAGCCATGGTCGAAAGAATTATGGCATGGAATGGGGGTAAATATTGTCCTTCGTAGGCCAAGTTACACATCACCATTATCTGAGTACATTCTGCAATCCGAATTACCCCCTAGGTGCAAAATCGCCAAGTTTACTAAATTTGCTGGGGACACTAGTGAGTCCACTGTCGAACACGTGGCCAGATACCTAGTCGAGGCAGGGGAAATTGCCAATAATGAGAACCTAAGGATGAAATACTTCCCAAGTTCCCTTACGAAGAATGCCTTTACATGGTTCACCACATTACCAGCAAATTCAATTCATAATTAGACTCAACTAGAAAGATTGTTCCGTGAGCAGTTTTATATGGGACAATCAAAGACCAGTTTGAAGGAATTGGCCAATATCAAATGAAAATTCTCTGAGCCAATAGATGATTACCTGAATAGATTCTATTTGCTTAAGGCAAGATGTTTTACATAGGTGCCTGAGCATGAGTTAGTCAAAATGGCCGCTGGTGGCCTTGAGTACTCCATTAGGAAGAAATTAGATACCCAATACCTGAGAGACATGGCCCAGTTGGCTGACAGGGTTTGACAGGTAGAACGCCTGAAGGCTGAAAAGGCCAAGGCAAATAAAAATAACAAAAAGGAAAGGGCATCCTACGTCGAATTTGATGAAGATGATCAAGAAATAAATAGTGATCCTTTGAATTTCAATGAGAGCGAAATTGACCTTGCTGAACTGAAGCAAGGACCACCTTATTCTTGTAAAGCTCTAACACCTTCGAATGGAAAAAATCCAGTCGAACCAGAAAAGAGTGATAGGTTCCCAAAGAAAACTTATACTTTCGGCGTCAACAAGTGTGATGAAATATTTTATTTATTAGTTAAAGATGGCCAGATGATAGTGCCTCATGGCACTAAAACACCTCCTTTAGAACAAAGGAAAAAGAGAGCTTTCTGTAAATATCATAATTTTATGGGCCATAAAAATTCCCAATGTTTTCTTTTCAGGGATCTTGTTCAGAACTCTATCAAAGAAGGAAGGCTCGAGTTCAGAGACAAATCGAAGACTCAAATGAGGATTGATTCTGTTCCTCTCCTAGTGGCTAATGCGCATTATTCTGAGCCATCCATGATCAATATGGTGGAGGTGTCTGAGGACTTTGCCAACGAAGCTGTGATGGTCGAAGTTGCTGAAGGCTTCGCTAAAGGAGTCACTGAGGACTTCAACAAGGAAACCACTGAAGGTTTCATTCAAGAAGCTACTGAGAGCTTCACCCAAGAAGTCACTAAGGACTTCGACAAAGAAGATACTGAAGGCTTCACCAAGGAAGTCACTGAGGGCTCCGACATGGAAACAACTGAGGGTTTCATTCAAAGAGTCACTGAAGGCTTCAATAAGGGAATCACTAAAGATTCTAGCCAAATGATCACAACACATGAAACTTCTGAGGGTTTCATATAGATTGATAAAATGACTAAGGCCACTGAGGGCCTTAGAGTCAAATTTCAGGATTTGGACATCACTGTGGATGCCAACTTAAGGGTTAATATGGTTGAGGTAACCCAGGAGACGGCAATGGAGGTTAATGAGCAAAGTCTCAGGAAAGAGTGTCATACCCCAAATTTTGACCACAAGATTTCCCATCATTGTGCAAATCATCACCATAATATGGATGTACCTTCATGCCTCATCAATCTTCTCAAAGATTGGTGAGCATTCACTACAATTAAGAATTAGGGTTTTGAGCCCTCTCAGAGTACTCAGGCAGATGATCAATCAAGAATGGACATGATCCTCAACTTCTCAAGTCTCTCAAACACCCAAAAAGGATCAAGAGGTCTCCCACATCAAGAATCAAGCACAAGCGTGCAACATTTCAGGCTAATCAAACCTTAAGATCATCAGTGTCACCAAATTAGGGTTTTGGTTGACCCAGGGCCTCTAGAGGTAAATTTTCATCTGGGCATGAGCCAACCCTTCAAAACGTGATCCAATAAGCTTAAAGGGACCTCATGGACCCAATCACAAGTTCAAAATGGAATTAGGGTTTAACCATTTTGATAACTTGAACCTCTGAAATGCAAGAAGTCATTCGGATAGACACCTGTGGAACATCATTCTTCACCATTGAAGATGATATTTTGCTTTCTCGGATTAAAGAAAATCCCGAGCAAAAGCCACCCAACGGAAGACTCTTGGCAATACGGCAGTTTCTCCTCGAAAAGTTTATTGTCAATGAAGTCATCAGCACCTCAAAATTGGATTACATCACATGGTATTTCTCCGAAAAAGGTCTTAATGTAACACCACCAAGTAACAAGTAATCTCTCAAGAGACTTGCTTTCCCCAGTAGATCGACAAATGGCATCTCCCACAGAGAAGTTTGCACACCTCTGCAGTTCAGACAAATGGTTCTCCCCAACAAGTCTGACATCAAATCTTTTTCCATCAAATGGCGTCTCCCCAGTAAAACTCGGTGAGAAGTTTGATGAAGACAGCTACGATGGATAACATTCTTTGTCATGAAAAGAACTCGGCGAGAAGAAACTGAGACCAGTTCCATGGCTGAAGACCAAGATCGAGGGGAAGTTTATTTCTAAAGAAACTGAGACCAGTTCCATGGCTGAAGACCAGGATCGAGGGGAAGTTTATTTCTAAAGAAACTAAGACTAGTTCTGTGGCTGAAGACCAGGATCGAGGGGAAGTTTTACCCTTTTCTAAGTAGCACTACTTAGCAAAGAAGATGAATGAGCAAATCGCTACCATTCATAACCACAGTCAAAATTTCGGGTATTCTAATATTTAATCCTTTTTTACCTTGAATGTCTGAACGTCTTTTCCATTCATACCTTCAGGTCCAAGAAGATTAAATAGGGGAATCCGTCATACCCCAAATTTTGACCACAAGATTTCCCATCATTGTGCAAATCATCACCATAATATGTATATACCTTCATGCCTCATCAATCCTCTCAAATATTGGTGAGCATTCACTACAATCAAGAATTAGGGTTTTGAGCCCTCTCAGAGTACTCAGGAAAAGGATCAATCAAGAATGGACATTATCCTCAACTTGTCAAGTCTCTCAAAAACCCATAAAGGATCAAGAGGTCTCTCACATCAAGAATCAAGCACAAGAGTGCAACATTTTAGGCTAATCAAACCTCAAGATCATCAGTGTCACAAAATTAGGGTTTTGGTTGACCCAGGGCCTCTAGAGGGAATTTTTCATCTGGGCATGAGCTAACCCTTCAAAACGTGATCCAATAAGCTTAAAGGGACCTCTTGGTGTAGCGAGCGATTTTTATCGGTGACGCGACCACCTTATCGCTGGTTTTTGGGTTTCTCCCCACAATGAGGAGGGGTTGCTACTTTCTGATTTCTTATTTATCCCGTGAAGCTGGAAGGGAAATGGAAGCTATCTCAAACTAACCTTGCACGCGAATGTTTAACTGAACAAACGCTTTTAAAGAGATTGGGGGGTCCGGGGTCAGGTTATACAATGGGGAGTTGTCAGTTACCCATCCGATATGTGGTTATCCACAGGTTGTTAGATTTAGGTCTCGCTTTGTACTTGATGGTGTTTATCTGTTAATGGGTTGGGAGTGTTTCTTGGGAAGTATGAGTGAGTGAGTGAGTTTTTGTTGATGTTCGGGTTTGTAGCGAGCGATTTTTGTCGGTGATGCGACCACCTTATCGCTGGGTTTTCCTCACCGCAATGGTAGGAGGGGGTTCTACTTTCTGATTTCTTATTTATCTCGTGAAGCTAGAAGGGAAAGGAAAGCTATCTAAAACTAACCTTGCACGCAAATATTTAACTGAACAAATGCTTAAAAGAGACTGGGGGGTTCGGGGTCAGGTTATACAATGGGTAGTTGTCAATTACCCATCCTATATGTGGTTATCCACAAGATATTAGCTTTAGGTTTCACTTTGTAATTGATGGTGTTTATTTGTTAATGGGTTGGGAAAGTTTCTTGGGAAGTATGAGTGAGTGAGTGAGTTTTTTGTTTGATGTTCGGGCTCTTCCCTATGTTTTTGGTAAGGTACTGGACCTAAGGATTGATTGGTATGAAGGTACTGGACCTACGGGTTTTGATTAGTATGCTTGCTAAGATTTTGCAATCTTATGCCTACGTATTCCCGTTTAAACGAAACAGGGAGATCAGAGCAATCGTAGTTCCTTCTATTCTAAGGGAGGAAAAAGACAATGTTTGGTGTCTTGCTCAAAGCCCAAGACAGAGGCTGAAAGGTTGAGTATTTGTGTCTTGTTCAAAGCCCAAGATTGAAGCTAAAAGGTTTGACTGAGAGAGAACTTGTCATCTCTAAAGGGAGACATTTGGTATGTTTATCACAACTGTTGGGTGACTGATCATAAAGGAGGATTACTTTAACTGGGATATGTGAATCCAGCAATGCCATAATTTTCTTTATAGGGGATTTTTGACCCGACAGAGAAGACTTTAGCTTAGTGTAGCACAATGTCATCTTTCCTTAGGAATTTCTCATGCTAAAAGAAGGACAGTGGCGTGGATGTAAATAATCCAGAGGCTTGCCGCTTACAGCAATTAGATGAAGGAAAAGGAGTTTCTGTTGACATATGATAAACAGAGAAATGACTTCCTATAGAGGGACTTTTGATTTCCTCGGAGGGTATGTTAATTTTTGTGTGCCTTGATTAAAGCCCAAGGTTGAAGCTAACAGGTTAATTGACTCCACTGGGGAAGTCCTTATACAAAGCCTAAGAGGAGGCTGGGAATGACCGACTCAAAAAGAGAGTGTTTATATAGGTCTTGTACAACTCCCAAGATTGAGGTTAAGAGACTGACTCCTTTGGGGATATCATTATACAAATCCTAAGAGGAGGCTAAAAGATTGACTTTTCCGGGGAAAATGTTCTATCTGTCTTGTACAAAGCCCAAGATTGAGGCTAAAAGGATTTTGACTCTGCTGGGGAGGTTTGTATGTATCTTGTACAAATCCCAAGATAGAAGCTGAAAAGAAGACTGACGCTGCGGGAAAGAAATATTTATCTGTCTTGTACAAAGCCCAAGATTGAGGCTGAAAGAGACTTTACTGACTCGGCTAAGGATATTTTAGGTATCTCGTACAAAGCCCAAGATAGAGGCTGAAACGATTTTGACTCTGCTTGGAAAATCATTCCTCGAAACCTAAAACAAGGGTGGGAGGAATTGACTATGTTGGGGAAGTTATTTGTCCCAAGCTTAAGAGAAGGTTATGAAATTTTATATCTCGTACAAAGCCCAAGATAGAGGCCAAAAGAGGGCTTAACTCAACAAGAGAGTTCTTTTTATCTATCCTGTACAAAGCCCATGGTTGTGGCAGAACAAGCTGGCTTCTAGGACAACACCTACAACAACTTCCATCTCCCTTGTGGAATGGTTACCCCAACCCTATTCGACGTAGCTGCCATTACTGGCTTGAAACCCATTGGAGTAAATTATGACCCCAATCTCTTAGCTGATGACTCAATAGGTTTCGACACTAGCAAAGTGTCGCTCCCGGGATTTTCATCTAAGTACAAACGCGAAAGTAGCACCGAAACAGAGTCGCCAGCAATGTGTATTTATCCCAAGAGAGGGAAAGGAAACACTGCATAAACCTGAGGGAAGGAAAGAGCATGGTCTTGCGACCAAGAGAACTGGGTTCGGGAGTCAGTTACGCGAGAGGAAGGTATTAGCACCCCCTCACGTCCATCGTACCCGATGGGGTCCACGCTTGCTGTTTCGATCAAAGGGTGTCGTCGTCTGGAGCTCCGCTGCTACTGGAAAGGAAAAGGAACGAGAACGGGAAAGAATGAAGAAACGAAGAAAAGAAAAAGAGGTGACTCGATAGGACATTATCGTTGTCCTAGGCCTACGTATTCCCTCGGGAATGGGAAAATCAGAGTCAACGTAGTTCGACGGACTACGGGGAAAGGTTGCTCGTCGAGATATCGCATCTCGTGCCTACGTATCTTCAATGAGACGAGAAAGAAGAATCAGAGCAAATGTAGTTCGGCTCAACAAGGGTTGCTTTGTTTGTGTTTTTTATGAAAACGTCAGAGTGCGCGTTCCAGCAGTTAGGTGTTGCAGCTCGCTGTATGGAGACTTAGGCGTTACCTGTTTGCGGTAGAACGGACATGACGATTCCTTAAGGAATAGAATGAAGGAGATGAGAAAAGAGTTTGTTTGTTTTTGTATTTTAGAAAGAAGTATTTTGATTATTGGTGTGTATAACGCATATTGCATTTAAGTCTTTCACGTAGGATCGAATGCCTCGCATATCGACCCAAGATGGGACGTATGCTAAACATTCTAAGAAAGTGAGAGAAGTCCCCTCACTATCTTATACTCACATGAAAGGCTCAAATGTAATATATGCTATGCCTTTATTAAGTGTTTTTGCTTTTGTTTTGAGATGAGAAGAAGAGAGACTCAAATGGTTGAGAAAGGTAAAATCTAATGAGGGAGACTAAGACTGAAACCCTAAGGTTATCATACATGGATGTTCCTAGTGGTTAAGTGTGGTTTAGAAACCTAACTCTAAAAGAAAACTGAGTTCTAACTTACTTCAAAGATTGAAGTTAAGTTAAGAACTCAAAGGGGATGAAAGAGATTATACAAAGAAAGCATTAGATGCTTATCACAATCACAATTTGAAAAGCATTAAAAGATGAGGAAAGAGAGTATGTGTGGAAGCATATCCACACAATCAACTTACCATTAGCCCCTACACAAAATGGTTAGTTCAATAATGGATTAAGAAAACATAATTGAAAAATGTAAGCAAATAAATCCTAGTGTTCTAAAGGAAGCTCTAGGAAACTCCTCAAGGGTTAAACCTAAAAAGAAAAGATCACTAAAGGGTTGTACCAGCTTAGGGTAGTATCAAAGCCTATTTACATCTACCAATGGTTACAAAGACTTACTATATTAATCTATGTCTAAACAATCAACCAAACATCAAAAAAATGCAATGATATGCACTAAAGATGCATCATGAACATTTAAGAGATATAAAACATGTAATGATGCAATATGAAACACCACAACCAGTAGGAAAACACTTCATAAATGTCATTAAGTAACCATGAATTACCATCCATAACATGAGAATAAAACTCAAGAAGAAGGAGTGGGAAGAAGTAGAACAAGGTCACACAAGAATTCACATTGTTGTTCACTTACAAAACAAGTTATAAAGGAGAGGAAATGCAATTATGAATGCAAATGGATATGGATCAGTAGCATACATGATGTAAGATGACATGAGAATGCACAAATGAACAAGTTTGATTCATACTCAAGTCACATTAGAGATTAGGAAGAAAGAACACAAATTGAACTTCATACAAAATGAAACATGCTTCAAATGTTCATGTAATTGTAATGCATATGATATGACATTATGGGTCAACAAAAATAGATGAAATGGTTAATATACAGTAGAGGAACATACAAGAATGGATGGGAATGGCATACCAATATGAGATACACACAAGCTATGTTGAAGAAGAGCAAGTGATAGATGCACAATTAAGTATGAATGCAAGATAAACATCAATTACAAAACATGTCAAAATGAGATATGGAAGACCTATAATTTGACATACATGACCTATAATGTTCAAAAAAACATGTATCAAAAGATAAAATCAATCATCTCAAGAGATCATAGGCAATAAGACACAAAACCATGGCATATGCACACAATGAAGCTTATAAAGGCACATGTAATCAATCAACAAGGAAAAAATAGGAAGAGACTTGGAAAAATTATGGAATTAGGTCACAAATTACCTAAGTCAAAATCTAAACACATGTCAAAATCTCACACAAAAAATTCAAGAAAGAGCATACTCAAACAAAGCAACAAAGTCACATTAGGTCAACAATGAATTATGCACAAAGATGTGGTTCAAATGATATGCAAAAATGATTTTAAAAATATGAGAAAAACGTTTTAGATGCTTTAAGATGTTATATGATCATAGCAAAAATATTGGATGCCAAATAGTTTTATAACTATACAAAAATAAATGTGAAATGCACAAGTATCACGAAGAACAACATTTAAAAAGAAATTAAAAGAAAATTATGAAAATAATGCTAAAATAAAAGAAAATCAGAAATAAAAAATATTGAAAATTATTTTAATCCATAAAGATGCTATATTAATTTTTGTAGAATTATTTAATGCATTTTGGTATTTTTAAAAAAAGAAAATCAAATAAGTATAAAAAAGAAAATTAAAAAAAAAAAAACATGTAGGGGGTGCAGATATAGCGATAGTCACGTTAAAATGGTTTGGGCTCAAATGAGGGGGTTCAGATAGCAATTATCAACCCAGTCCAATAAGGCGCGTGGAACATGGAAGTATGATGCACATGCAGTCAAACAATTGACTCAATCTGAGCCTCAGGATTAATCAGCAACAATCAATCAAGAAAAGTAATCTAATCTAATGCATCACAAGGCATGCACACCATAATTATCACGCACGCACACACATGCAATCACTCAGAGTAAAAAATGAGGCACGTGAGAGAGAGGTTGGTTCATTTATGCGTTGGCGCGTTGTGGACCATAGGATGGAAATGATCTAACGGCTGTGACTTAAACTAGCCTTAAACCCTAATCAGATCCTCACCGGCCGGAGAATGACCTCCGGTCATCTTCTCCGGCCACCTCCAGCAACTGTAACTGTCACATATTCCCAGAAATCAATAAACCATATACCAATCAAAAGAGGAAGTCACACAGATCACGAATCCAGGCTCAGTTTTCACATATCACACACATATGCAGAGAATCGAACACATCAAATTTGCCCTAGGTTTGGATCTACACCTCTAAGAGGTCTATCAACTAGCCAGAATACTCACACTACTTCTATTAAGCCTAAATCAACATGAAACCAAGCATAAACAGTTGAAATCGAAGCAAAACAATTGAAGAATCTCAAACCTGGAAATCTGAAGAACTTGAATCAAATGGAAAACCAGAGGGGAGGACTTGATCTTGAGCTTCCTAAGAGCAAAATAAATGCGCCATTGGAAAATAAACGCTTATCTTTATCCATTTCTTCGACTTCATATGCGCCATTGGAAAATACTCGTATAATTTGAAAAGGTCCTTCCCACTTAGGGGACCATTTTCCCATAAGTCTGTCTTTTCGATCCATGGGGAGAATTACTTTCCAAACTAACTCACCAAGTTGGAAAGTCTTACATTTCACTTTCTTATTGTAAAACTTTTCGACTCTTTTTTTTTGCCTTTTCAATAAATCCAATGCATTTAATCTTTCTTCGTCCAAATCAACTAATTCGTCCATCATCATACTCCAATGTGTATCTGATGGAATTTCATGGTGCCTCTGAATTCGAATCGACTGTAAATAAACCTCAACTGGTAAAACTGCATCATGTCCATATTTCAATCTAAATGGAGTAGTATTTATTGCTTCTTTAGGGGATGTTCGACAAGCCCATAAGATTTGATCCAACGTCTTATGCCAATTCTTAGGCTTTGTCCCCACGTGCTTTTTAATCAAACTTATCACCACCTTATTCGCTGCTTCGACTTGTCCATTTGCTTGAGCGTAATAAGGTGTCGAAGTGAGAAGCTTGAATCCCATCTCCTTTGCAAATGTTTGCATATTCTTCCCAGTAAACACAGATCCTTGATCTGTTGTTATTGTCTCAGGTATCCCATATCTATAGATGATATGCTTTCGAATGAATTCTATGACTGCTTCTTAATCAACATTTACCAAAGGTATGTCTTCTATCCATTTTGTGAAATAATCTATTCCAACCAAGATGTATTTTTGGCCTTTCGACGATGGTGGTCGAATTCCTCCGATCAAATCTAAAGCCCAACCCCTAAATGGCCAAGGCTTCACAATAGAATGTAGCTCACTTGCAGGAACGTGTGGTATTCCTGCATGTACTTGACATTCCTGACAACCTTTTGCAAATTCGACACAATCCTTTAACATTGTTTGGCCAATACATTCCCTGTCGAAATAATAACTATTTCATCTTATGGCCTGCTTGATGAGCACCACATGCTCCACAGTGCACATTCGACAATGCTATAAAAGCTTCATCTTCGCCCAAACATTTTAACAAAACTCCCTCTGAAGTCTTTTTAAACAACTCATTTCCAAAAAGCACATAACTTAACGCTCTGTACCTAACTTTTCTTTCGACTTTCTGATTTGGGTCTTGTAAATAGTCCTTGATGGGCTTTCTCCAATCTTCGACTCTCGAATCGTCTACATTAAATATCTCAAAACTTTCTTCGTCACTATACCCTAACTTTATTGTCTCCAAATCTGATGGGGACAACTTAGTTGATACAACTCTTCCTCTTACTTCAATGGCCTTTTCCAACTTTTCTTTCGACACTTTATAACCAGATGCGAGTTGTGCTAAATCATTCGCCACTTGATTTTCCATTTGAGGAATATGTCTGATAGTTACACTGTCGAATTTCTTCAAGAGCCTGTTAGCTATTACGAAGTACATGATTAAATTTTCTTAAACACACTTGTACTCCTTGGTCACTTGCTTTATTACCAACTCAGAGTCTCCCATTATTTTGACTCTAGTTGCCCCCAATTCCAATAAAATTTCAAGTCCAGATATCAAAGCTTCATATTCTGCTTCATTGTTCGAACATAAGCCTTCGACTTTGTACTTGAATTTTGTTGGATTTCTGTTAGGAGAAATAACCAATAGCCCAGTGCCAGTTCCATTCTTATGACTGGAACCGTCGAAGTATAGTTTCCATGGCTCTATTTCGACATATTCAACATAATCTTCATTTATGGCATGGTCAGCTATAAAGTCAGCCACCACTTGTCCCTTAACAGCCTTCAAAGGCAAATACATTAAGGAATATTCAGTCAATGCCAAAGCCCATTTCCCAATTCGACTATGTAAAATTGATTTTGATAACATATGCTTTATTATGTCAAAATGAGAGGAAATATATACATCGACTGGCTTTATGTAGTGCTTTAACTTCATACACGAAAAGTAAACACACAGACATAGCTTTTCTATTACACTATACCTAGTTTCGGCATCATTTAAGACTCTACTGAGGTAGTAGATGGCTCTTTTGACCCCATTCTCATCCTCTTGACATAACATACTTCCTAATGTCCTATCTGATGCCGCTATATACAACCTCATACTTTTACTTCTACAAGGAGACATCAAGATTGGGGGATGGGTCAAGTATTCCTTGATTTCGTCGAACGCATCTTGTTGATCCTGCCCCCATATAAAATCTTCCTTCTTCAGTCGAAGTAGAGGAGAGAAGGCTTGCGTTTTTCCACTAAGGTTGGAGATGAACCTTCTGAGAAAGTTGATCTTCCCAAGCAGAGACTGCAACTCCTTCTTTGTCGATGGCGCTTTCGCCTCCATTATTGCTTTGACTTTATTTTCATTGATTTCGATCCCCTTCTTATGGACCACAAAGCCAAGGAAATCTCCCGCCTGCACACCAAAAGCACATTTGAGAGGGTTCATTTTTAAACCAAACTTCCTCATCCTTTCGAATGATTGTCGAAGATGGTCAATATGATTTTCGCCTGAAACAGACTTAATTACAATGTCATCTATATAGATCTGCATAAAATTTTTGATAAAATCATGAAAAATCGAATTCATGGCTCGCTGATAAGTTGCCCCAGCATTTTTCAAACCAAAAGGCATTACCACCCATTCGTAGGTGCCTATGGCTCCAGGACAACGAAATGCCGTCTTAGGGACATCTTCTTCAGCAATAAAAATTTGATTATAGCCAGAGTATCCATCTAACATACTTAGATACTCATGGCCTGCAGCAGAATCTATAAGCATTTCCGCTACTGGCATAGGATATTCGTCCTTAGGGGTAGCTGAATTCAAATCTCGAAAGTCAATGCATACCCTTAATTTGCCATTTTTCTTTATTACAGGAACAATATTTGCAATCCATTCGACGTACCTCGTTGTGCGGATGAACTTACATTTCAGAAGTCTTTCGACCTCCTCTTTAATCTTCGACAAAATTTCTGGTGCGAAGCGTCTGGGAGTTTGCTTGACAGGCTTCTTTCCTGCTATTATAGGCAACTTCAATTCGACCAAACTCCTATCGAGACCAGGCATTTCGTTGTAGTCCCACGCGAAACAATCTTTAAACTCTTTCAGCAATTGGACTATTTCGACTTTTAACTGAGGGTCCATCTTGGCACTTATGTAGGTTGGCCTTTTTTCTGCCCCTAGTCCTAAATCGACTTCTTCTAATGGATCCTGCGCCACCATCTTCATATCTGTCGAAGCTGGATCCTTTTCAAACCCCAAGGGTTCGTCATCATAAATGGCATCTAACTTTTGATGTTGCCATTCGCCAATTTCTGCGTTGAACAGATCCTTTTCAACGTCCCTTTGAGGACATTGTTTGTTGAAATCATTTTTATTGGCCTCGACAACCATATATTTTTACTTCGGCTTCTAGAGCCGCCTTGAGTTTATTTTCTGCTATATAAGCCGTAATCCTTTCGAGCGCTGATGACTCACTCATCGTCACCAAACTCACTTCCCCAGCCGGTTGGCTCTATATGTGCAGTCCCAAAGACATAATTTGCCTCGTCGACCACTTCCATATCCCACTGGAAACCATACGTGGGGTGGAGATACAGCGAACAAAATGCATTATCAGTAGCCTTCAGGTCAAAATTTGCTAGACTGCATGGAGCTATATGGGCCAAGTGTTTGTCGAAACTGCATCAATCCACATGATTCACCTTAGCCATGAAATAGCTTTGATCCGCCTCTATGTTTTCGACAATTCCATCAGATCGCCAAATAGCTATACGCTGATGCATCGACGAGGGCATAACACCCACGCCATGGATCCATTCTCTACCCAGATGCAAATTATAATTAGCCTTTGAGGCTATGACCATGAACATCGTTGGTCTAGTTATAGTCCCAACAGTTAAATCCACTTGGATAACACCCAAAGTAGTTCCCACTTTGCCTTCATAGTTTGACAATACCATGTTGTGGGGTTTTGCATCAGACTCGTCTTTCCCAATTCGCTTCAACATATAATGAGGCATCAAGTTAACTGCAGCCCCTCCATCCACCAGGATTTTGTTCACCCCCATATTCTCCACTTTCCCCTTTATGAATAGGGGCTTGAGGTGGCCACGCATGGAGTCATCTGGCCTTTCGAAAAAGGCATTTTGTTCCTCGACACAACCGTTATTCATGATATAGTAACACACTGGCCTGTGTCCTATAACTTCACTCTCGACAACATCCTCCTCTTCTTCGACCTCCATGATTTGGTCATATTCTTTTGGAAGGACAGAGACCACATTGCACACAATGTCGAGAGACGCATCTGACTCAGACCTAAAATCATCCGTCATTTTGTCATCCTCCCCCACTTTTTCCTTAGATGGTACTGGTTCAATTGCATTGCAGGAATTGATGTTGTAAGATGCCTCTTGTCGATTCGCTACTTCAGCATTGCTACTTGATTCTGGTTTGCTTCTTTCGACGACTACTTCCTCAGCAGCTCCTTTCTCAGCAGCTTCCTTTTCTGCCCTTTTTTGTCTTTGGAAACGCCTCCATTGGGACCTCGACATGGGATTCTTGCCTTTATAATTCTCTGAGGGATAAGGCATTGGTTTTGGCCTTTCGCCTTCCTTGTTTCCAGCCATAGACGAACCCCTCTGAACTTCGAAAATTTTCCACTTTCTCTGTCCCTGGGCTTCCCTTATTGGTTGAACCCATTTGTCATTAGGAGCTTTGTTGGTGGGTTTGAAGGTATTTGGGTACCTTCGTCCAAACCTTTGCTGATTTTGATCACTTCGCCTTGGGTCGAACCTCTCCGTTCTTGCAGGTGGAACTGCCCCCCAGTTTCCTTTCCTTTTGGCTTTTTCCATTCCCTCCAGGTTATCTGCTGCCTTCTTGTCGAACACGGCACTACAGCGGGGGCACAACATAACCTCAGACTTTTTCTTTTGACACATTTGAAGGAACTCAATCAGATTCTCTTCCTCTTTAGGGTACGCCACTTTTTGATATTCCTCTCTACGGCGCTCTTCGTCAGTCTGCATTGGAGCTTTCTGGGATACTTCGACCATATTAACATTGGCTGTTTGTCCATCTCCAATACTCAACTTGTTCATTTTCAAAGTGAGTCCCTCCTCAATCTCATGTTTCTTCTTTGCCAGGTCGAAATCCCCTTCTGGCGATGGACTCTTAACGTCATGTTGGCAACAAAAACCCACATATTTCTCTCTGGGATCCTCTGTTGTTCTTCGTAGAATCCCATAAACAGTTGGCTTCGCAGGACCCTCAACAGTCTTTGCGTTCATCTTAGAGACACCTTCGCCAATCTCAGTATTGGCTTGATTGGACTGGTCGATAGTAACACCAAACTCTGTGCTGTCTCCCTTAAGCCCCTCAGTAGCCTTATTCTTGTCTTCGACAAAGCCTTCAGTAGCTTCGTCATTCTTCACAAAGTTGAGACCCTCAGTAGCCTTCTTCTCTTTCTCGACGGAACTCTCAGTAGTTTCGTCATTCTCCACAAAGTTGAGACCCTCAGTGGTTTCATCTTTGTTCGCATGGTTGAGGCCTTCAGTGGCCTCTTTGTTGATGGAATTCTTCAAGCTTCCTTCGTCAAGGTATTGAGTAACCTTGATCATCACTAGTTTGTTGACGAAATCTTCGGATATTTCCTCCACATCACTTTCGTCTGTAGGGATCTCAACAATCTCTACCATGTTCACATTTGCGTCGAAACCTTCAGTGGCTTATATCATCTCAAAGCTGCAGTCAGAACCCTCTTCGACCTCCACCATGTTTACTGTGGATGGTTCAGCATAGTGGGCTTTGACCATCTGCATCGGATTTGAGTCAACCTTCATTGGTGGCTTCGATTTGTCGCCGAACTTCAATCGTCCATCACGAATGGTATTTTGCACCAGATCCCTGAAAAGGAAACATTGAGATGTTTTATGACCTAAAAAATTATGGTACTTACAAAACCTCTCTTTTTTTGTTGTTCTATGGGAGGCAATTTGGTGCCAGGTGGCACTATCATTTGGCCATCTTTAACCAACAAGTCAAATATTTCGTCACACTTAGTGACGTCGAATGTATAAGTCCTTTTAGGAAACTTATCATTCTTCTCAGGTTCGACTGGGTTTTTTCCGTTCGACGGAGCCAATACTTTACAAGAGTATGGCAGACCCTGTTTCAATTCTGCTAAGTCAACTTCTTGATCGTCGAAACTAAAGGATTCGCTCTCATCATCATCATCTTCTTGACATACCCCCACATAAGCCACTATGTCTTTCTTATTTTTAGTTGCTCTAGCCTTTTCGGCTTTTAAACATTCGACCTGCCTCACCCTGTCCGCCAATTGTGCCATATCCCTCAGATATTGAGTGTCTAACTTCTTCCTAATTGAATAATCTAGACCCCCTACTGCCATTTCGACTAATTCGTGCTCAGGCACTTGCGTGAAACATCTCTCCTTAAGTAGCCTAAACCTATTTAAATAATCATCAATTGGCTCAGAGAATTTTCTTTTAACACTAGCCAACTCCTTCAAACTTATTTTTGTTTGTCCCATGTAAAATTGTTCATGGAATAGCCTTTCTAACTGGCCCCACGTGTGGATCGAATTTGCAGGCAAAGATGTGAACCAAGTAAAGGCATTTTTTGTTAAAGAACTTGGAAAATATTTCATTTTTAAATTTTCATTGCGTACAATTTCTCCTACTTCGATCAAGTAACGGGCTATGTGTTCGACAGTGGATTCGCTAGTGTCCCCTGAGAATTTGGTGAATTTGGGGACTTTCCACCTTGGGGGTAATTCTTGTTGCAAAATATACTCAGACAATGAGGATGTATAACTGGGCCTTTGCAGTCCCACATTCACACCATTTCTGGCCATAATCCTTTTGACCGTGGCTGCTAAGTTGTTTTCCGCTGGCATGTTGTTATGGCGTAATTGTTGCACAACATCATCAACATCTTGGTCTCTATGGACTAACACCCTTCTAGGCTCTTGTTGGACAGGAATTTCGACATGAGGCTGTTCGACCACTGCCTCTTGGTTTCTAGGATTTCCTTGAGGAACATTCGATGGCCTCTGGTTTATTGTGGTTTCCTCTTCGACAATTACTCTGGGATTCTGAACTATTTGTTCCCTTGCTTGGGTTTGAGGAACACCAAAGAAATCAGCGATGCGCGTCATTTGCGCTGCTAATAACTGGTTCATTTGGGTGGTGTTTTGGATTAAAGGATTAAACACAGCCCCCATTTGTTGTGTTAGCATCTGCACCATGTCATGGTTACTTTCGTCCATTTGTTGCCTAATGACTTGTGCAGAATTATTAGTGATTGCAGGCATATAAGTTTGGTATCCCGTTGACACAGGCTGACCTATTTTGCCTATGTGGTTTGCACCAGACCCTGATCCTTGTAGGGGCGAAGTAACATTCATCAAAGGATCAGAATATAATGACGACGAATTGTGCAAACTTTCCATCACCGTTGTTGGCATTCCATAAGGTTGTTCTCTACTATATGGAGGCATTGAAAAATTCGTCACAAATGGCCTATGAACACCCCCTAAAGGAGGAGGGGTCATTTGAGGCATTTGGGGTCCCATCGTAGAAATACTGGGCGCGTTTTGGGATGCCGAAAACGCTGGAATTGACCCCGTTGATGATGGTATCGCTTCTGACACAGAAACTGACGCCGTATTATCTCCTGTCGAAGGAATAAGCATTGGGTTGTTAACATTTTGATTACTAGGCGCGTTTTGATTTGCCATTCGTCTTGTTCTTGTTCTTTTTGGTCTTTCTTCGTTGTTCACGGCTAACTTGCCACTTCTTAGAATCATACAACGAAATAAACTTTTCTTCCAAGAACTTGTTATAAGAACAAAAGGATAAACTAAACAAATGCACTAGGTCCCACCGGGTGTGCCAATTTGTTCGTTGGTGAATTTGGCGAACAACCTCCGGTTTCCTAATTATGGAAATTAGTTTAATAACAGGACCAACCAAACAAGTCCTAGGACAAAGTGCTTTTGAGAATGTTTTTTATTTTGAAAAGAATGTATTCGTTCTGTGTTTCTAAGGCTTCTTTTAACAATTTTTCGACTGATAGAACAAAGACACTATAATGGCGAAAAAAAGTAATTGAAGACAAATTTAAACTAACCACAAAGTAAATTCCTGAAGTAAAAAGATGACTTAAATATAAAGAAATGAAGGAAAGCTTGAAATTTTATTGAAATGCATAAATGTAAACTGGTGTTTCCCATACATACATTTTCCAGAACACTCGTTTCTCTCACACGGTTACTTTGAGTATTTACGGTAATTTGTACAAAGTTTGGAACACACTTAATCTAACACCAAGACCTCCTATTTATATACAAACGAAATAACTACCCATAACACCTATCTCTCCTAATGGCGACAAATGTCCTTCTGCATGAATTCGCCTCCTAGATGCGTTCCACGCGTCCAATTTCAAAAGTGAAACTCCCTCTTGAAATTTGAAATCCAAACACCCGTCGAATGGAACGATTTCCTCTTATGTCGAAATTATCTTCCTTCCTTAGAAAAATCTGCCAATGCTTCCTCTAAGTACCATGTTCCTTCGCCTTGCCTCTTTTTTCGTCAAAAACTTCCATTTGCTTTTGAACCATTTTCAGTCGAATTTCTCTATTTGGTTTTAGACCATCTTCCTGGCGTCGAAATTAGCCACCTACAATAATTCGACATTAAATTAATTGTCGCTCCTCCATCGACCAGGATTTTATTTACCCCAACATTTCCCACTTTCCATTTGATGAACAAGGGCTTTAAGTGGCTTCTCATCGAATCATTCGGCCTTTCGGAGAATGAATTTTGTTCCTCTACGCAGCCGTTATTCATAATATAATAATAGACAGGCTTGTGTCGAGCCGTCTCTATTTCCATTGTATCTTCTTCCTCCTCGACTTCCATTATTTAATCATATTCTCTGGGGAGTACCGACACCATGTTGCACATGATGTCAAGTGAGGCCTCCGACCCAGAGTCGAAGTTGTCAGTCATTTCATCATCCTCATGGTCAGTCCTTTTCGAATACGTCTCTTTCTGAGGAAAGAACAATTTTCTCTCGACATGTTTCTTTTCTTCTTTCTTTGTTTGTATATCGCTACTGGATTCGGGTTTTGCCTTTTCCATGACCTCCCTTTCAGCTTTCCTGCACCTTTGCTGCCTCCTCCACTAGGATCTTGACATTGGATTCTTGCCTTTATAATTCTCTAAAGGATACTCCATCCATTTCTACGCTTGGAATTCTTTCATGTAAATCATAGAAGAACCTCTCTGAACCTCAAAGTTCTTCCATTTGCTTTGGCCCTGCCCCTGATTTCCAACTGGTCTGACCCATTTGTCTTTGGGAGCTTCCGTCGAAGGTTTGAAGGTAGTAGGTTTGTTGCCATTCAATATTTGATTTTCCTGCTCCCGTCTCCTTGGATCACTCCTGTTGTCGAAGGTTTTATGGCCATAAGATGATCTCTAATTTCCTTTCCTCATTTCTCTATTAACTCCTTTGAGATTCTGTGCTGCCTTTTTATCGAAGACCGCACTACATCGAGGGCAAAGCATGACTTCTGATTTCTTTTTCTAACACCTATGGAGGAAGTCAGTTAGGCTCTCTTCCTCCTTTGTATAAGCCAATTTTTTATACTCTTCCTGTCGGCGTTCCTCATCAATCTCCATCGAAGCTCCGTGAGAAACTTCAACCATGTTCACGCCTGTCTGTCTTTCCAGCGATGTCCAGCTTTTCCAATTTTACTTTAAGGCCTTCAGTAGCCTTAGTAATATTGTCAATGTACACGAAACCTTCATTGGTTTCTTTCATTGTTATCATTGAATTCGGATCTTCAGCAATCTCTTTGTTGGAGTCTTCAGTAACTCCTTCCATAGAGCTCCAAATGACTCCATGGACGAAACTGTCAATAGTTTATTTATCGAAACCTTCAGTGGTTTCATTGGCGAAGCCTTCAGTGATTTCACATATGTAATTTTCAATGATCTCTTTGTCAAGATCCTCAGTAACCTTGACCATGACTGCTCCATTGACGAAGTCGTCAGTAACTTCGGTCGCTTCAGCTTTGTTGGCAGGGTCTTCAGTAACCTCGACCATGCTGATATTGTTGGCAAAGTCTTCAGTAACTTTGACCATGTTGATCATAGATGGCTCGGTGTAGTGGGCATCAGCCACCTAAAGAGGGTCAGAGTCGATCCTCATCTGGGCTTTCGACTTCTCTCCAAACTTGAGCCTTCCGTCCTTGATTGCGTTCTAAACTATATCCCTGAAAAGGAAACATTGAGACGGTTTATGACCCAAGAAATTGTGATATTTATAAAAACCTCTCTTTTTTCTCTGTTCTAAAGGAGGCATCTTAGCGCCTGAAGGCACTATCATTTGACCGTCCTTAACTAACAAATCAAATATTTTGTCGCACTTTGTGACATCGAAAGTGTACGTCCTCTTAAGAAATATTTCGTTTTTCTCTAGTTCGACTGGGTTTTTTCCATTTGAGGGGGCTAAGACTTTACAATAGTAAGGTGGTCCCTGCTTTAATTCAGCAAGGTCGACTTCATTTTCTTCGAAGTCTAAAGACTCGTCATATGTTTCTTCATCGTGCTCACTGACTCCGACGTAGGCTACTCTCTCTTTTATATTTTTCTTTGCCCTAACTTTTTCCGCCTTCAGTTGTTCAACTTGTCGAACTTTTTTGATCAATTGGGCCATATCTCTTAAGTACTGGGTATCCAGTTTCTTTCTAATTGAGTAGTCGAGACCACCAGCGGCCATTTCGACCAACTCATGTTCAAGCACTTGAGTAAAGCATCTTGCCTTAAGCAATCAAAACCTATTTTGGTAATCGTCAATTGGCTCTAAGAACTTTCTCTTAGTACTAGCCAATTCTTTTAGGCTTATCTTCGTCTGTTCCATATAGAATTGTTCATGGAACAGTCTCTCCAAATGAGTCTAATTGTGGATCGAATTTGCCGGCAGGGTTTTAAACCAAGTGAAGGCATTTTTAGTGAGCAAACTTGAGAAATATTTCACTTTCAGGTTTTTGTTATGTGCGATTTCGCCAGCCTCAATCAAATATCTTGCCACATGTTTGACTGTGGACTCACTGGTATCTCCAGAAAACTTAGTGAATTTGGGGACTTTCCATCTAGGGGTAAATCTGACTGTAAAATATATTCAGATAAGGGTCGCCAGCTGTAGCACCCCAAAATTTTCCCTCCTTACTTTAGTACTAACCGGCTTATGTTTCATTTCATTTTTGCATTATCATGTGTGCATATCATTTGGCTTTGTGGTTATGGGATCAAGGTTCTCTGTTCAAGCATCGTCAGGTTGCAACAGACGTTTATTTCGTCACTCGACAGATGCACAAAGTATTTCTTCGGGTTACGTAATCAACGGGTCAACAAAGCTCTTATCAAACATAATTTTTCATGTCAAGAATCTCAGAGGAAGTTGAAGTTTTCAGCCGATTCAGAACAGTTTGAGCAGAAAATCAGTTTGCTGTGCAAATTTGCAAAATTCATAACTCTTGCTCTGGAACTCATTTTGGCTGGATATTCAACAGTTAGAACCGTCTTGGTATTCTCTACAACTTTTATGTTCGGCTCGGAAGTCAATTCATCAAGGAAAGTGGTGGGAATTATTTGTTTCTGGAATTTCGGTTTCGCTGGATAATTGCGTCAGTGGTATTCAAAAGGGCTTAACTTCTGATTGGATCATCATTTCTGAGCTATTCCTATGCTAAAAAGTTCCATATTGAAATTATCTGCAACTTTTGTGTTTGGACCGAGGGCTGATTCTTTGAGAAAGATCTCTGAACACGCGAGTTTTCAGAGTCGATACAGTGCAAAAAACAGTGAAAAATAGTGTTGAACCGGTGTATTTCGGACACTAAAAAATTCATAACTCTCAGCTCGTTTATCGGATTGATGCCGTTCCGGTGCCTAAAATTCCGTTTCGATGCCATCTTCGTGACGTAAGTTCAGTATGAGTCAGGTCCAAGCGGAAGAACCCCGAAAGTGCGAATTATTGGAAGAATTCTTTGGAACAATTCGCTGTCTGTCAGATATTAGAAAATTCATAACTCGGTCAATTTTTATCGGATTATGTCCATTCTCGAAGCTACGGTTCACAAATTTTGTGCTATTTAAAATTGAAGACAAGCTCGAGTTCGAACGATGCTCCGAAGATCATCGTTTTGGTTTATTTCGTAAAACGGAAGTGCTGAACCGAAGAAAAAGGCTGAAAGTTGTTTCACGGGAAAATGCATATCTCGCTCGTTTTTTGTCCGATCGCGCTCATATTTTGACACAAGGTCACTGACTCATAGATCTACAACTTTTATGACAAAGTCGAGTCGAGATTATGCTCCTAAGAGGTTGACCTCGTCACGTTTTCGAGTAGCGGACACCAAATAAGCTGAAAAAACAACTTATTCAGTGACGTCTTGCAGCTTAAACATATCGATCGCACTCGATTTTGATCGTACGACGTCCATTCTTTTTGCGTTGCAACCGTGATTTAGAGGCGGACGATGTTGTGGAAGGCTCAGAGTCGAAATTTCTTGCCGAAGACGGTGTTATTTTCACTTAAGCCAAAATTCTACCTTTTGCCCTTCATTTTAGACTCCACTATATATTCAAAACTCTCTCTCATTTTCCCATAATTTCACTCATTCTCACAAACACCAAAAACTCTCTCAAATTTTTCTCTCAACTCTCACAATATCAAAAAACCAAAAAATCATAGACTCATGGGAGATTACACGTGATTTTCAAGGAGAACCAAAGTTTGAACCCTAATAGCTTCTCTCATTCATAACTCACAATCCACAAGGTTTTTTTTAAAAGTTCTTCCACCACCTTCTTTCTGGGGATCCACAGGGCACAAACCAACCATCACTTGAAGCTAAGAGCAAGGATACGTGGTACACAAGCTCAGGTTAGTGATATTTTTTATGATCCTAAAACTCTTCTTTTTGATATGCATATTGATGTGTGATGCCTACTGATCAATCTGATGTAGTTTTTTTTGGGTATGGACGCGTATATTGATGGTACGACGAATTTGTTTTTTTTGAACCAAACCTTGATTTGCTCGTTTTGACTCATGCGTTGATTGTTTGTAATTTTTGATGGGATATTATTGATCCTCACGAAATTCTGGCCAGGTAGGTATACTCATATGCAATTTCTGGGTTTTCTTTGGGTTGTGGTCACCGGAGAAGAAGACCGGAGCTAGGGCTCCAGCGTTTGGTCTTGATCTCCGGCCGACTAGGGTTTTGGGTGAGGACGATGCAATCGTGTCCGTCTATGCATTTGATCTAACGGCCATCAGCTTGCCACGTTTTATTCTTTTTATTTTTTTTTCTGGTTTTTATTTAATGTTTGCATGTTTATTACCCCACTGTTGTTATCGTGCGCCAGCCATCCAGATCTCTCATCTTAATTACCTTTTCTTTTGTTTGACTAATCTGACCCGTTTGATGAATCAGGTGGCTGATACTATGCCATCGAATTAATTTACCATGTGTCTTACCATGTGCAATTATTTTATTTTATTTATTTTCTGAGCAATTGCGTGTGCGTGAGTATACGTTAACTATGGTGTGTCTTGTAATCATGGCCCTTTATCATAGTTACTTTATGTTTGGGTTGACTCAACGTGAAGCGTCAGATGGATCCAAGGGCTCTTGTGAGTCAACTGGTTGACTGAGTTGTATGTGTTCTCCTTTTTTATTTATTTTATTTTCGATGACTTTTTTTGTTGGTCTGGGCTTGTTAATTGCACCCCCACGTTTTAGCCCATCATCATTTTCAACGTGAGCCATCTGCTATACGCACCCCTCCACTTGTTTTTCTTCATTTTTTTTAATTGCATTGTTTCATTTTAATTATTTTAAAAATAGTTTCTTGCATCCAAAAATTACCAAAAAATTCATAGATCATTTTTAGCATTTTATAAAATTTTATTTTTTATTTTAATTTTATTTTTATCATCTGCATTAATTATTTTAACAATTTCTTTTTGAATTTGTTTTATTTCGCATACCTAAACTTGTAGAATTTTGTTCTCATAGCATACAAAACCTTTTGAATTCATTCTTTTTGCATTCATTCATCAACACATTGAATTGCATTAAAATATTTTTCTATCATTTTTAAAACTTTTTCATATTGCATTTTAGTCCTCCCTTTTTGCATATTGAACCATGTTTCTCATCTGAGTTTGCATAAGTGTTTGAGTGACTTATATCTTGAATTTTGGCATGAATTTTGGACATGTTGCTTGTTTCTGGTTGAGATATGTTGATAATTAATTTGGTGATTTTAGAAGGTGTTTCTCTAATTGTTTGATTACTTTTATTTGAGATATTCTTGTATGCACATCCTTAATCATGCCTGAGTTTTTGTTTGAGAAGGCACTTGTGCCATTGTTTTGGGATTGTGTCTTTGACTTATTAATTCATGTTTGGATTGTTATAGGTCATTTAATCACTATTATATGTCATTGTTTGGTTTTCATTTGACTTAATATTACCTGTGTCTGTTTTGTGCTAACCTCTTATGCAGGGGCTGAGGTAAGTTCTTTGAGGGTGTGGATAGTTATCCATGTCCACCTTACTCCTTCTGTCTCTCATCTTTTCTTTTCTTTAGGCTTAGGTTATCGTCAAACCTCACTAACCATCGGTCACCCATGCATGATAACATTAGGGCTCTTAGCTTCCCTTTAGAGTTTCCTTTGTGTCTTCTCTCTTCTCATCTCAAAACTTCTTGAAAACATTTAATAAGGATAAAGTGTATTGCAAACGAGCCTTAACATGGGGAATGAGAAATGAGGGGCTTCCTCTCATCTTTCTAGAGTGCTTAGCGAGCGTCCTGTCTTGGGACGATGCGTTAAGTATTCGCCCCTGTGCCCTAGACTTTGGTGCAATGCAACTTATGAACTAACTCAAGTCACTTCTGTCCTAAAAAATACAAACAAACTTCAAAATTTTTTGTCCTTCAGGATTGTCAAACTAAAGGCTATTTTCAAAAAGGGCACGTTACTTTCCGTCTGAGTCGCAAACAGGCATCGACCCTAACTGCCGGACGCGAACTTAATGTCGCTCGTAAAAAATACAAAAAGAACTTGGTCCAAACTACGTTGACTCTGAATTCTCCATTGCACAAAGGGGGTACGTAAGCCTAGGACGACGACGTCCTACCGAGTCTGTCTTTGTCTTCCCCTTCTCCGTCTTAGTACAACCCTAGATGATAGGATAACTCACCCTTAGAATAGACAACAAGCGTGGATCCCATCGAGTACGATGGACGCGTGGGGTGCTAGCACCTTCCCCTCGCGTAACCGACTCCCGAACCCAGGCTATGGTTGCGATGACCATTCCTTTCCCTCTTCCTCAGGTTTATGTGGTGTTCCCTTTCCCTCTCTTGGGATAAATTTACACGGCTGACGACTCTGTTTTCCGCACCACTCTCGCGTTTGAACCTGGATGAAAATCCTAGGAGCGACAGCTGGCGACTCTGCTGGGGAGGACGGTTGACCTATGCTGGTCCATCCCCTCTAGCGAGTCGATCCTAGCGCTTGTTTGTTTTTTTGTTGGGTGTTTATTTGTTGTGTTATATTATGTTGTATAGTATCGTTTTACAGCTTTTACTGCATTGCATTTCATTTTTATTACTGTCATACTGGATATTGCTGTGTTGTGCTGGCTGTTTCTGTTTTGCAGGTTGGGTTGTTCTGAGAGATAAGCCCAATACCCAGGCTTGAGTACACCCTAGGACTAGAGTGGAGAGTAGTGAGACCTACGTGCCCGCTTGGTACGTTTGTGTGTTCACGAAATTCATAACCAGACGAGGCTATCTTGGGACGCATTTTAACGTGTGTGTCTTGCACATGTTAGGATGTCGATCTAGAGAGCTGTCGACTCTGGTGACCGATCATCGAGGACCTTAGTGGAAACATCCCTCTTTAGTGGTGACAGTGGCATACCACATTCTGTGGCAAATCCATTTGCACCCGAGGGCCCACTTTGGAACTCGCATAGGATAGCCCCCATCTTTTGAAGAGAATCAGTGGAGGCACTCCTCGATTGACGATAGTACTGTACCCCGAGGGATGAATGTACTATTGTTTCTCGACCTCAGTGCCAGAAGCTGAGGACCTTCCATTTTGGAGAATCAGTTGAGGCCTCCTCGATTGATGATGATGCCAAACCAGAAATGGTGAACGTATCATCATTTCTCGACCTGAGAGCCCGGGATACTGAACATCCTAGTACCCACACGTGAGAGGGGATGGGTGTTTGCAGGTTTGCAGGTAACCGAAACCTTCAACCTACCCGGTTTTTCTGGATTTCTCATCAATGTTTGATTATTTGGGTTCCTGGTTATCTCAGTGGTTCGGTATTTTGGAATTCTGGTTTTCTGGGTTGTGGTTCTTGTTCAGTTGTTCAGTGCAGCAGTTGTCCAGTCTGTGTGGCATCCTTGATCCCATGTGTGCATTTGCATCCTCATTTTTGCATCCTGACATGTTTATTCATTTGCAGGGCAACATCCTAACTTTGATTCTGGTTTTGAAGACTATCAAGGATGAGTACTGAGAAGAGAAAGAACATCATAGTGTACAAGTTCCCATCACTTATTCTGGATCTTGTTCACAAGGTTGTTTCTATGGCAGAACCTGGGGAATTGGCACTTGTGGACTTTGATGACATGACGTAGTTCTTTTCCTCTCTGTTGTATTCGGATCACCGCCAGGCTTGTTGGTTGGGATCCATGGTTATTGTGTTCAGGCTTACTATCTTGGGTTGTGATTGTTGACAATTGGTTTCCTCTGGTTTTCTTAATATATGAGCAGAAGTCCCGTTATATCTTATTGTAAAACTGGAATCAAGGGGTGGATCGCCCTGCGAATTTCTCAACGTTCATTTGCATTTGCATATTCATAATCATTTTGCATAACAGGTGTTTATCTCTGGCGTTCTTACTTGGTTCTCCTCCTCAGTACAGGATTGCAGATCAACACATTCACCGGTATTCTACCAGACAAGATCAGAAAAGGCTCATGGATCGACTACAAAATGAGATGACTGAGATGCGGACTCGCATGAACCAATTCATGGATTTAATGCAAGGGGTTGCTCAGGGCCAAGAGCAGTTAAGAACTGTTGTCCAACCACTAATTGTAAGGATTGATGACGAAGCTATCCTTCATGGAGGAGTCCATACTGGTGTTACTGGTACTAATGTGCAGAATGGCCCTACGAGCGGAGGTATTCCTGTTTCTGGTGTTGTGATCCCTCCGGGCGGGGCTAGAAATGTGGGGGGAGGTGGTATTGGTGTCTGTGCTACTCATGGCCGTCAGTTTAATGATATTCAAGATGATGCATTCTCTGTGCCAGGTGGGGATGCTAGTTCCCAGATTGACACTGATCAGAGATTCAGGTTGATTGAGGAACAATTGAGGGGTGTTGTAAATCAAGATTCCGTGGATATGGATTTGGAAGATTTGGGGCTGGTTCCAGGCGTTGTTATCCCGCACAAGTTTCAGACTCCTACCTTTGAAAAGTACAATGGTATGACTTGCCCAAGGACTCACGTCAGGGCATACACGAGTAAAATGGCTGCTCACGCAAAGAACGAAAAGTTGATGATGCATTGCTTTCAGGATAGCCTATCTGGGGCATCCCTGGAATGGTATATGCAGCTAGAGAGGAAAGACGTTCGTAGTTGGAGAGAGCTGGTAGGGGCTTTTATCAAACACTATCAATACAACACCGGCATGGCTCCCAATCATACACAGCTGCAGAATATGTCTCAAAAGAGCAATGAAAGCTTTAGAGAGTACGCCCAGAGGTGGCGTGAATTGGCTTCCCGAGTTCAACCTCCGATGCTGGAAAGAGAGCTCGTTAATATGTTCATGGATACGCTTCAGGGGAATTATTATGAGAAATTGGTTGGATGTTTGTCAGCGGGATTTTCAGGTCTTGTCTTGGCAGGAGAAAGAGTTGAAAACGGCATCAAAACGGGAAAGATTCAAGTTGCTCCCGGTTACTCTGAAAATGCGAAGAAACGTTATGGGGGAGAAGAAGGAGAGACTAATGTCGTTCAGTACCAACAACCTTATGCTCCTCAACAACAGAAGTATCAGCGTCAAAATCAGCATAGGCCGCGCAACAACTTGGAAAGAAGGAATGCTCCTCTTTATCCAGTTCCCATGTCGTACAGTCAACTCTTGCCACACTTGGTTCGAAACTCATTGGTGGAGCCTAAGACTTTGAAGCCTGTTCCAGAATCATACCCTCCGGGGTACAATCCCCATGTGCAATGTGGATATCATGGAGGATCTATGGGGCACTCAACCGAAGATTGCAAAGCCTTCCAAGCCAAAGTGCAACAATTGATTGACAAAGGGTACATATCATTTCCAGAAGGAGACTTGGTTGTTCATATCGACCTCTCATCTGTTTGAAGACTTCAAGGGTCATCTCCTAAAGCTAGTAGTCCAAGCGGAGTCAAGTCTTCTCAACAACGGCAGTCATCAGTTTCTTTACTGCATTTTCATTTGTAGTTTTTCATTTCTCGTTAAAGCATTTTATGCATGTAGAAACTTGTTTGTTTTTAATAACGATCATAATACAATGAGCATGTTTTCCTTGAAGTAATCCATTCGTGTTTACTCTTAAATGTTTATATGCACTGCAATACCAATTCTCTTGTTTAGAACTCTTGAGGGAGGATGACGAAATAAGAGTGCAGATTTCTAATGGTGCACATTTGGATGAAACCCTGTTAAGGATGTACATGCATTGTTTCCAATTCACAAACACTGGAGATATAAGGGAGATAAACCCTCGTTAACCCTTTTGAGCCTTGAAGTAGGAGCTTCTTTCGTACGAAAAAAAACCCTCATACTTAACCCAGGGGCAGGGTAGGCGTCAGTTAGTTTGACCAAGTGTTTAAATTTCAAGGAGAGTGTGCATCTGAGGATCCATTACCTTCTATCCCACCACCAGGAGATCGAGGGACGTGAAACCACAATGGTTATCCCTCATCGACCAAGTAATGAGGCAGTCACAACCCTTTCAAGCAAGTAAGATAACCAGTGTCACACGCTTTGTTCAAAAAATTGGAATAAAAAAGGAGAAAAAGAAAAAGCCTGCTAAGTCGAAAAACTTGAAAGCAAGTGACTTAGGCAAAAGTTAAGGCATCCCGCTGGACTCCAAAATTGAAAACTCAAAAGAGTTAGTCCAGGCAAGATTAGGGAACAAAAGGCAAAAGAATGAGAAAGCGAAAAGCCAAAAGGATTACAAAGAAAATCTTTGAGTAGAACAAAGTCGTGTGACTACAAACACAAAAGACAAAAAGGGGTGACTGTTACTCCAAAACCTCATTGGGTGTCAAACCATTAGTGGCATAGGTTCCTTAAAGATCATAAACCTTTTGAGAGATGAGCGTTTGGGTCAGATTAACTAAACATAGGACTGGAGAACATCACGAAGAGTGGGTGGGCACCGATAAATTTTGAGCCATAAATCCTTTTTCTGAAACTGTGAACCAGCCACGTTACAACCCTTAAAAGTCCTAATTGAAACAGGGTTTATTCCGAAAGTGTACTTCAACAGGATAACGTTCCTGACTCCTATGAGTTGCGCTGATAAGATTGGTTGGTATGTGCGCATTGTTTTGCCATTCAAAAATCAAGGTCGCATCCCAGCTAGTGATTCGTTCATGAAGCTTGGCGATGCATTTTCAATAAAACTTCAAGGTTAACATGAGTGTTGCATTAGAATTGTCATTTTCATAATAAACATTTTCTGCTTGCATGTGTTTGATATCCAAGAAGCTTACACGATGAACGACAGTCGAGAAGCTCGATCATGCCAAGTTGAGATGGTGAAAACTCCGAAGGACAATCATGCCAAGGGGTAGGTGGCCAAGAGACTGTGCGCGGCTTGGGGGTTCCCGATAAATGGTGATAAGATGCAGCTAATCTGGAGCAGTCGCGCTAAAAACTCTCCTTAAAGCAGCCAAACAGGGGCAATCAGGTCGATTTGAGAAATCTCGGTAAGATCAGTCAGGGGAAAAGTTTCTTCAAGACTTGGGGCAGGCCATCCCTAGAGCGTGAGAAATTATCCACTCCTGAAAATGGTTAATTGAAAACACCTCCTCAAAATACTAAAGCAGAGTATTTTCAAGTCATTACAAATCTTTTCGAGGTAATGGATTACGAAGACTGGGGCAGTTATGTCGAGATATGATAAATCTCTCCAAGAGTTTGAAGACCCTGGGGCAGTGCGAACGCCCGGTCTTCTATAAAATCCTCTTGAGACGATTTCTTCTGTTAGACCTGGTGGTCTGGGGCAAGTGGAAAGTTCAAAGGGCCGTTTATGAACATAGAGACAGGTCAGGTTGAGTGGTAACAGGATTGTAATTCCCCAACAGTTTTCTCTCCCTAGCATTGAGATTGCACTTTCCTCAGCAGAGCAGACTTTCCACAGCAAGAGACTTGGAAAGTATTTTCTCTGGATCAAGATGTTATTTCCCCACAGAATCAGGGTGTTCACTTCCCCCATCTAGTCAGGAAGCGTGCTTCCGCCGACAATTTCATGTTCTAATCCCCAGCAAAGTGGGAGTAAAGTCATTCTCCCCATCAGCAGGCTAAGTTCAGTAGTATCCCCAAGAAGGATGGTATTATGGGCTGGCATCCCCCAGCAGGTCCTAAGCCCATCGGTTATTGGCAATCCTCAGTAACAGACTTTCGGTTCCGTTATCGGCATTCATTCTCAACTCCCCCAGCAGAGGAGAAATCTTAGGTTTTGGATTTTACCTTCAGTATAGGTCATGTGTAATCCCCGGTGGTGTGATTGTTCTTTTGGAATTTCATCCCCAGCAGAAGTTGTTGATCCAAAGAGTCGATCGGTATGATCCTTCTCGGCAGAGTTCCTGGATTCAGAGGACAATTTATTTTTGTCATCCCCAGCTAAATTGGTCTTTTCTCTCCAGCATTTATTTTGCTGGAGAAACCCCTTTTTCATATCATAAGCATTTGCATTGCATACTCAAACGCGTAGCATTTCCACTTCGTGTGGAGCATTACGACAAAATTCAAACATTCGCATTCGAAGCATAAGCCAGGTGTGACACTTTCCTTGCCAGTTCTATTTCCCAGCAGAGATGGCATAACTCAGGAGATTTTGGAGGGATGCGTTCCTCATACTTGTGCTCCCCGGCAGAGTCTTTTATTTAGACTTCTCCTTTCCCCGGCGGAGTCATCTTATCTGTGGATCGTGAGTCCGTTAGAAGTTTGCCTTTATTTGGCCTTTCTCTTTTGGGAAATCCAGTTCCTGTCTGGTAGCCAGTTCTCGCCTGACTTATTCTGAAAATCCAGTTCTCGTCTGGTAGTCAGTTCTCGACTGACTTATTTGGTATAAATCCTGTTCTCGCCTGACTTCTCCTTTGTAAACCCAGTTCTCGCCTGGTATTCAGTTCTCGCCTGGTAGTCAGTTCTCGCCTGACATCTCTTTTGTAAACCCAGATCTTGCCTGGTAGTCAGTTCTCGCCTGACATCTCTTTTGTAAACCCAGTTCTCGCCTGGTAGTCAGTTATCGTCTGACATCATTTTTGGTAAATCCAGTTCTCGTCTGGTAGTCAGTTCTCGACTGACTTATTTGGTATAAATCCAGTTCTCGCCTGGTAGTCAGTTCTCGCATGACATCTCTTTTGTAAACCTAGTTCTCGCCTGGTAGTCAGTTCTCGCCTGACATCTCTTTTGTAAACCCAGTTCTCGCCTGGTAGTCAGTTCTCGCCTGACATCTCTTTTGTAAACCCAGTTCTCGCCTGGTAGTCAGTTATTGTCTGACATCTCTTTGGTAAATCTAGTTCTCGCCTGGTAGTCAGTTATCGTCTGACCTATTGTTGTGGTAGTCAATTCTCGTCTGACTTATTTCGTGAAACCCAGTCCTCTTTATCAGCAGAGATAGCAATCTTTTAAAGATTTCCTTCGTCAGTTCCCTTTATCAGCAGGGATGGCATATTTCGAAATTCCCTTGTCAGTTCTCTTTATCAGCAGAGATGACATAACCCAGAAGTTTTGTTTCACGTTATCCCCGGCGAAGTCCACTTTATGTTGGTTATCCTTTGCGGGTGCAATTGAGGTTGTATTCGTTTTGTGGGTGCGATTGAGGTCGTATGCCTATTTTCTTTGTGGGTAGAGTGATTGAGGCCAGTCTTCCTTTGCGGGTGCAATTGAGGTTGTATTCGTTTTGTGGGTGCGATTGAGGTCGTATTCGTGTTTTCTTTGTGGGTAGAATGATTGAGGTCAGTCTTCCTTTGAGGGTACAATTGAGGTTGTATTCGTTTCGTGGGTGCGATTGAGGTCGTATTCATATTTTCCTTATGGGTAGAGTGATTGAGGTCAGTCTTCCTTTGCGGGTGCAATTGAGGTTGTATTCGTTTTGTGGGTGCGATTGAGGTCGTATACCTATTTTCTTTGTGGGTAGAGTGGTTGAGGTCAGTCCTCCTTTGCGGGCACGATTGAGGTCGTATTTGTCTTATTTTTGTGGGTATGGTTGAGGTCATACTCCTTATTTTTCAGCACGCTCCATTTCGTTATTCTCACCATTAGCAAATTTCTGGGTTCCTTGGTATTCAATCTCCGTGTATCCCGATTGTCTGAAAGCCGTCGCTATCATACCTTCAGGACCAAGTTGATTGAATAGGGGCAGCTGTAGCACCCCAAAATTTGCCCTCCGTACATTAGTACTAACCTACTTATGTTTCATTTCATTTTTGCATTATCATGTGTGCATATCATTTAGCTTTGTGGTTATGGGATCAAGGTTCTCTGTTCAAGCATCGTCAGGTTGCAACAGACGTTTATTTCGTCACTCGACATATGCGCAAAGTATTTCTCCGGGTTACATAATCAACGGGTCAGCAAAGCTCTTATCAAACATAATTTTTCATGTCAAGAATCTCAGAGGAAGTTGAAGTTTTCAGCCGATTCAGAACAGTTTGAGCAGAAAATCAGTTTGCTGTGCAAATTTGCAAAATTCATAACTCTTGCTCTGGAACTCATTTTGGCTGGATATTCAACAGTTAGAACCGTCTTGGTATTCTCAACAACTTTTATGTTCGGCTCGGAAGTCAATTCATCAAGGAAAGTGGTGGGAATTATTTGTTTCTAGAATTTCGGTTTCGCTGGATAATTGCGTCAGTGGTATTCAAAAGGGCTTAACTTCTGATTGGATCATCATTTATGAGCTATTCCTATGCTAAAAAGTTCCATATTGAAATTATCTGCAACTTTTGTGTTTGGACCGAGGGCTGATTCTTTGAGGAAGATCTCTGAACACGCGAGTTTTCAGAGTCGATACAGTGCAAAAAACAGTGAAAAATAGTGCTGAACCGGTGTATTTCGGACACTAAAAAATTCATAACTCTCAGCTCGTTTATCGGATTGATGCTGTTCTGGTGCCTAAAATTCCGTTTCGATGCCATCTTTGTGACGTAAGTTCAGTATGAGTCAGGTCCAAGCGGAAGAACCCCGAAAGTGCGAATTATTGGAAGAATTCTTTGGAACAATTCGCTGTCTGTCAGATATTGGAAAATTCATAACTCGGTCAATTTTTATCGGATTGTGTCCATTCTTCAAGCTACGGTTCACAAATTTTGTGCTCTTTAAAATTGAAGACAAGCTCGAGTTCGAACGATGCTCCGAAGATCATCGTTTTGGTTTATTTCGCAAAACGGAAGTGCTGAACCGAAGAAATAGGCTGAAAGTTGTTTCACGGGAAAATGCATATCTCGCTCGTTTTTTGTCCGATCGTGCTCATCTTTTGACACGAGGTCACTGACTCATAGATCTACAACTTTGCTGACAAAGTCGAGTCGAGATTATGCTCCGAAGAGGTTGACCTCATCAAGTATTCGAGTAGCAGACACCAAATAAGCTGAAAAAACAACTTATTCAGTGACGTCTTGCAGCTTAAACATATCGATTGCACTCGATTTTGATTGTATGACGTCCGTTCTTTTTGTATTGCAACTGTGATTCAGAGGCGGACGATGTTGTGGAAGGCTCAGAGTCGAAATTTCTTGTCGAAGACGATGTTATTTTCACTTAAGCCAAAATTCTACCTTTTGCCCTTCATTTTAGACTCCACTATATATTCAAAACTCTCTCTCATTTTCCCATAATTTCACTCATTCTCACAAACACCAAAAACTCTCTCAAATTTTTCTCTCAACTCTCACAAGATCAAAAAACCAAAAATCATAGACTCATGGGAGATTACACGTGATTTTCAAGGAGAACCAAAGCTTGAACCCTAATAGCTTATCTCATTCATAACTCACAATCCACAAGGTTTTTTTTTAAAGTTCTTCCACCACCTTCTTTCTGGGGATCCACAGGGCACAAACCATCCATCACTTGAAGCTAAGAGCAAGGATACGTGGTACACAAGCTCAGGTTAGTGATATTTTTGATGATCCTAAAACTCTTCTTTTTGATATGCATATTGATGTGTGATGCCTACTGATCAATCTGATGTAGTTTTTTTTGGGTATGGACGCGTATATTGTTGGTACGATGAGTTTGTTTTTTTTGAACCAAACCTTGATTTTCTCGTTTTGACTCATGCGTTGATTGTTTGTAATTTTTGATGGGATATTATTGATCCTCACGAAATTTTGGTCAGGTAGGTATACTCATATGCAATTTCTGGGTTTTCTTTAGGTTGTGGTCACCGGAGAAGACGACCGGAGCTAGGGCTCCGGCGTCTGGTCTTGATCTCCGGCCGGCTAGGGTTTTGGGTGAGGACGATGCAATCGTGTCCGTCCATGCATTTGATCTAACGGCCATTAGCTTGCCACGTTTTATTCTTTTTATTTTTTTTCTGGTTTTTATTTAATGTTTGCATGTTTATTACCCCACGGTTGTTATCGTGTGCCAGCCATCCAGATCTCTCATCTTAATTACCTTTTCTTTTGTTTGACTAATCTGACCCGTTTGATGAATCAGGTGGTTGATACTATGCCAACGAATTAATTTACCATGTGCCTTACCATGTGCAATTATTTTATTTTATTTATTTTCTGAGCAATTGCATGTGCGTGAGTATACGTTAACTATGATGTGTCTTGTAATCATGGCCCTTTATCATAGTTACTTTGTGTTTGGGTTGACTTAACGTGAAGCGTCAGATGGATCCAAGGGCTCTTGTGAGTCAACTGGTTGACTGAGTTGTATGTGTTCTCCTTTTTTTTAATTTTATTTTCGCTAACTTTTTTTGTTGGTCTGGGCTTGTTAATTGCACCCCCACGTTTTAGCCCATCATCATTTTCAACGTGAGCCATCTGCTATACGCACCCCTCCACTTGTTTTTGGAATGACGCCAGACAACTACTGGCTTACCACACTGCGGATGGACTTTAAGAATGTCTTTTAAACGATGCCAGACGACTACTGGCTTGCCAAGCTGCGGGTGGACTTTAACAACGTCTTTTGTACGACGCCAGACGACTACTAGCTTACCACACTGCGGGTGGACTTTTACAATAATATAACACTGGATTATGCTCTGCATACATATCAGACATCCTTGCTGACTCTGCTGAGGAACAATGATCAATGATTTGACCTTAGAAGCTCCTGAAAGGATAATATCTCTGCTGGAGAATGACTGAACAATCCATCTACTCCAAATTGCCACGCTTGCCAAAAATAAATTGGACTTTAAGATATAGGGAAATGATGACTCTGCCAAAAATTATTTCATCTACCTGGGGATGAATTCTGATCATAGCAACGCCGCTGGAGGAATGACAACTTTCCTACTTGGCTGGGGAAAGAATGTACTAACACATCTGCTGAGGATGAGGTTCTGTTGATCTGCTAAACCTCTGCGGGGAGAAAAACAACTCAGCTGGGGAGTATTACTGACAAGATTCAATGCTAAACTCTGTGGGGATACAACTACCGGAAATACGATCTTGCTCAGGATCGGAACTACTCCGTCGGGGATACGCAAATCCTGGTTAGAAGACCTTCCATTTCAACATGCTGAGAAGGAGTCCCTAGAGATCTGCTGGGAAAACACAAAGAAAATGCACGATAATCTGTTGAGGAACAAAGCTGTCAAGCTTAGGATAAGTACCACAATGTCCCATGCTAGGCAAACTTTTTGCTTGACGACTCCACTGGGGATAATGTGTTTACAACAAACTCTGCTAGGGAGAACCGCTTCAAAGCGTCTCGTGCTGGGGATGCCCCTTAAAAGGATTTTACAGAAGACCAAGCATCTTTAAACTCTTAAGCAAATGCCGAGACTTGAGCTAAAAATACAATAATTAAGAAGTCACTCTACTGGAGATAATAGATCTGGAACACATCTTGTCGGAGGGATTTCACGATGCCCCATGCTTGGGAGGGTCACCAATTCACTTTTGCCCCAGATTACAAGGCTGGTTTGAAGAAATCGTCCCAAGAGGATTTTACAGAAAATTTGGCATCTTCAAACTCCTGGAAACTCACTGAGTCTTGAACATTAACTGCGAGGTCTACGAAGTAACTCTACTGGCGAATTTCCAACCGTTATTGACACAGAAAAGCTTGTAGCTGTTGGAAGTATTAAGTGGGAGAATCAACTTAATAAGATCCAACGATCCCTTATTGGCTTTGCCTCGTTGATCTCATCTTGCTGTAATCAACCGCCGATCACACGGTGGACTCAATCAGTAAAAATTGCAAAAAAAGGGTGACATGGGAACCCTTTCCTGAATATGGTTGCCCCTGTATCATGCCTAGGGATAAGTGATCACTTGTCTGGAAGAAATGACCCATGCTCTTGAAAAGGCTCGTACCTGTTATCTGCAACAAAATAATACACACACATGCCCCAGGATATTGCGTGGTTTGAATCCACCATCCAGGATTACTCAACATTCAAAGTGATTTTAAATGTTTTTCTGCGCATGTTATTGTAAGGCCACAATGTTTTCAAATGCAATGTTTTATCAAAAATTCGGACGTTTTTGCAAACAAAGCAGTAAAAACAAAATAAGAAGCTTTTGACTGAAATTCAATTTATTGAAAAATGCCTGAAATCGGCAAATACATTTGGAAGCAAACCCTGGAAAGAGGAGATTGCTGTAAATTGAGAAAAGAAACTATCCTAATGGCAATGTGAAAACGACATTCTACTGAGTTTCGATTCTGCTATAGCCAATATGTCTTCAAAACCTCCCGACGTTGCCTTCTGAGGAATGATTGGACCGATTCGTATCCTTTGGAATGTCAGTTGCTGAAACGATGATGGAGTACAAATGACTCAGACCGCAATCGTTCACTTAAATCCCTCTTTTGCATGGACTGCCCTTTCGGGTTTTCAATCCACCGAGATACCCCTTTTTTCCTAAGTTGCCCTTTCGGGTTTTCAACTTACCGGGTGTACAATTTTTTCATTTATATCCCTAATTTTTGCCCGAACCTTTTTATTATGTTTTTTATGGTTCGTCGGGATGCCCATTTTTGCCTGGACTCTCCTTTTTTTTTATTCAGTGGGTCTATTTATGCGAAGTATTTTTTGACTGTGTCTGAGTTAACAGGGGATGGAAAGTCCTCGCCATCCATGGTTATAAGCAATAAGGCTCCGCCCGAGAAAACCTTTTTAACCATGAATGAACCTTCATAGTTGGGAGTCCATTTGCCCCTGTGATCTGTACTAGGATGAAGGATCCTTTTGAGTACTACATCTCCGACTTTGTAAACTCGAGGACGCACATTTTGATCAAATGCCCATTTCATCCTTCGTTGGTATAACTGCCCGTGACACACAGCTGCCCGACGTTTCTCTTCAATAAGGCTCAACTGATTAAATCTGGCGCGAACCCATTCAGCTTCGTCTAATTTAACATCCATCATGACTCTGAGGGATGGAATCTCAACTTCAGCCGGTAGGACTGCCTCCATACCGTACACAAGTGAGAATGGTGTTGCCCCGGTAGACGTGCGTACTGACGTTCGGTACCCATGCAAGGCGAACGGTAGCATCTCATGCCAATCTTTATATGTGACAACCATTTTCTGCATAATCTTCTTAATATTCTTATTGGCCGCCTCAACAACACCATTCATCTTCGGGCGATACGGCGAATAATTGTGATGTTCAATTTTGAAGTCCCAGCATAGCTCAACCATCATTTTGTTGTTCAAATTAGAACCATTATCAGTAATAATTCTCTCGGGCACTCCATATCGACAAATGATATCCCGTTTCAGGAAACGAGCTACCACCTGCTTAGTGACGTTGGCATAAGATGCTGCTTCAACCCACTTCGTGAAATAATCAATGGCGACCAAAATGAAACGATGGTCGTTTGAAGCGGTAGGCTCAATTTTTCTGATCATATCAATTCCCCACATTGCAAAGGGCCAAGGAGAGGACATGACACTCAACATATTCGGAGGCACATGCACTTTGTCTGCATAAATCTGGCACTTGTGACATTTGCGGGCGTACTTGTAATAATCTGTCTCCATCATCAACCAATAATACCCCGACCTCAATAGTTTCTTTGCCATTGCATGTCCTCCGACATGGGTACCGAAAGAACCTTCATGCACTTCTTACATTAACAGGCCTGCTTCGTGTCTATCCACGCATCTGAGTAGAACCATGTCAAAATTCCATTTGTACATCATGTCATCTTGGTTCAGGAAGAAACTACCAGACAATCTCCTCAAAGTCTTCTTATCTTTGGTAGATGCCCCAGGTAGGTACTCTTGACTTTTCAAAAAACACTTGATATCATGAAACCACGGCTTGTCATCGGACGTTGCATTAACAACAAACACAAATGCAGGTCTGTCAAGATGAGATACATCAATCTTGGGTACATGGTTCCACCTTTGCACTTTGATCATAGAAGACAATGTGGCCAAGGCATCAGTGTAACACCCCAAAATTTGCCTTGTTGTTTTTAGCTAACTGGCTTATATTTCTTTTCATTTCTTGCATTAGCATTTGTGCATAGCATTGGTTCTTAGCATGGGATCAAGGTACTTGGTCCATATTCTCAAGTCTCGAGCTTCAAGGTGGTTCAGAGGGTTCATTATATCTTCATGAGATCAAGATTGGCAAAGAATTTCAAGTGATTCCTTCCTTCCTGATCAGGAGGGCCAATTAGGGTTTTTAAGATCAAGAGGACTTCTTGAAAGGCTTGGTGTGTTCAAGCATACTCCTGTGGTTTTCTTTATGCTCACAAGTGCACATAGATGAGGGTTTGGTTATTGATTCATCGTGGAGGATGTTCAGCGGATCAGTTGCTTGTGAACTAAGCAAAAGTCAACTGTAAAGGAGAAAGTCAACTGTGGAATTTTGAGGTTCTTTTCATGGTTTTCAAGGTCTCACATCCCCATATGGCATCCAATTGTCAAGATTCATTCCATTTATCAAGAATCAAGAGGTTGTACAAAGGTTACTAAATTTGGAAAATGACCCATAATTGAAACTTTCCATTTTTGGCAATTTTTCTTCCACATTCAACTTGACTTTTCATCATCAAGGAAGCTCCAAATGAATTTTCCTCCAACATGAAAGTTGAAGATCTTCCTCTCCCATTTCCAAAAAGTACTAGACCATTTCCATATCATTTGTGGAACTCTAGTTATGGCCAAAACAATGCAAGGTGCTTTTCATGGATTCCTTATATGTCCAATTTTCCAATTTTTGCATTTTTGCACAAATGGTCTTGTAATGTTCCCAATTGCTTCATGTCACATTATAATATCAAAATACAAGTCAAGAAGATCATTTGTGGCCTTTGAATCAATTCATGCCATGCCATTTTTCTCATTATTCTCACAAAGTGCAAAAATGCCAAATTAATTCAAAGCTTGCAAACCAAGAAAGTGCAAGGCCCAAAATCAATCCAGAAGTGGTATGGGAGTAAATTGGAGGTGAATTATGCTGAGAACAAGGGTTTACCACGTGCAAATTAGTGGTGGTGGTGTAAAATGCATTTTTGCAATTCCACTCAAATCTCATTAACAAGAGCTCTAATCACTTCCTAATCTCAATCAGTGAACTAATCAAGATTATATAACCTTACTCATGCTCTCACAGCTAGGGTAGAGACTCACATTTGCTCAGTTTCCATTTTTCACTCTCCACTTTCTCATTTTCGTTTCTCCTTCTCCATAAGGTGTTTTTGAGAAATTCTTTCATATTTGGAATCAGTGAAGAGAGTAGAACCAGAATCAACCATCATCTGAAGCTCATACTGAGATTTTCACCAAGCTCCATTCAAGAGGGTTCAAGTTCAAAACTCAAGATCTAGCACGATTCCAAGCTCTAGTTGCATTTATTTTGCAATTAGAGGTTCCAAGGACTTGATCTGCAGCTTTTGGAAGGCGTTCTTGTGCAATTTTAAGTTCTTCAAGATCTCAGGTTAGTGATTTTTTCACCATCACAGAACTTGAATTTTTGATATGCAAAATGATCTATGATGTGCACTGAACATGCTGATATATTTTATTTGAAGATTGGACGTGTAATTTGTGAGATATGTGGATTTAAAGTTTTAGATCTAAACTTGTTTTCGTTCGATTCTCTTTTTGTGTTTGTTGTTTGTTAAAATGGACCGGATATTCATGATCCTTGCGTTTTTCTGATCAAAATGGTATACTCATACGTATTTTCTGGAAAAAGTCACGTCACGGCTCACCGGAGAGGGTGGCCGGAGCCCTAGCTCCGGCGGCCGGAATGTTCAATCCGGCGAGGAGGAAGGCAAGTGAAGAAGACGAAGCAGGACCGTCCGTTCCTTGATCGTGCGCTCATCCTTGCGCCACGTGTCCGTTTTGTTTATGTTTTATTTTATTGGTTCCGTGTTTTCCATTCCACGATAACACCATGCACCCTTTACATCGTAGCCTTCATTTTGTTTTTGTTTTTGATCATGCGATGGAGATTTGGACACCTCATTAATGAGGTCACATGCCAGACATGTGACTGGTGTAGCATGTTCCTCAAGTCGTTGGTGCGCGCAGGTCCACGTGCTTATGGTGTGCTGTTTTAATCCGTCCGTTAATCTCGTTTACCTCTCCATCGTGTTGACTTCTTGGTGCGCGTTGGATCCATTGGTTGGCTGAGATCGTTGCTGAATGTTGACCGAATTACCATGCTCCCTCGTTGACTCCGTTTGGGCCCATTTCTTTTGGGTTTCGCTGTTTGCACCCTCCCTCTTCTGGGCCTATCTTTTTTCAACGCTTTCTCTTTACTGTTGACACCCCCTCCCTGGTTTTATTTCTATTTCTTTTTCTTTTTTTATTTTAATCATTTGCTTTGCATTTTATTTTTTTAAAATTACTTTTATGCATCTAAAAATCATACAAAAAATCATGGAACTTATTCTTAGTTTTATATTTTTTTTCATATTTTATTTTCTCATTTTATTTTTATTTTGGCATCTGTTTTAATTAATTGTTTTATTTCCTTTTCTTATTTGTTCCACTTGCACACACCAACTTGTGAAATTTATTTCTCCTCATCCACAATTAATTTTTGACCCATTCTTTTTGTATCTGTTAGGTGACATTTTAAACTGTATAAAAACATTTTTGTTTCATTTTTAAAACTTTTCCATATTGCATTTTGGTCCCTTTCTTTCGCATGTTGAATCATTGTTCTTATGTGACCTTTGTCCATTTGTTTGAGATACTTAGTTTGTGAATTTTGGTTTGATATTTTTGCACTTGTTACTTGACTGAGTTAGCTCCTGTTTGGATATTTTTTGGGATTTTATTAATCCACTTTGCTATTTTTAGTTGAGTGTTGTTTGTGATGCAAGTTTGGTTGAGCTATACTTTGGTACTTGATCTAGTTTGGATGCATTTGCTTACTTGTGATGGAGTGATGCTTAATATGTTTTTATGGTATGATCATGTACTGTTTGAGCTTACTTGTGGCCTTGGAATCATCTCTTTTCACTCATTTTTCTATTTGTTCTTGATTTTACAAAGTGTTGTTATTTTGACTTGAGTTTTGTGGATGTCTTTCTCACTTTTGGTGCATGCTTTGAATGTGTTGCTTGATGATTAATCTTGTATGACTTGAGTTTGGGTTTGATATGACATTGATGTATATGCTACTGCCTCTTGAGTTCTATATTTGATTTTCATGTTACTTGAGCATTGTTGGATGCATTTGGTTTGAATTATGTGATGCATATCATCCCTTTTGGCTTTGTAACTTCTTTGGTGCATCGTATTGCATAATATGAACCTCTTTTGAATATGTGGATTGTTAATGATGATATGATGTGAGTTCTGGTCTTGTTTCATTTTCATCTTGTTTCTCTCATGTCACTTTGGTATGAGATCCATGTGTGTTTAATTGTGCATTTAATTCAAGTGTGCTTGCATCCTTCCATGTTTACCTTTGCATGATTACTTGAAGTGATTTACATTAATCTTTGAAACATGTTGATTGACTTGAGTTGGATATTTATGATATGATGTACTTGCTGCCCCATCTTGTTACTCATCTTCTCCTTCTCTTTCTTCTTCATCTCTTTCACTCTTTTCATCCCTCGAGTCTCGAGACTTGTTTAAGTCTTGGACTCTCTCCCGTTAGAGCTACCTAGTCCAACTTAATTTTTGATTAAGCTTGGAGTAGGATTAGCATTAGGTTAGGTAGTCGTCTCTCCTAAACCTCACTAACCATAGGACATCCATGCATGATAACATTAGGACTCTTAATTCCCCTTTAGAGTTTCCTTTGTGTCGTCTCTCTTCTCATCTCAAAACTTCTTCAAGACACGTAATAAAAGTTAACGTGTATTGCGCTTGAGCCTTCTATGTGGGAAGTGGGGATTGAGGGGCTTCCTCTCATTCTTCTAGGATACCTAGTGTTTGTCCTGTTGGGGACGACGCACGAAAGTATTCGTTCCTGTATTCAAGACTTGGGTTCAATGCAAGTTGCGAAACGACTTAAAAGACATTTCTGTCTAAAAAACACCAAACAAATTCAATCTTTTTATCCTTCGGGATTGTTGGGTTTCAAACTTCATTTTCAGAAAAGAGCTCGTCGCTCACGTAAAAACGCTTACCCACCCGTGGTCGTACCCACGAACTACGTCAGCTCTGATTCTTCTTTCTCGTCCGATTGAGGATACGTTGGCACAAGACAGTGGTTGTCTTGGCGAGCAACCTTCCCCCACAGTTCCCGTCCGAACTACGTTGACTCTGACTTTCCCATTGCACTGAGGGAGTACGTAGGCCTAGGACAACGATATCGTCCTATCGAGTCACTTCCTTTTCTTTTCTTCTTCGTTTCTCCGTTCTTTTTAGTTCTCGTTTTCTTCTCCGGTCCAGTAGCAGTGGAGTTCTAGATGACGACACCCTTTGATGCAGACAGCAAGCGTGGATCCCGTCGAGTACGATGGACGTGTTGGGTGCTAACACCTTCCCTTCACGTAACCGACTCCCGTACTCGTTCTCTTGGTCGCGTGACCATGCTCTTTCCCTTCTTCCAGGTTTATGCAGTGTTCCCTTTCCCTCTCTTGGGATAAATACACTTTGCTGGCGACTCTGTGTTCTTTTGCGCCACTCTCGCGTTTGTACCGTTGGATGCGAATCTTTTCGGGAGCGACAGCTGGCAACTCTGCTGGGGAATCTGATTGACCTACTGCTGGTCCTTCCCCTTTAGCGAGTCAATCCTAGCGCTTGTCTGTTTGTTTTTGTTAGGTGTTTCTATGGTGCTTTGCTTTGTTGTATATTACTGTACTGTTGTTTACTGTATTTTTGCTTTACTGCTTTACTGTTTTTACAGCTTTTATCGCATTGCATTTTATATTGTCATACTGGATATACTGCGCTGTGCTGGCTGTTGTTCTGTTTGGCGGGTTGGGATGTTCTGAGAGATGAGCTCAATACACAGGCTCGAGTATACACCTAGGCTTTAGCTTGGGCAGGTGTGACGCTCCCGTGGTGTTGGCCACGTGCGGGTGATCACGATCCCTACAATCAGACGAGGTTCTATCCGGAGCTTTCTGCTACTGTATGCTGATACAGGCCAGTAGTTATTCTCTGGAGGAATCGTCGACTCTGATGACCATTCCCGAGGACTCAGTTGCGGCACTCCTCCCGGGATGTGACAGTGGCAGCCCACTTTCTGTGGCAAACCCATTGCACACTCTCGATCCGAGGACCTAATGCTGGGGACTTGCCATAGGATCCTTCTTTTTGAGAGAGAATCAGCAGACGACCTCTTTGATTGGCGGTAGCATTGTATCCTTTGGGCTGAATGTGCTATTGCTTCTCAAACCTCTGAAGCTGAGGATCTTTCATTTTTGGAGAATCAGTTGAGGCCTCCTCGATTGATGATGATGCCAAACCAGAAATGGTGAACGTATCATCATTTCTCGACCTGAGAGCCCGGGATACTGAACATCCTAGTACCCACATGTGAGAGGGACGGTTTGTTTACAGGTTTGCAGGTAACCGTGACCATCAACCGACCCGGTTTTCTGTTGTTATCACTATGGTTGTTGTTGATTCTGAGTTTTGGTACAGAGCCTTGGTTTGTTCAGTCAGCACAGTGCAACCAGTTTATGTGGATACCTTGATCCCGTGCTCTGCATTGCATTCCATTTATCTGACATTCATGTTTGTGCATTTTCAGGTAGTATCTAGTCTTTGATTCCAATCAGAAGGCGTTCTTAGGGATGGACACTAAGAGGGGTAAGAAGAATATCATCATCTACAAGTTTCTGAAGATCACTCTTGGTCCTTTGAGCAGTTTACAGAGTATAGCTGGTCCGGAAGTTTTGGGAGCCTTTGAAGAAAAGTATGGTTGGGTAATGTCCCTGGTTCGGAGTCTCAGTAAATATGAATATAATGGGCTACACACCTTGATGCAGTTTTATGATCCTTCCCTGAGGTGCTTCGTGATGCCAGATTATGTGTTGGTTCCTACCCTGGGGGAATACTCCAACATCTTGCGGATTCCTGTCAAAGAAGGTGTTCCTTTCTGTGGTTCCCAAGGAGAGTGTGATTTCCAGGCAGTGTCTGAGGCTCTTTATTTGAGCAGATCTATAGTGGAGGATGATTTTTCTAAGAAAGGAAAATCCCGAGGGTATCATTTGGAGTACTTGGTAAAGAGGGCTCGAGAGGAAGCTAAGGAGAATAGGTGGAGGGCTTTCAATGTAATATTAGCTCTGTATATATATGGCATTGTGTTATTCCCTAATGAGTCTGACTTCGTCGATACGGATGCTATTCAGATATTTACAGCTCAGAATCCGGTACCGACTTTGTTAGGTGATCTCCATTACGCTCTATATAACAGGAATGAGAAAAAGCGAGGTGGTGTGGTTTGTTGTTGCGCACCTCTCTTCTACAAGTGGTTTGCCAAACGTTTACCCCAATCCGGTGCTTTTGTGGATTCGAAGACTTCTTTAGAGTGGAGTAAGCGTCTGATGGGATTAGCTGCTAAAGACATGCTCTGGGTGGATAAGGGTTTGTTGGGGACTGATATTCTACATAGCTGTGGCAGGTATCCTAATGTACCTTTGATCGGAAGAAAGGGAGGTATTAACTACAACCCATCTTTGGCTATCAGGCAGTTTGCGTACGCCCTAAGAGATCCTCCAGCTGAAAGAAATTTGGAAGAATCCTTGTATTTTCATATGACTGATGGTGTAGCTATTGCACAAGAAGCTTCTCAAGCCTGGCTCAACAGACAGAAGATAGGTAAAACTGTTTTGGGGAAACCCAATAACCAAGCTTTCGCTCCGTATGTTGAATGGGTAAAAAAGAGGGTAGAAAAGTTCTATTTGCCTTTTGATCGGGCGTCTCCCTTGTATCCAGAGAGTGTGGAGGAAAGACTTACTGTGCCTATTGAAGAGTTTAACAAGCAACAGAAGTTGGTGCAAGAATTGAGAGCAGAGAATTCCGGTATGAGTAGTCAGCTGCAAGGAGCTTTGCATGACAATTTGGAGCTGAAGTGGCAGGTCAAAGAGTCGACTGAGCGTCTGAAGAAGATAGAAAATGATCTGGATAGCAGAATTTAGCATTTCAAGAAGATCAGCATGGCAGCAGAGACTTCAAGCCAGACCACCAGGACAACTAAGAAGCTTTTGGCTAAGACTGAAACCAAGCTTGATGTTTATCAAGAGATGTGGAGTGAGGTCCAAGTCGAAAACGAGGTGCTAAACAAAGAGCTGCAAAAGGCGAAAGAAAAGGGGAAGCATTTCTTCAACAAGTGGAAAGAATCCCAAAAGGAGATTGAAGAGCTCAAATTACAAGTTGGAATCAAGAAGGTAAGACATGAAAGTAGCAACGCTGAAGAACAGATTGCAACGCAGAACCAAGAGATTGCAAAGAGAAACAGGTTAATCAAAGGGCTAATCTCGCGACCTGCACATCCTGACACTTTGAATCTTCTGGAAGAAGTGGAGGCTAGCCTGTTTGGGGTAGAATTGTAGTTTATTGTGTATCTGTTTTTATGTGGTTACCATCAGGATTGTTGATGGAATCGTTGTTGGTTACGATTGACTTTGTTTGTATGAATTCTTCCATCTTGATAATAGAATGTTTGATTCAGATATTTTTGCCTTGGTAGTTTTCTATTTTTGTGATTGGTTTCCAGTGGTTGGATCCGGTGGTATTTCTGGGTCGGATTTATTTTCCGATATTGCGTCTAATCCCTGGCCCGGTTGCTTGGAATGGAATCAAAGCGGATATACCTTGGAAATGTTCAAATATGTTTGTTGCATTTACATTTTGCATAATCATATTCATTCTTTGCATTGCAGGTTTTCTTGGGTTTCTCTGGTTTTCTTATGTTCTCCCTTTCTTTCAGTCAGGATTGATCAACCAATTCATCGTTATTCTACCAGGCTCAATCAAAACAGAGTGATGGACAAAGTTCAAGCAGATATGGCCGCTATGCAAGCTCGCATCGACCAGTTCATGGAAATGATGCAGGGTGTGGTGCAAAGTCAGAATGAGTTCAGAACTCTGGTTCAGCCGTTAGTGGCGCAGGTCGACGAAAATGGTATCCTACACGGTGGTCTTATTAACCGTAATATCCCTCCGGGCGGAGTTGGTGCTGGTGGACAGGGCAGAATTCCTACAGTGGTTGGAGAGGGAAGTACTGTTCGGGCTATCCATGGCCATCATTTTGATGATCAACAGGACGATGTGTTCTCGGTCAGGAGTCTAGATGCTGCCCTTCCTGTGGTCAGTGATGAAAGAATCCGTTTAATCGAAGCTCAATTGAAAGGAGTGGTGAAACAGGATGATTTGGGGATTGATTTGGACGACCTAGGGTTGGTCCCTGATATTGTTATTCCACACAAGATTCAGATTCCTACGCTAGAAAAGTACAATGGTTCTACCTGCCCAAGGACTCATGTGAAGGCCTATACCAGGAGGATGGCTGCTCACGCTAAGGATGAAAAGTTAATGATGCACTTCTTCCAAGACAGCCTGTCTGGCGCGTCTTTGGAATGGTACATGGGGCTAGAAAGCAGAGATGTTCGTACCTGGAGAGAGCTAGCTGCAGCTTTCATCAAGCATTATCAGTACAACACAGACATGGCTCCTAACAGAACTCAGCTGTTGAGCATGTCCCAGAAGAATGATGAGAGTTTCAAAGAATACGCGCAAAGGTGGCGTGTGCAGCCACCAATGCTAGAGAAAGAGATGCTAGATATGTTCATGGACACACTGCCTAAGCACTACTATGAGAAGCTTTTGCCTTGTTCTCTAGGCAAGTTTGCAGATGTGATTGCTATTGGGCAGAAGATAGAGGTCGGAATTAAGGCTGGGAAGGTTTCTAGCGGTGATGGATCAGCTTCCGGACAGGGAAAAAAGCCGTTTGATAATTATAAGAAGAAAGGAGAGACGAACGCTGTATCATCCCACAGGGGAAAAGGGAAACAACGCCAGTTTAACAATCAACAGGTAGCATCAGTAACCATTCCAGCAACATTACCTCCACCACAACAGCAAAGGGGTAATGCTAATCAGAATAGGCAGCAGGGTCAGTATCAGAACAGACAAAGGAATGCAGAGAGGCATTTTGATCAACCCCTAATGTCATATGCACAGTTGTTGCAACACTTGCTGCAGTTGCGTCTAGTTGAGCTTCGTACCTTGGCGCCACCAACAGGGGAACTCCCACGAGGTTACGATGCTAACGCACACTGCGATTTTCATTCTGGTGCCCCTGGGTACACAGTGGAGAAGTGCAGGGCGTTTCAGCACAAGGTGCAGGACCTTGTGGACTCTAAAGCCATCAATTTCTCGAATGACGGACCCAATGTTATTCAAAACCCGATGCCTAATCACAATGGGCCAAGGGTGAACGCTATAATTAAGGACTGTGAAACTTTGAATTTGATCATGGATGTGGAGGAACTGAAGACTCCATTGGTGGTGGTTAAGAACAGGTTATTGAAAGGTGATGTCTATCCGGGCTGTGGTGAGAACTGCTCAGATTGTTTGATAAAGGCTAATGGTTGTGATTCGTTGAAGAGGGGTATTCAGAATCTAATTGATGAGGGCTGTTTACAGTTTGACAGAGGTAATCAGCTAGAAGAGGTTGTTAGTGAGAAGGTTGCCACTATCACTATTCCATTCAAAACAATTACTATTTCTGGTCCAGCAAGGTCACCTCCAGTCATTATCACAAGGGCCGGACCCATTCCGTACGAGAGTTCTAAGGCTATTCCGTGGAATTATGGTGCAGAGGTGTTTGTCAATGGGCAAAAGCAAGAGCTAATGAATACTTCACCAGTGGGTTCTAGTTCAGGGGTTAAAGTTGAGACTGATGCCATAACCAGAAGCGGTAGAGTGCTCCCTCCGGTTAACGATCAACCCAGTACCTCTAGGCAGGATAGAGGAAAATAGGCGATGGATGGTTCTGTTCAGACTCCAGTGATTGTGGAATCTACAGTGAAGCCGATTGATGATGCTTTTTCGGAAAATGTAGAGGAATTTATGAGGCTCATCCGAAAAAGTGATTATAAGATCGTGGACCAATTACATCAGACCCCGTCCAAGATCTCTATTATGTCTCTGCTCTTGTGTTCTGAGGCTCACAGGAATGCTCTTTTGAAGGTTTTGAATGCAGCATACGTTCCTCAAGAGATTTCTGTTAATCAGCTGGAAGGGGTTGTAGCGCACGTGAATGCGGGTAACGGCCTGGGTTTTACAGATCTTGACTTGACTTCTGCTGGAAGGAATCATAACAATGCCCTGCATATTTCGATCGAATGCCGTGGCTCGCTGATGTCACATGTCTTGGTTGACACTGGTTCATCGTTGAATGTATTACCAAAGAAAGCGTTAATGAAGTTGGATACTCGAGGACTTATTTGTACTCCAAGCGACTTGGTGGTGCGAGCTTTTGATGGCTCGAAGAGATCTGTTTTTGGCGAGATTGTGCTTCCAATCAAGGTTGGACCGGAAATCTTTAATGCAACATTTTACATTATGGATATTCAGCCAGCGTACAACTGTTTATTGGGTCGTCCTTGGATCCATGGGGCAGGTGCTGTAACTTCCACTTTGCATCAAAAGCTGAAGTATATGGTTGATGGTCACGTAGTGACAGTATGCGGAGAAGAAGACATAATGATCAGTCAGCTGTCAACCTTCAAATACGTGGAAGTGGATGGGGAAATCCATGAGACGTTGTGCCAGGGATTTGAGAAGGTGAAAGTTTCTGAAGAAGTTGTTCAGTCTGAAGCTGTAGTGCAGCCCGTAGTGGCAAATCAACCTGAGGGTTCCATGTCTTCGTTGAGAGACGCCAAAGCTGTGGTCGAAGCTGGTAGCTCACAGAGGTGGGGCCAGGTGGTTGAAGTCCAGAAAAAGAAGGATACTTATGGATTGGGATATAAGCCATCCAAAAGAGATGAGGATCCCCCAAGATTCTATGGCCCTGTCCGGTTCACTAGCGCTGGAGTTTTCTTCGACAGAGTTAATGCTGTTGAAGAAGAAGGAGACAGTGATTGTGACATGGATAGCTGGATCCGTCCTTGTGTCCCAGGGGAAAGTCTGCACAACTGGTCTTCCGAGAAAGTCATTCAAGTGACAGGCTTCGAGTAATTGCTTTGTTTTCCTATTTTGTTAATCCTACGTTCTGCCCAAGACGTAGTGATTCTGTTTGTAGGGCTTTTAACTGTCGCATGTTTTACTTTATCATCAATAAAGGACTTTTCACACTCAAATATTTTGATCTCTGTCTTTCTATTTTTATTTTTATGCATTAAAAAAACCCACATCAAAATGGCAATGTGTTTCTTTTGTTGCATCATAATAAAACATACCTCATAAATCATTGCAAGTCTTTTTGTTCAGATGACACCGATCATGACTCAGCTATAGCTCGGTATGACTTTGACAATCCAATTTATCAGGCTGAAGAAGAGGCTGACGAAGAGTGTGAACTGCCCGAAGAGTTGGCCAGATTGTTGAAGCAAGAGGAGAGAGTTATCCAACCTCATCAGGAGGAAATTGAGATTGTGAATCTGGGAACCGAGGACGCTAGAAAGGAAGTAAGAGTAGGGGCTGCATTGGAAGACAGTGTCAAGGGAAGATTGATTGAAATGCTCCGTGAGTATGTGGACATCTTCGCCTGGTCTTACCAAGACATGCCCGGGCTGGATACTGATATTGTTGTACACCGGCTACCACTCAAAGAAGGTTGTGCTCCGGTCAAGCAAAAGTTGAGAAGAACTAAACCGGAGATGTCTGTCAAAATCAAGGAAGAGGTTCAGAAACAGCTAGACGCCGGATTTCTTGCCGTAACAAATTATCCTCCATGGGTTGCTAACATCGTGCCTGTACCTAAGAAGGATGGGAAGGTCAGGATGTGTGTTGATTACAGGGATTTGAATAGAGCCAGCCCAAAGGATGATTTCCCTCTCCCTCACATTGATGTGTTAGTTGACAATACTGCTCAGTATTCTGTGTTTTCCTTCATGGATGGCTTCTCTGGGTATAACCAAATCAAGATGGCCCCAGAGGACATGGAGAAAACAACATTCATAACACCGTGGGGAACTTTCTACTACAAAGTGATGCCCTTTGGATTGAAAAATGCAGGGGCAACTTACCAGCGGGCGATGGTGACTCTCTTTCATGATATGATTCACAAAGAGATTGAAGTCTATGTTGATGACATGATTGCGAAGTCACAGACGGAAGAAGAACATCTGGTGAATCTTCAGAAGTTATTTGAAAGGTTAAGGAAATTCAGACTAAGGTTGAATCCAAACAAATGCACCTTCGGGGTGAGATCGGGAAAATTGTTGGGGTTTATTGTTAGTGAAAAAGGTATTGAGGTTGATCCTGCAAAGGTAAAAGCCATACAAGAAATGCCTGTGCCGAAAACAGAAAAAGAGGTTCGTGGTTTCTTGGGGAGATTGAATTACATTGCTAGGTTCATCTCGCATCTCACAGCCACGTGTGAACCAATCTTCAAGTTGCTAAGAAAAGATCAAGCGGTCAGGTGGAATGAAAATTGTCAAAAGGCGTTTGAAAAGATTAAAGAATACTTGCAGGAACCTCCGGTCCTTATGCCGCCAGCGCCAGGAAGGCCTTTGATTATGTATCTCACGGTTCTTGAAAATTCAATGGGTTGTGTGCTCGGTCAACAAGACGAGTCAGGTAAAAAAGAGCACGCCATCTATTACCTGAGTAAGAAGTTTACGGATTGCGAGTCAAGATACTCGATGCTGGAGAAAACATGTTGTGCACTCGCTTGGGCCGCTAAGCGTTTGAGGCAGTATATGTTAAACCATACAACCCTTTTGATTTCGAAGATGGATCCAATCAAGTATGTGTTTGAGAAGCAAGCACTTTCTGGTAGAATAGCCCGTTGGCAGATGGTTCTGACAGAATATGATATTCAGTATGTTTCCCAAAAGGCCATTAAGGGAAGTGTTTTGTCAGAATATCTCGCTGAACAGCCAATTGAGGATTATCAACCGATGAAGTTCGAATTTCCGGATAAACATATCATGTATCTGAAGATGAAGGATTGTGAAGAGCCTTTGCCTGATGAAGGACCTGAGATTCGATCTCAATGGAAGATGGTTTTTGATGGGGCTGTTAATTCATATGGCAACGGAATCGGGGCAATCATTACGACTCCACAGGGTTCTCATATACCCTTTACTGCCCGATTAGCGTTCATATGCACCAACAATGAGGCGGAGTATGAAGCATGCATCATGGGGTTAGAAGAAGCAATTGATTTGAGAATCAAGAACCTCGATGTTTATGGTGATTCTGCGTTGGTGGTGAATCAGATTACAGGAGAATGGGAGACTCGTCAAGTAAATCTCGTTCCATATAACAATTATGCCAGAAGATTGTTACCTTTCTTTGACAGAGTAGACTTCCATCACATTCCCCAGATAGAGAATCAGATGGCTGATGCGTTGGCAACTTTGTCATCAATGTATAAAGTGAATCTTTGGAATGAAGCTCCCTCAATCAAAATCATGTGCTTGGATAGACCTGCTTTTGTATTTGCAGTTGAAGGGGTATCAGATGGCAAGCCTTGGTATCATGACATTAAAGTCTTCTTGAAGAGTCAGGAATACCCAGCTGGGGCATCTTCCAAGGATAAAAAGACATTGAGGAGGTTATCAGGAAACTTCTTTTTGAACAAGGATGATGTGTTGTACAAGAGAAACTTTGACATGGTCTTGCTACGTTGTGTTGATGAACACGAGGCAGGCTTGTTAATGGAAGAGGTTCACGAAGGTTCCTTCGGTACTCATGCCAATGGGCATGCTATGGCCAGAAAATTGTTGAGAGCGGGGTATTATTGGATGACTATGAAGTCTGACTGTTTTAAATACGCCCGGAAATGTCATAAATGCCAGATTTATGCTGACAAGGTGCACGTACCGCCTACTCCTCTGAATGTTTTGTCGTCACCTTGGCCTTTTGCCATGTGGGGCATCGACATGATTGGAAAGATTGAGCCGACTGCATCAAATGGACATCATTTTATCCTGGTGGCTATTGATTATTTCACGAAGTGGGTGGAAGCAGCATCGTATGCCAATGTCACCAAACAAGTGGTAGCCCGGTTTATTAAGAAGGACATCATCTGCCGGTATGGAGTCCCGGAGAGAATCATTACTGATAATGGTTCAAATCTGAATAACAAGATGATGAAGGAGCTATGCCAGAGCTTTAAAATCGAACATCACAATTCCTCTCCCTATCGTCCGAAGATGAATGGGGCTGTTGAAGCGGCTAATAAGAACATAAAGAAGATTGTGCAGAAGATGGTAGTGACATACAAAGACTGGCATGAGATGTTGCCTTACGCTTTGCATGGTTATCGTACTTCGGTACGCACATCAACTGGGGCAACTCCTTTCTCACTGGTGTATGGCATGGAAGCAGTCTTGCCATTAGAAGTTGAGATTCCTTCTTTGAGAATTTTGACAAATGTGAAGTGGATGAAGCTGAGTGGGTGCGTTCCCGGCTGAATGAACTGAACCTCATTGAAGAGAAGAGATTGAAAGCCATTGCGCATGGCCGGTTGTATCAGAGCATGATGAAGAAAGCCTTTGATCAGAAGGTGCGTCCTCGGTGTTTTCAAGCTGGTGAATTAGTTCTGAAAAGGATCACTCCTCCTCAAACAGATCACAGGGGCAAGTGGACTTCGAATTACGAAGGGCCATATGTAGTAAGACAGGTTTTCTCTTGTGGAGCCTTATTACTCTCAACTATGGATGGCGAAGATTTTACGTCCCCTGTGAACGCGGATGTAGTCAAAAAATACTTTGCGTAAAAGAGACCCGCTGAACATAAAAAGAAGGTTCAGGCAAAAATGGGGCATCCTGGCGAACCATAAAAAGAAAAGGTTCGGGCAAAAATTAGGGATAAAAAGAGAAAGAATAAACCCGCAAGGTTGAAAACCTGAAAAGGCAACCTTGGCAAAAGTGGGTATCCCGGTGGATTGAAAACCCGAAAAGGGCGATCCAGGCAAAAGTTAGGGATTTTGAAGCAAAGACTACGATCCGCGTTCGATCTGTGATCACCGTTCACACTTGGAAAATTCAGAGGAAAGGAATCAGTCCAGTTAGTCGTCTTCGAAGGCCAAAGTATCTGCGGATGAGCAAGTCATATGGGTTATAGCTGAGTCTAGTCATGGTGGATGTCTGTTCCCCACATTGCCGACATTTGTATTTTCTTTTGCTTTTTGCGCAATTACCTCTTTTCAGTTAAAGAGCTATCGTTTCTGTTTTATCTATTTTGTTTGTGAAAATGTCCGATATTTTTGATAAAAACATCACATGCTAAAACATTGAGCTTTATGACACAAGACGGAAAAACAGTGGCAATTGCTTAGGCGACAGTCACCATGTGGATAATCAATGTATTCATTCTTGCACGTAGACTTTTTGTTGGTTTTGCAGGATGACAGATGTACCTCCCCAGTAGAGTTGCTCTCTCCATCTTTGAAGTCTGATCGTCCTCAGCGGTTGGATGTTTTCCCCAGTAGAGTAGAGCTCTCCCCTACTTTGAAGTCTGATCGTCCTCAGCAGGTTATTACTCTTCCCCATCAGAGTACCGAGGGTCGTCTTCCTCAACCAGAGTATAAAGAAGTAATTCCCTAAGCGGAGTTGTTAAGGATCGTCCTCCTTAGCAGGATATAAGAGGTTTTTTCCCAGGCCAGGGTTGTGACTTGGCACATCTTTCTTCAGCAAGTGATGTCTCCCCACGGAGCATGGGCAGCTATTTGTTCCCCAGCTAGTCAGGAAGCATGTGTTATCCCCTAGCAGAGTGGATGTTGACAATTACTTTTTCTCCCAAGTGGAGTCGTTGAGGATCGTCTTCCTCAGCAAAGTACAGAGGATTATATACCCAGCCGAAGTCGTGTTTGGAGTGTTATTCCCCATCAAGTACTCAGAAGATGTTTGCTTTAAGGTGAGTGTTGTCGTACCTCCCGCAGGAAGTTTGTGGACGAAGATGTTATTATCCCCACAGGGTCCTGATGTCTACTTTCCGCAGTTGGTCAGAAAGTATAGTTTAGGCGACAATGGTTTGATCTAATACCCAACAGGGTGAGGGTAAAGTTAACTGCCTAGTAGCAGATTAAGCTCATTTCCCTAAGCAGAGTCTGGTGGTGAAGGGTATCCCCAGCAGGTCTTAAGGCCGATCGTTTTTGGCAGGCGCCGAAGCCAAGTTCTGAAATAGTTGGTCGTCCCCAGCGGTGGAATTTCCATCTTCAGTATTCATCTCCATCCCCAGCTGAGTGGGTATTCTCTCGGAGCTTCGTCCATCTCCAACAGAGTTGTTGATCTTGATATTCCTCAACAGAGTAGGTATTCTCTCGGAGTTTCGTCCATCTCCGACAGAATTGGTGATTGTGATCTTCCCTAGCAGGGAGAAGTTTTCCTCAACAAGTTTTCCTTTGTTTCAGTGGCAATTTAGTTTGCCGTCCCCAGCGGAGTTGCTTCTGGTCTTCAGCATTTATTTTACTGGGACGTCTCTTTTGCATTGCATAAGCATTTGTTTTGCATAACATCCTCCCAAATGCGTAGCATTTCCACTTCGTGTGGAGCATTACGGCAAAATTCAAACATATGCATCTGAAGCATAAGCCAGGTTTGAGTTTTCTTTCGTCAGGAAAGCCGGGTCTCAGGAAGATATCTCTACTCCACAGGTGGTGGGTTAAGCAATATTTGACAATTCTCCGATAGGGTGTTTTGCCAGGATTGTTTACCCTTGATTTTATTTGTACCCCTTCGTCCAGGTGGTCCTTTGGTTTATTCCCTCGAAATTTTTACCGTCAGACACTCGTCCGTGTTCGAACCTTTTAAGCCAATGCCCGTCCGTATTGACTTTTGACACCCGTCCGTGTTCTTTCAGCACCCGTCCGTGTTTGAACCCTGTTTCAATGCCCGTCCGCATTGACATTTGGCACTCGCCTGTGTTTCCGTCAGCACCCGTCCGTGTTTGAACCTTTGATTTCAATACCCGTCCGTATTGACCTTTTGATGACACTCGTCCGTGTTGCCTTCCATTCCCCCAGCGAGTTTAATTCCCGATAAAGTTGCTTTACACCCTTTTCAGTACCCGTCCGTATTGAAACCTTTTACACCCGTCCGTGTACCTTTTCAGTACCCGTCCGTATTGAAAACTCTTACACCCGTCCGTGTATCCTCTTCAGTACCCGTCCGTATTGACTTTTTACACCCGTCCGTGTACCTCTTTGATACCCGTCCTTATTGAACTTTCGACACTCATCCGTGTTGCATTTCAATCCCCAGAGAGGTCGCCTTGAACCTTTTTTACACCCGTCCGTGTACCTTTTTTCAATACCCGTCCGTATTGAAATCTCTTACACCCGTCCGTGTACCTTTTTCAATACCCGTCCGTATTGCAATCTTTTACACCCGCCCGTGTACCTTTTTCAATGCTCGTCTGTATTGAATCCCTTTGGCACCCGTCCGTGTTTGAACTTTTGTTTCAATGCCCGTCTGCATTGACATATGGCACCCGTCCGTGTACCCCTTTTTTCAGTACCCGTCCGTATTGAACCTCTTTACAACCGTCCGTGTATCTTCCCAATACACGTCCGTATTTGATTCCTTGACACCCGTCCGTGTTCATCCCCAGTGTAGATAACACTCGTTTGTGTTTATTTCAGGACTTTTCAATACAGTTTTGGTTTCCAACACTCGTACGTGTTGTGACAGTGCAGCATTTATTGTTTATTCCCCAGTGGAGTCGTCGCTCCTTTGAGGATTGCAAATTTCAGGTTTCTTATGGTATTCAATCTCCGTGAATCCTTGGAACGCATGATAGCCGTCACTATCATACCTTCAGGATCAAGTTGATTGAATAGGGGCAGCTGTAACATCCCAAAATTTGCCTTGTTGTTTTTAGCTAACTGGCTTATATTTCTTTTCATTTCTTGCATTAGCATTTGTGCATAGCATTGGTTCTTAGCATGGGATCAAGGTACTTGGTCCATATTCTCAAGTCTCGAGCTTCAAGGTGGTTCAGAGGGTTCATTATATCTTCATGAGATCAAGATTGGCAAAGAATTTCAAGTGATTCCTTCCTTCCTGATCAGGAGGGCCAATTAGGGTTTTTAAGATCAAGAGGACTTCTTGAAAGGCTTGGTGTGTTCAAGCATACTCCTGTGGTTTTCTTTATGCTCACAAGTGCACATAGATGAGGGTTTGGTTATTGATTCATCGTGGAGGATGTTCAGCGGATCAGTTGCTTGTGAACTAAGCAAAAGTCAACTGTAAATGAGAAAGTCAACTGTGGAATTTTGAGGTTCTTTTCATGGTTTTCAAGGTCTCACATCCCCATATGGCATCCAATTGTCAAGATTCGTTCCATTTATCAAGAATCAAGAGGTTGTACAAAGGTTACTAAATTTGGAAAATGACCCATAATTGAAACTTTCCATTTTTGGCAATTTTTCTTCCATATTCAACTTGACTTTTCATCATCAAGGAAGCTCCAAATGAATTTTCATCCAACATGAAAGTTGAAGATCTTCCTCTCCCATTTCCAAAAAGTACTAGACCATTTCCATATCATTTGTGGAACTCTAGTTATGGCCAAAACAATGCAAGGTGCTTTTCATGGATTCCTTATATGTCAAATTTTCCAATTTTTGCATTTTTGCACAAATGGACTTGTAATGTTCCCAATTGCTTCATGTCACATTATAATATCAAAATACAAGTCAAGAAGATCATTTGTGGCCTTTGAATCAATTAATGCCATGCCATTTTTCTCATTATTCTCACAAAGTGCAAAAATGCTAAATTAATTCAAAGCTTGCAAACCAAGAAAGTGCAAGGCCCAAAATCAATCCAGAAGTGGTATGGGAGTAAATTGGAGGTGAATTATGCTGAGAACAAGGGTTTCCCACGTGCAAATTAGTGGTGGTGGTGTAAAATGCATTTTTGCAATTCCACTCAAATCTCATTAACAAGAGCTCTAATCACTTCCTAATCTCAATCAGTGAACTAATCAAGAGTATATAACCTTACTCATGCTCTCACAGCTAGGGTAGAGACTCAAATTTGCTCAGTTTCCATTTTTCACTCTCCACTTTCTCATTTTCGTTTCTCCTTCTCCATAAGGTGTTTTTGAGAAATTCTTTCATATTTGGAATCAGTGAAGAGAGTAGAACCAGAATCAACCATCATCTGAAGCTCATACTGAGATTTTCACCAAGCTCCATTCAAGAGGGTTCAAGTTCAAAACTCAAGATCTAGCACGATTCCAAGCTCTAGTTGCATTTATTTTGCAATTAGAGGTTCCAAGGACTTGATCTGCAGCTTTTGGAAGGCGTTCTTGTGCAATTTTAAGTTCTTCAAGATCTCAGGTTAGTGATTTTTTCACCATCACAGAACTTGAATTTTTGATATGCAAAATGATCTATGATGTGCACTGAACATGCTGATATATTTTATTTGAAGACTGGACGTGTAATTTGTGAGATATGTGGATTTAAAGTTTTAGATCTAAACTTGTTTTCGTTCGATTCTCTTTTTGTGTTTGTTGTTTGTTAAAATGGACCGGATATTCATGATCCTTGCATTTTTCTGATCAAAATGGTATACTCATACGTATTTTCTGGAAAAATTCACGTCACGGCTCACCGGAGAGGGTGGCCGGAGCCCTAGCTCCGGCGGCCGGAATGTTCAGTCCGGCGGGGAGGAAGGCAAGTGAAGAAGACGAAGCAGGACCGTCCGTTCCTTGATCGTGCGCTCATCCTTGCGCCACGTGTCCGTTTTGTTTATGTTTTATTTTATTGGTTCCGTGTTTGCCATTCCACGATAACACCATGCACCCTTTACATCGTAGCCTTCATTTTGTTTTTGTTTTTGATCATGCGATGGAGATTTGGACACCTCATTAATGAGGTCACATGCCAGACATGTGACTGGTGTAGCATGTTCCTCAAGTCGTTGGTGCGCGCAGGTCCACGTGCTTATGGTGTGCTGTTTTAATCCGTCTGTTAATCTCATTTACCTCTCCATCGTGTTGACTTCTTGGTGCGCGTTGGATCCATTGGTTGGCTGAGATCGTTGCTGAATGTTGACCGAATTACCATGCTCCCTCGTTGACTCCGTTTGGGCCCATTTCTTTTGGGTTTCGCTGTTTGCACCCTCCCTCTTCTGGGCCTATCTTTTTTCAACGCTTTCTCTTTACTGTTGACACCCCCTCCCTGGTTTTATTTCTATTTCTTTTTCTTCTTTTATTTTAATCATTTGCTTTGCATTTTATTTTTTTAAAATTACTTTTATGCATCTAAAAATCATACAAAAAATCATGGAACTTATTCTTAGTTTTATCTTTTTTTTCATATTTTATTTTCTCATTTTATTTTTATTTTGGCATCTGTTTTAATTAATTGTTTTATTTCCTTTTCTTATTTGTTCCACTTGCACACACCAACTTGTGAAATTTATTTCTCCTCATCCACAATTCATTTTTGACCCATTCTTTTTGCATCTGTTAGGTGACATTTTAAACTGCATAAAAACATTTTTGTTTCATTTTTAAAACTTTTCCATATTGCATTTTGGTCCCTTTCTTTCGCATGTTGAATCATTGTTCTTATGTGACCTTTGTCCATTTGTTTGAGATACTTAGTTTGTGAATTTTGGTTTGATATTTTTGTACTTGTTACTTGACTGAGTTAGCTCCTGTTTGGATATTTTTTGGGATTTTATTAATCCACTTTGCTATTTTTGGTTGAGTGTTGTTTGTGATACAAGTTTGGTTGAGCTATACTTTGGTACTTGATCTAGTTTGGATGCATTTGCTTACTTGTGATGGAGTGATGCTTAATATGTTTTTATGGTATGATCATGTACTGTTTGAGCTTACTTGTGGCCTTGGAATCATCTCTTTTCACTCATTTTTCTATTTGTTCTTGATTTTACAAAGTGTTGTTATTTTGACTTGAGTTTTGTGGATGTCTTTCTCACTTTTGGTGCATGCTTTGAATGTGTTGCTTGATGATTAATCTTGTATGACTTGAGTTTGGGTTTGATATGACATTGATGTATATGCTACTGCCTCTTGAGTTCTATATTTGATTTTCATGTTACTTGAGCATTGTTGGATGCATTTGGTTTGAATTATGTGATGCATATCATCCCTTTTGGCTTTGTAACTTCTTTGGTGCATCGTATTGCATAATATGAACCTCTTTTGCATATGTGGATTGTTAATGCTGATATGATATGAGTTCTGGTCTTGTTTCATTTTCATCTTGTTTCTCTCATGTCACTTTGGTATGAGATCCATGTGTGTTTAATTGTGCATTTAATTCAAGTGTGCTTGCATCCTTCCATGTTTACCTTTGCATGATTACTTGAAGTGATTTGCATTAATCTTTGAAACATGTTGATTGACTTGAGTTGGATATTTATGATATGATGTACTTGTTGCCCCATCTTGTTACTCATCTTCTCCTTCTCTTTCTTCTTCATCTCTTTCACTCTTTTCATCCCTCGAGTCTCGAGACTTGTTTAAGTCTTGGACTCTCTCCCGTTAGAGCTACCTAGTCCAACTTAATTTTTGATTAAGCTTGGAGTAGGATTAACATTAGGTTAGGTAGTCGTCTCTCCTAAACCTCACTAACCATAGGACATCCATGCATGATAACATTAGGACTCTTAATTCCCCTTTAGAGTTTCCTTTGTGTCGTCTCTCTTTTCATCTCAAAACTTCTTCAAGACACGTAATAAAAGTTAACGTGTATTGCGCTTGAGCCTTCTATGTGGGAAGTGGGGATTGAGGGGCTTCCTCTCATTCTTCTAGGATACCTAGTGTTTGTCCTGTTGGGGACGACGCACGGAAGTATTCGTTCCTGTATTCAAGACTTGGGTTCAATGCAAGTTGCGAAACGACTTAAAAGACATTTCTGTCTAAAAAACACCAAACAAATTCAATCTTTTTATCCTTCGGGATTGTTGGGTTTCAAACTTCATTTTCAGAAAAGAGCTCGCCGCTCACGTAAAAACGCTTACACACCCGTGGTCGTACCCACGAACTACGTCAGCTCTGATTCCTCTCTCTCGTCCGATTGAGGATACGTAGGCACAAGACAGTGGTTGTCTTGGCGAGCAACCTTCCCCCACAGTTCCCGTTCAAACTACGTTGACTCTGACTTTCCCATTGCACTGAGGGAGTACGTAGGCCTAGGACAACGATACCGTCCTATCGAGTCACTTCCTTTTCTTTTCTTCTTCGTTTCTCCGTTCTTTTTAGTTCTCATTTTCTTCTCCGGTCCAGTAGCAGTGGAGTTCCAGATGACGACACCCTTTGATGCAGACAGCAAGCGTGGATCCCGTCGAGTACGATGGACGTGTTGGGTGCTAACATCTTCCCTTCACGTAACCGACTCCCGTACCCGTTCTCTTGGTCGCGTGACCATGCTCTTTCCCTTCTTTCAGGTTTATGCAGTGTTCCCTTTCCCTCTCTTAGGATAAATACACTTTGTTGGCGACTCTGTGTTCTTTTGCGCCACTCTCGCGTTTGTACCGTTGGATGCGAATCTTTTCGGGAGTGACAATCAACAAACTTATTCTCATCTCGAGGAATATGATACAACTTTACTGTTGTAAAAAATGTCAATAGTCTCCTCGTATAATCTCTATATAGAATCAGATGTGTCTGGTGCGTGTACCAATTCCCATTCACTTGATTGATTACCAAAGCTGAATCACCGAAGATATCGAGGGTCTTAATTCGCAAATTAATCACCTCCTCAATCCCCATTATACAAGCTTCATATTCTGCTTCATTGTTGGTGCATCCGAAAGTTACTCGGGCAGTGAAGGGCATATGAACACCCTCCGGCGTGATAAGAACTGCTCCAACTCCGCATCCATTCATGTTGACGGCCCCATCAAACATCAAACTCCATTTGGATTCAGGGTCTAGCCCCTCCTCCGGGAGTGGTTCCTCGCAGTCTTTAACTTTGAGAAACATGATGTCCTCATCAGGGAAATCAAACTTCATGGGTTGGTAATCATCAATCGGCTGTTGCGCAAGATAGTATGACAAGATACTTCCTTTGATGGCTTTCTAAGAAGTATACTGGATATCATATTCTGTCAAAACCATTTGCCCCCGTGCAACTCTGCCTATCAGTGCTGGTTTCTCGAAAATGTACTTGACTGGATCCATTTTGGAAATCAACAAAGTTGTGTGCGTGAGCATATACTGCCTCAGTCGCTTAGCAGCCCATGCCAATGCACAACATGTCTTCTCAAGCATTGAGTATCGGGACTCGCAGTCAGTGAATTTTTTGCTCAGGTAGTAGATAGGATGCTCTTTCCTACCTGTCTCGTCGTGTTGACCGAGCACACAACCCATAGACTCTTCAAGCACTGTCAAGTACATTATCAAAGGTCTCCCTGGGACTGGAGGCATTAAAATTGGAGGTTCCTGCAAGTATTTTTTTATTTTATTGAATGCCACTTGGCAATCGTCATTCCACCTGACCGTTTGATCTTTTCTTAGCAGTTTGAATATTGGTTCACATGTGGCTGTTAGGTGATATATGAACTTTGCAATGTAGTTCAATCTACCCAGAAAACCACGAACCTCTTTTTCTGTTTTCGGCTCAGGCATGTCTTGGATTGCTTTCACTTTGGCAGGATCTACCTCAATCCCTTTTTCACTTACGATGAAACCCAGCAGCTTTCTAGAACGCACCCCGAAAGTGCACTTGTTCGGATTCAACCTCAAACGGAACTTTCTCAACCTTTCAAACAACTTCTTCAAGTTAATCAGGTTTTCTTCTTCTGTTCGCGACTTGGCAATCATATCATCCACATAGCATTCAATCTCTTTGTGAATCAAATCGTGAAATAATGTTGCCATTGCCCGCTGATACGTTGCCCCTGCATTTTTCAACCCAAAAGGCATCACTTTATAACAGAATGTACCCCATGGGGTAATGAACGTGTTCTTCTCCATATCCTCAGGCGCCATCTTGATCTGATTGTACCCGGAGAAACCGTCCATAAATGAGAACACTGAAAACTGAGTTGTACTATCAACCAACACGTCTATATGAGGTAAAGGAAAGTCATCCTTCGGACTTGCTCTGTTTAGATCCCGGTAATCCACGCATATTCTGACCTTACCATCTTTCTTCGGCACAGGAACAATATTTGTAACCCATGGTGGGTAATTGGTGACTGCCAGAAATCTCGCATCTAACTATTTTTGTACCTCCTCTTTGATTTTGAGAGCCATTTATGGCTTAGTTCTCCGAAGCTTCTGTCTGACAGGAGGACAAATTTCTTTCAACGGTAACCTGTGCACAACAATGTCTGTATCTAACCCCGACATATCTTGATATGACCAAGCAAAGATGTCGACATATTCCTGCAGCATACTGATCAACTCCTTCTTTACCTCGGCCTGCAGATTGGATCCAATCTTAATTTCTTTCCTTGCGTCCTCGGAACCAATGTTGATAACCTCAATTATCTCTTGGTGAGGTTGAATGATCCTCTCCTCCCGCTTCAGCAATGTAGCCAATTCTTCGGGAAGTTCACAGTCTTCTTCATCCCCTTCTTCGGCTTGATAAATCGGTTTGTCAAAGTCATACATGGCCATAGCAAAACTGTTATCAGTGGAATCCGGAGGATCAAGTCTGCACGAGGGGGTTCATGCTTTATTTTAGAATTTATTTTTGAAAAACAAAAAGAAAACAAGACATTGCCATTTTTAATTTTTTGTGCAAAAATAAAAGATGAAAGACAGGGAACGAAATTTGAATGCAAAACGTCCTTTATTAATGATTAAAAATTGCAAATGAAAATGTGTGGCCCTACAAATGAATATGTACGCCTTGGGCAGAGCGCAAGATTTTAACATGCATGATGATTAGAGAAAAATAAAGAAAATTACTCTGTTTGAAAAGTAACTTGAATGATTTCCTCAGCGGACCAATTTTGCAATTGTTGTCTCGAAACACGTGGGCGTACCCAATTGTCCAAGTCACAATCACTGTCGATGCCATCCTCTGCAGTTGCACAAGATTGATCTGTATATATGATTCCACCACTGCTGAAAGTGATGGGTCCCTTGTACTTTGCAGCCGAATCCAGAGATGGTTGGTAGCCAATACCAAACTTGTCCTCTTTCACTGATGTCTCGATCAGCTTGCCCCAACCCTGGGCATTACCTGCTCTAACAACCTCGACGGCCTGCTTATAAGACGAAATTGACGTGCCGGCTCCAGCTGGTGTAGGAGAAGATTCAGGCACTTTATCAATATTCACTGCCTCGAACGACTGGAAAAGCATTTCATGGATTTCCCCATCCATCTCAATATACTTGAATGTGGACAAGTGACTGACAAAAATGTCCTCTTCACCAGACACAGTTACTACTTGTCCTTCAAACACGTATTTCAGCTTCTGATGTAATGTGGATGTAACAGCCCCGACCACATGAATCCATGGAGGACCTAATAAACAGCTATAAGCAGGTTGTATATCCATCACGTGGAATGTAGACTTGAACACTTGAGGTCCAATTTGCACAGGTAATTCCACTTCACCGAAAATAGATCGTTTTGACCCATCAAACGCCCTAACAACCAGATCACTCGGCCTCAAAATCAATCCATCAACCTCCAACTTCATCAGCGCCTTCTTAGGCAAGACATTAAGCGAAGAACCAGTGTCTACCAGCACGTGGGACAACATCGAGCCCTTACACTCCATTGTAATATGCAGAGCTTTATTGTGGTTTCTACCTTCAGAAGTCAAATCTCGGCTCGTGAAACCCAACCCATGGCTGACATTGACATTAGAAATCACACTCTCGAGCGGATTGACAGTAATTCCCTGAGGAACATAAGCTATCTTTAACACTTTCAGCAAAGCCTCTCGGTGTGCATCAGAGCACATCAATAATGACAAAATTGAGATCTTTGAGGGCGTCTAGTTCAATTAATCAACGATTTTGTAATCACTTTTCTTTATTATTCTCATAAACTCCTCTACCTCGCTGTCGAAGGTAATTTTGGGATCTGCTTCAGGCACGGGCACACTCTCAGCCGCTTGTTTTCATTTAGCTCTCGCCGCAACCTCAACTTCTTTATTGCTTCGAAGAGTTTGTGGAGCAAACAACCTTCCACTCCTGGTAAAGCCGTCTAAACCACCCACATTATCAACATTTGAACCAGCCGATGTTCCAACTTCCAGCTTCTTCCCCTCATGGTACACATCCACCCCATAGTGCCATGGGACTGCTTTCTCATAGGTAAGCGAAACCGGCCCTGGCACCGTGATGGTAACAGGGCTGGGTCTTTCCGGCGCAATAATCGCTACAGGAGCTGCCCTTGCAGGTACCTGAATTTCAGCAGGGGTATAATAAATTGTCACAGCTGACACCTCATCATTATCTTTCACAACACGGTCAAACTGTAAATAGCCTTCACTAATCAGATTCTGTAAACCAATCCTCAGTCTGTCACAGCCATTATCTTGACCCATACATTCCAAACAATCTTGGTCACAACCCGGGAACACCTGTCCCTTCAACAGACGATCTTTCACTACTAGTAATGAAGTCTTCAACCGATTGATATCTGTCACCAAGTTCAACCTCTTTCTATCCTCAATGGCGTGCGCATTTGCCCCGTCATGGTTTGACATAGGGTTCTGGATAACATTAGGAGGTGGAGAAAAGTTGATTGCTTTAGCATCTATCAGATCCTGCACCTTATTTTGAAATGCCCAGCACTTTTCGGTGGTGTGCCCCGGAGCACCCGAATGGAAATCGCAGCGGGCATTAGCATCATAATTGGATGGCAAGTTACCAGCAATAGGAGGTCTCATGGTACGAAGTTCAACCAATTTCAATTGGAGTAACTGGGGTAACAATGATGAGTAAGTCATAGGAAGAGGGTCAATTTTGCGGTCCCTCTGCCTAGACCTTTGTTGGAACGGTGGTCGCTGTTGTTGAACCTGCTGTTGTGGCTGCTGTTGCTGAACAGGTGGTGTTGGAATTATCACTGCATCCACTTGGTGATAAGCCTGAGAACGTCCTTTTCCCCGTCCTCTGTACACATCGCTTGTCTCGCCTTCTCTACTTCTCTGCCCATTAGCAAAAGGTTTCTTTGTTCCTGAAGAACCAGCACCACTTACATCCTGAATCTTCCCCAGTTTCAACAAATTCTCAATCCTTTCACCAGCAATTACGATATCAGAAAATCCCGTCGACGGACAAGCAGCCAATCTGTCAAGAAATGTCTCTTGCAGGGTACCCATGAACATATCTGCCATTTCTCTCTCAAGCAAAGGGGGTTGAACCTGGGCGACCATTTCTCTCCATATTTGCGCGTACTCCTTAAAGCTTTCCTTAGCGCTCTGCGACAACCCTTACAGCTGAGTGTGGTTGGGAGCCATATCGATATTATACTGATATTGTTTCAGAAATGCTTCTACCAAATCTTTCCAGCTTCTCACAGTAACCCTGTTCAACTTCATGTACCAAGTCAATGAAGCTCCAGCCAAACTGTCTTGAAAATAGTGCATCCACAACTTCTCGTCATCAGTGTGGGCTGAGATTCTTCCAAAGTAAGCCTGAATATGTGTCTGGGGACATGTATTGCCATTATATTTGTCAAAAGTGGGTGGCTTGAACTTTGGAGGAATTCTAACCCCCGGTACCAGACCCAGATTAGTAACATCAATGCCTAGAGAGTTCTTGCACTCCATAGCCCTGATTTTCTCAGCCAGTTCATCATACCTTCTGTCATTGGGATTACCCATATCAGCATCCAGCAAGGTGAATTGATCTTCCTGAACATCCTCATTAACACCAACATTTCTGGCAGCCCCAGTAACCAGATTACCATTAGGAATCGAAGTACCAATAGGAGGAGGAGTGTCCTTTGGCTGTGAATTGTCAACGTGATTACCTTCCGGCGTGACCTCTGAACGCTCGACCATAAGTCTTAACCTCTCTTGGTTCTGTTCCATACCAGTCATGAGATCCATGAACTGGTCCATACGGGCCTTCATCTTAGCCAAATCATTCTGAATTTGATCAACCATTCTGTTTCGATTGCCTCATGTGGAGTAGCGATGTATGTGATCGGTAGCAATACTTTCTGAAACAAAATAACTATGAGAACCAGATAGGGTACCTGAAAAGCAAACAAAATGAAAAAATGAAATGCATGCAATGCAATGTTATGTTTTTTTATTCCCAGGCCTTTTCGTGCCCCGATTTCGGTATTTTAGAAGTCCGCAGCATTTAGATAACACACGAGATACAACAGTTGATAAAAATATTCATTCAGACAAGTGCACAGATAGGTGTAGAACCCTGTGAAGCGGAGTCGTAACCAAGTGTCAGTGAACAGTGATGTAATATCAGGAATGCCCCTGGAGAAAATACTGAGCATATCATAACTGGAAGAAAGCCCAAAGGGACTGAGTCTGGACAAATATTTGAAAACAAATAACCCAAACTCAGAAATTAAAGCAATGACTCCTACAACAATTCTGTAGGTAATCGGATAGCATCAACATAATGAAAGCTAAGACGGATGAAACACCACATCCTGTAACCCTAGACTGAGCCTCTTGACCTCCTCAAATAGCACAACATTCTCGAGATCTTCCGGCGCCTCAATTAGGCCTCTGATCAAGCGTTCTCTCAAACTAAAGGATTGGTACAAAGTGTTGATATTCTGACACAATTCTTCCCCATTAGTACTACCATAGCCTGGCTCTGTCCTGGACTTCTTCACTTCTGCCCGGATCTTGAGATCAGCTATTTCAGCCTGAGCTTCCTGTAATAGCTTCTGACTTTCTTCCAAACTATCTCGGTAACTTCGTCGTTGAGCATGTACAGCTTTCAATTCTTCATCTGAGGTCCTGGCCTTCGCTTCCAATTCTTCAACCTTAGCTTTAAACTCTTCCTCTACCTTGTCCTGGCGCTTCTGGTCGTCGGCCCCTTTTTGTTGCCACAAGGTAATAGCCTCATTAGCTTCCTTCAAAGACTTCTTGAGATTCCGGCGTTCTCTGGCATTATTCTTATCAATTAAGCCCCGTCTTTGGAAATAATTTAGCTTCCCTTCGAGTTCTTCTTTCCTGCTTTCAGCCATCTTCTCAGCTATGTGGACTCTTTCTTCCAACCTTCTATTATCAAATGCAGCTTTCTGATACAGGCTGGTGACGTCCGCATTCTCAACCCTGAGTTCATGAACTAAAGCTTCCAGCTTTCGGAATTCTTCAATTGGCACTGAGGTCCTTGGCTCCACTACCTTGGGATATAACAGAGGTTCGACAGAGAATGGCAACAGTGTGACGGCTACCCGACGCTTCAGCCACTCAATGTAAGGAGGATAAGTCGTAGGATCAGGTCTCCCAAACTCCATTTTACCTTTCTTAACCCGAGTGTTCCGGGCTTCAGCAATGGAAAATGACACCTGTTCGTCATCTTTGGCAAGATAAAACAAGGATTCCGCCACATCTTTTTCCAAATGAGGTTCTTTTAATGCATATCCAAACTGCTTTAGCGCGAGGACAAGATTGTAGTTGATTCCTCCCCTCCTTCCTACCAGAGGCACATTTGGAAAAGCTCCACAACTAATAAGAATAGGTATACCCACCATATCTTTCCGATGCCACCAGACTATATCTTCAGCCATCAACCCATCAGCCTCTTGGAGCACTTAACAGTTCCTCGGAGATCCACAAAAGCTCCTATCTTTGGCAAATGTCTATAAAACCAAGCATGGAATAAGGGAGCACATCATACTACCAATCTTCCTCATTTTTTCTCATTCTTGTAATGCACGGAATGGTATACATCGCCCAACAAAGTTGGGATTGGATTCTTCTTGACAAAGATACTGATTGCATCCATATCAATAAATCCAGCTATATTCAGAAACAGACAAATTCCGTACACACAAAGAGCTAAAATTGCATTAGAGGTAACCAAATCACCATTAGCAAAACCTTTCTTTGCTTCTTCAATCAGAAAGTCTAGATGGAACCCTTTACAACCCTTCTTTTCCTTAACATTATCTTTAACCACAGATACCCTCAAATGAATAGCCTCTACAATGACATTGTCAGGAATAGCCTTCTTTGAACTGTAGTGAGGAGGAGTATCCTTGATAGAAATCTTAAGAATATCAGAGAACTCTTCCAAGGTAGGTACCAGCAGATAATCATTGAATGTGAAGCAACGCAACTAAGGGTCATAAAACTACAAGAGAGTGTGTAGAGTATCATGCTGATCTGGAGTAAGAAGGCTCACATAACTCAAGATGTTCCCAAACCTCTTTCTGAACCTATCCAGTTGGTCACTGTCCATTAAATCTGCCAATTCTTTGATCTGTCCCACTTTAGGCTTTGGAAACTAGTAATGCACATTATTCTTTCTCGGAGGACCATCCATCTGACGTAGATAAAATACTCACCGGAATCGAAAACAATACTGAGACCTGGGAAAGAAAAAAACATAAAATGTTAATGATGTATGCAATGGGATGCAGCTAGGCATGTGATTAGAGCCAGAATCTGCAGTGTCGGTGCAACAATTGTGAGGGAGCCAAGTGTCTGTGTAGCACCATATCAAGAATATCAGACCCAAGCACCAGTAAAGAACCAGATCCAGAATACCAGAACAAAGTACCCAAATCAATGATCATATAAGAACCACACATAGGGTGGGTAGAAGGTCAAGGTTACCTGCAAACCTGTAAACAACCCCCCATCTCACAGGTAGGATCCTCAGATTTGGATCCCGGAATGAGAAGCAATAGCACATTCAGCCCGTAGAATACAATGCTATCGCCAAACAAAGAGATCATCATCTGATTCACCACAAAATAAAGGCCATCCTATGCAAGTTCCAAAGTGGGCCCTCGGGTGCGAATGGGTTTTCCACAGAATGTGGTCTGCCACTTTCACCACTAAAGAGGGATGTTTCCACTAAGGTCCTCAATGATCGGTCACCAGATGCACATAACCCTCAAAGTCATACCCTGAATAAGGAAAACCCTCAAAGCAAGATAATCCTAAGAAAGTCGCACTCTGGCTGTGTAACTCACAACTACTCCCGTGGCTAAATACCATGAGAGTCCTGTGACTGTCCACTCTAAGTCCTAAAGTATACTCGAGCCTGGGTAATGGGCTTATCTCACAGTAACAACCCCATCCCGCCAAAGAAAACCAGACAGTCCAGAATATATAATGCATGATATAAATAAAATGCAATAAAGGCGGTAAAGTAAAGCGATAAAGCTGTAAATAAAAGCAGTAAAGATATACTAAAGCAAAACAAAGCAAACACCCAAAAAGCAAAACAAGCAAGCGCTAGGAGAGACTCGCATCAGGGAGGGACCAGCAAGAGGTCAACTCTCCCCAGCAGAGTCGCCAGCTGTCGCTCCCGGGATTTTCATCCAGGTACAAACGCGAAAGTGGCACGGAAGAAAGAAAGAGAGTCGTCAGCCAGGCATTTTTACCCCAAAGAAAGGGAAAGGTAATGCTACACAAACCCGGGAGAAAGGAAAGAACAAGGTCTCGCGAACCAAAGAGAAAGGGTAAGGGAGTCGGTTACGTGAAGGGAAGGTTATCGCACCCCTTCACGTCCGTCGTACTCGACGGGATCCACGCTTAAAGTACTGCTCAAAGGGTGATAGAAAAGATGCTGGAAAAAGAACGAGAAACAAATGTAGGGAAAATAAAAGAAGTGCTCGAATGAGTGTAACACCCTAATTCCCATCGCGAATAAATAATACACAAATAAATCAGAGTAAATAAAAATTTATTTTTCCGACAAAAACAGGGATGCCACATTTAAAGAAATAAAATACAATCCCTGCTCATAAATTTCGATACATAGCACAAAATAGAATACCCTCAAAGGGGAAACTTTTTCCATATAGAAGGAAAGGTTAATTATGGAATAAAGCGGAAAGATCCATAACCGACTTGTTTTACAAAATAAATCAGTTTAGAGCATCCAACTATATATACAAAAGTACTACAAAATACATTCAACAAATGTATACATATATATATATATATATATATATATATATATATATATAATCGTTCCCCGACTCCCGTGCTACGTATCAGAGCAGACACCAAGACCGACAACAGAACGGAGGGCTGGTCTTCACAAAAAGACCTCCAGCAACTCTAATCTGCAATGCCTCATAGAGCATTATAAAACAACAGAAGGGTGAAAAATAACAACTAAATCAAGATTGCATAATAATATGCAAACACACATTCAAACACATGTATAAATCATCTCACCCATACCATCACATACTAACACATATAGCATGCCACAAATACAAAACGTATCACACATAATCCAACCACGATTATGATATATGGAACCACGCCACCACATCACCACAAAACATAGGTCTATACATAAAACATATTATCCACAACTAATGTATTTACCACATATGCACACCAATTCACCAATCCAATCATAAATCTCAACACATATTCAATCAATTTACAATTTCCCACACATAATCACATAATCAATCCATTCATGATTTTCCACACATAATGCATCCATTCACAATTCTCACACATAATGAATCAAATCATGATTTATGCAAATACACAGAGACCGACACAATGACTCTATGCAAATGTCATGTGGTACCGACTTCCAACATTTCATATCTCATCACCAGTTCACTCAGGAACTATTGGAACCATCGCTCGTTACTGAGGGTCGCTCAAGTAACACCCCGTCGGGCCTACGATGTTCACCCGTCGCTTTAGGTCCCCACATGGGCACACGGCGTTTATGGATTACTTTAGGTCCCCATATGGGCACACAATCTGATCGCTTTAGGTCCCCACATGGGCACACGATCGTCTATAACCATCGCTTTAGGTCCCCACATGGGCACACGATGGTCTATAACCATCGCTTTAGGTCCCCACATGGGCACACGGTGTTATAGCAGATTCCCTCTGGAACCAAACCGTCACTCAGGACGTCACAACAATGCATATCATGATGCTTGACATACAAGGACTCATGACAATCAAATGCATCTTCACACATATATGCAACCATAATCATGCATATATTTCAACTCATCAATTCCATACATTCACAATTCAACCACATGAATTAATCAACCTCATCACATTCATGCATTGCAAATCAATTCAAACAATGCATTTCAAACCATAGAGGCCACCACACAACATACATTGAATTTCACATAAATAATGCATTTCATCACAAGCCATAAACTACCCACAACACATCATAACAACATAGATTGATATTCAATTAAACAATGTATTTCACCACACAACAACATCATTAATCACACATCGAAGTCTAATCCAAAACAATGTACATATTTGCCATAAGGCCACAACCCATCATCACAACATACCATCATGTATATTCACATCATATAACAGCACACAAGCCACACATTACATGCCAAAAGCATATAGCATGATAACACCTCAATCGTACACAATTACGACGGTAAAAGTCGACAAAATGATACATTTCCAAAGCCACGACTTAAATAATTCATCTACTGACCTCCAAACCATTTTTAATAGAAAGAATATTTCATTAGCTTTCCAACCCTTCGAATGGGGACCAAAACGGACTTACGGATCAAAAGTTATGAATTTTTGAAGTTTCTTAAATTTTTCATTTTTGCCCAGACCTGCGCGCTGAGCACTCAGCGCGCTACCTGCTGACCCTCAGCCTTAAAAACACCATTTTTAGACTTCCGGACTGTAAGACCCTAATTTTTACCCCTAAGATTTCACTCATTTCATTTGCATCTCATACCACAAACAAGATCACAGTTTGTGCTTCTCCTGAGCACCTGTGTGATTCTCTGTTGCTTACTTGTTTCTGTTTATCTAACCTCTAACCAAAAATACAAAAAAATATGCTGCCGTTTGCTTGTTTCTCTCTGTGTGTTGTGCAGGTTTGTCAAAGACAATGAAGTGGTTTCAAGTCACAGGTGTTTGTTCAAAAGCAAGATGTCTTGTGCTGAGATTCTTTAGTTTATCAGGCAGTGGCGCATATGAGTTTTGGGATTCAAATAGATTCAGATAGCTGTTGTTTTAGTTGTGGCTTGTTGTGTGGCATATGTTTATCAGAGGCTTGTGAAAAAAATTCAAGTTCGGTTTTGGGCTAAAAAATAGAGACTGGCTATCCATGACCCCTTCATAAACCACTTTTCATTATAAACCACTATTCACATTTTAACCATTTTTCCATATTCCACTTTTTGCCATTTAAACCATTTTTTTTTATAACCCATTTTCTAAACCAAATTTTCCATATGTTAAAACCATTTTTTCTATATCCAATTCTAGATTTTCCAATCCTTTTTTCCTAAACCATTTCATAACCAATTACCATCTTTGAATATCCACTTCTACAACAACCAATATCCATATCCATTTTTTCTAAACCAATTTATCCATATTCCTTTTTTTTTTCTACTATCTAATACCATTTTTTTTATTATCCAAAATTCATTCAAAATATTTTCCAAGGCCCATTTCCTATTTCTTGTTTCCAAAATCCATTAACATGTACAAAAAAAAAAGAAACACATGAACTTTACATCACACCATTCAATGCAAGCTATTTACACTACAAAAGCCAACAAGCTGCTGCATCAAACGGCCAAACCAAAACGCACAACATCAATACACAAAACGCTGCACCAAAATTCAACATCACACGAGAAAAAAAACTGAAATCAAAACGCAAAGAAAATCAGTGAAAACGACAACAAAACTTTCATTTCAAATTCGCAAGAACTCACCACAACTCATCTATAAAAGCACACTTCCTCTCATTCCAAAATCAAGCTTTCAAGAGCCAAAATTACTCTGAAAAAATTCAAACCAAAGCTTCAATTCTCCAAATTCCTTCCATAAACCTTCAATTCAATTCTTCTTTCACTTTCAATTCCAAAATTCAAAACTCCGATTCAATTTTCCATTAACCTTCACTCACCTTCTTCAATTTTCACAAAGCAAACCAACAAGAGCAATTTCCAAAAGTTCATCAACATCAACATACATAGCACAAATCCGTATTCAACAACAACAACACTATCAATTTCTGAATCAAAAGTGAAGAAGAAGATTGAAGTGTTTCTCACCATTTATGGAGGTAGTGAACATTTTTCTGTCGAAGCTTTCATCTCCATTTACGTCGCAATTTGTTTTCGGCGGTTGAAATTGTTTACATATTTGGACTCCTCTCGCTTTCCCGGTCGCAACGGTACCACATCGGAGCTCCGTCGTTCCGATCCGGCGGAGCTCAAAATTGCTAGCTCCATGGATGAATAGTGTTCTGCGCATGAAGGAGAAAGAAGAAGTGGCAGCTTGTTTAATTTTTTTTTTCTCTTTACTACATTTTGATCATTTCCTTTTTTTTTAAAAAAATTTGGTTGGTATAGCTTTGGGCCTGGCCCGTCGTAACATTATCTACACACCACCACCGTTTTTTAACACCACCTCCCTCTCATTTTGTTTTTTTCTTCTTTAATTTTCTTTCAATTTTTTTTTTATAACTTTATATTATTTCTTCTTTTTATTAAATGATTTCTTTAATAATAAAAAAAACAATTCTATTTTCTTGTGGTTTTTTTTTTGTTATTTTAAAATTGGTTTAGAAAATTTCTTGAAAAAAATCACTTGAAAAAATATTTTAATTTCTTTCTTCTTTTCATTTTCATTTTCTTTTATCTTTGACTTTTTTTTTATTGGTTGTGTGGATCATAACTTTTAGATCCACTTTTCTTCATCTATTTTCTTTTTTGATCGATGAAAGTCGAAGTGATCGTGAAATTTCTTTATGGAATTTCGATCGAGACGAGATCATTTCCACCTTTTCTTTTCGTGTGGCACCGCTTTAGGATAACGATCCCTATATCGTTTATCTCGCGTGCATTAACACATACATTTCATGGCCGGCCTCATTCGTAGGGTAATTGCTCGAACAAATTACTCGGCGTGCGCTTAACATAGACCAAAATTTGTCCCGCCTCGGAATAAAATATCAAAAATAGTTGATATTTGTCTTTTGGTTCAAAACTTATGGAACTTGTTGTTAGGAGGCTTTGGTCTTATCAATCCTCTAATGAGTTCTCATTAATCTTGACCTAAGTGCAAGTATCCAATTATAATTGATCACTAACTTTAACTACTAATCACTAACTTACTAACATTACTCTTGTACTAACTTCTTTACAATTACTTCTCGCACCCTATCTCTTTTACTTTTATGCTTCATTTTATCATTTCATTTCATGTTTATGCTTCCGCAATTTTTCCTTTGTCCGTTGGACACATGTTTATGCTTCCGCAATTTTTCCTTTATCCGTTGGACACATGTTTATGCTTATGCCTTTTTCTCTTTGTCCACTTGGACCAAAAACATTAATAAAGGCTAAAACCTCTAAAAAACTTGTGCTTCTAATCTTGGACTATGGTTACTATCCCTTGCAATGGACATGGAGTTTTGCACTTAGACCTTGGACATCCAATGCAATTCTTGGAACCTTGGACTTAGACTTAGGACCTTTCTCCCTTTGCTTTGGAATTATGGTTCGAAGACTATGGAGCTTACTTGTGTGGTTAGCCTATTCTTATCCTTAGCTTTTACTTTATGCTTTAGGATAGTCACTTCTTCTCCTCCCCATTCTTCAATTTTCAAAACTTTCTCCCTTTTTCAAAACCTTCTTGATTTCAAACTATAACCTCTTTCATAATCAAACCTTGACTTTGTCAAGTGATTTTTACTCTTTTCCTTTCATTTCTTAATCAAATGCTAAACTACATAAGCATATTAACATCTTTTTCAAAAGACTTAAAAAACATCAAACTCATCACTCTCTTTTGTGCCCTCGTGCACCTTTTCCTTTAACATTTTCATAAGTTTAGACATGATTCATTTCTTCAAGCGGAATTATTCGCTTAGAAATGACGACTTGTCTTTACATTTAAAAACAACCAAAACAAACAATTTTCACTCTTTGTACCACGAACTACGGGGTTTTGATCCTACATTGCACATCGTGGGTACGTAGGCATGAGACGACAAGTCTCTCCAAACACAAAAATCTTAAAAAACAATTTCTCTTCTCATCTCCTCAATCACTTTTCAAGCAAACTTTTTCAGACTAAAAGCGGTAGATATTTCAAAGGGCTCCTATAGAGTACTATAGACGTTTTGGGTGCTAACACCTTCCCATTGCGTAACCAACCCCCCGAACCCGGACTCTCTTCACTTGTTCTCGTTGTAGAGCTTGTGTAGGTTTTGTTCGCTCTTTTTCCTTTCCTTTTGGATAAAATAAAAGTGCGGTGGCGACTCTTGCTTTTCGAGTTAAGTTAATCAATAGCTTACACTCACGATTTTGCCACTATAGAAAAGTGGCGACTCTGCTGGGGATCTCTGGTTCCTTGAGGGGTTTAGCCTACTTTGATTTATTTACTACCTTTTGTCTGATTTTGCTTGTTACAGGATTGTTCTGTTTTGGAGTTCCTCTGTGTGAGATAGGTCCTATACCCGGACCAGAGTGTACTTTGAGATAGGAGGATGGTATAGTCAAGGGAACTTTGAGGGAGTCGAATCCTGAAAAAGAAGAACTTGAGAATCCATCCACTCGGTGGTTGCTTCTTTGGAATTACTGATGCCGATCGAGCAATCGAGAAGGCATTACTTTTTCCATAGAAGCCTATAACACTGAGAACCGTAGTAACCCTTAACCCATCCTAGCCATTTTAGGATCGTGGCGCGGAAGCTGTGAAGATGCAAATCTGACTTAGCTGTCACGCGATGCCACACTCAGGTTAGATTCTCTTGAGGATAACTACCAACCTCCGAGCAAATCGGTGCGCTGGTGTGTCTGATAGTGAATTGTGGACCCTGGGCACTCTGTTAGAACCACTGTTTTCTGCAGGTACAATGAAGACAAACCTTAGCACATACCTTTTGTGGACTGGTTCTTAACCTTGGCTCCATGCTCGTGACTCGAACCTTTGAACCTGTGTGCTTTAAGTGATCTTGTTTGTGGTTATTGCATCCATGCACTCTTGCATCCATGAGCATACATATGCATTTCTTCCAGGTTGTCTCAGAAACTCATTTCAGTTGTCTCCTTCTCCAGTTATCTGTTTGCCGCCAAGCTGTTTCCTCAACATAACTACGGAACTAGAGCTGCTGTCAGATTGAGAATGGAAAACCAAGAACAACACAATGCCGAAGTCAGAATGGAAATTGATGAGTTGAAGGCCGGTATGACCAAGCTCACAGAAATGCTGCAAGTTCTGATTGCTAGAGGTGAACCACCTCAGAAGACTGTGATTGTTGAAACTTCATCTGCTGCTGTTGACCCTCCACTGACTCAACAACCAGCTTCGACTTGGCCAGAATTTGGGTTACCTCCGAATTACTCGCCACCCTTTGCAACTACTCCTGTGTTTGTATCGCCAGTATCTTCAGCTCCACTATTCACTGAACCTCAGCCTGTTGTACATTCTGTTGCTCAAGCTGCTCCTGAGAATCCTTTCGTGTACCATGCTGCTGGTCCACAAACTAAAAGTCAGGGAGAACCTGGATACATTGAAGAAGTCAGAGAGCAATGGCAAACTCTGGACAAAAGGATAAGAGCCGTGGAAGGAAGTGATGTCTTTAATGCTGCCGCAATGGACATGTGTCTGGTTTCCGACTTGGTTATTCCTCCAAAATTCAAGACTCCTAATTTTGAAAAATACCAGGGGCACACCTGTCCCAGAACCCACTTGGTGATGTATTGCCGCAAAATGGCCGCTCATGCAAAAGATGACAAACTGCTCATTCATTGTTTCCAAGACAGCTTGAGTAGGGCTTCAATGAAATGGTATATGGGACTTGATAAGAACCGTATCCAAAGCTGGATGGACTTGTCTGATGCCTTCTTAAAGCAGTATAAGTACAATTTGGACATGGCACCTGATCGTCGCCAATTGCAAAATATGGCTCAAAAAGAAAAAGAATCATTCAAAGAGTACGCTCAACGCTGGAGAGAGCTAGCTGCTCAAGTAGAGCCACCCTTAGCTGAAAAAGAATTGACTGGTTTATTTATGGACACTCTTCAGCCACTCTATTGGGAAAAGATGATAGGCAGTGTATCATCTGGTTTTGCTGACCTAGTCACTATTGGAGAAAGACTAGAAGAAGGTATCAAGAAAGGGAGGATTGCTAATACTGAAGCCTTCAGTGGTGCCAAAAAGTATACTGGGAATTTTCAAAAGAAAAAGGATGGTGATACCCATGCTGTTTCAGTTGAGAGGAAGCCTCGTCAGAGACAACAGTATGTAGCTGCAATTGCTCCAGTTGTTAATACCCAACCAGCTCAAGCTCCTCGCCAGGCTATCAGACAGAATCAGACTCGCAATAGGGTTAACTTTGATCCTATCCCGATGTCCTACACTGAGCTGTATCCATGTCTTGTAAAGAAAGGTTTGATTACAACGAGGGCTCTACCTCCTCCTCTAAATCCTCTCCCAGTAGGCTACAGGGCTGATCTTCACTGTGAGTTCCATCAAGGTGGGGCAGGCCATAACTTGGAAGGTTGCTTTGCATTGAAGGCTAGAGTACAAGAATTGGTGAACTTAAAAATTCTGGACTTTATTGATAATAATCCCAATGTTGTCAACAACCCTTTGCCAGAGCATGCCAAGTAAAGTTTGAGTGAGTTCAGACGGATCATCTCCTAAAATCCAGTGTTTCAGACAGGACAGCTCATCCTTGTTGCTGATTAGTCACTAGGCCTTGTTTCTTTCTGTTTGCATTTTCCTTTGATTGTATTGATTGTTTGCTTTCGAACTTTATTTGTACTTTCATGGTAATTTCAATGAAATGAGCATTGCAATGTTTTGATTCAATTCATTTATATCCACTGTGTGCATCTTTATGCTTTCTTTTTCACAAAAATATATCTCCTGTTCACTTTCTTTATTAAGCTTTTGATTGGAAGGAGGATGATGAAAACGAAATACCCAAAATTGCTAAACGGTATGCTTTCAATTTAAAACTTGGCTGAGGATGTACAGGCATTGTTTCAACTCCCAAACACTGGAGAAATAAGGAAGTTAATCCTTTGTCAAGCCCTTCGAGCCTAGAAGTTTGGAGTTTCTTTCTGTACAAAAAAAAAACCCCGCAATCTTAACCTGGGGATGGGTAGTTCTCAGTTAATTTGACTGTGCATGTAAAACGCCTTCCAATAAAGGTTGCAATCACAAGCTTTCCTTCGCACACATCAAAGAAGTGTCGAAGATGTCTTTCAAGTCAAAAGCCAATGATGGTTCACCGTAATCATTAAGCCAGGCAGTCACTACCTTTCAAAAAAAATGGATGGAAAAAAATCAAAAGAAGAGCCCGCTAAGTCAAAACCTATGAAGGAGACTTAGGCAAAAATTGGGGCATCCCGCTAACTGTAAAGTCAAAAGACACAGTTCAGGCAAAAATTAGGGATAACAAAAGAAAAATCAAGAGGTTGCCAAAATCCTCAAAGACAAAACGAGTTGACTAAGGTCCTCATCAAAAACAACAAATGTTGTAAGGGAGAAGTGACTGCCATCTCAAAAATTTCTTGGTCCTTGAACCATCATCATAACAGTCATTGCAATTCCAAAATCTCTTGGAACCTGAATGCATAGTTTGAATTAACTGAGCATAGGACTGGAGGTCATCACGAAGAATGGGTTGGGTACCAATAAACTTTGAGCCTATATCCTTTGTTTCAAAAACCGTGAACCAGACCACGTTACAACATTCAAAAGACCTAATTGAAGCCAGGTTTCTTTTGAAAGCATACTACAGCAAGGTTGCGTAAACTGACTCCTATGTTTGTTTCCAATCATTTGCTTTGATGTCTTACCTTTGCTTTATCTTTCATCTTTGCATGTCTTAACCGCCGTGTTTTGACAAGTGTTTCATTTTGCTTTACATCAATAACATCATTCCAAAAATGATTTTTGATTTCAAAATTGCATGAGCTTTGCATTAAAATTACCATGTCTGTTTGAATAATCTTATTTACAGGCAAACTTTCCTCATCAAGAATTTTCAAACAGTTGAGAAACTTGGTCAGTGATTCTATCAGGGGCACATTACTTCCAGATCCTGTTGTGAATCAATCCAAGATTTGTTGTTCAGTGCAAGTTATTCTCAGAATTAGTTAACCAGAAGATCTCTTTCAGGACCCATACTGAGTTTAGCCTTCTCAACAATCATTTCAAGAACTGAAGCCATGATCAGTTCATTCATCCCCAACAACTGAAGCCATGATCAGTTTATCCTCAACAATCATTTCAAGAATTGAAGCCATGATCAGTTCATTTTTTCCCTGCAGCAGACAGACTGAAGCTATGACCAGTTTATCATCATCAGTCAAGCAATCTGGGGCAATCTCCTTCAAGAATCCTCAAGACGTCTTTCCTCAAAAGACCATCAGCCTGATACAATTCACAAATGTGACAGAGACGTGTTCAACATCTTCTCTCCAAGCAGAGTGGGCAGTGTTCCCTGTGTTGAGGAATCAGATTTCCATTCTACCCTCACAAAAGAGTTTATCTCAGTTGTCTCTATCATCTGCATCGCATACATAAATCATTTACATATCATTGCATAGAAACATTTTCATAGCTCGAAGTGTGCTTCGTGCTCATATGCATTTTTTCGAGGTCCTGTTGCTTTCAACATCTTACCTTGTGATCAAAGTCCAACTTACTTGGCACCTACCAAAACTTTTACCTGCCTTTTCATTCAGTGCCATTCCTGAATGTTGTCGGTTACCTGTCTTGTTTGTCTTCCAGTGCTATTCCTGGATGTCTTGCTTATCTTCTTTCTTTCCAGTGCTATTCCTGGATGTCTTTTTCACTGTCATTCAATTCCATTCTTGAATGTAGTGACTCACCTTTATCTTTCAGTGCCATTCCTGAAAGTTTTACCTGTTCATTCAGTGTCATTCCTGGATGAGTTTTTACCTTTACTTTCAGTGCCATTCCTGAAAGTTTTACCTGTTCATTCAGTGCCATTCCTGGATAAGTTTTTACCTTTACTTTCAGTGCCATTCCTGAAAGTTTTACCTGTTCATTCAGTGCCATTCCTGAATGAGTTTTCTCCTTTGCATTCAGTGCTATTCCTGGATGTCTTTTTCACTGTCATTCAATGCTATTCTTGAATGTAGTGATTCACCTTTATCTTTCAGTGCCATTCCTGAAAGTTTTACCTGTTCATTCAGTGCCATTCCTGGATGAGTTTTTACCTTTACTTTCAGTGCCATTCCTGAAAGTTTTACCTGTTCATTCAGTGCCATTCCTGAATGAGTTTTCTCCTTTGCATTCAGTGTTATTCCTGGATGTCTTTTTCACTGTCATTCAATGCCATTCTTGAATGTAGTGATTCACCTTTATCTTTCAGTGCCATTCCTGAAAGTTTTACCTGTTCATTCAGTGCCATTCCTGGATGAGTTTTTACCTTTACTTTCAGTGCCATTCCTGAAAGTTTTACCTGTTCATTCAGTGCCATTCCTGGATGAGTTTTCTCATTTGCATTCAGTGTTATTCCTGGATGTCTTTTTCACTGTCATTCAATGTCATTCTTGAATGAAGTGATTTACCTTTACCTTTCAGTGCCATTCCTGAAAGTTGTATCTGTTCATTCAGTGCCATTCCTGAATGAGTTTATCTTTACCTTTCAGTGCCATTCCTGAAAGTCCTTGCTCACTTTATTCAATGCCATTCTTGGATATTGTGAACCTTTTGTCCAATGTCATTCTTGGATAATTCTGATATATTTTCTAGAACTTTTCTCACTACATTCAATGCCATTCTTGGATGTTGTGATTTCTTCTGTCCAATGCCATTCTTGGATATGGTTTCCTCGACAGAGTCCAATGCCATTCTTGGACACCTTTTCCCCAGCTAAGTCTAATGCCATTCTTGGATATCTTTTCCTCAGCTGAGTCCAATGCTATTCTTGGATGTCTCTGATGCTTGTTGTTGCCTCATTCAATGCCATTCTTGAATGTTGCAGTGCCTTTATCCAATGCCATTATTGGATATCTTACCCAACAGAGTGTTTTTCACCTCCATCCAATGCTATTCTTGGATGACGCTGCTGTTTTTACCAGAAACTTTCTTGTTGTTGTCCAATTCCATTCTTGGACATCTTTCGACATCCTTTTTGTCTCGTTTGTAGTTTCTATCCAATGCTATTCTTGGATGTCACTACTTGTCTTCCCAGGGTCTTGTCCCTCTCTTTCCAACTATTGATGGATACTTCTTGTCACCTTGACAGATCTCCAGAAATAGCTTGTGTCCCCGACGTGTCTTTTCACGTCATCTCTCTCATTTTACCTTAAATCCCTTGTTTCAAGTTTCCCCGCAGTCTGTCTCATCCTTTGCATTCATATCATCTTGTGACATCTTACGGCTAAAAATTTGGATTTCTGTATTTAAGTATCTTCAATCTTGTCGAGACGAAGTTTTCAACCTTTATATCTCCCGATTGAAGAAACTTAAATAGGGGCAGCTGTAAGACCCTAATTTTTACCCCTAAGATTTCACTCATTTCATTTGCATCTCATACCACAAACAAGATCACAGTTTGTGCTTCTCCTGAGCACCTGTGTGATTCTCTGTTGCTTACTTGTTTCTGTTTATCTAACCTCTAACCAAAAATACAAAAAAATATGATGTCGTTTGCTTGTTTCTCTCTGTGTGTTGTGCAGGTTTGTCAAAGACAATGAAGTGGTTTCAAGTCACAGGTGTTTGTTCAAAAGCAAGATGTCTTGTGCTGAGATTCTTCAGTTTATCAGGCAGTGGCGCATATGAGTTTTGGGATTCAAACAGATTCAGATAACCGTTGTTTTAGTTGTGGCTTGTTGTGTGGCATATGTTTATCAGAGGCTTGTGAAAAAAATTCAAGTTCGGTTTTGGGCTAAAAAATAGAGACTGGCTATCCATGACCCCTTCATAAACCACTTTTCATTATAAACCACTATTCACATTTTAACCATTTTTCCATATTCCACTTTTTGCCATTTAAACCATTTTTTTTTATAACCCATTTTCTAAACCAAATTTTCCATATGTTAAAACCATTTTTTCTATATCCAATTCTAGATTTTCCAATCCTTTTTTCCTAAACCATTTCATAACCAATTACCATCTTTGAATATCCACTTCTACAACAACCAATATCCATATCCATTTTTTCTAAACCAATTTATCCATATTCCATTTTTTTTTCTACTATCTAATACCATTTTTTTTATTATCCAAAATTCATTCAAAATATTTTCCAAGGCCCATTTCCTATTTCTTGTTTCCAAAATCCATTAACATGTACAAAAAAAAAGAAACACATGAACTTTACATCACACCATTCAATGTAAGCTATTTACACTACAAAAGCCAACAAGCTGCTGCATCAAACGGCCAAACCAAAACGCACAACATCAATACATAAAACGCTGCACCAAAATTCAACATCACACGAGAAAAAAAACTGAAATCAAAACGCAAAGAAAATCAGTGAAAACGACAACAAAACTTTCATTTCAAATTCGCAAGAACTCACCACAACTCATCTATAAAAGCACACTTCCTCTCATTCCAAAATCAAGCTTTCAAGAGCCAAAATTACTCTGAAAAAATTCAAACCAAAGCTTCAATTCTCCAAATTCCTTCCATAAACCTTCAATTCAATTCTTCTTTCACTTTCAATTCCAAAATTCAAAACTCCGATTCAATTTTCCATTAACCTTCACTCACCTTCTTCAATTTTCACAAAGCAAACCAACAAGAGAAATTTCCAAAAGTTCATCAACATCAACAGTGAAGAAGAAGATTGAAGTGTTTCTCACCATTTTTGGAGGTAGTGAACATTTTTCTGTCGAAGCTTTCATCTCCGTTTACGTCGCAATTTGTTTCCGGCGGTTGAAATCGTTTACATATTTGGACTCCTCTCTCTTTCCCGGTCGCAACGGTACCACATCGGAGCTCCGTCGTTCCGATCCGGCGGAGCTCAAAATTGCTAGCTCCATGGATGAATAGTGTTCTGCGCATGAAGGAGAAAGAAGAAGTGGCAGCTTGTTTAAATTTTTTTTTCTCTTTACTACATTTTGATCATTTCCTTTTTTTTTTAAAAAATTTGGTTGGTATAGCTTTGGGCCTGGCCCGTCGTAACACTATCTACACACCACCACCGTTTTTTAACACCACCTCCCTCTCATTTTGTTTTTTTCTTCTTTAATTTTCTTTCAATTTTTTTTTATAACTTTATATTATTTCTTCTTTTTATTAAATGATTTCTTTAATAATAAAAAAAACAATTCTATTTTCTTGTGGTTTTTTTTTTGTTATTTTAAAATTGGTTTAGAAAATTTCTTGAAAAAAATCACTTGAAAAAATATTTTAATTTCTTTCTTCTTTTCATTTTCATTTTCTTTTATCTTTGACTTTTTTTTTATTGGTTGTGTGGATCATAACTTTTAGATCCACTTTTCTTCATCTATTTTCTTTTTTGATCGATGAAAGTCGAAGTGATCGTAAAATTTCTTTATGGAATTTCGATCGAGACGAGATCATTTCCACCTTTTCTTTTCGTGCGGTCGTGTGGCACCGCTTTAGGATAACGATCCCTATATCGTTTATCTCGCGTGCATTAACACATACATTTCATGGCCGGCCTCATTCGTAGGGTAATTGCTCGAACAAATTACTCGGCGTGCGCTTAACATAGACCAAAATTTGTCCCGCCTCAGAATAAAATATCAAAAATAGTTGATATTTGTCTTTTGGTTCAAAACTTATGGAACTTGTTGTTAGGAGGCTTTGGTCTTATCAATCCTCTAATGAGTTCTCATTAATCTTGACCTAAGTGCAAGTATCCAATTATAATTGATCACTAACTTTAACTACTAATCACTAACTTACTAACATTACTCTTGTACTAACTTCTTTACAATTACTTCTCGCACCCTATCTCTTTTACTTTTATGCTTCATTTTATCATTTCATTTCATGTTTATGCTTCCGCAATTTTTCCTTTGTCCGTTGGACACATGTTTATGCTTCCGCAATTTTTCCTTTGTCCGTTGGACACATGTTTATGCTTATGCCTTTTTCTCTTTGTCCACTTGGACCAAAAACATTAATAAAGGCTAAAACCTCTAAAAAACTTGTGCTTCTAATCTTGGACTATGGTTACTATCCCTTGCAATGGACATGGAGTTTTGCACTTAGACCTTGGACATCCAATGCAATTCTTGGAACCTTGGACTTAGACTTAGGACCTTTCTCCCTTTGCTTTGGAATTATGGTTCGAAGACTATGGAGCTTACTTGTGTGGTTAGCCTATTCTTATCCTTAGCTTTTACTTTATGCTTTAGGATAGTCACTTCTTCTCCTCCCCATTCTTCAATTTTCAAAACTTTCTCCCTTTTTCAAAACCTTCTTGATTTCAAACTATAACCTCTTTCATAATCAAACCTTGACTTTGTCAAGTGATTTTTACTCTTTTCCTTTCATTTCTTAATCAAATGCTAAACTACATAAGCATATTAACATCTTTTTCAAAAGACTTAAAAAACATCAAACTCATCACTCTCTTTTGTGCCCTCGTGCACCTTTTCCTTTAACATTTTCATAAGTTTAGACATGATTCATTTCTTCAAGCGGAATTATTCGCTTAGAAATAACGACTTGTCTTTACATTTAAAAACAACCAAAACAAACAATTTTCACTCTTTGTACCACGAACTACGGGGTTTTGATCCTACATTGCACATCGTGGGTACGTAGGCATGAGACGACAAGTCTCTCCAAACACAAAAATCTTAAAAAACAATTTCTCTTCTCATCTCCTCAATCACTTTTCAAGCAAACTTTTTCAGACTAAAAGCGGTAGATATTTCAAAGGGCTCCTATAGAGTACTATAGACGTTTTGGGTGCTAACACCTTCCCATTGCGTAACCAACCCCCCGAACCCGGACTCTCTTCACTTGTTCTCGTTGTAGAGCTTGTGTAGGTTTTGTTCGCTCTTTTTCCTTTCCTTTTGGATAAAATAAAAGTGCGGTGGCGACTCTTGCTTTTCGAGTTAAGTTAATCAATAGCTTACACTCACGATTTTGCCGCTACACGGACATCCGTTTTCGATTCCGTAAAAAGCTGCGATCTCAGAATTCGACGTACTACAATATTTTCACTATTAAAAAGCCATCCGACACATTTTCCACGGTTTAAATATTTTGAAACATAGTTTTATCAGTTTAACCCAATTCTAAACTCGATCAAAATCACTCGGAAACACCCAAACAACCATTCCCGTTTACATATCAACCTATATCAATGTTACCAGACATATCCAAACACTTTTACTCGATCAAAACATCAATTTGCACAAAAACATCGATATATATTAAAAACGCAAAAGTTACAAATTCAACACAATTCAATCAAACGATCATACTAAATCACGACCCAACATCACTCGAATCTACTACGTGAGTTATTCTGACTTTCGTCCGTGTAAACATCGATTTCTAACCATTTTTGTCATTTCAACCTAGAATGGAAAACTATGGAAAAACAAGGAAACATTCACACAATCACACACATATACATATACAAGCAAGATATAATCGAAACTTCTAACCCTTACCCGATTATTCGCACTTTAAACGGATAATTTCCTGATTTTCCTTCTTTTTCCTCTTCTCCCTTTTCTTTCCTCCCTTTTCTCTTCTCTTCTCTTTCTCTTCTTTCTTTTTCTTTTCCTTACTATCTTTTCTCTCTTTCCTTTCTATTTATATAAAAACATAAAACTTACCCAAGCAAAAGACCAAAATACCCCTCAGCTCAAATATCTCCCAAACGCTCTCAAAATGCGATAAGACATAAACAACGATGAAAAATAATATATTGCCAAATAAAAGTCAAGAATAAAATAATATAATAATCAAATAATCAAATAGACTCGATTAAATAAAACTGACAAAAACTGGGGCGTTACAATGGGCCCTACCCCACTGCCTACGTATCTCATCGGGAATATGAGAATCAGAGCGACGTAGTTTCCCTCAACAAGGGAAAACAACTTTTATTTTTTAGGGAACGACTAATATTCTAGCTCAGGTGTTGCAGGCTCGTTGAACCGAGTGCGTTACCGTATTGCAAGAGAACAAGGAGAAGCACGTTCGTATGTTGAGAGTGAGTGAGATGAGAAGAGAATTCCCGAAGGAAAGACGTTTTTTGTTTGTTTGAAGTGTTTTAGAAGTTTTTTATTTGAAGTGTTTTGCATAGGTAAGTGTACCTAAGTCTTTTTCAATGGAATGTGCATCTCATGCATCATTCCAAAATGAAATGATAATGAAGTACACTAAGTATGAGGAAGACCCTCAAACTTACTTCCCAAAGTTAAAGGCTTAAGCACACTAGCATATTCCCTTTATTAAATGTTTTTGTTGTTTTAAATGAAGAAGTGTTTTTGATTTTGTTTTTGAAATTACTTCATGTTAGAGACTTGTACATCATGCTAGAAAACCTACAACACATTCCAAGATGGAATGTATGCAAGCCCCCCATGGAATAAGGCTCATGACACATGAAGATGTTTCAACCTTTATTAGGTGTTTTGAAGTTGTTTTGAGATGAGAGAAGAGAGACTCAAAAGAAACAAAGGTAAAGACTAAAGGGGACTAAGACTCACCCTAATGTTATCATGCTTGGAGATACTAAGGTTTTAGTGTGGTTTAGAAACCTAAGTCTAAAAGAAAAGATAAGAAGAGTGAGTTCTAACTTACTTCAAAGAGGGAAGTTAAGTTAAGAATTCAAAGGGATGAAAGAGATGAAATGTCAAAGAAAGCATAAGATGCTTATCACAATCACATTTTGAAAGCTTAAAAGAGATAAAAGAATAGGTTATATGTGGATACACACCCACACACTTGACTTACCATTAGCCCCTGAAAATGTTAGCAAAACAATTTACAAGTAAAGAAATAAGGAAAGAATAACAAGTAAAGATCAAACAAGTTAAGAACTAAAGAAGAAAGGTTCTAAGGGTTGAGAAGTACTGAAGGTCAGTATGCACACCATAAGGAATCATACCAATGGATACATGTTTTATGAAATCAAATAAAAGCTAACTATGTGCCAAACAATTGCATAAATGTAGTAATGTGCTACTAATGTAAACTAGGTGCATAAGAAATGTAAACATGTACAAATTCAAGAACATAGCTCAAGGTCAGAATTAAGAGTCATTAAAGGATGCATATGAATTTCATAGAAGTATCATACAAGGCATGAGTGCAATGATTCAAAAAGAGGAGACAAGATGAAAAGAAATTCAAACAATGTTCAAGTTCAAAAGATGGCATACTTGTAATGCAAGTTATGAATGAAGGATGGAACATGAACATGAATAAAAATGGATGCAAGTCAGTACTGTATGATATGCTTGATCATATTAGAATGCAAGAATGGTGTCACAAAGATGCACACAAAACATGTTAAGGCACATAAAAGAAGATGCACACAAATAGGTCAAACTTAGTTCACATAAGCACCAAACATTTATGAACCAAAATAAAATGACAAGTGACCTATAATCTAACATGGATGACCTATAATGTTTATGAAATGACCTCTAAAATTATCACACAAGTCCTAATGCAATGACACAAGTGCCTCCTAATCAAACAAAGTTTAGAAGTCAAACAAAAGCACACAAATGTGACTTATACCAATCAACAAGGCAAAAATAGAAAGAGATTTGTAAAAAATATGAAATTTAAGGCACAAATCACTTAAGTCAGAACCTAAACATGTATCAAAAGTTCATGCAAAAATTCAAAGAGAAAATAGTTCAAATGAATTCACAAATTCACATTATATCAAGAAGAAGGATGCACAAAGAAATGGTTCAGATGCTATGCAAAGATGATTTTAAAAATATGAGGAAAATTTTTTTAGATGCCTTAAGATGTTGTCTAAACATGACAAAAAGATTGGATGAAAAATAGTTTTGGAGCTATGCAAAACAATTATCTAAAGTTGAGGTATCAAGGAAGAAACACTTTGAAAAAAAGAAATAAAATAAAATCCACAAAATATGATCAAATATTCACAAAATCAGAATTAAAAATCATACAAAATTATTTATATGTAAAAAAATGGTTCATGAATTTTTGTAGAATTTTTAGATGCATTTTGGTATTTTTAATAAAAGAAAATCAAACATGTATAAAAATAAAAATAAAATGCAAAAGAAATAATGCAGGGGGTGCAGAGATAACAAGTTTTCAGTTTAAAAAGATGTTTGGCCTTAAAACGAGGTGTGTGAATAGAATTTATAGTCCAGTCCAATAACACGCGTGTGTGTGTGGAATTATGGTGCACCTCAGTCAACAGTTGACTCACTCGCAGCCATTAGATCAAGTCATGATGAGATGATGAGAAAAAGTAATCACATCCAACGTTCATGATGCAAACACACAATAATAAACGTGCACGCACACACAAGCAAGTCAAAGCTGATAGAAAAAGAGGCACGTGATATGCAAGTGCTCATTAATTCGTTGGCAACAATGTGAGCGTTAGATCAAATGAAATCAACGCGACTGCGTTTTAATCTGATGTTTAAACCCTAACTGAATCCTCACCGGCCGGAGAAGGACCTCCGGTCATCTTCTCTGGCGAAGCGCCACCCCCTGCAACCTTTAAACTCTCCAGAAATTTATGAAATGCATATCAAAATGTTCTGGACGTCATGGAGATCACAAATCTAGCAAAAGAATTCACATATCATGCATATACACAGAGAATTGAACACAAACATTTTGCCCTAGAATTTGAATCTAAGCACTTAAGGTGCCTATCACTAGCCAGATCAATCACATTGCTTCTATTAAGCTATATTCAACATGAAACAAACTTAAAATCAGTGAATTAGTGCAAGAAAAAGTTGAGAAATAACGAACCTGAAACCGTGGAGAACTTGAATCTTCAGAAAACTAGAGGTGAGAACTTGTTCTTGAGCTTCCAAGGAGCAAAATAAACGCTATAGAGCTTTGAATCTTGATGAAAACAGAATGAAATTCGAATTGCAATGAAACTACACTTGAGGAGATTGATCCTGATTCTTCCTTGTTCTTGATCAGAGAGTCACAATGATGAACAATGGATGAAGATCATAATGAAATCGTGCAGAGAGAGAGAGAGAGAGAGAGAGAATTCAGAGAGAGTTTTCAGAGAGTGAGGTTTGTGAAATGTGAGAAATGAGAGTCTTTCTTTCAAAATCTGTTAGATGAAGCTTTTATATGTTGAGTTAGATCCTAACTAGTATAGTTAACAGTTAGGATCATGGTTAGGTTAGATGTGGTGTGAAGCAATTTGAAAATGAGAGGGAAGAGAAGTTCGTGTGTGTTGTGATCATGTGGAGAAAGCTCATGATAATTATAGTGAGGCTTAGTGATCAGTGGTGGTGATGTTATGATGTTGTGCAACAAGGCTTGTCATGCAAGTTTCTCATTTCCTCTTTGGTGTATGGAGCAACATGTATACATGAATGTGTAAGATGGTGTGTGTTTAAATGAGGAAAAGAGTGAATGGTGTGTATCCCATGCGTGTGAACTTATATGAATCAAACAATATCATGCACAATCACTTTTGTTTTGGCAGCACAACTTCCATGGAGATGATGATGTTTGAAGATGAAATTCTCAAAGTATAGTACATGAAATGAGATGATTTTGGTGGCTATGGATCAAGAACATGTAATGGAACAAGTTTGATGTTGGCATTAAAGTGAATGGAAGCTTGTAAGATGCATAATGATGACCAAGAAATCATGTGTGCAAAACTGAACCATGGACGTGTGAGATTGGTCAGCAGACCTGGCCATGAGCCTATGGAATTTCAGTGTGACACCCTCATGTTTGAACCTTCATATGACCTTCATAACTTGTTCAAATGAGAAAATGCCCAACATCAAAGTTAAAGAGGACATGGAGATGAACAACTTTGATGTTAAAATTTTTTTCATTTGAAGCCTTATATATTGATAAAATTGGCTTGACATTTGGAACACCACATGTTTGATGAAATGCATGCGTGCCAGCCCAATTTTGCTTGGTCATGACTTGGTTTTTGCCTTGATTTTACCAAACTTTGATTGATCATAACTCCCCCAATTTTGATCCAATGGAAGAGTTCTTGGTATGGATTTGAAGCTTAGAATGTGATCTTTAATTGGCTCAACTTAGGCCTGAAGTTTGAAGCTTTTATCATGGAGAAAGAATGCCTTGAAGTAGAGTGCAAAATGGTCCAAAACTTGCCATTTTTAGAAACCCTATGTTTCTAAATTTGGCAACTTTGTACAATTCTTGATTTTTCATGAATCTCTTGACATTTCTTGATCAAATCTTGTCAAATGAACATATGTGATTGAATTTCATGAATTTGACCTCAAAAAGTTAGGAGTTGACTTTTTACTCTGCACAGTTGACTTTTTCCCCAATTTCTTGATTCTCAAGCAACTGATCAATTGATCCTCTTTTGAAATGAGCCAATGGGCAATATTCCATCCTTAGATACTTGAAATCATGTAGAAAACATTGAGATCAAGTTTGAACCAAAATTTCATCAGGAGACTGCTTGAATCCAAAACCCTAATTTGGACTGCTTTTGGTTAGGAGATGATGAACTGTCTATCTTCTTGATGAATTCCCATCTTCCCATGACTTGTGGGAGCAAATGAGGTGAAATATGATGTAAGAGACCCTTGAGGCTTGTTGGGAGACCCTTGGATCTAGCTCTCTTGCTCTGGATACTCAATACTCTGAAATCAACTGATCACATGCCCTATGCTGAACCAAAGATGAATGCTTTATTTTTCTATGACTTGAATGTAATGAAATGCAATGAAAGTATATGCTAAATGATTTGAAAGATGAGAGGGAAAATTTTGGGGTATTACAGCTGCCCCTATTCAATCACTGTAGACCTGAATGGATGATAGCGATTGCTTTCAGACTTTCAAGGTATGGAGGGATTGAATACTGAAGAAAAACCAGAAAATGTGCACTCTGTGGAGAAGAAGAAAAGGGATATAAACCCAACCAAATGAACTCTGCTTGGATAAAACTCTGATGAGAAGAATAGTACTGGAGGGATGTCTTTTGAACAGCGCCAGACGACTACTGGCTTGCCATACTGTGGATTGACTTGGAAAACGTCTTTTGTACGACGCCAGACGACTACTGGCTTGCCACACTGCGGGTGGACTTTAAGAACGTCTTTTGTACGACGCCAGATGACTACTGGCTTGCCACACTGTGGGTGGACTTTAACAATGTCTTTTGTACGACGCTAGACGACTACTGGCTCGCCACGCTGCGGGTGGACTTTAGAAACGTCTTTTAAACGACGCCAGACGACTACTGGCTTGGACCATGTCATGGTTACTTTTGTCCATTTGTTGCCTTATCATCGCTGCCGAATTGTTAGTGATGTTTGGCATATAGGTAGGATATTCAGTTCCTAAAGGTTGACTCATTCGACCCGTATGGTTTATACCTGAACCAGATCCTTGTAGTGGCGAAGTCACATTCACCACTGGTTCTGCAAATGCTGATGAGGCATTAAGCAAACTTTCCACCACTGACGTTGGCATACCATAAGGTTGTTCTCAACCAAATAGAGGCATAGAAAATCCAGGAATGTAAGGCCTGAATAGACTACTTCCCACTGGCGGAGGGGTCATTTGTGGACCCTGTGTTCCCATGTTGGAAAAACTAGGAACACTTTGGGGGATCAACTGCATTGGCATCGAACCTACGATTGATGGTGTGGCCTCAAAAACTGATACTGAAACCGTACTGCCCCGGTCGAAGAGGCATGGGGCGGTTCTCCATCATTTGGTGAATTTTGATTATTTGGCAGATTTGGATTCGCCATCCTTCTTACGTATCTCCTTCTAGGCCTCTCTTCGTTGCTAATGGTTATTTTGCCACTCCTAAGTCTCATGCAACAAAGTGTAGAAAGATCATAAGAACGAAGCACTTAAAAAGGATGTTTCACACACTATAGCACGATCCCACTAGGTGTGCCAATTTGTTTACCGTGAAAATTGGTAAATAACTGGTGGTCTCCAAAAATTGGTTAACGTGTAGGATCAACCAGTGAATCCTAGGACATGTGCTTAGTGTTTTTATTTTAATGTTTAAGAAATGATGGATGCTTCGACAACATTCATATTTAGAAAATAGTTACTTCAATAAAATAAAAGAGATTGTAACAAAAGAAGGATCGAAAGTGCACTAAAATATGCAGAAAGAAACTCATTTAAAAATAAGAACAAATTTCTGGGTAAAAAAATAAACTGATTTTTATTAAAAGGTAAACGAATAATTGGTGTTTATCAAACGTACATTTTCTCAACAAACTCGTTTCTCTACACACGGGTACTTTG